>CM068743.1:54093143-54693143 GCA_035084275.1 Hydrolagus colliei
CACCACCTAACCTCCTCAGCACTAGTGAAAAGGACTCTAACTTCTTAAGTTTCCCTTCATATCAAAGCGGAATTCGATTCTACCCTTGGTTGAATGAATAAACATACACTTTCCAGCAGGGGTCATTATAACAATAAAAATAATAGCAATCCTTGCATATAGTATAGTGCCTTTCACGCCGGGGGCACATCTCAAAGCACTTTGTAGAATTTACAGTAAAGTCTAAAGACTGTATTTTGTAGGAAAACTAGGAAGAAATCAAGTATTGGAACATTGACTGATTTTGCTGTCGCTAACCAAAATCTGTAACCAACTATAGTAACCCAATTGCCTCCATGGTGAAGATCAGGACAGCACAATATAGATCAGGAATTGGACCTGGGACTTTGTGGTCTGAAGGGTTTAGTGCTATAATGAGCAATTCCTTTATCCATTCTGTCATCAGAGGGCATCCGAAAGCAATTACACTTCAACGAAGATATTCAAGAAAGCTTTAGAGAGTCAAAATAAAACACAATGATGCTATTTGATTTTTAAAAGGATTTGGGGATCTTGATAAGGTCTGTCTTTCAAGTGGAAATAATCTGTCTGTGTTTGCACAGGCAGCGGATTGAAAAAATACGGATTGAAATACTTCAGGACATAAGCACTTACAAAAACAATCCCTGTTTTTGCAGTTTTGGTCCCATTTAGAGAATATTACAATAATAAATAGACTTTCATTTGGTAATAATGCTAAAATGTATCAGACCTCTTGACATGTATATACTGTCAAGTGTAGTAATTGTTTTGATTGGTAACATGGCAGCCTGTTTGCATATAGTATGATCCTTGAAACACCCTTGAGATGAATGACAAAGGAAATGCGAGAGAATCCCTACTTTTCTCAAATTATTTCATGGGGTCTTTAATATTTACCTGACGAATTAGACAAAACTTCAGTTTAAAATTTTATTCAAGGACAGCACCAGTGACAGCTCCCCCAATACTGCATTGAAATTTCAGCCTAGACCTGTGAGGGCCAAAATTTATAGTCAGTCAACAAAATAAATGTTTCATTGAATATTTCTTGATTTATGCCAGAAATATTCAATCAAAACCCCTTTGGATATACATTCCTGATTGAACATGGATTTACCTAGACTCGTGCAAATGTTTGGAATATTCTGTAACTACAGTAATAAATACAGTTTAGAAAGAAATGTGTTTCAACAGCTCACATCCAGCAGCTGAGAACAGTTTAACACACATAGATCCACTTCTTGTCCTAACTGTTGGTTGAATTGTTGATTGAATTCTGAATTGGTTGAGAATTCTGGAGATACCTACACTTGAAGAGCCGGACAGGTGGTTAGCCATCAACAGTGCCTCTTGCCTGACTTATTTATCTACTTACAGTCAGTTTATCATTCCTATTGTGTCTTGTCATTCTTCTTATTATTTTTATCAGCCAGAAAATAGGAAATCATAGTTTGATAGGGGTTCAAAACCCTCTGATTCCAAGTCTACTTTTAATCAGCCAAAGGATGTTACAATATAATCCAATGCGTCACTCCCGAAATGTAACTATTGTATCTCCTTATATCACATTAAAAAATAATTGCAATTTACAAGTGACCAAAAATGAGCAATTGCAAAGTGAAACCTCGAGACACGGAGGTGATTCTGCGTTTGGCAAATGTGATTGTTCCCATTAGAAGTCCATGATGCTAGTCAGTGAAGTTATCTTTGTTTAGAGAATCCTGTCACAAAGCTTTAAGCAAAGGCTTGAAGGATGAAAATGCTCTGTCTGGATAAAAGGCTGAAGGAGATATTATCTGGGTCGTTAAAATTATGAGAAAGGAACATAATGTAATTTAGGTAGAGACACAACCAGAGGTTTAAAGCGAAAAAAAAACTTCAACCAGGAGTAGAGATTAGAGGTATATTTTTCTTTGGGAAAGTTGATATGTGCAACAGGCTTCAACTAAAAACAACTTGGTCCCCTGGAACTCCCTCCCTGAATCCCTCAGCCTCAGTCTTTAAATCCTACCTTAAAAAGTATCTCTTTGATCATGCCTATGATCACCTCCACCTTCCTCTCTCCCCTTCTACTTTACTGGTGTCCAACGCCATCATTGTGAAGATCTCTGAGATGTTAACCTATGTGAAGGGTGCTTTATAAGTATAAGTTATTGCTGTAATCAATGGGTATTGTTAGAATAAGGTCATTCATCCCATCAAGCTTGTCTTCCACAGATCCCTACAACCACATTGTGCAGAACTGTGTAGACAATAACAACATTATATTTGGATAGAGCCTTTCACGACAGGAGGAGGTCCCAAGGCGCTGGACAATCCTTGGGAGTCGGGAGTGGGGTGGCTAGAGGTTAGTGGGGGTAGGAGGGTGACCAAAGGTACAGTCGAAAAGGAGGATCTTGAGACGGGTCTTGAAGGAGGCAAGGGAGGATGTGAGGCAAAAGGACCTTGGGTTCCAGTTCCAGGGGGTAGGAGCTGAATGGCTGAAGATCCTCTCACCAATGGTGAGCGGGTGGTTTGAGGTGGGGGACATGAAGCAGGCTGGATGCCACTGAGCGATGGTAGCGGGCAGGTTAGTAGAAGGTTAGAAGATCGCAAAGATGGGGGGGAGAGGAGCTTGATGGGGTGAATGACCCTATTCCATGCTTTATTATGTGCTTAGCATCAGTCATAAACCTACTTCTGGATAGAGAGGCAAATAATAGAGGGAGGCTTTGACCATGCAAAGCATTGTAAAGAACATTGTGGGCAAAGATCATTTAAGCCATTGGATGGATAGTAAATCAAACAAGAAAGTAACTACTTTGAAGCCTAGTTTCGGTACCTTGTGAATACTATATTGAAAAAGGAAGCCTATAAATAATAAGAATAATAATCCCTGCATTTGATATAGCACTTTTCAGTCTTCTAGATGTCTCAAAACATTTCACAGAATATACTGTAAAGTGAATTGACTGTATTATTTGTAGGCAAAAGGCGTCAGCCAATCTCGCAAGTCTGTGTCCCACAAACAGTCGTGGATTGAAATGACTAAATTATGATTGTTTATTTTGAGGGATTATTATCAGGCGTGTGGAGTAGGGAAACTTGCTCAAGGTTTCACCCTGCCTAGAATTGAACCCAGGTTTCTCGTTTGCAAGTTGAGTGCTCTATTCACTGAGCTACAGGACTCCATGTACAACTTACCAAATGCTTAATAGATCAAAAGTCTAATACACCAAAATACCAAACATGAAGATTATAAATTGCCATTAAAAATCACTTTGTAATGCAGCGAAGTCACATACTTGGAAAATGGTTAACTTTCTCACAGAAGAAACCTTTTGTTGATGGAAACAGTCTGACTCAAAGGAAAATGTAAACTGCATCTGTGGCAGGTGTACATATTTAAAGTGATAGAGTGAAAAGGGATGTTACTTTGATCTTTGATATTCAGTACAATGATGTGATAGACAAGCTGCAACTCTGAGAAGTTTCATAAGTAAAACAGTGATACATTATACTCAACTCAGCCTAATTAAGGTTCAACTGCAACTTGTTACAGTATAAAATATGTGGTGTAACAGAATAATTGTGAGGGAGAGTAATAGGTACCATTGCAGGCACATACACTTGTGTGCCAATCTTGTCAGATAGCTGGGTCTAAGGAACCTTTCAACAAGAAGCTGTGCATTCTGAATGCAAACAGATGCAGAACAACTATAGAAAGTGCAAGGAAGCTGAGGGAATTAAGTAAGGCAATGGAGACAGCACCATGTTTTCAAAACAGGATGCCTGAAACTAGGTTCAAAGCACATGAGATTTGAAAGACTTACTAGTTTTGATTTAGAGGGACGTGAGATGAATTGTGATACCACATATGAAGTGCCCAAGATCAGTGAAAAAATAATTAAATCTCTTTTTGATAGAAAAAAATAAACATGTCAAATGAAGTGAGCGGATAAGAGGAGTGGACAGTTCACAAACTTATCCTAAAATGTTTGTTAAAAAAAAACAAGCTTTGAGCTTTGATGTGGCTCATTAGAAGCCAGAACCACCAGAGCTATATTGTATCAATATATGTATTGAACTTAAAGCTTTAGTATGAATTGTGTTTTGTGGGGATGTAGAATAAATGTTATCTCAATCTAACTATCTGGCTAACAAAATGCAATTTGTAAACGGTGTTCAGGTTGTGTTTATCTCCAGTGGATTGACTTCAAGATGCTCACCATCGCCCATAAACCACTTCACATCCTATCCTAGCAGTTCCCTATCTCTTAAATCTTCTTAGACCCCCTCTGCAAGGCTAAATTGAGTTTGCTGGGTTTCCCCTGACCCTTCCATGCCACCATTGGTACCCAAACCTCTGGAAATTCCTCCCTCTATCCCGCCGTCTTGGCCCCTCTCAGTGAAAATTGGCTATATAGATATAAATTGCCTTGTGTTGTATCTGTATTCATATCTTGCCTTAAACTTACCTATTTGATGGCTCCAATTTCATCTGTATTGTGAATAATGTAATTTTATTCCAAACAAAATGCGTTCAGCGCAGGGCTACAGTGGTTCTCTGATCCTGACAGCTTGGATCTTGGAGTATCCAAAGCAATAGATAAATTAATCAATGGAAAACGTATCAGCAGTTTATTCTTAGATTTATATAACAATTATAGAATATTGTTACTGAGACAACAGTCATTTGACCCCCCTAGTCTGTTCTAGTCTTTTGCTCCACATAAACTATATAATGCAATATCTCTCCTGTGCTTACACTCAATATCCCTTGATGTTCCTCTTATTCTCATTTATGAGGATCTGTAGATTTCAAAAACTGTTTGTGACAGAGGTTCATGTCTAACGACCCTCTGTGTAAAGATTCCTAAGCTAGAAGTACTTCTGTGGAAACGTAGAACCATGAAAATGTACAATACAGTTGGAGGCCTGTTTTTTATGTTGATATTTACTCCTCCTAATCCCAATTCTATGCTCTTTCTCTACACCATCTCATACACTTGTTCCTTTCCTTATAAATGCTCCGACCAACTCTGCTCTAACGGCCATCTTGCTGTAAATTCAGCCAGTGTTCTGGAAAAAATATACTTTTATGTAGGGCTCTTCACACATGATACTGTCTTAAAGCACTGCACAGTAGTAGGGTTCAATGCCAATCAAGGGAGGGGGAAGATGATCATTATTGCAGATGAAGAGGATTTAAAATGTGTCCACAATTTTGTGTAAATCTTAAGATAAAATTGTCTTAAAAGTTTAAAACTGGGTGATATGTCATGTACTGTATTTGGTTTTTTGAAAGCCAGAAAGTTTCTTGAGGACTATTTTCCTGGTACACCATGTAACAGGTTGGATCAATTGATACCACACTTGAGACAGAGGTTGTTGGTTCAAACTCCATGTTGGTACTTTGAGCTCATAATGTACAGAGGTAACGCAAATGTGCAGTGTTGTGGGTGGGTGGGTTGGGGGGGATGGCACACTGTTGCAGGTTCTGGCCCTTGAATCAGCTGTGAAATTAAGGTACTATCTGTGGATGTTAAATATACTATGGCAGCATTTAAAAAGAGAAGGCTGTCCTGGTGTTCTTCTGGTGTCCTTGTTAACAATCTCCCAGATCAAATTGATCACTCAAATGTTGGTTGTTTGTGTGACATTGTTGTGAGCAAATTGGCTGTTTTGTTTGCCTACAAAATTCAAAATTTGCAGTAAAATATTTGAAAGTGCTTTGAAAGGTTTCAACGACATGGATTATTCAATGCAAAGATTTTTATTTTTTATTATCATTACCTCTCACTTCTGCCTTTGAGTCTCTTGACACATACTGTTAAGGGTATAGAAATCAGAGCACAAGCCACCCATTCACATATTGCTTCTCGTGTGGCCTCTCTGATTTGCCACCTACAATGTGTACATGTGGACCTTTGAGACATTCATTCCCTTAGCTTCTTAACGTTAACTTCTTAACTCTGCAAATTGTTCTTTATACGCAAAAAAATTATAGTACCATGCACCCTGAACTAATGTATTTTAACCAATGATAGGAAAATTAATTATAGTATTTGGCAATGCGTTTCTTAACCACTAAACAGCAACACTGATCTTGTGTAACATCTGGCTTCTGTTAAGTGCAGACATTTGCTGTTAATGCAATTTCAATTTCAAAAGCAACCAAAGTGCTGTGCACATGGGTACAGCAAATAACTAAAGGCAACATCTTTGCTAAAATATCACAAAAGAACATTTGAGATCTTTCCAAGTGCCAAATCCCAAGCGAATAGTTAGTGATGGGACAGGACAGGATCTCAGATTTATAGACTGGAGTCCTGTAGAGCATTGCGGAGTCCTGTAGTTTAGTGCTTAGAGCACTTGCTTCACAAGTGAGAGGATCTGGATTTTATTCTCTGACAACAACAACAAAATTACATTTTTATAGAGAGCCTTTCACGTTGGGAGGACGTCCTAAGCCGCTAGCAGAGTGAAACATTAAGCAAGTTTGCCTTACTCCACGAGCCTCTGTTTACCCAGTAGTAAGTAGGAATCCGGTTATCACTCGCTTTTCCCAGGGGAAATAATCCCTTAAAACAATTTTTAATAAAATAGTAATTTACTTACTCAATCCATAACTGTTTGTAGGACACTGCTGTGTGCAATTTTGGCCACAAAATATACAGCTAATTCACTTCATTGCATATTGTGTGAAGCGCTTTGAGACATCTCAAAGTCCTGATTAGGTGCAATATCAAATGCAAGGATTATTATTATAAACAACATTTTCAGATTAGCTGCACATAAAAATACTTCTTGCATCAATCTGAGTTAATTATGGAACAACAGCTTAGCATTGAGTGTACTACACAAGGTGTGTTTTTTCACTGGGTAATATAAAACTGGCCCATGCATCACTATCTATCTGTGAGTGCCAGTTAGTGAGACTAACAAGACTGGACAATAAATCTTGCAATTGTTCATTTTGATGACTCATCAATTACCACCAATTTGGTCTGAATTAAGTCAGGTTGCAACAGAACTGTTAACTGTTCAATATTTTCCATTCAACTCACTTGAAAAATGTGACTTTGGTTTTCTGAAGCATTTCTTGAATTTTGTAAGCAGCTTTGTGGAGAAGTGACGTAACTGGAACAATAGTGGTAGAAGCATTATTTCAGCGTGGGCAATAGCTTTGAAGAGGACAAGCGGAGGCTTTCGAAACCAAAATCATCTCAAAGGTTTGATTGTTTTCTTCGCTTTTGCTGAATCAGAATTTGTAGGAAATGCAGTGTTTAGCAAAATAAAAAAAAATCACAACATATTCAACATATTTAACTCCTCTGTCTGATGTCAGCCCATAAATCAAATGCCATCTGGAAACAATAACAATGTCTGAAGCAGATTAAACCTTCTGAGCCAGACGAGTTGCTGAGGCAATATGTTTGTCTGCTTACTGAACATCCGATTTGTGCACACAGGTCTTGTAGCCCTGTAAGGCTCTGCCATTGTGCGAGCATTCAAGACGTGATGTTTGTACAAAACGCTTTGTTGACTGTTAACAGGGAAACCATTATTTTAGATCCATGCAAGCATTCACAGCTCAAATACACCCTCCACAAAATAGATGCGTGAAGTTTTGACTTGAAGTTCCCTGACTAAATCTGTTGGTACATCTTTGAATACTACATCAGGGATCTATAGTGATCATATACTCTTCAATAGCTTTTCCAGCGTTATTCTGTAAAACAAAATTAATTTACGTGTCTGGGGCTTTCAATACCCAAATTGGATCTGGTTCCCATCTAGTCCATTGCACAACCGAATACAGCCAATGCCACAGCATTAAATATGCAGTTAAGTGGATAAAAAAAATTCCTAGGAATGTTCTATCTAAACTCATAATGTACATCTTTAATGAATCGCATCCCTACAGATCGCATTGCATAATGTCTATTACTCAATCTACAAAACTACAGTAAATTAAAATCAAAAGTGTTTAAGCACAAATGTAGAATAAGACTCAGTGCATTTTACTGTGTGTGCTTGATCCTTTTTGTTACACTCACAAGATGACAGATAACAGTAACATAATAATTGATAGTAACAATTCAGACAGTTCTTAAAATATCTGGGCAGCTTTCCACTCTTAACCCAGATTACAGCCTGCACGTATTTGGAATTAACTCAGCAATAATTGAAGATTAATGCATGGATGTAGGTTTCTGGAAATTAATATGCAGATGATATTAACATTCAAGTAAGCAACCAGACATTTTGGTTTAACTTAGAATGCTGGACAGGTTGGTACAATGTGTTGACCTGATGCTTAGTCAGGAAGTCTTTCATAAGCAGCATCATACAGTCTGGAACCCCAGCCTGTTGGACTATGCATTCTTCTTGACAGGCTTGCTACAGAAAAGCTCATGTGGTTTGCAATTACTAATTCGTCTGATGGAGTGAAGATCCACACCAGATATGCAGGAATCTTATGAAATGCTTCTCAGAGCTGGATTTTTCTTGATCCCGACCCTCAGATGAGACATTAAACTGAGTTTGTTTTGTCAACTGATGTTCAAGATCCCATGACATTATTCAAAAAGTGAAAGGAGTTCCAGCTGGTGACCTGATCAACAATTCTCCAAATAAAATTGATCATTCACTTTCATGGCTGTTTTGTGGTATATTTCTGTGGTATATAACTGCATCAAACTGCATCAGATTTACTTCAACAAATTGAAGGCCCATATGGTTTAAACAATCTTCCATCAACCTTAAAAATATAAAAGTGATTGCACAGGAAATAACCCTTACTGATATTTCCCTGTGACTTATTCACATCACAAAGGACTAGATGGTTTGTTACACTATTTTTTTTATTAACATTGTTTGCTTAACACTCTAACAGCTTATCATAGATCATTTGCAAGGCTCACGGTGACCACTGGACTGGTTGAAATCACAGACATTTCTGAAATTTAATATGGTACAGTGAATAGCAGTGTTAGGCAGGTTTTCTCCTTCTGAGCTCTGAACAACTGAGCTCCACTCCAAATTAACCTATTCTAACAGTGATTCCAGCATCTGCTGTCGGCACTCAAGACTTAAACAAAGCTAAACAGCTGAATTGCAGGCACCTCACAGGCTGCATGTCAACACAATGGTTTACCACACAACGCAAGGAATCATTTCATCTATTCCTATTCATTTATGGCAGTCTTTTATGTGTCCAAATTAAACTGTGTTAAGTCACAACTATTTGGCACAGGGTAGCTTATTTTGCTTTCAGAAATACCTGCAGTGGATCGGCAGCACCAACTCTCCTGGACTGGGCGATGGCCAGTCTGAATAAGATCTAGCCTGTTTAAAGACTCTTCATTTTCAAACTAAAATAAGCTGGATGCGTACCTCCTGGGAGAGAGTGTGCATTCCGCTCCAGACACAGGGACATTTCCATGCGTCGGTGGGATACACATGGTGGGATTCCATCTGTTTTGGATAGTCTTAAGCATGGTGAAAGGCTCTCCGCGTGTGCCAGACACCTGGCTGACACCCAAAAATGAAGCAGAAATGTTGCACTTCCTGTCACTTCACCAGATAAGTTACAAGAGCAGCTTTTGTCGCAACTGTTAAATTTTGTTCTCTGCACTTCCAATCTCCGATCTTCCCCAACCCACCCTTGAGACTGGTTAATTAGCCACTGAATCAAAGCCAACATCCCGTGTCTGCAGGGAGAAATGTCGAGACTTCCACAATTCGATGCACGTGTGATCTTTAACAGTTGTCAGTAAGAACATTCATTCCCCTCCCCATGCAGTTCTCTGGAGATGGATAATGCAAGCAGCTGAACCACTGGTTAGCAGTTGCCAAGGTGCTAAAGCAAATACATACTTTGAGGCAAACCAATAGTGTACTAATGTCAAAAAGTACATTAAATGAGCACAGACACTGGGCATTTCTAGTTTGCAAGTCACAAATTCCTCAATTTTTACGGCTGCTAATTCTACAGGTCTCAATACATAATAATAATAATCCTTGCATTTGATATAACACCTTTGGGAGAACGTCCCAAAGCATTTCATCAGATTTATATTGTGAAGTGGAGTATCTGTGCATTTGTAGGTGATTCAGCATGGCAATGGACATGTGAGTCTGCAAGGTAAGGATGAAACATACTAGAAGATCTCTTTGGGATAACACTTGAGGGAAGAATTTCTCAGGTAAGTTGCAGTGGTCACATTAACCGATTGAGATAGCGGACTTGATCAGTATAGTTTGATTGCTTGGATGGGGGAGAACAACACATAAGGTCACCTGTAGGGTAACATTGACCTGTTTCATTGGAGGAGTCCTGTATCTCAGTGGTGTGGAGTCCTGCAGCTCAGTGGTTAAAGCACTTGCCTTAAAAGCCTGAGACTGTGTTTGAATCCAAGCAGGTCAGGGTGAAACCTTAGGCAAGTTTCCTTGCTCCACACGCCTAATAATAATTCCTCCAGAAAAGATACAATAATAAAATTGGTCAGTTCAATCCACAACTGTTTGTGGGACATTGCTGTGCACAATTGGCTGACATGTCTCGCCCACAAATATACAGTCAATTCACTTTACAGTATATTCTGTGAAGCACTTTGAGACATCTAGAAGATGTGAAAATCGCTATATCAAATTCAAGGATTATTATTATAAGAGTTGACATCGAAGTGAAGGATTAAAAAGTGACGTCACTGTGAGCTGAGCTCTTGGCACCCATGTGCCTATGGTTAACCCTGTGTTGAACGATTCAGATGTCTTCTGGTGGGGATGCTGTGACTATATATTCTGAGGCTGACCTGACTGCCAGTGAGCTGTTGGCAGTCAGGATAAAAAACTTGTGTGGATAAAAAAACTTCTCTCCCACTCCCTCATCCCCCTTTGATGGGCCGCATCTTTATATGCCTGCCAGGAATAAACCAAATCAAAAATACTATTGGAGAAATCCCTTGGTTTCAACGAAAAGATGGTGTTGCAATCACCTCTGTGACATTAGCCAGACGAAGGGTGCTTTATAAATGCAAGGTGTCGTTGTTGTTAAAATCCCTACCTAATGGGAATCATTGCTCTGCGAGTGGGGGAATCCCACCTTGTAGCCAAATAGCACTTCATGTTAACCATCCCAAGCATTGTTCAAATACTATTGTCATACATTAACACATAGGTGATAGTTATTGAGTGTCACAAGTGTAGCTCCAGTTATGTTTCACAAATGTGGTAGCATGACTGTTAAAGTAAAGGTCTGTATGTGTAAAGCCCTGCTAAGAGCAAGGGGACCTCAGAGGACTCTTCTCTGAATGGGGGAGTGGGACAGAGTAGGTAGCTCCTCCAAAGACCCAGCACAAGCACAATGGACCGAATAGCCTCCTTCTATGCTATAATATTCTATGATTCTAGGGGGAATATTACATTCCCCACCTGGATTTTATTGGATGTGTTTGTCATGGTCAAGGCTGGCATTCACTTGAATGGAAGAATGAAATACTTCCCTCCACACATACAACATACATTGTAGGTCACCAATTCATCATCTCTTACTCCGAAAAGCTGCTTTCCCCCTCTTCCCATCTCCAGTCTTTCCTCTTCAATCACGTCAATGTTCACCTCCCCTTTCTCCCTGTGCTGTTTGACAAACTTTCCCATTGTTAAGAGCTCTGATACACTACCTATTATGAAGGGCACAATATAAATGCATGTCATTGCTGTTGAAAAGCATACCAGCTTTACCAGGGATAATAATCATTGCATTTGATATAGCACCTTATCACATCTTCCAGATGTCTCAAAGCATTATACAGAATACACTGTAAAGTGAATTGACTATGTTTGTAGGCAAAACAAGGCAGTCAATTTCGCACAGCAGTAAGTCGTGGATTGAAATGATCACATTTTTTTTCTTGCGGGATTATTATCAGGTGTGTGGAGTAAGAAACGTTGCCCACGGTTTCGCCCTGCTGGGAATCAAACCCAGGTCTCTTGCTTTCACAACGAGTGTTCCAACCACTGAGCTATAGGACTCCACTTGGGATAGGGCAAGATAGCGGGTTTGTATGTACAGGTTGCTCTGAGAGCTGGGACAGACTTAATGGGCCAGAATGGTCTCTGGTGCGAATTTCTAGGATTCCAAGTCATTGCTTTACAATACCTTTTCCACTTCCTGCAGTGTAGGCTTATGTTTCTGTAGGGCACAATTTTAATATTTGCCAAAAATTATTCCTCTCAAGCAGTATCAACACTTTTTTTAAAATAAAGGAAATATTCTGCGGTTATTGGGGCAGAAATGTATAACATACCAGACTGAAACTGAATATTTAGTTGAACTTTTATTACAAAACCATAAAAACATAAATATTTTTCTCACAACTGGGTGAAAAATGTTTACAGTACGACTGCACAGAGCTACATAAAGTCCAAAGTAGCCATTGTACTTTATCAATTCTGACCTTTTTTAAAAACAAAACCTGTGCAGGGCTTTTCACAAAAGGCAAAAAAACGTTTTGAGGATAATTGCAAATAAATTAGATTTTTTTTAAATTCTACTAATGGTTCCAATTGGAAGCACCATTGTTAATTTGGTGATACCACAAAGTTTGACAATAACAAAGTGAAATATTATAATGAAAGGTACGTTTCTGAAAAAAAACAATGGCGCAGAATATCGTTCGGCATCCTGATCTCTCTAGCAATTAGAGCAGAACTTTATGTTCCCATAAAGAAAGCTGCCAGTTCTAAAAAAAAGACCTATCATTTGATAAATCTGCAGAGATCAATAAATAAATAACCTTGAACCTCCCGCCAGTCATTGAAACAATTCATTCTCTCTGCCTCAAAATATTCCATTTATGTCTACTAATACAGGTTTGAATATGTGTTTCAAGAACATACCTTTTAATTATTAACAGATACATGCTCTTTACTAGAGTCATATAGCACCAATGGGTTATTTAAAGTATCCTGAAACCAGTGGGCAAAATGTATGCTAAAATGGCATATTAGCTACAGTAGTTCCAGTACAGCACAGTGCGTTCTTTCATTGTCAGCATTCAATCTGTATGAGGTAAAATAAATATGCTGAGACAATTCACTTCAACTTACTCTCCCCCACCCCGTTCACACGGTATTTTAAAATGCCTTCCTTCTGTTTTTTTGCCCCCCCCCCCACAAAGTCTTTGCACAGTGCATTCCAGAGGCTCATGCTGACATCGATCATTCCTTTGAATGGTTTTCAGATGGAAACATTTTTTTTAGTCCTTCACTTAAGTACTTTGTGTTGTACAGTTTGACTGTTCACCATTGCCTGGGAATTGGATGATCCCAGTCCAGGTAGTGCTGCAAAGTTATCTCTGATTTATCTCTGATCTGCTGCTGGTGATTATCAGATAAGAAAAGCTCCCTTTTGCTGCTGCTTGTTGAGTGGAATGCTACTGAGTTCCGTACGTAAAGTCAGATATCTTTACTCTTGTCAGTTAACCGATGCAGCCCATAGTACAATGTGCAGTATAGTTATTTCAACGTTAATGTAGTTCGGACATTGATGGGGACAGTCTATATATTTGATTTGGAGCAGGACTTGCAGCACTGTTGACCGTAGAATTTGTGGCTGCAGACACCATGCTGAGGCACCAGGTAACACCAGTTGAAATAATCCTTGCAAAACACATCTTCAGTGGGCATGTTGATGAAAAGCATCGAGGAACAGAGGAACGGGGGAAAAAAAAGATACATTATTTACATCCATTCACAAATTGCAAGGCTTACATATCTACAAAGATCTTACCCTGAATCACTCTTCCCAAGGGATATCTCATTTAAATGGAAAGAAAGATTTCACCCCCCACCCCTTCAATACACCAGTCAAACTATATCTCTACTGTCTCCCTCCACCAACTCAGCAACAGAGGGGCTAGCTGGTGACACTGGCTCTCTGATAATAATAATAATAATCATTGGATTTGATATAGCGCTTTTCACGTCTTATTGACGTCTCAAAGCGCTTCACAGAATATACTGTTAAGTAAATTGACTGTATATTTTGTGAATGAAACGCGGCAGCCAATTGCGGCAGCCAATTGCAGTATCCCACAATGTCATGGAAGGAAATGACCAATGTTTATTATATTGGGTTTTTTTGACGGATTATTATTCTTATTAATTTGTCCCTCTGAAAACGAGAATTTATCCTCACAATTTCTCAAAAGGTCACAAATTTAGAAACCTTAGCAAAGTGAAAGGTATCATTCCCCACTGGTCTAAATTTACCAGTGACTTAACTTTACTGTATAAAGGGAAAACTCACCCCCTCAAGGTTAATGATCAGCAATGATTCATTAATCCTAACCAGCATAGATTCGCACACTGGGTGTTTTAATAGTGTTTCTAAGATAGGTAGTGAAACATCTGGCTCAGTAGGCAGCACTCTCTTCTCCGAATCAGTCGGGACTTGGAACTCCAAGTCAAAGCTGATACACTAATGTAGTCCTTGGGATGTGCTGCATTGTCAGAGGTACCTTCAGATGAGACTTTAAAACGAGACTCTGACTGCCTGTTCAGGTACACATTAAAGAGTGCCATAGCACTCCTGATGTGAAAGGCGCTGTACAAATGTATTTTTGTTGTTGTTGTTAAAAAGAGAAGGTAGTTTCCTCTGATGTCCTGGCCAATAATACCCCAAATAAAATTGGTCATTCACTTTATTGATGGGACATTGTTGCGTACAAATTAGTTGCCACATTCACCCACCAAACACACAGACTCCAATTTATATGATATCATGCAAAGTACTTTAGGACAATCTCCCAACATGAAAGGCATTATTCCAACATTAACAGCATTCAAAGTTTGACTTCAAAATCCCTTCTTCTGTATTCACCTGCATTAGCACTGCAGTTACTGATCTTCCAAAATTCATATTCTGAAAGTTGCTTGTGTTTTAATGAAGTGCTAACTTCTCACCATGAGCAATGACAGTATTAGTTCACCCTGTGAAAGCTAATTTTACAACTCTTGTCCAGCAACTTTAGAAGCACAAACAAATGAGGTCTCTTAAACCTAAACAACACTTTCATGCTATTTTGGTTTTGTGAAAGATCCAATAATTAAGATTTACAAATTGAAGCAATCACAAGGTTGATTATATGCAAACATCAAATTTGCTGTCAGCTATTACCATTGCCATGCTTACAGTCGCAGATCTGTATAATACAGTAGTGTGATAGGACACTCATCCTTCTATGTATTTGGTCCTTCACAGCAGAATTAATGCAGGAAAAGGCTGGTCATCTGATCTGTGATCCTTCTCTTACCTTCAGCCTTTCTCACTGTAACAGCTATTGCTAATAACAGCATTGTGGTTCCAGCTCGGGTGTCAAGTGAGGATTATTAAGCGCTTGGGTAGTCTTCCTGGCGCGAAAGGTGCTATATATCAATTTGTATATGTGTTAAGGGCAGTTTCCAGGATAATTAAGGAATAGAATAGGTTTATGGACATCACAACACTGTTTGTGATTTTACCTTTCTTTTCAGGCACAGGACAGAAGTTAGTGTTGCAAGCTTCTGAAGCTACAGGTCTCTGATGATGGAGGCAGCCTGTTGTAGGTCTGCCATATGCAAGGCACTGCACGCCTCGTGCTCGCACTCCTCCCCCGCAGGTCACTGAACACTGCAAAGCAAATGTTTCAAAGAAAAAATCAGTCTTTCAACTGCTTATGGATAATTCTTCATCCTCATATTACAACTAATGGCCAGCCACTCACTCCACAAGGCAATGTGCTCCTTTGCATACATGTGAACAAATGGACTTGGACAATGAGTGCAATCTTCTCTCGAACCTCATGACAGTAGCTTCACCAACTATGATCCTGACTAAATTCACACACAGTCACACCACTTTACAGTCATCCTGTGAAACACCTCAACACCTTTGAGACACCTCAATGTGTTGACATGGCTTTGAATCAAATGCAAGGATTATTATCATTAAATTGCCCTGGGAGTGGTGCACAGGGAATTACAAGTTTCTTTAAATGAATGTGATTTTATGGAAACAACATGTAATCAACTTCACATAAAATCTCTCATCTTTCTTCTCCCCATCCCCTTTGCTCCCATCTCCAACTCAGGTGCCCAGTAAACATTATTCGGACCTTGTGATGTTCTCCTGACGTAAAAGGTGTTATTTAAATGTAAATTGTATTGTAGCATAGAACCAATGTATTCCAAGGTTTGCCAATGGTTCAAGGGAGTCGCTCATGCGTCCAATCCCTGGTCTGTACTAAATTAGCTGCACTTAATCTGTCAGAAGTGATGCTACTCTTTGCCTCAATGTCCTAGGATCGTGAGGGGGGGGGAATAAAATCAGCCAGGATTCTGTTCCTGATTGCCAGGTGGAGGTGCTCAGCAGAGCTATACATGTACAGGGAAAGGACAGCATTGGACTTTGCTGTGATGTTCTCACTATCAAATAGACTGCCAGGACTCACTGCGTGTTAACCAGTGACTAAAGCTGAGATACTATAGGATGATAGAGTCCATATAGTAACATCAAGGACAACGAAATTACATTTTTAAAGCACCTATCATGTCGGGAGGATGTCCCAAGGCACTGAACAGTCAGGGATCAGGACCTGAACATAGGAGGAGGGGGTTTGGGATGACGGAGGACAGAGAGGGTAAGAGAGTGGCTGAAGGCACAATCAAAAAGGAGGCTCCTAATTTGTGCCTTGAAGGAGGTAAAAGAGGGAGCAAGGCAAAGGGATTGTGGAATGGAGCTCCAAAGAGTGGAGGCAGAGAGGCTGAAAGCTCGGCCGCCGATAATGGGCTGGGTTGGGTGGGAAAAGTGGTGCAGGCCGGAGCCTGCTGAGCAGAGAGGTTGATAGTGGGTCAGCAGGTCAGAGAGGTAGGAGGAGGCAAGGCCATGGAGGGCCCTGAAAGTAAGGACGAGGATTTGGAATTCTATCCTCTGAGGGCTGGGGATCTAGTGGAGCCAGGCGAGGGTCGGTGTGATTGGGACAAGGAGCCTGCTGTGGGAAAGGATACAAACTGCTGAGTTCTGGATAATCTGCAGCTTGTGGGGTAAAGAGTTGCAGAGGCCGACAGGGAGAGAGTTTCCATGGTTGAGCCTTAGGGTGATGAATGCATGTATGAAAGATTCAAGACGATCCAGAGATTAGTGAAACCTCTGTTATTCAATCATTTAATGAACCCACAACTTTCTGACCTCAGAGGCAAGAGTGATTACTGGACATAGCTGACACACACATACTGATTTCAAGCAAAATGCTGAAATATATATTTTGTTTAGGGAGATTAATTGAGACAAATAGATTTGGTTGATTTTTGTTGTGCTCAATATCTTTCACCGAACTTTAGACATTAGGAAATAGGGGGGCCAGAAATTTCTCACAAAATTCATAATTCTGCAGGGAATTGAAAGCGAGACGTAAATTCTATTTGAATTGGGATAGTATTAAAATCCTTGTATTTGATATTGCGCTGTTCACATAGGGAGGATGTCTCAAATTTCTTCACAGGATTGATTGTAAAGTAGCGATTGTGTGCTTTGTAGGTTATTCCAATTTTCTGCTGTTTTCTATTGATACTAAGTAATGTCAACTTCCAAATTCTGATTGAATTTAAGACCTTTTTTCCCCCAAAACACGGAATGGTTCTAAATATATAACTATATATAAGTTAAACCCAACAGTGTGTAAGATTTTGAGACCCAGGTCGCTATTTTACCCTGTTTAAGCCTATCGGATTTCAACCAGTTGATAGGAATGCAGGTAATGTAAGGCAGTGAGCAATATATCCTTCATATACAACAGCGACCAAGTAGAAAAGCTGGATGACTGGTGGACGCAGCTCGCCAAGCGTCTCTTAAAATTAAATGCCTTCTTAGCTTTCTCCTTAGCTTGCTGATGATAGGTGCTGTCAACACATTTTGCGTAAGATTGCTAAACATTGCAATATGTTTAAAAGCTGCTTGCTTCTTTGTTCTTCAAGGAAGAATTCATATTACTCATCAGCAAAAGATGAAATAAACCCCAGGAGTGCATAAATGTCTGGCCAGCAGGTCCGAGCACGACAGTGGCTAGCCCGTCTTACACTCAATGTGGAGTGCAGAAAAAAACTGTTCTTTTATTTCAGAACTTAGATACAAAGTACAAAGGTGAGAACATTGCAGTGAAAGCACAATGCATTGGAAGAACAATGGCTACTGAGTCACATCATTATAAGAATCAACAGCAAACAACAACAACTTGCATTTACATAGCACTTGGGGCACATGGGGCAGCGTCTCAGAGATCTTAATTGTGGCAGAGCCTAAGGATTAGGTGTGCCCCAAAACTGGGGAAAGTAAGTAATGAAAATCCAAGGCCGTGCTGTTATGAGATGTGTGGGTCCGCTTTAGCGAGGTGTACTGTGGACATAGGCTCCACTGGAACCACAGTATACTTGACCCAGTACCAGGCTGAGCCAGCTTCCTGCAGTACACAATGGCTGACTTGTGGGTCATTAGGTTGCAACTGACAAACTATTTCTACATATTGCTCACATATGCAGGAAATGCTGCATTTTGTGAACAAAGTGACTTCAGTACCGCTTCCTGTGCATAGTGCGGCCTGCGTGACCTGGCGACAACCTGGAACACAATTGAGTTTGGGGCTTTGTTCTACACCAGGAGACCACCTGCAGCATCAACCCACTGCAGGACGAAACCTGAAAGATTTCATGTAAAAAGTGTCTGGGAATGTGGGCTCTCATACATGAAATGTACCATTTCTATTAGTGCATATTGAAGTTGTTGTTGGAAATAAACTGAACTTTTACTCTGCTGTCTGTCTGTCCATATACCAGTCATTGACCTTGAAAGGAAGACATTGTTGTAAGTGTTTGAGACGTGCTGATGTACCAAGTTATCAACCAGCAAATCAAATGGTATCACTGGAGCACTGGGCCATTGGAGCTAAGAACTGCCAAGCCTTGGCTCTTGCCAACCTTCACCTAATACTCGATAAAATTAATTAGAGTCCCTTCACTCTCTGGCACCTCCCTACCTCTTTCAACCTCCTCACTTCCCATTTCACCAACCACTGCTCGATTACCGGTCTTGTGCTTGTCCCTCAAAATCTTCCGTCCCACCATCAGCCACCCCACAACTCTGCAATAGCTTCCCCCAATCTCTCCATCTTAGCCCTACTCTCCCCTTTATGAAGTCCCACCTGGAAACCTCCGTCTTCGATTGTACTAAGGGCCACGTCCCCCAACCGGCTTGGAGTCAGGCTCTGCCACTGTTAAGGGCTCTGAGATGCTACCCTGCATAGAGGGCTCTATATAAGTGCAAGTTGTTGTGGTAGAAATAGGTAAGTGGGATGAGACTCTCTAGAGAGAGTGTGTGCATTCCATTCTAAAACACTGGACTTTCCACATGTAGGTGGGGATACATAGAATTCTCAGCCCTGAACCAAACTTTGCTCCCTGATTACCCCAGTCCTTGCCAGACTTCACTGGCTCCCTGTCTCGGAGTGGATTGGTTTCAAGACCTTCACTCTTGTAATACTAATAATATAATAATAATCCTTGAATTTGATATAGCATTTTTCACATCTTATCGATGTCTCAAAGTGCTTCACGGAATATACTGTAAAGTGAATTGACTATATATTTGTCGGCGAAATGCGGCAGCCAATTGCACACAGCAGTGTCCCACAAACAGTAATGGATTGAAAACGATAATTTTTTATCATTGTGGTTTCTTGGGACAGATTATTATTAGGCATGTGAAGTAAGAAAACTTGCCCAAGGTTTCGCCCTGATCTGCCTGGATTCGAACACAGGTCTCACACTTGTAAGGCAAGTGCTCTAACAATTGTATTCAAATTCCTCTATTCCTCTGCACCCCCCCCACCTCTCTGACCTCCTCTCTCCTCACAACAGTACCTGTTGCCTTCACTCTACTGGTTCTGGCCTCCTCCTTGTCCTCCATTCCACCATCGGTGTCTGTGCCTTCAGCCACTACGCACCGAGGCTCCAGAACTCCCTTCCTTGCTCCCTTCTCCTCGCCCCTTCCTTTCCTATTTTCAGGTCGCGCCTAAAGACTCTTCTTTTCGACAGTGCTTTTGGTCACCTTTTTCCCCCTCCCGCTGGCTCGTCCCCGGGATCCATTTTATGAAGTGCTCTGAGATGTCGTCTGGCATGGAGGGCGTTACATAAATCCAAATAGTTGCAGTTGTTGTTTGGTTTGGATACTCTTAAGCATGGTCATGGATTTCCGCATGTGTCAGACACTTGGTCGAACAAAAAAGCAAACAAAAAAGAACTAAGAACTGCTGAATCTTACCTGAGACCATGGTGAGGCATACCAACTTGCCAATGCATTGCTGAACACTCTATCATTGGATGATCTTGGACAGGCACTAAGGATGCACACTCTCTCCAGTTCAATGTTAGGTTTGGGCAAGTGATGGCACCGTTTGTAGGCATAGTCCTTGTATTTACCAGAAGCATCTTTCACTGCGCATTTTAAATGCCTCTTCTGAATGCCTTTACCACAACTTGTAGAACACTGGAAATAGCACCAACATAGAGGAAACAAGAACATTGGTGAGCAACCTCAAACTTTTATGATAATAATAATAGTCTTACAGGTGATATTGGGTCGTTGGTGTACAATGTCCAAAAGTGCTTCACAGATAAATACAGTATAACTCACATAAGTCATATCAGTCGGGACCATCACATTTAATATGACTTACTCAAAGTCCAAATTGCAGGCAAACTGTATAGTCAGATTCGATCAATAATCTACACTACGGATGCATTGTAAGTCTGCATATGGTGATGGTTCAAGGCAACATTTTGTGCGATTCAATGCATCCTGACCAGTCGTTGCATGTGCATTTACTGGATAGTGTTGGGATTGCAGTGAATAACGGGAAATTGATTTCTTCTGTGCCTGCGGCGACAGATGAAGACTACATTTCCTTTGATTCAATGCAACCGGACTGTAAGTGCGCCTGTATCGACATCATCTCCTGCAATTCAAAGCAGCCGGTAAGTGAGGGAGTAATGGAGGATGGGGGAGCGGTGTTATGAGTTAGGAAGTGATTAATACGAGTTGAGCAAAGAAATCTAAGTGGTTTTGATACGAAAACTGAATGGGACTCGGGTGAATGTACGACTTAGGCGATTAGAGTGGGTAGTTTGATGTGAATTACTGTAAATATTACTGGGCAAGAAATACACCTTTTTTTTTCAAAAGGAATGATTTTCAACCCTCGCAGGTTAAAGATCACTCATTGCTTCCCTCTTCCTGACTTGTTTTTATCACTCCTAGCTAGTCTTTACTCTCTCTGAATTATGAGCAACTCATGCATTCATTATTGTTTCCAATTTTTAATTTTGTTACTCTACCTCGGTCCACGTCGATATAAACCACTGTAGTTTGCGATGTTTGTGGCAGCGTTTCAGCAGGCAGGTTTCTTGGCTTTTGGGCTTCGGTTCTGCCTTGCAAGCACTACCGTGTAGGATCTGGGCTTTGGGAATGGGATTTGTACTCTTACAAACAACAATCCTCTTCCTCCATCCTTTTCCACATGTCCGAGAACACTGTACAGAAATAAAGTATTTTAATGACTGCCTACACCAGCTTATAAATCATCCCATTCAGATGTAAACTCATGTTCCTCTGTTGTTATACAGGATCAGTTTGAGTGCTTCCATTTCTCATCAATATTATGCAGCTGACATTCCCTGCTAATACTATCAGTTTTAGTCTGAAGCAAAAATGTTATCATCACTGGAAGATTTGAAAGCTTTGGGGAAATGATGTCTGCAGCGTTACAACACACACATAGTTTGGATTTTGTGGTATTTGTGCAGTATCAAAATTCTTAGAAAAATCTCAGTTTAAAACAAGGCGAAGGCTGCAAGACAGTATCAAAGGAAATAATTTGAGCCATTTCTCATCCTATTACACCAACAGGAACTCCATATAATTACTCAGCAAAGACTGCAACCGACGAGTCAAGTTTTCTTAAAAGAAGAAATTGCCCAATTTGAAAGCTGCAAAGACTATGAAAGGCACATGCAGTCATTGAGAGCTACAAGTCACTATTAAATAGTTACATAATGGAGAGCGGAAGAAGCTGTCAAACCGTGAGAGCTGAGGTCGAGTAATTTAAGTCACCCACTCTAAATGTGCTGGTATAATTGCTTTCATGTCACTAACCACTATTAGCTACTTCATGTTAGAAGCTTGTATAGCACGTGTCATCTAATGTACCCTGCATTGGATTCTATTTACTATTTTCTAACCTGGAAATGACTTCCAATGTGGCAAATGACTGTGGATGCCCCATTCCTAGTATTTCTAAGTGCAGAATAATTATTATTACACCAGTTATGCCTGCTGTGAATAAAAGGAAGCAGAAAATAACTGAGATGTCAGAAACTAATGTTAGTGGATTCTATGCTGTATTGCAATATTCCTTGTTTAAATTGTTTTTTTCCCCCAGGTCCTTGAATTTGTTTCTGTTTCCAGTCCTCACCCTGACCAAATACTCTCTCACCTCTCCTGAAGGTGCTCTTTCACTTTCGAGAATAGTTCCACAAGGTGTTTGCTGCCATCTGGTACCTCACCTAAGTGACTCTATGAGTCTGCACTAAGCATCACCAAGCTACCCACTTGCTGAGGGCAACACAGCTATTTGGAATCTTGTCCAATCCTGTTCATGGAATTTATCAGGTAAATTTGTAAATCGTTGATCTGATAGTGAGGCAACACAAGATAAGAGGCCTTTATTTAAGTTTAATTATGTCCTATTTCCCAGGATAACAGGAACAAGAGGAGGTCATTCAGCCTCTAAGCTTGTTCCATAGACTTTAAATCAGATCAAAGATAGTTAGAACTGAGATCAGGAAGCATCTCTTCACACAACAGCTTGTGAAGATGTGGAATGTCCTGCTGCAGAAAGCTGTAGAGGTGAAAGGGATATTTAGAAAGAGAGATGATCTGATACTAATTAAGGGGTATGATGAAAGGGCATTGAGATTACAAGATCTGCCAAGATCTAATAAACTGGTAGGACAGGCTTGATGAGCTGAACCGACTCTCCTGTTCCTATGGAAATAGAACTCACAGCAGGTTGGTGGCGGAGAAAACAATGGAAATTATAAAGTGATGTAAAGTTTTAGTTACTTCGTATCAGCCCAAGATCATCAGATGAACTATTGGCTTGCTTGTGATTTTGTCTGTGTAGTGTGATTGGTTGTGTGATGACATGTCAATGAACCAGAAACATCAGAAGAGCCCACGATAGCTCCTGGTTACCCAACGCTCCAGCAGGTTTCTCACACACCTCAGACCAAGCTCCGAGGCTCCAGGCAGGTGGACAGTCTCGGGTGTTACACCGTTGCTTTCGCACGGGCACTGGCACTGGGCAAAGAGAGCTGTGCACATTTTCCAGCTTGTTGAAGGCAACTCTTCGGACACAGTGGACTTGTCTGAGCTGTTCACCTGTTCCGCATGTCTGGCTGCACTCTCCCCAGTCCCCAATGGCCCAGCTGTAGAAACATCAAAACCGTTCACACGTGCACATTAAAGTGGAGGATTAAATCTGACAGTTAGCAGAAAAATGGAATGCAAGGTCATGTTTACTTTTTTTTTACCTGATCCCATCTTGGGAACAGATTGTTCAGTGTTAGCAAGAATGTAAGTTTCACTAAATCTCTCTTATTGAATTTGCACCTACAATTTAAGTCAATTGGGGAGAAATTCTACCTGGGTCTTGATTTAAGTAGCATTTCAGAGAGTCCAGAATTAGGCAAAATCTTAAATACAGCCTGTATTTCACAGCTGTGTTTTTATATATAAGTTATTTTGAGAAGGACTAAAACACGCCTTAGAAATTAAATCTTAATCCAGCAATTTACTGGACACTCTAAAATGCAAAAAAAAGAGTAAATCTGAACCAAGGGAGAATTTCTCCCTGAATATCCTTGTGTGCCATAAATAAATAAATGAATAAATAAATACGTGGAGTCCTGTAGCTCAGTGTTACAGCACTTGCCTTATAAACGAGAGACCTGGGTTCAATTCCAAGATGGACCAAACCTTGGGTAAGTTTCCTTACTCCACACACCTAATAATAATCCCTCAAAAAAACAATGATAAATTGGTCATTTCAATTCACGACTGTTTGTGGGCACTGCTGTGTGCAATTTACTGCCGTATTTCTCCCACATATAAACAGTCAATTCACTCTATAGTATATTCTGTGAAGTACTTTGAGATGTCTAGAAGACGTGAAAAGTGCTATATGAAATGCAAGGATTATTAATATTATTAATAAATTAATAATCCTTGCATTTGTTATTGTGCCTTTTACTTGTACATCTCAAAACACTTCACAGAATTCACAGTAAACTTCAGTGAGTGTATTTTTCTAGGCAGCCAATTCACACAGAGCAATGTCCCGCAAATAGTGTGAAATGAATGGCCAATTATACAATAATTATTAATTGGTAGAGGGGATCTTGGTTTGAAGGATGCAGCACACCCTCCAGCATTGCGGTGTCAGCCTTGTCTGTGAATTCAACACAAGGCTTGAACAAACCTCATTCAGGTGCGAGTGCTACCAATTGAGCCAGTCTAGAGACTGTACATTGAAGATTAATTTGATTATTTTTTCTTGCCTCGTTCACAGGATAATTGCAGGTTGCTTTCAAGATGAATCATTACATTGTAAAACACACTAGCAAGAGGACGTAAAATAAAGAACCTATTCCAGTTCCCAGCAATTCAAAGCTGGCATTCTTCTCACAATTTCTCACGTTTAATGCTACCACCATTGAATGGCCAAGGGCTTTGATATTAAGAAAATCCCACAATGGCAAAGTTTATAAGTGATAATCTACAATGGGAAACAATCAACTGGTCACATCAACTCTTTCTCATTGACAAGGTGTATTAATGCAAACCCATTCTCTCCGCTCCCACCTATCAGAAGATTCCTTAGAGTTCTGTCCTATAAATTTGAGCATGGTTACACCACACATTTAACTGAATCTTTTTATTCCACATTGTAAAAGCATAACTAGAAATGGTTACCATGATTTTGTTATCTACTGAACAAAGGTTATGATAACACTTGGGAGTCAGTCATTTCTGAATTACAAATGCTTTCTTGGGATTTCTTCCCATCATCTAGATGTGCTGTGTAACTGAAAGATCCCAACCAGCAATGCTCACAGCACATACTGCCAAACCTACAGATTCCATCCCACAGAACAACAGAACAGGATATTTTATAAACTGATTTGTATTAAAAGCTTTGAGCTGTGCAACAATTGAGCAACAGCCCTGCTGATCAGATTGCAAGGATTATTATTACTATTATTATCATTATTATTATTCAGTTACACTCTGTGAGACTGTGTTTGGACAGATGTTACCCATTGCAGATTACCAAACTGGCTTCAAGCCGCAAGACGATCATCGGTGGACGACATGGTGTACGTAATTATTTGCCCTAATCTCAGCAGCCTCCTGTCCGGACAGTAAGCAAACTGATGACAGCTGGCTGGCCTGCAGCTGAGCCCAGTATGGAAGTACTGTAACTTAAACCAGCACTGAGACTGCCAGAAACACATCTGTCAGCACTTCTGGACATTACCTTCAGTTATTTCCTCCATCTATTCTTCCCTGATTATATATAGTGTTTATTAACAGGACAACAAGATGCCATTACAGAGTGACGAAACCTGTACAAAAATAAAATGTACCCCCCTCCCCTCCAAACCCTCGTCAGCAGTTAGTGTTATATTTATTACTGAATTCAATACAGGATTCCTAGTTTGGGAAAGCAAAAGCAGTAAAGGATTTCTTTCCTCTCTGCTGACTTCATATATAGGATTTGGCTTGTGGCCAACCATCACAGACTGCATCTGAGAATGATCAAAGATATCAGATACAGTAAATGGTGTTTGCTTTCAGCTTAAGCAATGTTTTAAGGACTGTGTGCTTACTAATAAGGTAAACCATGCGAGTGATGTCATCTCCTATAAAATCACCTCCTCCGTGTGATCTGATCATTTTTACATCGACAGTGTTTGCAGACACTGCAGTTCTCTAGACTGCTGGTATTGGCCCTGTTCTTCTGTAAGAGTAACTGAATTGATCAGGTAAATATATATCGATTATACGTATGGACGAGAAAACAACAACATTATAACCCGAGCACTCAATCAACAGTCCATCACACTTCTCTTATGAACTTTTTTGAGTGGTATTCTCTACTCTTCTGATTCCGGTCCATCGCTCATTGAACATGACTGTTCATTTGAACCAGCACAGCCCTACAGACAACAAGACGCTTTGGTGGGTGGCTGGAGGGAACAACAATAAGTTTTTTTTTGCACTGTTTGTGGGAAGAGAGAAAGGCATTCAATTATTATATTCACTCTAGAACAGACTGTAATAATCCATGTGCTTTGAAGCATTAATTACATCGTTGAACTTGTAAAGTAAGCTAGCAGTGCTGGGTATGCCACCTTCAACAACAAAATTACATTTATAGAGCGCCTTTCACGTTGGGAGGATGATGAACGAAGCATTATAAAGCTTTCAGTTCCCATTGTCTCTGGCAATTGGCAGGCTGAGATATCAGGCCAGTGATGCATCTGTTTTCATTGCTGTCCCAAAAGAATGATCTCCAAACAAACACTGGGAAGGTTTGGGACAAGGAAACCAAGGTCACAACTATGCTTTTGTGCATGTGCTATGGTGTCTCTGTTGCTATTGATGCTGTGAACTATAATTATTATTTTCCTTACATTCAATATAAATCATAGGATTGGTTTGGATGAAGAAGACCCTTCGGGTTCATCTGATCTGATTCCTCCAGAATGCCCACATTACTGTCTCCCTATCACAGCATCAAGCTGGGCTTTAAAATTAGTCTAGTGTCTTGGCCTCAACCACCCTTCCTAACAATTTGTTCCAATCATTACTTACTCTCTCAGTCTGAAAAAAAATCCTGGTGTCTATCCTGAAGTTGCCTTTTGGCCCTCTAAACGAATGTCCTCTTGCTTTACTGGCCTTGTGCATCATAAAATATTGACCTGGGTTCACTTTTTCAATCCCATTTAAAATGTTATAAACTTCTATGATATCCTGAGTTTTCTTCTCACAAGATTGTAGAGCTTGTCTAATCCATCAAACAATGTAGCACATCACAGCAATGTATTGGGAGTGTCACCCAGACTATAAATCCAATTGCCAGACATGGGGCTTGAACCCACAATATTCTGACTCAAAGGCAAGAGTGCTATCAACCAGACTAGGATGACACCTGTTATTACATATATATAAAAAAAAAACCATCCAATTTGCTCAGAGATCTACCCCGTACACATTTAATCTGTAGAAGTTTCCTTCGCAGTACATTTAGACTTGTGCTCTACCATTCTGCACAGTGATGGGAGAAGCCAGTGTAACAGAAACAGGAGTAGGCCATTCAGCTACTCGAGCCTGTTCCACTATTCTGTAAAATCATGACTGATCTGTACCATAAGTCCAATTGCCCGCCCTTACCCCATATCCCTTAATACTCAGTGGTTAGAGCACTCGCCTTATAAACTTGAGACCTGTGTTTCGAATCCAGGCAGCTCAAGGCGAAACTTTGTCAAGTTTCCTTACTCCACACTCCTAATAATAATAAACCATCAAAAAAAAACACAATAATAAAATCGGTCATTTCAATCCACGACTGTTTGTGGGACAGTGCTGTGTGTAATTGCCTACCACCTTTAGCCCACAAATATACAGTCAATTCACTTTACAGTATATTCTATGAAGCGCTTTGAGATGTCGATAAGATGTGAAAAGCGCTATATCAAATGTAACAATTATTACTATTATTACACTGCCCTAGCAACTGCATTGATCTGTTTCCTGGCAGACGAATAGAGCTGCTGTGAAAGTCAGTGCAACAACAACAAAATTACATTTATAGAGCGCCTTTCACTTTGGGAGGACGTCCCGAGGCGCTGAACAGTCGGGTCGGGACCCGAGTAAGGGAGAGGGGCAAGGTAAGGGGAAGGGACGGGAGACAGTTAGGAAGGGAGGGAGAGAGTTGGGAGGGCAGCAGAAGGCACGATTGAAGAGGAGAGTCTTGAGACAGGAGGCAAGGAAGCAAGCGAGGTAAAGGGACTGTGGGATGAAGTTCCAGAGTATGGGGGCAGAGAGGCTAAAAGCATGTCTACCAATGGTAGGGTGAGGGATATGGAGCAGATCGGAGCCCGCTGATTGGTGGGGCAGGCAGGTTCATAGGGGGACAGCAGGTCAGAGAGATAGGAGGGGGCAAGGCAATGAATGGCCACAAAGGTGTGAGAACAAGGATCTTGAATTTGATTCACTGAGGATGGGGAGCCAATGGAGCTGGGCAAGGGTGGGAGTGATGTGGTGGCGTAGGTTTGTGCAGGAGAGGACACGAACTGCAGAGTTCTGGATGATCTGCAGCTTGTGGAGGGAAGAGCCAGGAAGGCCGATGAGGAGGGAGTTTCCATAGTCGAGCCTTGATGTGACAAAGGCGTGGACTAGGATTTCGGCAGCTTGAGGGGGAGGCAGATGAGACGGAGTCTGGGGATATTGGGAAGGTGGTGGAAGGTAGTACCGGTCATGGCACAGATCTGGGGGAGGAAGGACAGTTCAAGGTTGAAAAAGATGCCCAGGTTCCTGACTGACTTTGAGAGGTGGAGAGTGCAGCCTTGGATCTTGCAGTGCAGTATAATATAGTACCAAAATTTTGGTGTTCAACAACAACAACACAATTAAACTTGTATAGAGCCTTTCACACCAGATGGGAAACCAAAGGTGCAGGACTTTAAAATAACAAGTTTATTCTGCTGATCAAATTTTTGCGACCAGAAGTGCTTTTTCCCAATAGAAAACAAATCCCAGAGAAACTGAACCCTTTTCGGTGCAGATCAGGTCATGGTCAAACATATTTTTGACTGCACAACTCAAACAATTCACTTTCAGTAGTGTTCAGTTTAGAATATGTTCTGAATTTAAATATTTAAGCACTCTGTGGTGCTTCCCAGTGCGAAGGGCACAATGTAATTGAAAGTAGTTGCATTTTCAAAGTTTTTGTGAATATTTTACATGCCACAAGTTTAGTTAGATTTCTATGACATAGACCAGTTTCATGACATAGACCAGTTTCTAAACAAATATTTTTCTTACAGTTTTCCCCAATCTGAGTATAACCGACATGCTCTCAGTCTAATCAATTGTAACCTGTACGCTGCTCCTAGAAGGCGTTCGAAGAATATGAGATATCAGTTTATAATAACAAAATTCACTTCTAGATAATTGAGTTGCTCTGAGTTGGCACTCACAAAAAACATGAGGATTGGGGAGGTGAGGTTTAGTACACAAAGTGTAGGTTTTGGGGAAATGCACAGAAACACATAGATGCATACACATGCATGCACCCCCCACCCCCCCCCACACACACACACACACACACACACTGAGTCAGGTGTCTAAGAAGCACTAATTTTTAAATAAGTCACAGGTTGGTTTGACCCTGATTCAAGTGTAAAGTATAGAGCAGTCTTCCTGCTTGACAGTGCTTTGCTGCCAGCAGTACATTGCACCATTACACACTGAACAACCCATTCCAGCACAAAGGCCTTTGACTACATCCCCTGTATTTGCCTGGGGGCACGGAATGAAACCTAAAGGGGAAATGAAAAAAACAAACTACTTTTTGAGGGTTTTCATTGGAATTTGAACCAAAAGGCTGCAAAGTATTAATGCTTGTTTAAGATGGAAAAAATTCTAAAAGTACCTTAAATGTTGTTTGAAAAAGGAAGTGCATGAGCAACTCGGTATTTATGAATTAAAAGACGTGGGAAACTCTCAGGCAATTGACCGTGATGGAGGCATTTTCAAGGCTGAAAGCTGACACTGAGAATCAGGCATTCCAGTCTGACGACCGCAACATTACAGTTTGTCTGGTCTGGTTATTAAGATGGACCTTAATGAGGCAGCAGGACTGGGTAGAGAGATACATGTTGGCTACCGGCCATTGCCCTCTGCAACGCAGAATGACTGTCGCCAGTTATTAAAACTGGCTGAGAAAATGCTATTCTTACCAGTCGCTGATACATTTTTAACGGTGTTCACACTTCAGGAACTCCTAGACCTACAGCATTTCGACACCCTTCAGCCTTTTGGAGCCCAGGGGATTTGCTTAGTCTAACAACTCTAAATCTTGAGAGTAATCTGACACATGAAGTGTTTTACATTTCCAGGACCTAACACCCACACATCCAGACAGCTGGGGAGCTGCCACAGTATACCAGTCCAAGCCAGAAGACAAAAGCTGCACGCACCAAATAGCTCACCATTAAGAACAGATTTGTGACGGAGAATATTGATCAGCATTTGAGGAATTTGGTTCCAATGTTTACTTTTGACATTGCACATATCTGACATTTCTATCTCACTATAGACATCTGAAGATAGAGTGGTTTCTTTGCCTTTATTTTATTTATTTAAAATTTTGCTTAATAATAAAAATAATACATGCATTTGATACTATGTTTTTGATCACACTGCAATGTCTCAAAGCACTTCACAGGTTCATAAGATTTTTACTGTGTAATGTAATGTAGTGACTTGTGTAGTTGTAGGCACACACAACAGCCAATTTCTCTACAACACTGTTTCACAATGATCAATAGTTGAATCTGGGGAAATATTGGTCAGGACATCAGTTGAATTGCCCTACACATTTTGAATCATAGGAATTTACAGTACAGAAGGAGATCATTCAGACTATCTAGTTGGCACCAGCTCTCAGGTCAATGGTGCCATAGGACCTTTTACCTGAACAGGCACACAAGTTCTTGGTCCAATGTCTGTCCCTGAATGACAACACCTCTGACAATACAGCACTGCTTCAGCACTGTAATGAAGAGCCAGGCTGAGTATGAGCTCAAAATTTTCATGCAGGGCTTTGAACGTGAAAGGCACTCTATAAATGTAATTTTGTTGTTGTTGTTGTTGTTGTGACTCACAGTGAAAGTGCTAACCAAGCCAGGCTGACACTATCCCTTGAAAAGACGTGTAACAAAAATATTTTTTTTATATTTTCTTTTTGCAAATTCGATTCAACGACATACAATATTAACATTCTACCAGTTCACAAAATGTTGTTCTTTAAGCATGCATTTGTGAGAATAAGAATGAATCCAACCACACAAAACTAACTGTTTATTTAAAGTTGCTACGCAATGACCCTCTATGATCTAGTCTAGGGAGTTTGGCTGTCAAGCTAAATCTACCACCCAGAGTTGGGACTAATCCATAGAGACCAGAGGTTACGGACTCAGTTCCAAATCTGCGTTGAGCTGGCTGACCACAGACAGGCCTGTGGGTGGGATGTATGAACTGGCCTTGGAGGAAAGTGCACCTGTGTCAATGTCAGGTGAGGACAGATTGGTCTCAGCTGTGCATAGTATAATAGCCTGTCGACACTCACTGTATCTTAGGCATAACCATGACGAATGGCCATTTGGGAGAAGAATCAGAGGACGGCTGGTGCCTTTGGATCGGTACCCGAGAATGAGTCAGTGCCTTCGAAAGAGGAGTTGGGGAGAAATAGGCAGCCAAAAACACAGCTGTTCAGCAGCTGGAAAGTAATGTGGGGGGCAGAGGAGCAAGTCATTGAGAAATAAGGTCACTGGTGGAATTGTTTGTAGAATGGAGAAATTATTTTACTCTCAGAAACAGAACAACCCACTTTAAGAGGAAAGTGATTGGACATACACGGCTTCTCCTCCAGCCCCTGCACTGTCACATGTAGTGCCCCCAGGGCTCTGTCCTTGGCCGCCTACTTTTCAATAACTACATTCTCCCCTTGGTAATAACATTCACAGACATGGGGTCAACTTCCACATGTATGCAGATGACACCCAACTCTATCTTTCTGCCTCTACCTTGATTCCAGGACCACCCCTGTCCTGACAGACTGCCTGTCAGACTTCAAGTTCTGGATGAGAGCTAACTTTCTGCAGTTGAATGTGAACAAGACCGAGGCCCTCCTGATTGGCTCCTGCCAGCGCCTTCACACCTCAGGAACAAACTCCATGATTCCACACTCCACCTCACCAAGCCAGTCAGGAATCTAGGTGCCTTGTTCAATCCACAACTGTCTTTCCTCCCACACCTCCAAGCCTAAACGCGTTCTGCTTTCCCTTACCTCTGCAACATTGCCCGACTCCGCCACTATCTCACTCTTCAGGCCACTGAAACTCTCATTCATGCCTTCATCATGTCCAGACTTGACTACACCAATGCCCTGCTTGTTGGCCTTCCCAATTCCTCCCTTTATAGGCTGCAGATGATTCAGAACTCTACAGCCCATGTCCTCTCCTGCACAAAGCTTTGTGAACCCATCTCCCCCATTCTCGCCTGACTCTATTGGTTCCCCATCACCCAGAGAATTCAAGATCCTCACCTTTAAAGCCCTCCAGGGCCTTGACCTACCCTACATCTGCGACCTCCTTACCATCTACTAACCTGCCTGCTCCCTCCACTCAGTGGGCTCCGGCCTGTTCCATGTCCCTCGGCCTACCCATCCAACCATCGGTGGGCAACTCTTCAGCCACTCTGCCCCCAAACTCTGGAATTCCATCCCATAATCCCTCCGCCTCACCACCTCCCTAGCCTCCTCAAGTCTCGCCTCAAGACTCTCCTCTTTGACGTTCCCATCGTTCACCCCAAATCCCCTCCTTTCCCTCCACCCGCCCCAATCCCAACCCCAACTCAGGTCTGAAGCACTGACTGTCTGACGCCTTAGGATATCTTCCCGATGTGAAAAGCACTATACGAATGTAATTTTGCTGCTGTCGTTGTTGAGTACGTTTTAAAACCAAAACGTGTCTGTGCGCGTATCTGTCTGTCCTAAATATGCCACCTCATATACCCTGATCCTGTATCCCTTGCTCTGCTGCTTTTAAGCATCGTAACATATCATTTGGACTTCACAATAAAATTGATCATTCATTTCATGAAAGTTTGTGGGGCAGTGCTGTGTATAAATTAGCTGCTGTGTTCACCCAGTCACCGCACTTTACCTTATATCCTGTGAACCACTTTTATATCCTCCCGATGTAAAAAGTTCTATATCAAATATAAGCAATTTTATTATTATTTTACTTTCTCTAACCCAGCATGTTGCACCGTTCAATAGGATTCCCTCTAATGCATCTGTTTCTAAATCTAAAGAGCTTCATCTTATTACACCTTACCTCATAACTCATCCCTCAAAATGCTGGGATCAGTCATTGTTCTCCCCTGCCCAGTATATTGGGTATGTGTGGGTGTAGTTTGCTTATTCCAGGGTAGAGCTCTTGTATGGTCTGAATGTATCTTCAGGGGATCTAAACCTAAAATGACTTGGCAATGTAGCTGAGCACACTGCACATTTGTTTGCTGCTGACTCATTGTATTTGAACATGGTGAATCTCCATAAGCAAGGCATCTGGCAAAAATAAATGCCTGAGTTGTCAATTGATGGACTTACATGTGAACTGATGCAATGTTTTGGAAAAATAAATTTTAGAAAAGTCTCTTGGATATTTAATTAAAATATATATGCTGACAGCTACAATTGTGTGAAACAATGCCACTTTAGGAGAAATGGCCTAAGAGGTAAGAGAGAGACAGTATCCAGCTGAGTGGTCCATAAAGGTCACCACAGGAGCAGCCTCTTGTTTTCTGCCACGTGTGTGTCTGTAGGTATGTTGGGGTGGGGGAGGATAAGTGGAGGCTGGGGTACTATTTACGAGAAGGGGGAATAAGAGATGTTTGTTTAAGTATGAAAAAGCGAGGGTAAGAGTGGGGATTGCTGTCAAAGTTTAAGTTCAGGCATACTGTAAAGCGAAAATACATGAAAATCTGATCAACGATTTTCAAAGCTGCAGAAAATAAAGTGCCCAATTCCTTTGCGCTGGAATTCTGCACTTTAACGAGCACCAAAGACAAACTGAATGAATTAGGGTTGGCAGCAATTCTACTCAGTATCTCTGTTTATCTCAGCTCCTTGGGACATCCTCCTGCCGTGCTATACAACCCTTGTAAAAAAGTACCATGGTAATGGTGGTAGTACCACCATACTGGACAACTCAGGCATTTCTTTTTGCCAGACGCCTTGCTTGTGGAGATTTAATGGTACTACCACCATTGCCATGGTACTTTTTTTTACAAGGAAAGTGTAATTTGTGCTGTATTTTTCTTGTTGAGAACAGAGCTGGAATACAGGCAAGGTGGAACTTTATGCATTTCAAATCATCCATCCAATACAGGGGCATGTTGTCGGGAAGACAGAAATGTAAAAGGATTTTATGTATTCAGACGAAAAGAGTATGCTGACAGAAGCAATTACATAGATTGTATCGCTCAGACTTGACTTGAAAATGAACTCTGCCATTCTGAGCAAAGTAAAATCTTCACGCATCTGCACACTGGAAACCCAGACTTCTGGGGGAAAACAGAATGGCTTTAATGAAAATCAGTGACTGAATACTCCTGAATTGCTGATGCCAGGACTCCATCTCCATTACTTGTTGGCCTGGCACTCTGTTTATTTTGCAATTGACATACCAATTACATTATGCCTACAGCATGTGACTATCACTTTATTAAACAAGCCAGCTTGTTTTCATTATATCATATATGGGTACTGTATTTTCTGTATTCACTTGCAGACTTGTTCAGTGCATTAAACACGTGAGAAATGAGCTGGATCACATTGAGGCATGGGAAAGGAATTAAAGTGTGCAACCTCAGGTCTCAGGACTTAAAAAGTTCATAGCACTACGATTAATGCTATAATATCTTTGCCCCCGCATGTTCCAAATGCTGATACAAAAGTGCTTAATAGGCACTTAGGTTTTCAATGTCCAACACACAATCCAATTTCACTTACACAGTTACTGCAAACGAAAATACTTTCACTTCACAAATCATGCTTGCTATACTCTTTTTGACATTTTCACATGAAAAAATTAGTGCATAACGTAAATGGGTTATTGAAAGCTTTTTTTTTTAGCAGTAATTGCTGTTTCATAGTGTACACCAATTTTATATAACAAATGTTTTAAAGCCTCCAAATACCAGCAGGTTTTACAATATCTAGAACCATTATCAACCATGCATAGCAACACGCAATGGGAGGAAGGGGCATTATGGTTAATAAGTTCATACTGGTGTTACTTGAAGGTTGGTGCTTTCAAATGTGAGGAGGAATCATAAATAAGCTCAAATTTCAGTCAATTATATTTTGTTCAGTTGGGTTCAGTTCTTACCTGGCAGGGCAAGCCTGTACATTGCAGGAGATCACACCTGTGGCTGGCCGACTCCTTTGGTTGCAAAATGAGAGGTTTACTTGGACTCGAAGATCCCGGTAACAAGCTAATCTGGTTGCCATCTGACCTAATAGTGAACAGAAGTACATTCCTGCATTTAATAATGATTGTAATCCTTGCATTTGATATATTACCTTATTATACTGTTGAGACGTCTCAAAGCACATTAGAGGATAGATTGTAATGTGGATTGACTGTGTAATTTGTGGCAAAATAAGACAGCTAATTTGCACATGGCAATGTCCCACAAACAGTCATGGAGTGAGTGAGCAACCAATATACCTCCAAAAAACTGAGACATTCATTTTGAAAGAGTTTAGTCATGGAATCTTTGAAGGATGTTGACTAATTTTTGTATGTGGTAATGGTTCATTTTCAAACGATCATTTTGAAAGCCTCCTGGTGTACACTGAAGATAAATTAACCTGAGACAAGTCAACATATGCTGCTGTTGGGCCCAGTTGATAATCTAATGAACCCTTACTCAGAGGCTACCCTGACTTACATAAAGGCCACATTGGTCTCATCCCCTGAATGTGGATGCTGAAACAACAGGTTTGACTGTTTTGAACAAGAAAGGGTAGCAAAGGGTCCTAACTCTACAGCTGAATTTATTCTGAATGATTAGACTGATCCAATACTGATTACACTCCAAGTGTGCTACACTGACCTAGAGTAGTTACTGCTCTGTTCCTTCCCATCAGCAAATACCTGAAGCACAGAATCAAGGGTACAACACTACACCTGCAGCCCACACCAACCCTGGTACAGATCAGTCAGGAAATATCAAAGTGTAGGTTTATACTCCAGGTGTGCTTATCATTATTTTCTCAAAAGCATTGGGTACCATACAGATTGGATGCACCAGTTTTATTTACCTGGTGTCGATTACAGAAAAATGTGAAAATGACAGATGTGGGTGTCTATTTTCCCCCTTCGTGAATGTGTCTCCAAATCCCATTTATAAAAACATAGGAGCCAGGAAAACCATAGGCACCTACCTTCCTGTGATTCATTTTTTTGGGTGGATCATATATCCTTCAGTTTGTTACATTTCTTATCATATCCTGTGTTCAGCCTAAAATACTTTTCCAGATGTAATTCATCAAGCAATCAAGTGACTGTGTTACTGAGAATTAATGACTAATTTGGACCGAATGTAGAAAACCCAGGGACTGGGTGACAGAGCAATATATTGAGTATATAAGAATCCATTTCACTACCAATAAAATGCATTTAATTACCCAAAACAAAACACAATAAACCCAACAATAACTTGCATTTACATAGCTACCTACATGGTGTCTAAACACAGAATTCATAGGAATGCAGTCAGTTAATCCCATGTGCTTCACCATTTTAATGTCTTCCAGAAGGAAAACAATTATCAGCATGAAGCCTTATTTAGATTTTCACTCCTAATCACAATGGCTGGTAGCTGAGAGGAGCTCTGTATGCTCACAGCTAAGTATACATGGAATACAAATTTACATTTATATGGAGCATTTCCGTGAATATGGGCAGAAATACATATTCATAAATTGGTGGAACTTGGAGAACAAGTGTTCGGTTTTTTAATGCCATTTCTGCATTTCATTTTCATGAGGAATGCTATATACAGTAAAAGCCCATTTATCCGGCACCCTTGGGACCCGGCCAATGCCAGTTAAAGCACATGCCGGATATTCGGGCGAAAAGACAAAAAAATAAAAAGAAAGAAAGAAAGAAAGAAAGCATTGGACTGGATAAATTCCGGTTAATCGAATGCGGACCTGTTTTTTGATGTGCCAGTTATATGGAAGTTACGGTTGATCGGGTCATGGATAAACAGGCTTTTACTGTATATGCAAGTCGCTGTATTACTTCTGACTAGAGCCCGATTTGCATTTGTAAAGCAGTGCTATGAATTAACGGGCTGATGAAGCACTATATATACTAATGAACTATAGAAATGTACAGCAAAAAAGGCCATATAGGATATCAGTGCTGACTCTTTGAAGGTGCTCAGCATATCAGCTCTCCTCAAAAATTCAACTTTGTCGTGTAACGGGAATTCATTCAGCTTTTAGGCAATTCAAGATAGAAAGTGGAAAGCGAGAGATCAAACATTGGACTAATGTTCTTGAAAATGACTTGAGATTTAGGTTAATTTATTGCCTTAATACATGCTTAATATATATGTTCTTAATATATTATGCTGATCATTTTTGTTTAAAGTCACAGTAGTTCATTCTATTCAGCAAAGCAGTCTTGAAACACATAATGTTCACGTAAGGGTCCAGCATTTATAGATTCTTACAACGAGACATTCTTCAAAGTAATAACATTTTAATGATAGCTGAGCCGTGAGCTAGCTGACAACAGGGGGCTGGATATCATTGAAGTAATAAACACAAACGAAAATAAAGTTCCCACGAGTACCAGGACTCAATTTATCTCCCTACCAAGCAGGGTTTATGGGAAAACACTTTACTGCTCAATTCGAAGACATTTTCAAGGGTTTGTAGATTTTCTTTAACTAAAATTATGGTTAATTTGTTTTAATATGATCAATAGAAAAATAATGAGAAACAATTGTCAAGTAAAATTTTATGTCTCTCTCTTCACCAGGACCATGTTTGCTGAAATATCTTTTCCATTACAACTCTACTTGACCGCTTTACTTGTCCATTTTCACTGCCAGTATGGATTATTTCCACTGAGCTACTATTAACCCTGTAAGCCAAATCCCAATGGTTAGGGTTCACCCTAGCTGCACAAGCAGCAAGACATTTACCACACAGAGCTTTTAAAGCTATGTACTGTATATTTGAAAAATTTACTTGTTCCATTGCTCTCTCAATCCTCAAACTTGCGAAGAGAGAATCGTGGCTGTTGAGTCTAAACAAACACTATGTCTTCCATCTGCCCAATTTTAGCTACCTACAGTACAGTTTTTACAGTAGTATTTTGTCCAAAGCCAGATCACATTAATTTAGTAATTACAGTAACTTGCAGTCATCCTCATGTAAGGTGAACAACAATAACAAATGCATGAACATCGCAAATTATGTCACAGAGGTTATGGGGAACCACAAGCAGGGATGAAAGAATGGGGATATTAAGGATATCGACCAAAGGCATGGTCTAAAAAGGGTTGGAGGAGGATTTTGAAGGCGGAACGTAATAAGTGAGACAACAAGAGATCCAGAGAGTGGGAGCATAGTGGCTGAAGGCAAGATCACTGATAATAGGACAGAGGGAGTGAGGATAAAGCAGTGAACAGTACTTGATGTTATATGTTAGTAGTACTTAATCACAAATGGTACAATATCACTTTCAAATGATAAACTAATAACTCTCACAATCTTTTGTGCTAATTAATTTTATATTTAATATCACTCAGTTTATTCTTTGGTAAACTAGCTCTCCTTCATCATGTGCCTGGTCAAGTGAATGTAATTGAAGACTAGGTTTCAGTTTACTAGTGAGCATATATATATATATATTTTTAAAGTAATAAACTCACACAATGGAACTAACTGATGAGCTACTCTGCTTTGGCTACATCCCTGACCTTTCTCCGCGATAAAACGCTCTGCACTGAAACCTTGTGGGAAAGCTATTCGTTGGCATAAATGCCAATAACCTCTCCAACAAACCTCACACAGGGTGATGCACATTTCCAGACCCTTTTGAGTTCTTTGTTGCACAAAGTAAGAAAGGTCTCTAAATCTGACCATGCAGGGACATGACCTTCTGTCAATTGCTCAATAGAAGCCTGACTGAACAGTCAGTCACAAAATGGTGTGGTCCTTTTTCTACTGCTGCTCCATGGGGTATAAAGGCCAATGACAGGTGCAAGCAACTCTTTGCAGACAATAACAGCTACTGAGTATGAAGCAGTCAAATAACCTATCTTTTACTCAGGCTTCACAAGAGACTCTCACAAAGAAATTAGTGGGTAAAAGAACCCCATAAAAGCCACCGGGGAAGCTGGACTGAGCTTCGCCAGTAAATGGATCTCCATTCAAGGGCTGAAGGGCATCCTCCAGAGGTGAATGGAGCAGTTTAAACTAAGCTGTGGCAATCTCTATTACAAATCACAGAAAGGAAACATTAGTGGTTAATTTCCTGCACTTAGTCACTTCAACATTGAATGGACAGCACATTGGCTTTGTTCCTTGTTGCATTCTTGCTGCTGTTTCTGTCTCACTGTTTTTCACATTATGCTGCATTTCCTTTACTAGATTCTTCCCGCCCACCCGCACATACCCTCTTACCATCTTCCCTTCCCACTTTTTATTTTGCTCTGGAATTAATGCCTATTGCCTTTTAAAGCTGCTGGAGTCTTGACTTTGGGACACCAGTGGGGATGGTACATGACCTGAACAGTTGTACTCCTCACAAACATAATGCTGAAATGTATTGGTTAAGGGTTTCAGAGGCTTTAGATGAAATTATAGGTTTCAGGAAGCGAGTGCCTAATGAGTTATTGTTCATTTGAAACTATAGTGGAGTCCTGTAGCTCAGTGGTTAGAGCACTTGCCTTGCAAGCGAGAAACCTGAGTTCAATTCCAGGCAAGGTGAAACCTTGGGCAAGTTTCCTTACTCCCCACTCCTAATAATAATACCTAAAAAAACTTGTTTTTGAATTGAACATTTCAATCCAAGAATGTTTGTGGGATACTGCTGTGCACAATTGGCTGCTACATTTCACCCACAAATATGCAGTCAATTTACTTGACAGTACACTCTGTGAAGCGCTTTGAGATGTTTAGAAGACCAGAAAAGCGATATATCAAATACAAGGATTATTATTGATTATTATTACAACAAAACCACCGATAGGTTCCTGTTTTTTTACCTGTTCAATTCAATATCTTATACATATTTCACTCCAGGTGAGCATAACAAAGGAAATCACAGAGGATGCATGTCCTTTAAGGCACTCCTCCTTCAACCCCACTTGTGATACCCATATAATGTCTATTTTCTGGCATATTTCGCCACTTCATTGATGAGAATGAAAAAATCTATTTGACATATTTCATCAGTGATGATGAGTAGGGTGTCAGAAGGAGCTGGGAGAGGGGAGGAATGGGAGGACTCTTCCAGTCCATTCAATGTAATAAATATCACACGCTCAGACCTGACTTGTACATCAAATAATTGAAGTTCCAATCATCTGATGTTTACTGTCATTTCATTTATGGGCATTCTCATGGGTTCTCAGTTGTTCTGCTGCTCTGCTCCTGGTGACTGTATTTTGGATAGGTGGTTGGTAAAGGCCAACTGCAGGTTCAAGCACTACCAAACAATTGCTTTTAATCTATCAAAGGCGAGGCAATGCCAGCAAATAACTCAATGCTCAGTGGGAAATGCAACCCTAAAATACCTTCAACATTTCACAAGTGAAGAAAGATATGGAAAGGCTAATTGAATTGCTGTACTGTCTCGTGACATGCCAGACGCAACCTCATAAGCAACTGTACAGAAAAGAAACACAAATAGGCTCCAAAGTGGTACAGATACATTCAGCCAGTATAGCATCATATTCTTATGGAGGACTATGGGTAACGTACCTAATGGAGACCGTTTACTGCAAAGGCAATCTCAAATAAAAGTCAATAGGGTTGAAACACTAAACTCTGCAAGACATTTTTTCTAATGCTGTTACAAATAGCACTTCAAAAGTGTTCAGATGATGCATTGCCGTGTGTAAGGTAGAGGAACCTAGTACTGAGTCCTGTAGCTGTATAAAAAGGTGCTAGGCATCATCCATCAGAAAAAAAAAGGAGTGTTGAATTAGGAACTAAGCCAATACCCCAATTGGTGACGAATGGGATAATGATTTATAATATAATCTATTATCTTAAGATCTGGCCTTTCTCTCATTCTTACAAAACAAAACATAATCCTTTGCTTCCTCTGCAATAAAATTCCTGTATTACAATCCTTACTAAACCTCATTTCTTTTCTGAGCCAGTGAGTGCCAACAGCTGTTCTGAATCATTTACAATGTGAAATGTTCCAGTAAAAATTGATTAACGCATCACAGCTTACATTTCAAAGCAATATTACCATCTACTGCACAGGTCCCAGATGGAACTCAGAAACAAAATCCCAACATGGACATTATTTGGACAGAATTGTGAACAAGTCCTGTAAACCTATTGTTTCCTTTTTACAATCAACGTACAGGAGATTTGAAATAACTATCAGTAAAAACGTAGTCTACGAAAACCAATGCAAAATGCCTCGATAATTGGAACACACAATCAAATAACAGAATAAAGTTCTCTACTAAAGAATGTGATTCCTGATCTAGGAGCGTTTATTATTGAGTCTACAATATAGATGTCTTCCATTTTGCATGACAAATGTCCATCATCTTAACAAATAGCAAAATATGTCAAAAATATAAAAGACTAGTGTTTCGTCCTTTATAGATAGAAATGAGGTAGAAGTTATTGGACATGGAGTTGATATGGTTTGTGGCTTTGTGATATTTTTCAGCTGAAAGGCACAATATAAATAGAAGTAATTGTTCTGTATTAGGAAATGACAGAAGGTGCAACAGGAACGGACCCTAAGCATTATTTAGTGAGCAACAGAACACAGAGGGACAAAGAGAGAGAAAGAGAAAACGAGTTGCAATGTTACAGAGAATGCCAGACCATGAACACAATAACAAAAAAGATTGGGTTTATTCCTCTTTGTAGCAACGCATCTACATGCAATGGCTCTGCCTGCATAGAGGATGCTAATGTACAAGTTGTTGTTGCTGTTATAAGGAGCTCCCCAATAGTGAAGACAATGACTTTTGGGAGACTGAGACATCCAGTCATGGAAGCTTTGAAGATCAAATCCTGTTCTGTGCTAAGGAACATAATCTCAACTGGGGCAGTAGTAGGGATAATACAAATGGGAAATTAAAAATGCAGTAGAAGCCCATTTTTCTGCGACTTGATGCACTGGCCCTTCCGTATAACCAGCACATCAAAAAAAAGTCCCCATTCGATAAACCGGAACTTACTTGGAAGAATAGCAGTGGAGCATTTGTAAATGCATAAATAATAAGATAATAACAGAATATTGTATTGGTACTTATTGTTAAAACTACTCTCTTGCGCTTTTTACCTTTGCTGGTAGATGCTGCGCTTGAAGCCATCATGCTACGGTTTATAGATTTATAGTCCAGCGATTCTTTTTAAAATGGAGTACGCCAAGTGGGTGAAACTTTAAAATCATACTAGCGGCAAGCCAATAATGCTAGCCGATAACCCACATTGTCGCGCAGGTGCAGTATTTTGGTTTGCCGCTGGTAGAGTCTAGGGCTTCAGTTTGCCGTTAGTAAAGTCGTGCGGCTTTAAAATCGCGCTGCTGTTTTTTTCACCTGCTTGGCATCCTCCATTTAAGAAAGAATCGCTGGACTGTAAACCTCAATCGGTAAAGGTGAGAAGCGCAAGAAAGTAGTTTTAATAATAAGTACCAATATAATATTCTGTTATTATCTGTTATTACTTAGCCTAGTATGTATGGTGTGCCTGCACCCTAGCAAGAGTTTGCACCTTCAGAACAGGAAGGGAAACAGTTGGAAAAAGTGAGAGAAATATATAAACGGATTTGTGATTATCTGGTAAAAGGTATAGGTTTTTTCACTCTGAATCTCTGAAGGCAATTATAAAGGTGGTGTGCTCATTATGTGTTGCAATAATACATTAAAAGAGATGAGATTTGCCCCCAAATATAGTCAATTCACTTTAAACAGTATATTCTGTGAAGCGCTTTCAGGCAGCTAGAAGACGTGAAAAGTGCTGTATCAAATGCAAGGATTATTATTATTAATTATTATTATTATTCTTTTTATTCACAGCCTATTCAGTATCTGGAAGCATTTAGACCCACAACATTAGGTTTCCAACATTGCAACTGCACCAGTGCCTACCGGCCTTACCCCGCCCTATCTTTCCGACCTACTCTCCCCCTATAAGCCCACTCGGACCCTCCGTTCAGCAGGACTTGGCTTGCTCCAAGCCGCCCCACCATCGGAAGCCGGGCCTTCAGTTTTTCCGCTCCCACCCTTGGGAACTCCATTCCCCAATCCCTCTGCCTTGTTTCCTCCCTTTCCTCTTTCAAGGCCGGTTTGAAGACTTTCCTTTTCGACCGTGCCTTCTGTTCCCCCCCTAATTCTTCGACCTCTCCTTACGTTTCTTACCCCTCCCGAACACTCCCCTCCCAGCTCGGGTCATACACCACCTGTGCAGTGACGTCCTCCCGACGTGAAAGGCGCTCTATAAGTGCAATTTGTTGTTGTTGTTGTGAGTCCTATGGTTGGACCATGATTCTGCTGTGCAAAACAGGACTACCTGAACACTATATCTGTTCACATGTTTGCATACAGTCACATACTGCTTCTGTTTGGCTTTGCCAGCTGCAGCCGCAATATAAGAATTAGAAACCAGAACTGGGAAACAGCTGCCTGCCAGCAGAGTGTGAGCTGGACCTGCAATGTCTGTGTGTAAAAGCTACTGGGAAAATGCATCTACGCTACTTCCAACTTGTTGGATTTTTAACGTACAACATAATAATCCTTTTTGAGAATCTTGAATTGTTACAACTTGAGCTTTGTAAGTGACCTGAAAACAAAATCACTAACTTACTAATGATAGTAATCAAATCATGATATTCTTTCTATAAGATAAGTTGCACATTAATTTAAAAGTATAAAGAATAGGAGATGTGCTGGAGCTCCAAAGCAGCAAACATGTGTAAATAAGATCATTTATTTAAGCTGACATTATTTATTCAGGCGTGATGGATACATCACACATTCAAGCACAGCAATTAGGAGATGGGATGTTCATTGGTTTCTATTTAAGATCTCATGTCCTCAATTTATTATTTGTAAGGAAAAAATTCAACATAACTGACAACTAACTCCACTTAAATGCATCCAACATTATTTCACAGATTCTGTGCCTGTCTGGATAATAAGAGAGCCATACTTTTCCAAAGTTGCACAATGCAGAGTGAAATTGCCTTCCTTATAACTCAAACAAGTGCATGGGTTATGGTGAGCGGAGTGGTGAGGGGAGAAGGTGAAGAATGAATGTGGAATGTGAAGTTGAGCCATGCATTTACATCCTCCAACAATCCCTCTTAATATGTGCAAAAGGATTCATATTCTTCCCGAGAGTCATAAATCTGTTTAAAGTATGGACTATCCTCCAGCTTTAAATCGTCCCCCTACAAAACTAATATACTTCAACAAATTCACAAGGATTTCAGAGGCCAGGCCAATTAGTTGTAATGATCCCTGCACCTAGTCATATGAATTAGCAAACAAATAGAAAGAAACACTGGAATTCTACAGCACGGAAATCTCCCATTTGGTCCATCAAATCTTTCACGGTGTTTATAATAATCCATGCATTTATATAGCATCTTATCATCTATTCAAGTCGTCTCAAAGCTCTTCACAGAATATACTGTAAAGTGAATTGACTGTATGACTTCTTCATTTGAGTCACATGTCTAATCCCTATCTTTTGCTTGCTTTCCATACTCGGCAATTAATTGCCTTTTCAAAGAGCACTAGCTCATGTCCTCCTTGAGAGGGAGAGAGACTAGAGAAAGAGAAGGAAGGAAAGAGAATGGACAGAAACTGAGAAATAAAACCAAAGGAGTAGTTGTGAAATTACCCATGTGTGAACAGAATTGTGTTTGCTCCAATAAAATTGAGAACATTCTACTTTTATGCTTTCAAAGGCAAGTGTAGTTCATGTACCTTCCATCTCGGATATTGTAAGATAAAAGAGGATAAAGCAAACACTGGAGCTTTGCCAATGGGGAAAATTGAAGTATGTAAAAAGCAGGCCAAGCAGTGTATTTCTTATCAAGCCCATTGATAAGATGATAGGATCTTTGTGAATGTTAAAGAGTTCAGACATGACAGACATAAGCATACAGTAAAATATAGTCCAAAACGCATCTAAAATTTTGGGTTATTTCCAGGGGAAGGAAGAAGCAAGACATGAAACACCCAAACAAGGGAAAAACTGAAGGATATTGTTGCATAAGCTGAAACATATGGCCATTGTCCTCAGGAGTAGCTACTTTTGAAAAATCCCCACCCTGTTTATTCAGCCTTTTTCCTTTTTGGTCCGTCCAGCCTTGGGGCACCAGCTAATCCCACTCATCCTAAAGTGTAATTGATAATAACAGCTCCGCTTGGCAAGAAGGTGTACAAGTCAAATCTTCCACTAACCAATGAAAGGAAACTTCCACCAAAGAATGCTGCAAATTCCCACGTTAAGGGTTCGTACAAGGGCACATTACCTCCTCCACAAGAGACTGAGCATTCAGAGCGTATAATGGCCCATGTGTAATTATGTTTCAGAGATGGTTTGTTCTCCAGCTCCGATTTTGGCAAAGCATATTCCCATCCGATCCCTGGATTTTTGCCCTGAAGTAGAATCTGGGTAGACAAAAGACAAAGTGGGAGAAGTATTGATCACCTCATCTTCTCTCATATGTTAAAATAATCACACCGCGCCTTAGACAAACAAATGACCTTATTAAATTGTCGCCAACAAATGAATTAACTATTTCCATTCAGAATCTCTCTAGGTTCCCTCAGAGCAGCAGTGTTTTACAGTGGTGTTAAAATGCCTTTGAATTGCAGAAGCCACAGTGAATAGACAAAGGCAACAACATTTTGTAAAAACACTCCAGTTAATCTTATTTCATTGAAATAGACTTCCTTTCTTAAGGTAGCAAGTCATTTTATAGACAGTGCCCAACATTAACTGACCAAAAATAGCACTGTTGGTGCAAACTGCTCCTTAAAAATGGTACAAAATTTGTATACTATATTTCATTATACAAATTTGAAGGGCCTTGAGATGCCCTCCTGATGCAAAAGGCACTACAGTATATCGATGTAATCTATATCGTATTCACTGTTTTAGTTTGTTTCATTCCAAAATCAGAATATATTTATTACAAGGAAAATTTGGACGAAGAAAACTTTTGGTCCATTTGATTTCATCCTTCATCATAGACAACAAGCTTTGGTGTCTTCTCATTAGCACATTAAGCAATTTTAAAAACTGAGTCCAATGTCTTGGTAACCCTTATTCAGTTATCATTTTTCTTCTGTGTAACTAAATGTTTCCTGGTACCTGTTCAACATTTGCCTTTAATAAACACTGATATAAAGTCTAGTCCTTTTATCTTGCTGCCTTGCTATATCTGAATGTATAACAGAACTCTATTAATGTGAATTCACTTAAACAGTAGATCCCTGTGGACACAAGTTCGGAGTCCTCTCTAGGATTGTGAAGGGAATGACAACGCACAACCAACTGAACTTGTTTGAGCGAGTGGGTTAAGTTCTGTATTGTGAGAAGGACGACTATCTGCGTGCACACGCAGCGCGCAGGAAGCAACGTTGAAGGTGATTAGAACTTGGGCAATTTTAGTGAGGGTAGCTAGCTCGCCATCAGTCCACATCACTGGTCATGTGATTGGTGATTACATGATGCAGATGCGCTGACTGTTGATCATACCTTTGATAACTCCTGATTTAATAACAAATTTAATAATTTGATAACTCCCTTGCCATCTTTCCCCCCCTTTTCCCCTACTCCGACTTCCATGACTGTTTGTGGGACACTGCTGTGCTCAATTTGACTGCCGCGTTTCGCCCACAAATATGCAGTCAATTTTCCTACTCTTCTTCATCCTGCCCGACTCCTCCCTCCCTGCTCTTGTCCCCATCTAACTGTACAGCGCCTTGGGACATCCTCTCGACGTGAAAGGCGCTATATAATGTATGTTTTAATTGATTGATTGGAAATTCTACCACATTATACTGGAGCTCCACTGCATTGTTTTACTCTCTTCTATCCATTAAGAATCTTATAAACTTCTATAATTTCACAAAATATACAGTTAATTCACTTTACATTGTATTCTGTGAAGTGCTTTGAGACATTGCAAAAACGTGCTATATCGAATGCAAGTAATCTTATTATTATTCTTAAGTGAGTGGATGGAGGACTGGTCAAGCTGCACTTTCCCCATTTATTTGATCAAACCCATTCAGTTTTACTCTGTGCTAGATTGTGATAAATGCTGGATTTACTTTCTTGAAATGCTCTTTCCTTTTCTAATTTGGAGCAGTGGATCAAGGTTTGCATTCTTGAAAGCAAGGTAAAGACTTCCATCAAGGAGACCTGGACACTGAATTTTTCTACAAATGTAAACAGATTTTAATTAAATTTGGAGACATTTCAACCCTCTCAGTCTGGGTGATATGAAACCAGAGGAGGTTAGTTCAGTTTCAAATTAAATCACTAAGAATAATGTAGGTTTCTCAAGGCGCATAACCTGTGCTGCACAAGACTGGCATTCAAGTTCAGATTTTACATTTTGGACAATAAAAAAAACTGCCTAGAATGGAAAGGCGAAATACTAATAGAGTTGGATCTGAAGAAGAGACATACCTGAAACATTAACTTAATTTTATTCTTTCACATACCAATCAATTGAGTTGCTATGGATTGCCAGCATTTTTGAAAAGACTGACAAGACAGGATTTTGAAAACCTGTGTGTCTTTCTGTCAGCCGATGCTCAATCTAGCTGTCAAGTACAACTACACCCTCCGTGAATTCCTAAGGAATCAATGACATTCCACTGTTTACAAAAGATGTTCATTCCTTAGGTGACAGTATTCCAGGACATCAGTTTTGCATCAATCCAATTGATACTATATTCCTCCTCGATGTGCCATTCACTATCTCTAAACAGAGAGTATTTAGCATACCCCGAGTTTCTTTTGTCCTTTCAGAGGCATGAAATTTTTTAGTATAACTTTTTAAACTTGAACAATTCATTGAAGTAAAGTGGGTTCCTTTGATACCCTGAAAGATGATGAACACCCACCAAGATTTGGAGTTCTATTAGATTCCCTGCCCTATTTATCTCAAATTTTATGAAAACGGAGGTTGTCAAGCAAACCGAAATAACCAAACAAGATGACATAATAGAACAGCTTTATCCCTTGGCTGTATTGACTCTTTCTTCTGACAGGAGTGTTACTAATCACATTACGGGTTAGTAACAGCACTGTATGATGATAGTTCTTGGCAATCTCCCATTACAGTACTTTCCATATTCCATGTTCCTTGCTCTCAGGAGGATCCTACAGTCCAACATGTTTTTGATTAAGTACAGTATTATCTTGATTATCATCTTTCAGTTCTGTATGCAGTTACGTTGTTCCAAACACTTTAATCTCAGGTCAACATTATACCCTTTTTTTCCTACAGGAACATCAATTATTCAATTTTCAAACCCACTGTACTAATGACAATGTAGTGCTTTGAAATTGGCAAATCCAGATTCCCTTAATTAAGTTATAAGCTGAAGTCATGCAGTGTAGTTTGTATGACCATCACATAAGACTTGATTTCACTTACTCTAATGAGGTTATAACATTGCACTACTTTTACTGTCTGTTCTCATTTCTGAGCATCGCATGTGAAAATTGTTCGACTGGAACTGGGGCAATATCTTGGATTAATGGCTAAATCGTTTCTGGCTCATTACTCTTGTAGTTGGAACGGGTGTAAGCATTCGCTGAAATACATATGAAGATTACTTCCAGGGTTTCCAAGCCACAGAACAAATAGTACAGTAAAAAGCAACCCCTTTTAATGCAGTGAGTCCAACCACTGCAATCTGTATTGGAATCCATCAGAATAGGCAATGCCATCTACCCATAAAGGCAATACAATAATAGAAATAAGGACAAATAATTGGCCAAATATGTATTGCTCCTTGTTTTAAAGTGAATGAATACTCCTCGATATCATGCCTTGGGAATCTTAGGTCTGAAGACAAGGGAGTATTCACAGTGGAGGTATATGAATGGAAGCGCCCGCTCCCGCCTCCCCAATTAATTTCTGATGACTTTCAACAGAGAAAATAGGAAAGAAAAACTCGAACAAATATGTTTCTAACATGACTCTATATTCATCTGATAGAATAGAGGTATTTGCCAGAGACAATGGGGTGTAGAACACATTATTCACAAACTGGATTTGTTGTGTTAAATGCAACGTCTGGTTTGCAATCACTGTAAGTATTTTGGAAGCAGTTTGATTTCAGGAAATGGTTGGTGGCTCAGAGACCAAACGTTGATCTTTGCACCCTTTGGGATTCTAGAGTTGGCAATTTTTTTTTACAATTCTCAAAATCATGAATTGCAAAGCTGACGTTGCAATGATGCAGTTTGCGATTCCCACATTACTGGCCCTCCCATAGTACTGAAATATTAACGCCTCCACTCCACAAAGTATCTGAGGTAGTAATCCAACCATGATTGACATGACTGACATAAAATACTCCCTACATGCAGTTGCACATTTGAGTGCGGCTCAGCGCTGGGAAGACAACAGGACTGAGTCTCAGCTGTACACCACCTGGACTATTACCTCGATTACTAAGGTTTCATTGGTGGGTCCTGCCGCAGAAAGGCTTTCCTGTCGATTGTATGGCCTCTTGTAGTCGAACACTGTGCCAGCAAACCTGTGTCGACCAGGCCAGTCTAATGTCCAATGGCCATTGAGGTAGTACTTTTGTTGTTGGTTTTTAATAGCAATATAAGCGGTGGAGATGTTTAGCTCGTACACACGAATGGTCCTTGCCCCAGCAGGAATAGTAACTACTGTGTAGTATTCTGAAAGAAATAAAATGAATTTAGTTGCATCTGTAACCTTTAAAGATCTATCTTACTACAGTAAATACGTGTTGTAAATATCCATGTTAACAAAAGAAATGACATGGCTTGTGTTCAGAATTATGTGGATATTCTGAGGAAACATATTAATGATCTTCCATGTGAAATATTCACTCTATGTTCAGCATTATAGAGTACAGCAGATGTAAAGGGTTCAAATATCAATGGACATATGTTAAAAATTAGGGCATTAGGTCTAGAAAGGAAACCGTGTAGAATATTTTTGTAAAGACTTGATCATTCAGAACTCTGCGGCTTGTGTTGTCTCCTTCATCAAGCTCTGTGACTCTTATCACCCCCATCCTCACCCGGCTCCACTGGGTCCCAATTTTCCCTATTCATAAAGATTCTTGTCAGCTACATCTAAATCAAAAGGCACTAGCCATAAACTGTAAGATCACATGCAGAACAATAATACTGTGCGGATGAGAACATACGGTTGACATAATGCTGCTTGCTGTATTGGCCCTTGTAGATTTTACAGGTCGAGTTGTTGCCTTTGCAGACCCCACACACGTCTGGCACAGCATTGGAGGCCAACACATGATCACATCCAACAGCCTGTGAGTGAGGAAAGAAACAAAAAGCAGGTTAAAAACACAGGTAGTACAATCGACAGTCTCACAAAATCTGATGTCCGCATAGTTTTGATCAAAATAAATACAGAATTGGAATCACTAAAGTCATTGCTTGAAACAATGCAATGTCTCTGTTGCTGCAGGGCTTCCATCATAGCAATTAATCTTCAACCACTTGGTTTTGAAGATTGAATCATCAATGTAGCGTCTCAGATGATCACCTTTAACTCAGTAGTGTTGTTTTGGGGGTTTCTCAAAGCATAAAGGAGCAAAAGGTTTCCACCACGTGGAGGTCGGTTGAAAACTGCACCATCAAATGAAGAGAAATAAAATCTTCACAACAGTTAGGTGAAAGCATCTGGTGACAAATACATCAGGAACCGATGTCTTAAAAAATTCTCTCTTTTGGTTTCTGGTAGCACAGAAAAGCTTGGAGAAATCATATTGACACCACACTCAAGTCATAGAACTCCCATAGTTCAGCACATCAAAAGTGATGGCTCAGCATTTAAAAGAAAATAATTAGAAATAGTTTGCGTTTACCTCTCCCTTCCCTTCCTCTCCAGCGGCTATCAAACTCCTACAGACTATACCTAACAACATTTTTTGAATTCAATCAAACAATGCAATTTTAATTGATAATGCTTTTTTCCATAACATTGTCCCACTAAAGCTTCCAGTTATATAAGCATTACAGGTACTGCTATTTTAACTGCTTGGAGTATCAACGCCCAGCCCAATACATTGATACTTGCTTTGGTCGAACCAGAAATTGCACGGCACTTACACAGGGAAGTTAAGATCAAGTTTGCTGCAGGTTGAAAAGAGTGTAAAGAATCCATAATTTACTTTGAAACTGTAGTCCATAATTGGCACCTTTCATAACCTGAATGCAAAAATATTGCAGAGGCTGGAAATCTGAAATACAAACAGAAATCGCTGGGAACACTCAGCAGGTCAGGCAGCATCAATGGAGTAAGGAAAGTGAGTCAACGTTTCAAGTCCATGACCCTTCATTAGAAGTTGTTCTGATGAAGGGTCGTGCACCCGAAACGTTGACTCACTTTCCTTTCACCATAGATGCTGCCTGACCTGCTGAGTGTTTCCAGAGAATCCTTTCATAACCTGCACAGATTGTTCATGATCTACCCACAAACCTGACTGATGGGGGAGTGAAGTGGACCTCATGGTAACATAAATTTCACAATATCTGGAAGTGTGTAAATAGCAGAGATTTGTACCTCACACAAGCCATCGATGCACACATCAGGTCTCTCCTCGGAACAGGATGTCCCATCTTTGACTTTGCTTGAGAGAGCAAAGAAGAAGTCAAAATCTTCTGCTGAACAGTAGAGTTTGCAAAGGTCATGATCTAAAATGGGCAAAGTGGAAGACAACCAAGTTTAGTAGCATCATGAAGTTACCTTGACATGTCAAAGAGCTTCCCTGTAACTATTAGCAAGTGCAAGCACTATTTTGTCGTACACATTCTGACTGGAGTGGGAGCGAGGAAGGGCAGAGAGAAACTGAGGAGGAAAACAAAAAGATGGCTGATCTCAATAAGGATGTTCTTTTAAAGGGTTTATGAAAAGCTGTATTTCCCCCCCACCACACTGTTATTCATGCAGTCCTGTTGGAAGTTATGCCTGTGAGGGCAACGTGGTTAGCACAGGATCAGGCTATGCGGTCACACTTCCTGCAGTTAAATAGCTTGTCAAGCCTCACACATTCAAAACAGCCACTTGGTTGTTTTTGGAGGACACATGTGGACTGTGGAACTGTGTGCAAATACAAGGAAAAATGCATCAAATGCCTTCAGTTTAGGTGTGCAAATTGGCAAAACAAACTTTAAATATAGATTTATAGATTTACCTTCAACACGAGTGTAGGGCTTCCATTTGTAGTACCATCCCCGGAATGGCTTGCTGTTGTACTCTGCACATTGCTGGGATCTGAAATCAATGCTATTTTGGGGACAATTCTGATTATTACACAGCTTGTACATACGAGGTGAACCATCACAGAACTTTCCCCCGTACTGAGGCCTATTTGGAGAAAAAACACATAAGAAGCAGTGAGTTCTTCATCATAGATTGTGAATTCTGCATGATCAAAAATAGCATTATGGGAACAACAACAACAACAACAATTTACATTTATATAGCGCCTTTCACCTCGGGAGGACGTCCCAAGGCGCTGTACAGTCAGGTAGGACAAGAGCAGGGTGGGAAGGATCAGGGCAGGATGAAGAATAGTAGGAAAAGTAACTGTATATTAGTGGGTGAAACGTGGCAGCCAAATTGCGCACAGCAGTGTCCCACAATCAGTCACGGAAGTGGGACTAGGGGCAAAAGGGGGTAAAGAAGCAAAAGGGGAGGGGTCGAGGCAGGGGGAAGAAAAGCAGGAAAGTCGACTGTATACTTGTGGGCGAAACGCGGCAGCCAAAGTGCGCACAGCAGTGTCCCCACAAACAATCGCGAAAATGGGGCCAGGGGAGAAAGGGGGAAAAGAGGGTAAGGGGGGAGAGGGAGGGAAAGGTGGGATGGGTTAGGGTTAGGGAGGAAGAGGGGGGAGAAAGGGGGGTAAGGAAGAGAGGGAGGGAAAGATGGGTGGGGACAAGATCAGGAAGAGGGAAGAGGGAGGGAAGGGGAAAAGGGAGGAGAGAAAGTGGGGAAAGGGAGTGAGGGAAGAAGAAGATGGGGGCAGGGGTGGGGGGAATCAACCAACAATAATAAACAACAAAAGCAATAATATTAACAACACAAACAGCAACAAACAATAACCAACAAGAAGAAGTGAAAAGGTCCAAGTAGGACCCACAGGGTTTCTTTTTCTTCCCAAAACAATGTCTATAAGCTAATCAGCGCCTTCTGACATAAAAGGTGCTGTACAAATGTAATTTTCTTGTTGTAAATAGCGAAGACAGTGACTCAGTCCTTTGTTCCACAAGATTCTCCCTGTCCTGGCCAACAATCCACTCAAGTAAACTTGGTCATTCACTTTATGGCTATTTGTGGGATATTGCTGTGCGCGATCCACTTTACAGTATATATTATGAAGTGCTTTGAGATACTCTTCTGACCTCAAAGGCGCTAAACCAAATGTGAGGATTAATATTCTTTGATGTGATTCCTGGAAGTGGCTGGTAAATATTACAAATATTAGTCATTTAAATCTACAGCTGACTCTCATTCTTACCAAACTGCTCTGATGATCCCTAACTCTCACATTTCTTCATTCCTAAACCACAACATCTTTTGGAATTATTTAACTGAATTGTATGATACAATTGATGAATTGCACAATGTTGTTGTTCAACACTGAAAAGTGATCTTCTTTCCTCAGATGTACTGTTGAAATACATGGCAGAGATGTACCAGGGATCCTCATTCCAACAAATGCAGGTATAACCAAAGTCTCAAGTCCATTAAAAGAATTACACTTTTTTTTTGGTCATGTGGAGTGTTACACATATATGGAAACCCATCATCATGCCTCAGAGTATCCAAACCAGACTGAGAGTTGCACAGATATGTGGAGTCCTGCAGCTCAGTGGTAAGAGCACTTGCCTCGATAGAAAGAGACCTAGGTTTAATTCAAGGCAGGGCAAAACCTTGGGCAAGTTTCTTTATTGCACAAGCCTGATAATAATCCACCAAAAAGCAATAATAAATTGGTCATTTCAATCCAGGACTGTTTGTGGAACACTGCTGTGTGCAATTGGCTGCCGTGTTTTGCCCACAAATATACAGTCAATTCACTTCACAGCACATTCTGTGAAGCGCTTTGAGATGCCTATATCAAATGCAAGAATTATTATTATTATTATTAGATGCCATCTACTCATAGAAATTTCCTTAGAAATGGACACCAGCAATGTAGGAATAAATAACGGTTCAAGTGCATTCAATGGAGGCAACTGTGCAATGAAAATGAAGAAAATTCCCTGAATAATTAGCTGATAATGAAAGTACAATACAATTTACACTCAGACACTGCCTTTTACGTATTGAGGATGTCTCAAAGTACTTTACTAAGCTGAGTGGGTATCGAGCCTATGGCGGGTGCGGGGGTGGAAAAGGCCAAAAGTACAGTCCAAGGAATAAATCTTGTGGGATTTGAAAGTAGGGATGGAGTTGAGTCTGAGGGAATTGAGGATGGAGTTCCATTAACAAGTTCAACAGTAACAGTAAAATACTTGTAGATTTTATGCTGAGCACAAAAAGTGTTGTTACATAAAATAAAACAAATTCCAAGCACCCCCCAAAAATGTAAACAAATAAAGGCCAAAACATTTAAAACTAGTGACATGTTCCCTTTGGTGATACTTTAAGAAAATGGCAAAGTGTGTAGCACCAACTGTAAACAATATATCCCATTTACACTTGCATTGTGTTGTTGAAAGGTAAATTAAATACTTGGAATCACAAAGCTCTTTTGTTTTTTTTTCCAGTTTCTTTGCCCAAAGTAAATTTTAATTAAATTTTATTTTTGGGGGGGTGATGGGGAAATTCAATTAGAATTCCCAGCAGTTAAGAGGATCTGTATATTTATTTTCCAATTAAAATATTTCTGCACAGAAATACTGTTGAAAATGCCTCAATCTGGTATGACCCACAGAACTGCATTGCTGTCTGAAACACACAGGACCACTGTCGTCTGTGATTCATGGTGATGGAAGTCAATTACACAGGTGTAGACAGGTGCATTCCCTCAAGGTGCTTACACAACTTGTGAAAAACAATTATACACTGGAGTGGGAACCACTCTCAGGTGTACCTCCTACTGTGTGTATTTGACTTTCATCTCGTCTTCTTTACCTTGAAATTCTTGACCTACTTCAATCAATCACATTCCCATTTGACTGGACAAAGTATTTGCTTTGTGGAAACATCACCTGTTTATGATTGATAGGACCTGCCCCCTCCGGTTATTTCAAGTGATTTACACAGTAGAAATTAAGTTGTGCCAAAAAGAACCTTTCTTCTTATCATTTAGTAATTAAGGACATGCTTCCTACAATCTACACCCCTCTCCCACAGAAACAAATCAGCTTTATTCACGCTTGCTCTGAGATGCTTAGCTTAGATTAGTTGGTAATGCATTGACCTCCAGGTTGTGGGTTCAAGACCTCGAGACCTTGAACTCACAAACTAGGAGAGAGCATTCAGGGTTTTGAGAACCGATCTTTTGAAAATAGCTTTATTATCGTAAACATCGTCATGCTGAACTGAAAGCACAATTTTATTTTCCTATCTCCATTTTGTTGGGGCCGGCCATAAAAATAACAGCTGATTTCAGTATCCTGCAGTGACATTGTATACTGTGTCAATATCATTTGCACTGGAAACCACTTCCTCCAAGGAATCATACTTATTAAATCATTATTTATACTCATATTTAAAGAAAAAAGTCTGGTCTGGGCCAATAACTTGGATGCTACTGTAATGCATTATCTCTCAAGTGTTCTAAATGCTACCAAAGTGAAGAGTACAATCTAAGCGCATATTATTGTTCCTCTATCTCAAGTGCAAAAGCCTGTATTAATTCCCATGAAAGCGGTGTGTCCATATGATTTTTAAGAGAACATTGAAATCAATTTTGTGGATAGATTTACTCCCGGTAATGGGGCTACACAAATGCCGTGATCGCAGGACTCCCTCAGTACTGGGCGGGGGTGGCAACCTAGTGTCTGAGCTCAAATCTTGAAATAAAGCCCTGCAACTTTCCGATAAACTGCCAAGAATTCTACCATTCGAGGAAAACTGAGAGATGAAGACTTTCACCCCTTCAGTGGAGACTGGATTCATACTTGGGTCCCACAGTTGACTCAAACATTGGGTACTTGCCTCATGTCAATTCATTTCTACATTTGAAAAGTCAAAGGGAAGTGTATATAGGAACACAATAATTCTAAAACGATCACTCTTCATACTAGCAACTTTCCAATTCTACCTCCTTTCATACTATAACCCGAGTTGTTCCTTTGCTGATGCTCACACAATCATGTTTGCACACTTCAGAACTCTTCACAATTTCCTGGCGGCACATTTTACCTGGGTGCACCTGGATGATTTGCAGTTACAGTGAATAACAAAGCCTGTCAATCATGTAGAACATTTTAATGGCTCTGCATACACCATAGAAAGAGACAGAGAGAGACAGCGAAGCCCAACCACTCTCAACCATCTCACTCAAACAAGTTGGGTGTTGTCTGTCTAAGACCCATACCACTGACTCAAAACACATTGGAGGGATGTCTCTCCAAAATATTTTCTCTAGGGCTTCAAATTGGTAAATCATGTACAAACCTGTCAAAATTCTGCACTTAACTCTCTCCCCATGTGCTAGGGAGAAAGTGAATAATTCCTAGGCTATAGGGGTGGTCTTAGTCATTCCTTAAGTACAAGCTCCACATATATATATTTTTTAAATTAAGCAAAGAGCTGAGACTCAGAAACCTATCAAATAATTGGTTAAAATCTTTCTTAACAGCATGAACTCAAAGTTTAACTCAAAATTCCAAAGCAGTATGTATTGCTGACAAGATCAGATACTGGCATGAGAGCTGAAGCCTGTAACCCAATCGCAAGATTCAGTTGAAATTTCTAAACTGCTTACATTTCATTCTTATGGTTAATTACATCTAAATCCCTCAATTATGGTAGAGCTTTGTTATTCAAACTAAGCGATCTATTTACACTCCATAGAAATAAAAATCATTCAATTTTCTAAAATGGTTGAAGAGGCAACTCTAACTGAAACAAGGACATCTGTACTCCTAGAAACCTCCCCAGCTATTGTTTACACAGGGTGAATTTTTTTATCCCCATTCAAGTGCAAAGGCAAAAGCAAACTCATCAGTAAACTGAGTAATAAAGATAGCGATTTGCCTTAAAACTGCAAATCTCTCATTGTTCAGGTTTTTCTGACATTACAAATATATTTAACACTGATGTGAGAGTTGTCCTACATCCAAGAAACTGATAATTCATCAAACAAAACACAAAATACTACAGATACTGGGAATCTGAAACAAAAAGAAAAGTTGCTGGGGAATCTCAGCAGGTCAGGCAGCATCCATGGAGAAAGGATGCTGAAGAGTCAACATTTCGGGTCTAATCGAGCAATCTCGTTCATGCCTTCATATTTGAAGAGGAAATGGGATAATATAAAGGCAACTTTCACAGTGGATAGAGCGCTTTATCATGTTGCAAGACATCTCAAAGCGCTTGTTAGGATTTTTGTTGTGAAGTGCAATGACTGTTTTATTTGTTGGCAAGCATGGCAGCCAATTGCGTACAAATTGCCATGAAATGGATTACCATTTCAATTTTATCTGGGGAATTGTTGGCTAGGACACTGAGAAAAACTCCCTTCTCTTTTCAAATAGTACCATGGGATTTTAGCATCCAATTGAACAGGAAGAGACAAAAACTTGGTTTAATATTTCATCTGAAAGACAATCCAGCTCTCTTCCAACACTGCACTGCAGTGTCAGCCTAGATTGAGTTTCAAGTTGAAATGTGGGGCTTGAGTCCACAACCTTCCAACTTAGAACAGGGTGGGCTACCAATCAAGCCAATCTGATAATAAGGTATGTGGGAAAATCAAGCGCTTGGGATATGAGTAGATAGCTCCAAAAGATGAGCTAGCACAGTTCAGACACTATAAAGGGTCAAATGACGCTCTGGGCAATGATTCCTTGTTTGCTCTAATTTCTCTGTTTTTATGAATACAATGTTCTAGAAAAAGAAAACATAATTGTGAAAAACAGAACACATTCTAGCTGATGTAAATGTGAGACAACAACAACAAAATTACATTTATAGAGCACCTTTCACATCGGGAGGATGTCCCAAAGCACTGGTACAGTGTGGAGCATTGTTTTACCTTGGATTAGTGCACTGACGCTCTCTGCTTGTTACTCCTCCTCCACAGGTCCTGGAGCAGGGTAACCACATGGACCATTCTGACCAGCGACCATTGATGGGCTTTGGTCCTTCTTCTCCATACTTAACACACTGTCCTCGACGGCACCACTAGATCAAAACAACAGAATAATTAAGTGCTGGCTGATTAATCAATGCATGTTTATGCAGATTAAATGGTGCATCAGCCAAAGAGATTTAAAATGCACAAGTCCCAACATAATTCACCAGCATTAAATCTCGGAGTTAACAGCATGTGCGTCATGCTGACCCGTGAGAATTGCGATCTGATTTGATTTGGGGCCATGTCGGATCAGTTATCCAGAGTCTGTGCAATGCATATCCAGCTACCAACAGGGCTCAATGTTTATAAATCCTTCTGTCGCTACAATAATTTTATAATCATACACTGAGCGTTGATATTTATTTGGATCGACTGCTGCTAATCGTCATAAATAAATTAGCTTCTAATATTCCATGCATTTGATATAGCACCTCATCACGTCAACAATATGTCTCAAAGCATTTTCCAGGATATATTGTGAAATGATGTGGCTGTGTGTAATTTGTGGGCAAACTTGTAAGCAACTTTAACTTTCCAATATGAGGGCATTATCAAACGGTTTATTTAATATATGAATCTGAAATGATTCAATGATACTTATTCTACTTTTAATTAATGTTTAGTATATCCATGTGATGTTTCCTGTGTTTTTATAAGGAATACTCGGGGCTTATGAGCCATCTTGGTTCAAATGCCTCAGGAGTTTATACACATTATTTGTCTGTAATAATGCAGCTCACTGGACTCCCAAGATCCTCTCTACACAAGTAAAAAACCTGCCAGAAATCTCCAGTCCACATGCTCTCCCACACCAGCCTCCACAAACACCTTTCCCCAGTCAATCGGTTCCTTTTCACTTGTGTGAAGCACTTTGAGACGTCTTCTCAAAAGAAATGAAAGCCACAGTATTTTATAAACGTAAATCGTTGTTGTAATAATAAGTGAATTATGTTAGTTTCAAAAATGATCTGGAGTTCCATGAAACACAAAATTTCTACTTCACAGAGCACTCCCGCGAGCTTAACATAAGAATTTATTGGATCTTAAATGTCTAACTCGATCACTGAGGCTGGATTTATGATTAAGTTACAAATTTAACTTGCTGCAGTAAGCAGACGGATAGGAGCAGGTTAACATCAGATTAGCGATGTTAACTTTGGTAAGTGGTGACTGGAGCATGAAATGACATTGCATGAAATGACAACACATGAAGCTCCTTGCACTAGATGTACTTTACACACAATCTGCTGTTTCCATAGCTCACAGGTAGCCCCATTGAGTATTTTTTCAACTTCAACTGTAGTAACACAAACACCTACATGGAATAAATGCAGTGTAAAATGTACTATAAATGTAGCAAGAGATGGAGTATAAATGAGATGCAGTATTACTGCAATATGAGGCTCAATCCAAACGCAGTATGAGGTGCAATATAATAGCAGAGTGAAATGCATTAGTACATGAAAGTTATTTTAGCTGTCTGAAGAGTTACTATGGAACACATTGAAACAAACGTCTACCGCAGTTTTAATTCTCTTAGCAATCTGCACATTTATCATCTTACGATGTCCAATTATCAGAAAAGGCTGTTCTCTCACATTTGGCAGCAAAAACTAAAAGTGAATGTTTCAGGAAATGCAAGTGGAAGGTTGGCAAACCACAGTCTCCTTCCAGCTGCAATAAAAGTTAAAGCCAAAACCAACATTTATTTCTTCTCTGGCCCACCTACGAGACGTATGAATAAGATTAAACAAGATAATCATCCTTTATGGCAACTTTTTTTATTTTTCATTCTTGGTGGTAGTTCGGTGGAATAAAAAAAACACTGAACACGGTTTGAAAATTCAACAAAAGATTTGTGAGTGGGATAAGAAAACATGGAATGACAAAAGGTCATTTGGCGCCTCAAACTTGCTCATTCTGCAAGACCACACAAAGGCTACTCAATCTACAGCATCCTTCGGATGCAGTGCCATTTGCCTTTTTAGTTGGAAGATTCCATAATACAGTAATAAGATTTGTTACATTTGGTACAGCACCTTTTATGTCAGGAAGACGTCTCAAAGTATTTCACAGGATGTACGGCAAAGTGGAATGACTGTGTATATTGTGGGCAAATGCTGCAGCAATGCAGCACAGTGTTTGTATCATGTCAGTGTGACATTCTGCAAAAAAGGAGATTTCCTGCAATCCCCCAAATCAAATCGATCATTTGTTTCATGGCTATTTGTGGGACACTGCTGTAAACACCGCTGTAGCACTTGCCTACAAATACACAGTCACTTCACTCAACAGTACATCATGGGAAGTGCTGTGAGATGTCCTCCCAAAGTCAAAGGTGCGATGCCAAATGCGAAGATTATTATTACTACTCTCTTCCTGTATTTAGAATTCTCCTAAAAATAAATTTCAGGCTCTGCGGCTTTAGACAATAGCTTTGAATTTCTTATTTCACTTCTCAGTGCTCGCCACCGTATTTGCCAAACACTATGAGACATTCTTTGAAGCAAAAGACGCTATATAAATGGAATTATTTTTATTGTAGTGGCAGAAATCAATGGATTTCTAAACCAACAGTTAAAACACTTCCAAACTTACTTAGACTCATGAACATATGTCATATTCTGAACAGCCAATATGTACTTGGCTTTACAAAGTGCTTGAAAGTTAACTGGCATAGATGATTTGCTGATTATGTCAATTAAAAAAAAACATTTTATTAAAATGTTATGTTAAAATGATCATTGTAGTTTTTGGATACAATTAATAATAACATTTAAGTTGACATACATGAATATCATAATAATAATCGTCGCATTTGATATAGCACTTTTCACATTTTATTGACGTCTCAAAGTGCTTCACAGAATATACTGTAAAGTGATTTGACTGCATATTTGTGAGGGAAACGCGACAACCAATTGTGCGCAGCAGTGTCCCACAAACAGTCGTGAATTGAAATGACCAATTTTTATTATTGTGTTTTTATTTTTACGGATTAATATTAGGCATGTGGAGTAAGGAAACTTGCTCAAGCTTTTGCCCTGTCCTGCCTGGATTCGAACAGAGGCCTTGTGCTTGTAAGGCGAGTGCTCAAAATCTACAGGCTACTAAGCTACAGGAGCTCCAAATCTCTTTCAGCCATGGAGATTCAATCATAAAGGGTGGATGAAAATAAAGCCATTAGCCCCATCAAAACAACACTCTCCATAGACACAAAATCTGTTCTGTTGATGAACTTCACCTCAGCCAGTATCTTCTGGGGAAATAGAACAAAGATTCTCCCTGGATAGCAAACACAATCAAGGGAAATCTACAGAAAATTCTTCCATGTGTTGGCATAAACAGCAGATCCACATTAAATGACTACATCATTACCTCAACGCTCATGGAAATGCAGTGTGTGGTCATAGGCCAGGGACCAAAAGATTGAAAATACACTCAGTTCTAACCTTAAGGCTATTTGTCTAAAATTTCTGATTGTGTCCATTCTTTTTTTCTTAAATTCAGTCTGTATTTGGTGCCATTTTTCTAATTATTATTAGAAAGCTGAAAGCTTTTATAAGATGAATTGTTAGAGCCCCTCTGCCGTTGAAAAACCCAGCGCTGACTAGGTATGATCATTCACTACTTGGTACACGTTGAAGAGTACATGAAGACAGCTCCGGATCAATGTATTGTATATTGATACGACTTTGGTTTGTGGTGGGCATTGCCTTCAGCTATACAGTATTTCTCACTCTGTGTGCCTCGTGGTAACCTAAGGTTTGTTTAACAAGAAATCAGAGAATTCCTTACATATGACTTTTCTTCGCTTACTAGTCGGAATCACAAAGATTTTGGTCAGTCATTGTTGCAGGTTCAGCTGTCCCAAGACCCACTGAATGTTTATTCAGTTATTGCCAATCACGTGCGATTCACACCAACAAGTATTCAAATCCTAAGTTACACCTCTCATTCATGCCTTCATCACATCCATGCTCGAATACGCTAACACCCTGCTTGTCGGCCTTCCCAAATCCACCCTCCATATGCTGCAGATCATCCAGAACTCTGCAGTCCTTGTCCACTCCCATACCAAGCTCCGTCACCCGATCTCCCCCATTCTTGCCTGACTCAATTGGCTTCCTATCATCCAGAGAATGCAATTCAAGATTCTTAAAGCCCTCCAAGGCCTTGCCTCACTCTACCTCTGCAACCTCCTAAACTCCTACCAACCTGCCCATTCTCTCTACTCAGTGGGCTCTGACCTGCTCCATGTCCATCCAACCCACCTTGGCCCACCATTGGCGGGCGAGCCTTCAGCCACTCTCCCCCCAACCTCTAGAATTTCATCCCGCATTCCCTCCACTTTGCCCCCTGCCTAGCATCCTTCAAGTCCCGGCTCAAGACTCTCATCTTCTACGATCCCATTAGTCATCTCCACTCCCCTTCTATCCGCCTAGCCTCCCCGATCCACACCTCAGCTCGGGTCTGAAACACTGACTGTCCAGCTTCTTGGGACATCCTCTCCACATGAAAGGCACTATACAAATATCATTTTGTTGTTGTTGATGAGTAATGGTACAGCAGCCCTGCTACGTATATACTGGTCTGCCTATAAGCACCTTATTAGCTTGTCACAATTTACCTCACTGAGCAGTTCTTCATAAGGTTTTAATAGAGATAATTTAAAACATCATTTTATTCATTATCCATAACATATCCATAACATTTTACTAAAAGACATATCACTGGAATACTATAGGCTTCTTTCCAACAATCTACTCAACAATAACATACACGCTTAAGTTTATAATTTGTTTAAAATATCATGTGAATTTCAGGTCAACTTATTCAATATTCTCAAATTTTCCAAAATGTCCTTGAATAAAAACCAGTTGATTATCAAAACAACATAGTCCTAGCATTTCTAATATAATATTCATTGTTCGCTTACGGAATACAAGCTTTACAACAAATCCTGAGAAATACTTTATGAGATATTCTACAATGTGATAAGGTTACTACGATTATTAGATAAGTTACTATTACTTATTATTATTAGATAAGTTACTATTACTACGATGATAACTCATTCTACAAAAGTTCATTGCAGTAAAGGCTGAATCGTGTAACTTTAATTCTTAGTTAAGTGAAGTACAAATTGGATATTGAACGTGCCACCTGTTTGAAATATTCAGTATTGTTCTTTGATTCCGTTAAACATTTCATTAGTTTGTATTTCCTACTGTGAATTTCACTATTATCATTTAAGAAACAGGGAAAAGGCCAACATCTGTATTTCTCCATACATAATGCTCAGCCTGTTGTGAATCACTTCTGGTTGTGATTAATCTGCGTGGGAGTTATTATACTTCCTTCATATGCAACAGAACTTCACATTCCAACGAGACGCACTTAATTAGAAATGTAGGAGGAACTTTATAATCGAGGACTGTTTCATATTGCTGAGTAGGAAAATTCCTCTAGACTACTTTGAAGAAAACATTTGAAAAGCACTGGCAACTACAAAAAGGCAAACAAAACCTTATTGATCAAGCAGGTTTCTCACAGCCCACATAATAAATGTACTTACAAAACATCCATTTCAAGCAGTACGATTGAATGAGTATTGAAGAGAGTGAGATGTTATCTTACCTTGTCAAAGCCACAAACAGTCCCCTCAGCAGCTGGCATGAACTTTGTCTCACACCTTCTGCCAATACGATGGCACCAAAGTGATTTACAAATGTCCTAAGACAGAAAAAAAAATTCAACAACTAAGTTTGAGAATAGCAGTTTAGTTTGTGTTGCATGTTTCTTGTTAAGCTGCAGCTCGTTATTTTAACAACAACCAAACCAATTTCAAGCAGGCATTTGTGCAATGATAGATATGTCTTCATCTGGAAAAAAAAATTGGTCACTTCAATCCACAATTGTTTGCGGGACACCGCTACGTGCAATTGGTTGCCGCATTTCGCCCACAAATAAACAGTCAATTAATTTTACAATATATTCTGTGAAGCGCTTTGAGACGTCTAGAAAACGTGAACAGCACTATATCAAATGCAAGGATTATTATTATTATTACTTGCCAACCTGCATCTAATACTCTTTGGAATTAGGTAAGCAAGGTAAGTGCCTCCAGGGAGAGAGTACGCATTCCCTTCCTCACCTTACTCCTCTCTTGGTTTCCAACTCCGTCACTGTGAAGCACTCAGATTTGCTAACCTACATGAAGGGCTCTATATAAATACCAGTTGTTATTGTTGATCATTTTACTTGAGATGACATATTTGTTACAGCACTCGCCTCACAAGCAAGAGGACCTGGGTTTGATTCCGGGAAAGAATGAAACTTTGGTAAGTTTCCCTACTCCACACGCTTCTGTTTACCTAACAGTAAGTAGGAACTCGGTTGTTAATCGATTGGTAGATCCCTTTCTGGGCGTAATCATTTCTTACTTACTCTCACCAAAATATAAATAATAGTAACCTGATCACTCAATCACGACTGTTTGTGGGACATTGGCTGCCACATTCTCCTTAAAAATATACAGACAATTCACTTTATAATAAATTGCGTACAGTAAATTGCAAAAATTGAGTAGCATTCCTCTTGCCTTTTTAAAATCCAGCCGACAAAGTTTGGCCTTTTCTCCAAACTGCCACTTGCATTGACTGTCAGCGTCGTACAGCTCTCCTGGCAGTTTGTCTGGGTATTTGTATTCCTTCGCAGGTTTTGGTTCATCAGCAAGACAAGTTGCTTGTGAAGTGCTGTGGAGCAAAATGGTTTCAAGGGACTGAGTGCAGCAATAACTGATATTTACACAGCAAAATTCCTTCCATTGGTATGTGTACATGTTAAAAAAACACAATTTATTTTTAGATGCCTAAAGCCATGAGTAGCAATGTTTTTCAAATAGATGTAAATTGTTCTGTACCAGGTTGTACATGCTTTGGAAAAGCATGACATTTGCATACCTCTCCCTCAACATTTTCAAACTAGCAGAAATGTTACTGATTCAATTCATACTTCCTCCAAACCTTCATTCACCCAGGTGTATTGCATTCAGCAATCATACTGTGTAATCATTCTCTATACAAGTATACTGTACTAAGCAAAACTAAATAAAATAATATTAATTTGAGCACTCAATCCATGACTGTTTGTGGGACACTGCTGTGTGAAATTGGTTGCTTCATTTCGCCCACACAATATAGTTCAATCCACTTTAAAGTATATTCCGTGAAAAAAAATGAGATATTTCAACAGCATAATAAGGCTGTATAGCAAAGGCAAGGATTATTATTATCATCATAAAATTCATATTGATAAAATTGTTGGTGCAATAATTAGTTTTCAATGTGTTTGGCTTTACAGTATTTTTCTCCTTGCTTCTAAGCTTTTTTGTTGTATAATAGATCACATAACATGGTGCAGCCCATCAATGGTAATGATGAATATATTATGAGACTGACTGACTCGTATTTAACGAGGTCATAGAAAGACTTAGACTAGCTGTATCAAAGGATTTGGTTTCCAAAGCATACCGTAAGTTGCAACAAAGTGAAAGTTCTCTGCAACGATCCTGCCAAAGAGAGCTCCACACGCAGAAGTATATCAAAAAGGATAAACCAAATATTATTGGTTCTCTAAAACTATGAGTGTGGCGCACTTCATATGTATACAAACCTGCTGAATCATTCACTCAATAATGTACTCACTATTGTGATTGCAAATTGATGGATGAAGAGTGAAAGCCATTCACACAGTGCTGCCAATCTGCAAATAGCAACATATCTGACAGAGACAATCCATCTGGCAAACGTAGCAGTGGTGAAACAGATGGAGGCATGCAACATATGAGAGGCTGCTCTGCCATGTCCTAAACAGGCTTTTGAATTGTGCCAGACAAGCTACTGAATTGGACAAGATAATGCTTTAGGCTTGACCCAAATTTCTTAGCATTCAGTTTGCCTTCTATTCAGTAACTGTGTGGGAATTACATAATAATAATCCTAACATTTGATACAGTGCCTTATCGTGTCTTTGAGATATCTCAAAGCATTCACAGAGTATATTGTAAAGTTAACTGAATTAACATATCTGTATGCAGAGCATGAAAATATGGATGGGTGGGGGGGCTTTCTTAGCATTAGCTTGACCATTAATTTACTGGAGGTCAAACTCATCTTTTAGGGGACTGATTCTTCCATTTTATTACATGTTGCTGAACATTTATCATCGTAATTGTTGCGACACAAATTATTTTGTAATTCAGATTTGTATTGAATAATGCATTATTTATTTGTACATAGTGCCTGGAGAATTGTTATTGCATGTGACATAACTAGGGTTGCTGGTCATCAGTCTTTTATTTGTTTTGATTTTAATCAGATAATATATATCTGATTAAAATCAAAACAAGTACTTTCAATTAAATGTTTTTGTTTATTGATTTTCAGACAATGATAATTTTTGCACTTTGAAGACACACAACAGAGACAAATTGGCAGTCCTGACCTCCCCTCATTTCAAAGTAAAATTTGGGACATCCTTTGGAGAATCACTCTCACTACCAGTTCTGGGCTCAATATCACATTCATTGAGGGTAGATCAAAGCACCTTTCAGGCCCCCTGTCCTGCTCACTCATCACACTATATGCTGCTTCTAATGCTGCAACCACATTAAAAACAAAATCTCAATTCTTTACTTGTCATGCATCATAACATTTTAATTGATTCGGAAATTTACAAACATTTAACATGCAATGATGGTGGAACATTGCAAAAATCGATGACTATCAATGTTTACCCAATGTTTTATCCAAGCGAGACAAGCTAGAACATAAAACATCTGTTATGGCAAATGTCAGATTCAGAAAGGCCGGTTTATGCTGTGACTATGACACTGAGCTCAAGACTGATCCAAATTTGCTAGTGTGAAGTGAGTTCTGAAAGAGAGCAAAAGTACTACTAGAAAACCAATAACATTTCAAATCTAAACAAACCAAGACTCCTACAAGAATTCAATCTATTACTGCTGGAAATATGTTGTTCAGCTGAATCAATGCTTCCTGTTCAATGATTAATCTTGTACAACTGCCTTATGTGCAGCCACAACTCTAAGTAATGAGGGTGTTCTAAGACTATATCTTTGACTTAACTCACATAGCTACCATGATTATGGTCAATTGATTATTTTAATAAAACAAAATGGATAATGAAATTGATCTGCTGGAAACCTTGTTAGATTGTCAAAGCGTGCAGTGAATTGAGTGTGTACCTCAGAAACCGGTGTAGATATTGCCGACTGCAGGCTGACCATGAGAACACCCCATTATGGCCTGCTAACGTTGGAGACATGATGTTGCCCTCTGACTTCTTGCATACATTCCCTTCTCCGTCATGAATCATACCAAAACTGCAGAGAGAAGTGGCAAAGAGAGAGTTAAAAAAATACTATATTTTTAACATCCGCTTTATTTAACATAATAAATCACAAGTAACATTTGTGCACCAAAAATCAAATATGTGTAATTTTATTTTTATTCAATGGGTGCTACAAATTTGGATGGGTTTTCTATGATCCTTACTCAACAGTGCTAAGTGCATTTTCTAGAGAACATACATATAAGAAATTGCATGGTTATTTGAGAGTAAATATTATGGAAAGCAAGGAGAAGGGAATTAGAAAGATATGGGTGAGGGGAATAAGAGGAGTAGGGCCTTGTGTAGAGTATGAACACACCATAGAATAGTTGGGCTGAATGGCTTGTTTCTGTGCCATGTTACGTTCTATACCTAAATCAGAACATTTACAAAAATAGTTATTTGGTACCTGAAGACCAAAGGATGTATATATAATAAAAATCCTTGTGTTTGATATACCGCTTTATCAGGTCTTTTAGATGTCTCAAAGCACTTCGCAGAATATAAACCACATATTGACTATATTGACACAGTGTATTGACTGTATGTATGTGGGTGAAATGCAGCAGCCAATTGCTCACAGCAGAGTCCCACAAACAGTCGTGGATTGAAGTGACCAAATTATTCTTATTTTTTTCTTGAGGGATTATTATCAGGCATGTGGAGTAAGGAAACTTAACCAATGTTTCGCCCTGACTCGTCTGGAATTGAACCCAGGTCTCTCGCTTGTGAGGCGAGCTCTCTAAACACTGAACTACCGGACTCCACTTGATATATCTATATTTATTATCACTTCAACATACTTTGCCCTTTGCCAAAACAGCAACTATTTTGTATACACAAATATGCCACATAATCAACAAGAACTGCATTTGTATAGAGCCTTCCATGTAGGATAGTGTATCATAGCATTGTACAGAAACAGGGATTGGACATTGAGTAAGGGAGAAGGGGAAGGTAGCCCGGTCGAAGAGATAGGTCTTCAATAACTTAGAAAAACACATTTAGGCTGGAATTGGAGTAATTCTGCAAATTGGACCTGCAAATCTTTATTTTTACATAAGAGAATACATAGAAAATACAGTGCATCAGTTTCTGCCTTGTCCTAAAAAGAAAATTTAACACTTCTGAACAGCTACAACTGACTGTTCTGTAAACAAAATTTCAATCGGACCATTTAGCCAGTGGGGTAAAGTCGTCCAAAGAAAATGCTAGCAGATTACTGCTTGCTCAGATGTTTGCATTTATTAACTTCAAACACAAGGTATACCAGTTGAGTCCAGTTTTTTTTAATTGTAAAAAAAAAAAGTCAGGGGCAGAGAGGGGTGTAAGAATCTCATTCTTTACTACTTGGTAAATGGATGCTTCGAATTTGTTGCATTATAAATTAATCACTTGGACAATTGGAATGTCATTTCTTTTCATTACTAATGTGTCTGCATGCCTCTGTAAGTGCTGAAAATGAGATGAGGTGCAGAAATTTTCAATTACTTTTATGACAGGCACACTGCGAGGCTCTCCCAATGGGGAGTTCTACCATTACTTTAATGGGATTGTTCATTTAACAACCTGAATTTCACTGCTATATCATGCCGGGGTGTATACACTTTAGATAATTAAAAAGCAAGGTTATGGCAAGTTTCCCAGAGAAATGCAAAACAATAAATATTCGCAACACAATATTATAAAGCTTGTAAAACTGTGGATGGAGAACTGTTTGACAGAAAAATGCCTGAAATTATTCTATTTCTGTATAAATAATTCAAATTCCACAACCGTCATAGTGTCAATTAATAGGCAGGTTTGCAGTGATAGTTGGAAAGAAAATGAAGCAAACATTCTTCCCCCAAAAATGTTTTAGTTGTCGAAAATCTTGTGGAAAGTGTTTCTATTTAATTTATTTAACTCAGCGCTTTGGGATGTCCTCCCGACGTGGAAGGCGCTATATAAGTGCAATTTTGTTGTTGTTGTTATTACTATGGCATGATTTATAGTTCAGTAAAGCACAACTGCCAGGCATTTTTATTAACAACAAGTGTCTGCAGCAAGGAATCTGTTGGTAAGTGCTGACATGCGGATGGATTAGCACTCCACATGCATGTTGCTCAGACTGCGGGTTTTCTGCCAGCAAGTGACAAATCTCAGAAAAAGTCATTGAACGTTCATGACTAGGGTAGACTCATCAAAGTGTGAGAGGCTAAGAGTCTTAATAAAGCAATTTGTGGCATCCTAGACAGTTGGCAAAGAATATTGTTGATTAGCTAATTGAGTAATTTACATCAAATGTATGAAGAATTCTGCCAAATGATGGTGTGTGCACATAGGCTGCCTCTTTTAAACAATAACTTTCAATTATTGAGCCTGACAGTGTGTGCTTAAACTATCAAAGCTGCTCTCGCACACCGGCTCACTAACTGAGTCAAAACCAGCTCCCTCCATATCAACAGGGTTCGTCAATTAAATATATAAACTGAACAAAATCCTCAGAAAGCAACATTATCCACGTAAGTTACTTGAGTGGGTTGTAGCTTCGGATTCTCAGAGACGCAAAAGTTATTTTAGGCAGGGCAGGAAAACAAGAATGTACAATTCTATTGTTCATTGGCTTCACTGTTTTACTCATATCCGCATTTGAGTAGGGAGGGAGGGGATCCTACTAAAACACAGGAATCCCTCCAAATCTGTCTGTCCAGCACTTTGGGACGTCCTCCCGACATGTATTGTATTATAGGTGTGGGAACACTACAACTGGGCGTATAAACATTATTGTATTGTGCGCAATTTTAAGATTAAAGTAAGATTAACAGGATTTGAGGAACAAAATAACTCCATCATATTACAGCCATACAGCCTGATACCTGCACTAACAGGAATAGTTCGCATTGTGGATTTGAGAACAGTGCAGTTAATGGGTCATCACAAAATGTACAATGTGTACCAATCAAAAATTTCCATCAGAAATGATATACAGTAATAATAATGTTTGCGTTTGCTCATGTTGCCAGGATCTCAAAGCACTTCACAGGATACATTGTAAAGTGCTGTGACAGTGTATATGTTTTGGGCAGCCATAATGGCACAACCGTGTCAACTCTTCCATTTGCTCAGGTGTTCCACATAGTCTACTAACCCTTTCCGCAGTCCCCCTACTACCCCCCTTAAGGTGAATTGGTTACTATCCCTGCATGTGTGTGTTTATGAGTGCAAGCCTACTTGCTACTTTAAGTAGGATATCACATTGTAAAGATGCAACAAAAAGTTGACTTTTGTTCTTCAGTGTATGATAGATCACTTTATTTTAAGAAACTCTTCCATTGTCCCCAAATATTCCCCACTTACATATGGTGTCATTATTGAAGGCTGAGAATAAAGGGATTTATGAGTTTATAGTTCCCCTCATTGTGAAACCAGAGTACTGTACTTGGTCTTGAGATTTGGCTCTTTTTTTCTACCATCACAACCACACAGGAAAACAAGCCACTATCGAGGCTGATTTGGTGTGCAATCAAACTACAATCTAAAAGGAAATATTGCAATGCTTTTTGATCTATAGAATAATAGCCACGGCATTCAGTGGCTGCTTGCTTTAATCTAATCTCTTTATATATTAAAAATAAATGTATCTTCATTTACTTATTGTAAAGTTGTGTGAACATTGGTGAAGGCAGGATTGGGTTTAGTTATACTGCCTCTGCTGAAGTTTGCTATCAATGGTCACATATGAATAATGACCACATAGGCAATGAGCCAGAGGGCAACTGGCACCAGTGAAACCTTAGCCAGTGGGTTGTGTGTGGGGGTTGGGGGGAGGGGAGGGGGGAGTGAAATGCCTTGAGGAACAGGAGGCAAGGAGGGAGAACAGTGATGGATTTTTTTGGGGTAGAAAAGCAAATATTGCATTCCTAAATATTGAATATTTGATCTGGTGCTTGGATTGTGCTGGCTCCCAAGTAGACTTGAAGATTAATTCTGGTAGAAAAATGCTTTTGCATTGAAAATAGTGCAGATTCCTGTGATAGCGGTGAAGAGCCTGAGCTACTACAAAAATAAATCCCTTCCAAGATATTATAAACACATAGATGTTTAAAAAGAATCACATTCAATACAAATGGTTTTGGTGAGATAGTTCGTCACATTTACACAAACATTTGTTTTAGGTGCAAACATTTAAAAGGTTACTGGTGTGAAAATTAAGAAAGGAGTTTGATCGCACATCCAAACAAACAGCCTGTCTTCAAAACCAAATACTTATCCCAATCCATTTTTGCACTGAACTAAAAGGAATCCAAATGTTTAATGTGATTGTATGAGCAATAAATGAGCAGTTGTTTGCTTTTATCATCAACACTCGAGTTATTCTTTTTTGCAGTTGAACCCATTTAGCTTTATATGGAGTTTGAACCCGATTCAAGACTCAGCAAGCATTTTGATACTAACCGAGCCAGGCTGACATCATCTGGTGGTAGGGGTTTCCTGTTTCTAGCACGGATTCAGTGTTATCTAATGGCCAGTGTAGGTACACGGATGTCAGATGTGGATTGTGGATTATGGATTGAAATGACCAATTTATTACTGTTTTCTTTGAGGGCTAAGCCTGACAAATGACTTGTGAACAGCCAACTCAATGCGATACTGGAATGTCACTGATCCCTGTAATTTGCATGAAATGTATGAAGAATTCTGCTAACCTTTATGATCCATTACTGGTCTACACAGACCCTCCAGTATATTGCTGGGGGTGTTGCACTGTTTGGAGCTGCCATCTTTCGGATATGACATTAAACTGAGGTTCTCATCTCAGTTATTCAATGAACAATATCCATGGTGTTACATGGAAAGAGAAGGGAGTTTCTCCTGGCGTCCTGGCCAACAAATGAGTGGATTAATTGATTCACAGGGTAACTTCCAAACCCCATGTTAGGATTTTGTCTCAAAGTCCAGGCTTGTTCTCCTGTGCAGTACTGGTGGAGCACTGCAATGTCAGAGGTTTAGTTCTAAATTAAACATGTACCTGTTCCAGTGGACATTAAAGATCCCAGGATTGGAGTGTCCTCCGGGCAGCAAATAGAGGAGAAAAAATTGTCTTAAAGATGTGTTTTAAATAAAAGAAAATGAAACCAATGTTTCCTGTTAAAATCTCCAGTAAAAAAAAGTATGAAATCAGACTTTGTAAAAAGCTATTTACAGTTCTCCAACTGGAATCAGAAATAGTAATCTGTACATGATCATCTAGGTATCAAAACATCGCTAATGATCTTTCCTTTGAATTATTTTCTCTAATTGGCTTAAGCTACCCGATTGTAGTATTAAGATATAAAATAGTTGTTTAAAAAGTGTAGCCATTGTAACACTGTTCACAATAGCAGGAATCATCTTAAAATGCGGTTGACTGAGTAATAATAATAATAATCCTTGCATTTGATATAGCGCTTTTAACATCTTCTAGACGTCTCAAAGCGGTTCACGGAACATGCTGTAAAGGGAATTGACTGTACATTTGTGGGCAAAACGTGGTAGCCAATTGTGCACAGCAGTGTCTCGCAAACAGCCACGAATTGATATGACCAATTTTTTTTTTTTTTTCAAGTGATTATTATCATAATTATGTGCAAGGAATGAGTACCCCATTCCCTGCACATGTGCACAATCAACTTGCTTCCTTCCTGCGCCCCTACACCTTGGCAGCACCCTCATAGTCAATGGTCCAGTCAATATCACTTCCTCTTTGCTGCACACATGCAAAGCGGGAAGTGATGTCAATGATCCAGAAGTTAGCCATTTTAACTTTCCGCACTAAAACAACAGCCAACTTCCAGGTGATCAGATTGGCACCAGTCACTTCCTGCCTTTCACAAGTGGAGCAAATAGACAGTGGCATTGGCAGTCATATGACGTCTCCAATAGTTGAATATCTACATTTGTTGGTGTGGGAATTAGCCAGCTGTTGCATGTAAAGTCAAACCCACTGTTGCTATAGCAGAGTGCTGTTGGGATTTTATGGTTTCCAACCACCCCAGTATTAATGAGTTGCACTGAACATATTTTGATACCGATGTATTTAATTAAGAAAATTTTAAAAATATAGCATCCCAGGCTAGAGAGGGCTCAACCTCTCTCCTGCCATCTACATACAGCTCACCTCTTTAAGGGGAGATGGGACAGGAAAGTCCTGAGGAGGACTTACAAGCAAAAGCCTCACTGTAGTTGAGTTTTATCGACACTCCAATTATATTTTGACACAACATTTATGTCCCCCTACCCCGTTTTACTACTGTTGAAGGTAATTCTTTGCTGAGGTTTCAGAAATGTCTCCATTGCCATTCAGATGGCATCAGGGACTTCTATAAATAATAATCCTTGCATGGTAATTGAAGGAAAGAAATCATTGCTAATGTAACAGATGATCTTACTTGTGTCCAGATTCATGAGCAATGGTAAAGGCCAGTCCCAATCCTGTGTCTTCATTAATTGTACAACTGCGATATTTGCTGCACATTCCGCTGATAGGTGCAAAACCTAGGGAATGAAACAAAGGATAAATTGGAACATATGTTACCCAGGTTACAGAGATGTAGTGGCTTTGCATATCAAATGCTTTTATTCTATATTTAAATCCCACAGAATTGCAGTTTGCTTCCTAAATTAACTGATGAAGCAGCAGCTTCGTTGTTCCATCCAGATACTTTTATTTTATTTCATCCTTTCAAAGTGGTTTATTACTGCATTTGTTCTTTTAACACTGAGTGATCTGAATTCTATTTTACTGAAGTGCCTGAATTATGTTCTGGGTGTCAGCAAATTTACAGATTTTTGCCAGATTGCAACCATAATAAGACTTCCGATACCAAAACTACCTCCTTCAAAAGGTCCATAAATTTACTGAGGGGAAAATCACAACAAAATTACATTTATAGGGTGCCTTTCATGTCAGGAGGATGTGATAACTCTCTAAACCTAACCATCAGATGTTAAACTGAGTTCCCATCTTCCTGTTCAGGTGGTTGTTAAAATCCCATGGCACTATGCGAAAAGAGAAGGGAAGCCGTTTGTGGGACATTGGTGTGTGCAACTGGCTGCCACTCTTCGCCTACAAAATATAGTCATTCCACTTTACTTTATCCCCTAAAAGTGGAGTCGTTTGAGCACTCGCCTTCTAAGTGAGTCACCTGGGTTCAATTCCAATTAGGGCGAAACCTTGGGCAAGTTTTGTTACTCCATAAACCTCATAATAATCCCTCAATACAAATAAAAAAGGATTGGTCATTTCAATCCTTGACTGTTTGTGAGAAACTGCTGTGCGCAATTGGCTGCTGTGTTTTGTTCACAAATATACAGTTAATTCACTTTACAGTATATTCCGTGAAGTGCTTTGAGATGTCTAAGACATGCCTTTCATCTTGCTCCCTTCTTTGCCTACATCAAGGCCAGTCTCAAGACCCTTTGCTTCGACCATGCCTTCAGTCGCCCTCCTTCCTCTCTGACCTGTGAATTCAATGTTCCATCCTGGGCCTGAACCCACAAACTTCTAAATAGAGGCGAGAGTGGAGGCTGAAACATCTATTGATTTTATAACCATTACCATTGCTTACAAGTTATAAAAATGTTATTGCATGGTCTTTTCTTGGGAGCTGGAAAAGAAGGATGGATTTACTACAGACTGGACTGGTGGGAGTGAAGTACAAGGTAAAAGTCGAGTGAGATATTTCATTATCTCAACCACTGAAGATTATATTTGAAAAGAGTTTCTCCCAGTGTCCTGGCCAAGAATCCCCCGAAATAAAATTAATCATTCACTTCATGACATTGCTGTGTACAAACTGGCTGCCACATTTGCCTAGAAAGTACAGTCACTGCTCTTTACAATAAATCATGTGAAGAGCTTTGAGTAGTTCTGACTTGAGATGTGCTATATCAAATGCTAGCCCAATTATTATTTATTATTATTAGTAATACTAAGATAATGCACAATGATAGAGTGCTTTAGAGAATACCTGACTGGTCATGCAAAATAATAAGGCAACTCACAAATAATAAATCAAAATTCACCAACTTTCTTATAATAAATGCCTGTCTTACGTAATCATTAGGGAAACTTTGCACTTTACGTTGACTGATATTGTTTTCCTGGACTATTGGCAGGCAAACCTTCAAAAATCATTTAATGAGTTCACCTAAAGTATCACAAGGTTCATTCTTCCAGGAACAAATGTCCAGGCCTGTCAGCAGAATGGCATGATCATGACGGTTGCCCTCTTTGCTCACCAATCCTGACTGCCACTGACAGAAGCTGTTCAAAGTGCGGTCGGCGTGATGATTTATTAAAAGCCCCGGCTGCAGAATAAAACGAAAAGGGGAAAAAAATTTAGTTCAAAGAGGATCTCAGATAAGCCCTCACTTTTTGTTCTATTAAGTGAATAAGACTCCATGAAAGATCAAATATGCTGTGATGGGAGGCAAGCAAGCTGCCTAGACATCCCTTTAAGGTTCACTGAGTAGTTCACTGCTTCATGAAAGGATGCATATGCTGGTAATGTTGTGATCTTAGGCAAGTGCTGGATTATGCAGGCGAGCCTCGCCTGAAATTCCAAATGGCAATTAGAGAGACAGCAAATAAAGCCAAGGTAAAAAATTAAATGCCAGCAGGCAATGCCTACAAGTAAGTGGGTGCATTGCTAGAATTCTTTTATGAATGTTAGCAAATGTAAAGAGCACAGGTGTAAGAAATCTTTTATACGGTGATGCTGAATGCAAGCCTCAGACTATGAAAACAATGTCAGCATGATGGGGCAAAGTATTGTAAACTCACTCCCGTCAGTTTGATTTTTAGTGTTTTGAGATGTCTCCCTGATATGAGAGGCGCGATATCAATCTAATTTGTATTGCTTTTTTTTATTTTAAAGAAACGTACCTGATCTTCCTCCAGAAGGACAATGCCAACTATTACAATATTTATGTTGCCTCCAATTGTACCGTCTTTGAACAATGTAGACACCTTAAACAAGACAAAAGAAAAGCAGAAGTTATTCAAAGGCTTATCTATGGAGAACTGTCACTCTGCTTTCATATCCGCAACTCTAGAATTAATATGGAACAATCCGAAAGATCATCTGGTAGTGGTACACAGTAAAAATTTCAGGCAATATTAGACACTCTATCCATCTAACCTACCCACCCAATTTTTCAAACAATTCCATTTTCCAGTGTAATATACAGTAATACTTTTCTATTTCTTTTCTATTTTTTCTATTCTTTTCTATTTTTGAATTAAAAAGTGAAAAAGCTGTGGTGGTGGGGGGATTTTTTAAAATTTTAGCAATGTTTGAATGATGGCGCAGTGACCACCTGTATTGTATGGGCTGATGTCTGTAGTACAGATGCGTGAGGCAGACGTAATACAGTGACAGATATGCTTGATTTCCTTTGTAGCAGTTGAATGGCAACAACATGTTTTAATGTTCAGAAAAAATACTTGTTTTCTCACTAACAATCATTATTAAAGGGTTGATTATTTGAACATTGCTAATCATCTCTCTTGCCATATGAAAGAAAAACATATGAACAGGTCCAGGCAGGAACTTTTAGTCTTTTGGGGCATTTTAGATATGCTTTGAGCATGAACCAAAGACCTTTGGAACTATCTCCCAAAGGTGTCTTGCACTCTTCTAGATGTGAGCGAAGTTTCCTAAACTGCATGTGTAGAAGCAATTCAAACTCTTGAGTATTAACAGACTATAAAGGTCAGTGAAAGTCTTTGGACTAAAACCAACTTTGGACATGCAGTTTTTAGAGGTTTCAGTTACAGCAGCACAGATTTTCACAGCATGTCAGATGCTACAAATGAACCGTTTGATGTTCCTCCCTACCCCATAAAGGATTTCCAACGCTTCAACACACCTTCAGTCACGCAAGGCCCCAATACCACAGCAGTTAACGTGAGAACTGCAGCAATTATAGTTTTTGTTTTTGAAGGGTAGATGTTAAAAAGAAACTGTTGAAATGTTTTGATCCAATCACCGAAACACTCGGCGCAATATTTTACAGGCGATCAACGTGTTTGAAGCCCACAAAATAAAGCAAGGTGCAATGTCAAATTTAGGGTCATTAACTATAAGTGACAACTAAACCTTTACTTACTGAAATATAAACATGTCAACTCTTCAAATGCAATGGATGGTCTGATATCTGACAGCAGGTATGCAATTATAGAGCTAGGTCTCAAAGTCATTCCATTGAACAATTAAATAAGATACTTTTAAGATTCCTCTACCACCCAGTAGTTTTTGTTGCTAAACACATTGAAATTTGCTGCCATACAAGTGAGAGGTTACAATGATGCTTTAATTCTGTAAGCTTGGCAATCGCAATAGTCTCGTCCGGGATACTGAACTGCTATCAAGAATGCAGCATTAAATGGTAAAATGTACATTGATGTGCCTGCAAGGAGATTATGTGAATACAATAGATCGTGCATCACCTGTGCAATATGCATGGCTGAGGTGAAGCCACAGCGAAAAAAGTAAGATGATAAAAATTCACTCCATCCTTTTAAAATTTAGTGACTGAAAAGAGCTGATATTTCCTGTCATTCTTAATTATTTAAAGTTCCACCAGCAGAGATCAGTGAACAGTTTTGCATCTGAGAGTGTGAACACACAGGTTCTGCCATTCTGAAGTCACAGCTTTCAGAGTGGGCATCCCACAGCTCTCTCTACTCATAGTGCTGTGGAAAATAGAAGCAAAACTGCACACTGGAGCAGTAGAAAACCGGCAGAAAACATCTCTTTTTTAAAAAAAAGCATATTGTCTGCTTAATGTATATTGGTTATAATCCAGCCAGTATAAATGGTGAGCCTGGACTGACTACTTATATGCATTTAGATCCAGAAATGTTTCTTATTGCTCAGATGAAACTGATTGGGTCTCTCTGCAGTTACAGCCTGTTGCAATTGATATATTGTGTATATATCTTTGCAGTAAAAAAACTACAGACCAGCCATATAATGTGTTACTAGTGGCTTATCAACAACTTCATGTTATCTTAAAAAATGACTCAACAGCACAATTCACACCTGTGTTATCACTTAACCTATGTCTGGTCTAAATAACTGCAGGCATTTTGTCTTACCATATTTAATATGGTTAAAACGTAAGTGGTGATATTTTCATTGCCGTGGTTTTGAATCATTTTTTTGTCCACCACCACTAGGGTTTCCACATTCAGCTTCTCATTTTTGCGGGTCTTAAACAGGGAGCGCTTGTTTCTGGGTGGGTATCCATACTCGTCTGATAGAAGGTACAGGTTTTTCTGTGGAGGCTTAGGCATATCTAGAGGGAAAAACAAGTAACAGAAAAAATGTGATATTAATCATAAATCTGGCACATAAAATAAAGAAAAACGCAAAATACGGCAAATGCTGGAAGTCTGAAACAAAAACAGAGGTCACTGGGAACACTCAGCAAGTCAGGCAGTATCTATGGAGAAAGGAAAGTGAGTCAACGTTTCGGGTCCACGGCCCAAAGGGTCTGACGAAGGGTCGTGGACCCGAAACCTTAACTCAATTTCCTTTCTCCATAGATGCTGCCTGACTTGCTGAGTGTTCCCAGTGACCTCTGTTTTTGTTGAACATAAGATAAACATGTAGTTTAAATAATCTTTCTGTGAAGGGGACCAGCTTCATTACCATTCAAATAGAGAGAGGTACCAGTTCAGCATGTTCAGCTAAAACCAAATGGGCCTTGACAAGGCAATCATGAAAATAATCCAAATAATAGAATCATACACTTCTACACTACAGAAGAAACTATTCGGCCCTTCAAGACTGCACCGGGCCTAAAACCAAGCTGTACTTTCAATCCTACTGCCCTGTTTGATCCCCATACTCCTTCAAGCTTCTACCTTTCAAAGTCTTGTAGGCCAGTGCATGCAATAAACACTGCAAATTTAAAACCTGCAAAAATAATCCATTTGCTTTTGGAAAATCATAAGCTCATTGACTATTCTACAAGACATACCTGCAGGTATACTTTTATGTTGGCTAAAAATGAAAGAAGGAACCAACCCTCTGCAATCAGCAGAATAACAATCAAATAAGATGGACAACTTCACACATATGCAACTAATAAACCAGATTGTATGGTAGGTTACATTCTTACAATACCCCGTTTAGGGTAATGGCGAGGAATAACCATTTTCTGGTTAAAAGGGAACCTTTATGCTATAATTAAAGTCACTAAGCAGTAATGAGTTGATGTCTTGACTTGCTTGGGTAATCTGCAATTTGTGCTAAAGTGAATTCCTGTACTGTATTTTCTTTTGAAGTTAAAAATATTTTCAGTGTTTTTAAGTGTACTCAGGCTGTTACACTAATAGCCCCCATTATAATGATAGAGCAAATAGTTCAAGTTTAAAGAAAACAGGAAAATTACTGACACTTTCTTTTGATGGGGTTTGCCCGCATCTCATTCAGATTAAAGATCATCAATTATGGTTAACTATCATTTCATTACTATCATCATCTGATGATGGACAATTGGTTAAGTTTTAAAATGATTACAATAGACAATCTTATCAGTGTTGTGTCAAAAGCAAGCATACTTGCTTAAACATTTTCCCCTTTTTTATTCCTCCGCTGAAGCTAACGATGCAACACTCAGATACAGATCGACAGGCCATGCCAATCCTCTGCTATCTACAATAATCTTTATGCTTTGGTATAGCACCTTTCACGTCAGGAGAACATCTCAAAGCGTTTCAAAGGATATACTATGAAGTGGAGTTGCTGTGTGCTTTGCGGGAAAAAGTATTTTCCAATTTGTGCACAGCAACGTCCCACAAATAGCCATGAAATGAGTGACCAATTTGATTTGGGATTGCTGGCCAGGACACCAGGAGAAACTTTCTTTTCAAATACCGCCATGGAATCCTTAGCATCCACTTGAAAAGGCAGACGGAACCTCAAGTTAATGTCTCATTCAAAGGGCAGCACCTCCAACATTGGAGCACACCCACAGTACTGCATTAGTGTCAGCCGAGATTATATGAGTTCAAGTTCTGACACGTTTAAAATAACAATAAAAAGTATGGAAATAACAGTGAGCAAAAGTTAAAAAAAGAAACCTGTGCCAATGTTGCAAGTAAAAATTATGGTAAAAGTTGCTAAAAGTCAAAAGGACAGATAGAGAGAGAAGAAATCACCATGTAACAAGATAATTTGGGAGTCAAGAAAATCCTTCAACTCATTTGATCTCATCCTTCCGTAATAGTAATAATAATAGTAATCCTTGCATTTTATATAACGCTTTTCACATCTTCTAGATGTCCCCAAATGCTTCACAGAATATACTGTAAAGTGAATTGACTGTGTATTTGTGGGTGAAATGTGGCAGCCAACTGCGCACAGCAGTGTCCCACAAACAATCGTGGATTGAAATGATCAATTTATTATTTTTATTGGGAGGGATTATTATCAGGCATGTGGAGTAAGCAAACTTGCCCAAGGTTTTGCCCTGGTTGGAATTGAGCATAGATCTCACTCTTGTAAGGCGAGTGCTCTAACCACTAAACTACAGGACTCAACAATTCCAGTTGGGAGTCAGGAACCAATCCGAACATCATCAACGTCTGAGAATGTCACTAAAAAGCTCAGGGTGTTGAGCAGCCAGGTGTGTAATGGAATGTTAGACATTGATCTCCCCATAGCCCCGGGCAGGATTGTGGTGTGTGACGGCTACAATAGTGTCACCCAGTGTTTCCCTCCTGCTGTGTAATACCACCTTCCCATTGATAAGCTAGTGCTCAATGTCAGGAAAGTCCTGTAGAACGGCTTTGAAATAAGAATAATAGGAATAAGAGTTACAAACAGAATAAACTTACTATGCAAAGTAATGTTCTCCTATCACAACATCAAGCTGTTTTTTTTTAAACTTATAAGAACTTATAAATGAACCTAAAACACCAAGCAGATATAAAAAACAGGGAGTGACAGGGTAAAATGGGAGTTCCAATAGGAAGATACTCAAGAGTGAAGCCTTTAGAAGGGATAGGGTCAGGTTGGGAGCAAGAGAGGAGAGATGAAGGGTCTGAGATGCCCCGAATCAAAAATAAATGGGACTGTACAAGCTATTATTAAACAACAATAACAAAATTACATTTGTATAGCAACTTTCACGTCGGGAGGATGTCCCAAACCAAGTTTTAAGCCGACACCAAAGACGTTGATCAAACATCAGAAGTGGTTGCGCTGCTAAAGTGGAAAGTGCAGGAATAGAGAGTTTAATAATGAGGGCAGAGCAAGAAATTAATTGGAGGGCAACAACAACAACAAAATTACATTTATAGAGCTCCTTTCATATTGGCAAACAGATGTTCAATGGGAATGGATAACATAATTTTTAGGCGTGAGAATTATTTTAAGATAATTCTGAAAGGACACAGTTCATTGTATCAATTCATTCAATGGGATACTTGAAGGGTTATTTATTATACGGTATTAATCGCTTCAGTCCCACCCTTCACTGAATTCATTTCTTACACTGAAGGAACATCTTCAAAAGGGACATCAAAAGGATCATTCATTAACATGCTAGAGGCACTGAAAAGATTCATTGAAGGAAGTAAATGAATTCAAGAAGGTCAGAATTTTTGAGAAAGGAGAATCTATGAAACTCATTCTTAGTTTTAAGGAATATTTAATTAATTAAAGTAGGGTCACATTGGTTGTTGTTTGGTTAAACAGAAGTAAGTTTATGATAAGGGGTTACATCATTCATTATCTGACCCCAATCTGTTCCTAATTGTGAGTCTATGTCAATAGGTCCCTCTTCAGCAAAAGCGATCACAAGCTACGATCAACGTTAATACAATGTACAATTATATTTTTAGGTGCAATATCAAGAGGAATACTGTTGCTAAAAGTAATATTTTAAGCCTTCAGTTATGTAAAATTTGCATATCTTATGCCAGGAAGGGAAACAACAATAAATTTGTACTTACAGGACACCTTTCACATATGATAACATCTCAAAATGTTCTAAGTCTAAGCAATAAAAAGTAGAATCTGATGCACAGCTAAATGCATTAAGTTTCCAGTGTGAGACACATTATGGTAACAGGCTAGACATATCTATGTAGTATATTTAATTTTACATTTATATCCGATGACTCTACATTCACATGTTAAAACAACATGGGTTGAGCTCAGTATTAGCTTCGTCATTGCCTTGATCAATCTAAACACCGAGGATCAGACTCACTCCCGATTTATCTCACACAATTATAAGATTGGTTGGATGAAGAAGGCCTTTCAGCTAATCTGGTTTCAAACCCTCAGAACATCTGAATCTAACCAGTGACTCCCTTTTTGATTTAACCACCAAAGTCCACAATGACTCTGTGACACATCTGTGACATTTCAAGCCCTGATCTAGCTAACCAGGAAATCCACAAGGGCAAGACTTTCTAGCATTCCCAGAAAATATGGGAAAAAGCCACTGTTGCCACCAAAGGTCTTTCAGGTACAATCCAGGATTGATGGAACTGCATTGAAGTGTAATAATGTAATAATGAAACCAATGGATGATCTTTAAATGGCTCTTTATCAACCTGCTGTTTGGAGCCTAGACAAAAGGATCAACATGTGTAGTCCTCCACTGTTATACTGGAATATCTACCTGGAGAGACTATGAGTAAGCCAGATCGAGAAGACAAGACATTGAAGAGCGACAATTCTGTTGCAACAAATTAAAGAGATGAAGCTTCTCAATCGCTGTCACCAGTAACTTCTGTGCCAATCTGACTCATTTGGTAGGATTCTCTCTCTCTGTTCTCTCCACCATTGTTCAAAAATAGAAGAGAGTATCTCCTTGTGTCATGCCAACAATTATCCAAATTAATTGACCTCATGGTCTGTGCTGAGAGCAAACCAGCCAGCACATATTCCTATGAAAAAGAAAGCAACTGTGCGAGTAACAGCATTTAATGTGAATTGTTTCACAGTGATATATAATATAAATGTATCTATATATTTGAGTCACCAAGCATGGTGGAACATGAAATAAGGCTGCAAAAATCAGTGGGTGAAATCAAGGCGATTGTGCCTAGGCTAAAGCTCAGCAACACGAGGTGCCAAATGGGAAATGCTCCTGCCCCAGCACCACCCACTCCTTGTCCTATGGGAATCAATCTTCCTCGCTGACATGGGTCTGAGTTGCCCAGAAATTAAAAAGAAAGCCAATTAGGGAAAGCTACCTTCAGCCTCCAAAACCTAGCATTACGCAAACTATCTCATTATGAATGGTTGTTTGATCTTGCTATACCAGACATAAAGTGTCAGGTGGCCAAACAAACAACTGGGATCTAAATCCTAGCATCACTTCAAAAGAGATACAAGCATAAAGAAGAGAAACAATTTAAAAGCACAAAGCATGTTGTTGAATTCTTTGAACTTTGTTCCCATATACAGTATTCTGGTGTTTTCCAATTCAGTTTATTTTCACCCCGAGATCAAGTTGCAGTATAAACTGGTTTAAAAATCATAACGTGCTGCTTCTTTCTTAACTTGACAAGATCCTCTATCCTGAAAAGTACCAGCTTTTCCAGCTGCTGCACTTGACCGTCTTCTCTAATTCTGCAGTCTTAAAGCACTGACACAAATTCCTCTGTCAAGAGAATTCTTTGAACCACTGCTGTCAAGGATGCTTTAATTCCATCTATCACTGACACCACCTCACTCATGTGGCTGTTAAGAGGTTGCAGAATCTTTTCATTCCTTTGATCATGAGAGACAGGTTGCTGCTGGCCTCACAAGTGCGTGCTGGGGCCTCCTTTCTGTGTTAATACATCCAAACTCCATGCCACTCTTGCATGTTTTCTGCTGGAGTTTATTACAGAAGGAGGCTCTAGGAAAGGCAGCTAAGATCTGAAAAACCCTACATCCTCCTTGGTGTATAATCTCTTCTTAACAACTGCTATTAAATTAATATGGGCCCGAACTAATAAAGGGAAATGTTTTCTTTGAGAAGAGTGAGAGAAACACTGTCCATCCAAATTATTTCCTGTGAGCATGAAAGATACCCAAAGCAGTTCCATCCTAGGATGTTACTTTCACACCAATTCTCTTTTGCTCTCTCTCTCACACACATACTCACTCCCACTCTTCACAGTTTTAGGAAATGTGCAAGAGCTACATTTTGCACCAATTATAATGGCCATCAGTCTCAAGCAGGAAGGAGAAGTAGAAGACAAATGGGAATAGTGCTGATAGCTCCAGTGGACAGCTGGCAGCAAACCAGTATGATAGCCTGAAAGCCTTTTCTCTGCAAGTTTGTCAGCCTGGCTCATTTGGTAGCAGTCTCGCCTCTGAGTCAAAAGTTTGGGTGTTCAAATCACGCGTCGAAACTTGTACAGTCTAAGCTGTTATGCCAGTACTGGGAGTGCAGCATTGCTGAAGGTGCTATCCTTGAGACATTAAACGAAGGCCCTGTCTGCCTGTGCAGGTAGATATTCAACATCCTATGGCACTATTCGAAAAGCATAGGGAGTTTCTGTTGTCCTGGCCAACAATCCCTCAAATAAAATTGGTTAGTAACTTCATGGCAGTATATTGCTTTGTGCAAATTGACTACTGCTTTCACCCACAAAATTACACAGTCAGTTTATATCCTGTGAAGTACTTTGGGACGTCCTCCTGGCATGATGGGTGTTATACCAAATGAAAATATTATTATTTAGTATTAAAGAAATCACTTTCAATTTGTGAAGATTGAGCACTTTAAACTTGGGGAGAGTGGAGAGATTTCCGCCGGTTGGAAAAAGTGCAAAAAGTGTTGGTGTAACCTTAAAATACTGTCAATCAATATCAATCAGCAGAAATACACCTTAAGTTTCCTCCATGTGGTCAAGAGTTGAAACTGTCTGACCTGTGCACATCTTTTTAAAGATCTACTGCCAATGGTTAGGATTTCAGCCAAAAGAACATACCTGAGCACATTTTGTTCAAACTGGATTCTTGCCAACAGAATGTAATAAAGTCACCACATCTACTCTTCAAATTTCACTATCACCTGCGGATATATAGCATGGCAGAAGTTTACAGAGTTCATATTTTAGATACCTGTAAGTCTTTTAACTGTACACAGCATTTTTAGAGTGACATTTTCTGCAAAACTGTGTGGGTGACTGCACTAAAACTTGTTTTCTGGCAAATTACCTGAAAATATACAACTGCTTTCATGTCCACCTATAGCTTCACATCCAATTTAGCCAAAACATTCAACCACATTTTCATCACTTTCCCTACTCAATTGCCCGTCTGCTCAGCTCCACTATCCGTAAAATCCAACTCATTAAAAACTTGCTTTCCGTAAACTCACTTGCTCCAAAGTCCATACCCCCATCACACAACTGGCTCTCTATCGAATGGATCAGCTTCAAGTTCCTCAGACTTGTCCACAAAACCCTTCATGCTCTGGCACTTCCCTACCTCTCTGACCTGCTTACTCCCCATACCACTAGCTACTGCCTCTGCTCTACTAGCTCCGCCCTCTTGCTTGTCCGATCCCCTCCACTACACTAGACATGGACCCACTTTCAGCTACCATGCCCGAATCTTTGAAACTCTCTCCCTCAATCCCTCCATCTTGCCCCTCCCTCCCTATTTTCAGATCACACCTGAAGACCTTCCTTACGGTCTTACAGTCACCTCCTTCCTGCCCTGGCTCAGCATACGGTGATCTCCTCCCTCCCTTGGTTTAGTGTTAGGCTCCGCCACTGCTAAGCACTCCGTGACACTACCCTGTGTAAATTGCACAATATAAAAGCATGTAGGTGTTGTCTGGGGATCAGCAGTGGACAGGCAGATGCTCTTTTGTCTTTTACAATTTACTTTAAACAGTGTTGGAATATATCAGGTGTGTTCCTCCTATTAAATTTGAACAGAAGGAATGATATTTAAAAAACATGTTTTCAATGATGAGTAAGTTATAGAAACTCTAGGGATCAAGGCAAGAGTTCCTCGACAGTCACAAAACTTTCCTCGACAAACAATGGGAGGAGAGGAATGAAATAGAAATAGTTCATGTGCTGAGAAGCAGAGCCAAAACTGTTATGGTAAATATTAGTAGTTTGTAGACAGTGTAGAAAATCCCACTACAAGATAACATTGACAAACAGGCCAGCTGTTAGATTACGATCGTCTGGCAAGCTCTGAAAATGTACCAACTTTTGTTGAATCACACTTAAAGTGTTACATTTTAGTGTGATGCCCATAGCTTTGTGGGCAATATTCAGCAGCTAATCTATGTCAGCCACATCTCACAAACATCAATGAGATAAATAACCATATTCTGATTTTTTTTGATGAGTACGTATAAGAAAGGAATATTGACTGGAACTCCAAGATAAATCCCTGCCTTTCCTTGAAATAGTGAAAGGACAATTTTCCAGAATTAAATCAAGGTTTAGGAAAATGGTTCGCATTAGCAAAGGTGAAAAGGAAAAACAATTGGCCACTTCATTCACTGAAGGTTTGTAGACAATGATAAGCTGATCCTGACAAACACTGATTACATTTGACCAAAATGAAAGACATTATTCCTTTTGCCCATCACAGCTGAGCATACAACAGGAATATTGGGCAGTAGCATAGGTGGATGTAAAGTGTGTCTTCTCTGGAAGTCCATGTGTGTGCAAGACTCCGGATACAACTACATCTCAGATCAAAGCTGAAGTCTCCCACATCAATGTGATGTACATGGGAACTCTGTGGGAGACCCATTTAAAATTCAGCAGTGTTTTTTTCCCCAATGTGAGGTGCTATTATTGATGATGCTACTTTCCTAACAAGTGCTTGTCAGCACTCATATTTGCGTAGTTTTGGACTGTCCACCCTCGATGGGAGTATTTAAAGTTTGAGTGAGTTTGTAACCATGACCAACAAGAATGATGCAGAGGCCAAGTTATGAGGAGAGCTAGCTAAACTTGTTAGATCCAGGGCTTTAAATTGGCAAGCGGCCCATATGAAGTACAGTTAATCGAGCAAACGTGACAGATTATGAAAGCAGAAATACAGGATAGAGATTTCAAGTGGAAAAGCTTGAGCTGAGAGTAAAGAGATTGTTGGTTCTCAGAGAGATAGTGGGATATAGGAAAGAGACACACATTGAAAGTAGTTCTCAAGATTAATTTGGATGAAGAAGCCCCTTCAGCCCATTTGATCTCAGAATACCAACCCTACTCCCCCTTTACAGCAAAAAGCTGCTTTTTAAATGAGTATAGTGTCCTGGCCTCAACCACCCTTCCTGGCAACCTGTTCCAGTCATTAATTTTCCTTTGAGTAAAGAATTAAATAAGTATCTGTTCAGGTGGGTGATGGTGTTGTAGGGTTAGATGCAACTTCATGCAAAAATATATTCCCGAACTGCTGGGAGCGAGGATATGTGAAAGAGTCAGAATGTTGTCTGTGGCAAGAAGGGGACAAGAATTGGGTGCTGGAGAGGTGGAACTGAAGGTTATGGTGAATCTTTTCTTCAATTGCTTCAAAAATGGGACATGTGCTTTTGATTATAAAACAGCCAAAGATGTTACTGTGTTTTTTTTTTTGCAGGGATGATATACAATCTGCCAGTCACAGAAATGCCAGTGTTTGATAGCTTCCCAGCTCGACAGGTTCTAATCCACATTAGGAAAGCTCCACAAACACCTTCTGACCTTTTAACAACGTCACTACTTCAAGAAATCAGTTGGCAACACTAGGAACACACATGGTCTTGGATGACTAATATAAGTAGACGTTTCACTTTAAGGATATAGGTTAAGACAACAGCAGTTTAAAATCTGAAATTAAAAAGATGTTCCATACAGGTCAGGTCAAACCACATTTCCAGCTTCTCTCAATTCAGTGGGAACTTAAACTTTAAAAGATGGTTTTACTGGGTAAGACTAATTGATGTTTTGGGGGTCACAGGCGATAATCCCAAACTTAAATTTCACTTTATGATTATACCTGAATCCTTCAATGAACTGACTCTCTTTGCAAATATTCTGACATTCATTACTTATACACAATATTCTTTTTAAATAGGCAGAAAGATTACTGAGTGAATAAAATAATTCCCTTACATACATTTCTTGCGTCTCCCACAGAAGTGCTGCTTTTGAAGCCGTCCATGTTTGTAGTCATTCCTGCGTCGTTGTTGGTGATTGTATTTAAGGCTGTGACGTCCAGCTGCCTCCTGCTTTTGGCTTGTAGTTACCTCATTATTGTGCAGGTGAACTTTGGGCTCTGCTGATCTCTTGTAAAGGACATGAGGATGGTGTCCTTCTGGGGCTGTGTAATTATGCTTAAGTGCGAGGTGCTGAGGTAGCGGTGTCAGAAAGTAATCCGCTTCTGCCGTTCTTATCAAACCTGACTAGAAAGAGAGGAAATGAGAGTTTATTATGTTGTACACAATTGCACCGAATCAGACAGAAACTGCAAACAGATTATTTGCAGCATTGCACAAATATTAGAGTAAGGTATTCCTAGTAACTTCATTCTGCTTTTCAACATGCTTAATACCCACACATAGTAATAATAATCCTTTCATTTGACACAGCGTCTTTCATATTGGGAGGACGTCTGAAAGTTCTTCACACAATTTACTGATGGCTGTAGTGACCCTACTATACATTTTGTAAACGAACAGTCCCACATTCAAAGATTCATCACCTCTTATTGTCATCACTTCCTACCGTAAATAATGATACTTGTAGTTGATATAGTGCTAGCGAGACGTTTCACAGCAGTTCGTAGGATGCAAAGTGTATTGACTGTATGTTGTGGGCAAACTACGGAGTGAGTGACCAATTTCCATGAGAAGGTTACACAAATTTGGTGTTAGGTGTGGATTTTAATAAAAATAATCCTTGCATTTTATATAGCGTTTTTCACTTCTGCTAGATGTTTCAAAGTGCTTCACAGAATATGATATAAAGTGAATTAACTGTATATTTGTGGGCAAAATCCAGCAGCCAATTGCACACAGCCATGTCCCACAAACAGTCGTGGATTGAAATGACCAAGTTTATTACTGATTTTGTTCTTGAGGGATTATTATCAGGCATGTGGATTAAGGAAACTTGCTCAAGTTTTGCCCTGCCTGGAACTAAACCTGGTCTCTCACTTGCAAGGCGAGTGCTCCAAACACTGAGCTACAGGACTCCACATTTTAGTCAAGTCCTTTGACATACATTAATCCAGTGGCAGCACTTGTGAGATGACATAGATAAAACTCCTTAGATAAAAAAGACTCTTTCTGAAGATCATGAATTCCTCTGTATAATTATAGGATTTTCAATCAATATACTTACTATTGCAATCTAGGTTATGTATTTCATGACAGACATAATGCCATCTGCAGACTTTCTCACAAGGCATTCAGTAACTCAAGTCTCAATGGTATTTACAGTAAATGGTCAAATGGGAAGAGTTGTTTGTGTTCAGTTGAAAATTGTAGAGCACTTCAAACAGCTAGAGGCCACATGAAGTGGCCTTTGAATTGGTTCTGGCTATCTTTGACTCCTGATGACCAAACTTCACAATCATAGCCCTGCAATTTTCTCTTTATTTGGGGGCAAGACATAAATCCTCGACTTGTACTTCAGCCTCGCAGCCCGGGTTTGAAAAAAAAAGGTGACAAATGTCAATTCAGGACAACTGCAACATTCTGCAAAAAACATATTCAACCCAGGCACAGATGCCAGTAAGTCAGCTTCAGGAAGAGAGAGAAAAAAATAACTCTTCAGCTCAATCAGCATTCCAGGCTATTTGTTCAATCCCTGGGAAGTTGATAAACTAACCTACTTATTACTAGAAGGCTTCTTCAGACATTTCAGAAACAAACACTACACTGACTGATCTTGAATGTGGTGACAAAAGACTCCACTGATATATGGGCAGTAGCCAAATGAAGAGAAATACATGGGAGTTTTCAACAAAACTATATTTTATCCTGAAGCTCTTGCATCTCATCTCAGGAATGTGAATGTCAATGGCTGTGTGTGCTTCAGTTACATTGGGGGTGATCTAGTTGAGAACAGAGGCGACTTAAAAGAATGCCATCATGGTTTTAGTCTCAGTAAATTGTCAATACATCAAAATCTCCTGGATTTCTTTGATGAAGTAACTAAATTAGTGGACAAGGTTCTAGTAAAGATCCACAGGGACCTCTTCTGGGCTCTTTGCTGCTCAAACTGAGGTATTCCTAACTACCAAGTTATACATGTCATTTTAATAATAAAAACTGCATTTGAAATAGCCTTGCTGTGTCTTTGAGACATCTCAAAGTACTTCACAGAATATACCGTAAAGTGAATTGACAGTACATTCTGTGTGCGAAAAGGTGTGGTGATTTGGATCCATAAACTCAGACAATGGGTTATGAGAAAGAGTGAGCCAATAAAATGGCCACTGCTAATGCTTTTATTGTTGTCATTAATGTCCATTTTTCTAGTGCCTTCAGACATCCTCCTGGCATGAAAGGTGCTATAAAAAGGTAATTTTCTATTGTATTGTTGCTAACATACAATACAAAATGACATTTGTATATAGTCAGGGATTTATATAGGGTGTGGCGTGAGGGGGAGAGGGAAGTGAGTTGGGATCATGAAGAGTGAAAGGCAGAGATAATAGGAGGGTGGCCAAAGACACAGTCGAAGAGGAGGGTCTTGAGCCGTGCCTTGTAGGAGGCAAAGGAGAGAAAGAGGCAAAGGGATTGTGGGATGGAGTTCCAGATGTTGGGGGCAGAGAGGCTGAAGACACAACTGCCAATGGTGGGGTGGCCTGGGCAGAGTACATGCAGCAGGCTGGAGCCTGCTGAATGGAGGGAGCAGACAGGTCAATTGCAGGTCTGAGAGGGCAAGGCAGTGGAGGAATCATGGCATGAATGTGAGGAAGAAAGGACAGTTGAGGGTCAAATAAAATGCTTAGGTTTCTGGCTGGCTTGGTGAAGTGGAGTTGCATCCTTGCCTGAGGTGCAAAGGTTGAATGTTGCTGATGTTCAATTGTAGAAAGTTGGCTCTCATCCAGGACTTGTTGTCTGACAGGGAATTGTTAAGACATCAGTGGTCTTGGGGTTGAGGGTGGAGGCACAGAGATAAGAGTTGGGTGTCATCTACATGCATGTGGAAGTTGATGCCATGTGTGCAGAAGATGTCACCAAGAGGGAGTGTATACAGATTGAAAAATAGAGGACCAAGGACAGAGCCCCCAGAAACACTGCACAAGATGGTACAGGGGCTGGAGGAGAAGTGATTTGTGAAGACAAAGTGGAACCAATATGAGAGATAGGATCTGAACTATTCAAGGACAGAACCTTGAAAGGTAACGTAAGAGGAGAGGCAGCAGAGGAGGATAGAATAGTGCACAGTGTCAAAGGCAGGAGAAATATTGTGGAGACAGAGGGAGACCTGGTCAGATGGATAGAATGTCATTTATGAAACATATGACAGAAACACAGACCAAAGGTATAATACCTGTACTATAAGAACCCGTGTTTTACTAGCATGCATAATAATAGTGTCACCCTGAACAAAAACACTGGTAACACCAAGCTATGTCGGCAATACACATAACAACAACAACAAAATTACATTGATACAGTGCCTTTCACATCAGGAGGACATCCCAAGGGACCGGAAGGCAACGTAAATCATTAATCAGTACAAAAACACACACAACGATTAACAAAGATGAAAATATACTTTTCTTTTCACTCACACTAAGTTTCCAGTCAACAAGAATTTCTTATCAATCTCAAATAACAAACATCTACAACTTGTCTACAAACAAGGTACCCAATTAAAAGTCAAAACGTGCCATCTTCTCTGTATGAAGATAATAATAATAATAATAATAATAATCCTTGCATTTGATCAGTGGTGAGGCCGCATTTGAAATACTGCATGAGGCTTTGGACATCTTGCCTTCAAAGGGACAAAGGGAAACAATGAAGATTGAGTCTGAGAAAAGTGAAAAAAAGATGATTGTAGAGTATAGGGCTCTAAATTACAAGGAGAGAGGTACAGAATATAAAACAAACTAGCATCTGCATGGCATAGTATTTGCCAGGCTAGGACTGCCTGCCCTGTCTTTCAGCTGTTTGCTTTCAAAATTGATAATTTATCTGCACCTCTAGTATATTTAGCATGACTGCAGATATGCATCTCATCAGAGCCAGTTCAGCCTCAGGGAGGCCATACTGACCTGCGTTATTATTTGTTAATACAAACAATTTTCATTTGAAAAAATACAGGCTCTACGCTCTTTTCTACCTCGTCTTCTCATGCGCTGTTCACAATCAGTTTTGCTGTGGTAGTTTCATCTTTTAAAACAAAATTCTATTTCTAATACATCATTGATGAGCTTTTCTGATTCTTTATTCAGTTGTTTTTAAAAAGGCATTCATTTTTCTCTAAGTCCCTGTTTTGAAGCAGGGCTTTAATTTTGTCTTTTATTCAAGAAATTTATGGCACGGAAGAAGGTTGTTGAGCCCATTGTGTTTGTTGCGTTTCCCTCAAGAGCAATCCAAGTCTCCTTTACTTGTCCTTTCCCTATACTCATGTAGCTGATTCATTTTTAAGCATTTTGTTGAAGGCTAATATGGATTCTGTCTCAACCTCAGCTCCTGGCAGGGCATTCCAAATCTTAACTACTCTGTGCGTAAAACAAAATCTCCTAATCTCTCCATTTGCCTGTTTACTAACTACAGTACTGTATTTTAAATTGATGCCCACTGGTAACTGACTCACTGACCAATAGAAATAATTTCTCTCTATTGACTCTATCCAAACCCCTCATAATTTTGAAGAGGTCTATCAGGTCACCCCTCAACTTCCTTTGTCTTGTGGGAAAAAGTCCCAATTCTGACTCCAGTTTTTATTTTAAATGAATATTATGAAATGCTCAGAATAAAATTAACATGGTATACAGGAGCTCTCTGAGGTTCAATGAAACTCAAAAGTGGTGCAACTAGTGAAGACAGAGGGTCTGCAGTGATCCATACTATACTGTAACTTTGAGCTGTACACATAAACAACAATATTACACTTGTCTTGCATCTTTCATGTCAAGAGGACGTCCCAAGCGCAAACACAAACTCATAGCCCTTCGAATGCTTGTTATCCAAGTGCTTGGATAGTCCAAGCTGGAGGAATGCCATGCTATGCAATTTACTATTTCTGAAAACCAAGTTAAAATACCGGTTTCTCAGCCAATAACTTGATAAGTTGCATAAATACTGAAAGGATTGCTCTTAAAAGAGCAACACAGTTATGATGAGCTGATGGCCTTCTTCTGCATTGTAAATTTCTATGGTTAGGATGAAGTGACATCTAAATACTCCCATGTAAACAATGATTCATTTACTGCTGTGAATAAGGAGGACATTTGTGAAATGCAGCTGCTGGTCAGGGTAAATAATAATAGTCAAATATGCATGGATGCCTTTGGGTTCAGGGATGCATTTTGCAGATCATTCCTTCAGAAAATTAAACAAGCTGAGTGGAGTCCATGGAAGGGTGTAGAATGCAAAGTCTGTAAAAAGGGTCAAATTTGATTAAATAAATGATCCTTTGTCAACCAATACTCTTCGAAGTTATTATACGCATTGACAAGCACATCTTGTTTTGTTTTAACTTATAACAGAGCATTCTCCAAGTTTTATTTTAAAACAACATGTCAATCCTGATCAATCAGCAGCATGAGATAGAAATCTTGGCTTGTGATGTGCAGGTTTCATAATGATAACATATTCAGATGACAATCTGCACATTACATCAGTATCAGCACACTAATTCAACACAGAATACAAAACATTAAGGGAGTGAATGTTTAGGGGCCAAGCTCGTTCATGAACCAAAACGAGTCGTAACATTGTGCTGTTTATAGGGGTATTTTTATTCTATTTTATTCCAAAAAATTATGAAGAGAGATGTGTTTTAGTGAAACTATGACAAGCGCAAGACAAAAAAAACTACTGTACTAACTCAAATGGGGAACAAAAAACTAAACATGTTTTTAAAGAAACTTCCTGGCAGATAAAATAATCAGACTTATAAAATGATCAGACACATGTGCCAACAGATTCACTTAGGATGTTTCATGGGTGAATTACATCAAACAGTGAGATTATGGGTGAAAGACGGGTACATGGAACTGAATGTATTTCACTCTCAAAGAGCCATAACAAACACAATGGGCTGAATGGCCTTGCTCTGTGCTGTAAATGTGTAAGATTGTATAATCTGCCTGCCTTCAGTAGTCTGCCACCATAAAGGGAAAAAATACTCAACTTTCTAACAGTTCAGTAAATCAAGAAATAACATTGTTTTTGCAATTGTGAGAGAAGGAAATAATAAAATCTAGCATTTATAATCCGCCTACATAAAAATAAAACTTCACAAAGTGCTTCACAAAACACAATGGATTAGAATTCTATTATATAAACAATGATTGTGTGGAATTAAAGTCACATGAACACCAATGAGATGGATATCCAATCAATTTTCATTCGGGGGTGAATTTGGAATAGGAGAGTTGTATAAACCAGAGACAATAGCAGAGATAACTGGGAGAAGTTATAATTTCGTAAATAATTTTGTAAAATAAGAACCTACATTTCTTGGTAACATACAATGCATTGGTAACATCCCAATGCCCCTTCTGGTAGATAACTTTAAAAAAAATACTCAAAAGCATAACTTAAAACTTGATTTCAAATAGCTGATATCAATAGAAGCAGGACATAAATACTTCCCCTCCCAGAAAATAGTTGGGGCTTAATCATAGCTAATAGACCATCATTAGGACAACTTAATTTATGTTCTTTGGACAAGGCCTTATGATTTGGAATAGAGGGTTTGGGAGGTGATGAAAGACTTAAGCTCCAGTAAAGCGGATAAGCATCTTTATACAATTTCAATTAGACTAAAAGCCTGTAATCATTCAACACTATATAATCGTTAAAGGAACCACAGAAATGTCCTTTTAAAACTCCTACATTTTTGAAATCATAACCTAGACCAACACAGTTTGGACCAACTTGCAGTTTTCTAGTATGATGGGGGGGTGGGGGGGGGGGGGGGGGGGGAGGGGGGGTCAGTTCAGGAGCTATATTGGGTGAACTAGCTTTACTATAATCAATTTAAAAAAAAGTAAAATGAGTGTTGATTTAAAACTATTAAGTAATAATAATAATAATCCTTGCATTTCATATTGCACCTCATCTGTCATCAAGACATCTTAAAATGCTCGATAAGATATGCTGTAAGGTGATGTGACTGTGTATATTTTTGAGGCAAACTTGGCAGCTAATTTCCACACAGCAATATCCCACAAACAAACATGGAGTGTGGTAACCAATTTTTATTTGTGGGATTGTTGGCGAAATCACCGGAAGATTCTTGTCTTTTGGATAGTGTTATGGGATGTTTAACATCCACCTGGAAAGACAAACAGTTTGATCAGTTTTTACATCTAATTTGAAGGATGGATGTTCCACACACTTATCAGTCAAAACTATAAGATATGCAGGGTAACTGCAAACTAAGTTTCAAACATCAGGAATGTTTTTCTCTTCTACTGCTCATCTGTGAACATGTTTTATAAACTGGAATACAGGGTTTACAATATTTGTAAAATGTAAACAAACTTGCACTGGTATAGTTCTTTTCCCATTGGAGAACACCTCAAAGCTCTTTACAGTGTTTTCAGCGCTTTGGGACGTTCTCCCGACATGAAAGGCGCTCTATAAATGTAATTTGTTTTGTAGTTGTTTACATGGATATTCTGAAACAAACAAGGTGGGAAGGAAATAAATGTGTTATAAGCATGTTGTGGAATCCTGTAGCTCAATGGTTAGAGCACTCACCTTACAAGCGTGTGTTCGAATCTAGGCTGGTCAGGGAAAAACCTTGGCCAAGTTTCCTTGCTCTACATGCCTAATAATAATCCCTCCCCCCAAAAAACTACAATGATAAAATTGGTCATTGCAATCCATGACTGTTTGTGGGACACTGCTATCTGTTTCACCCACAAATATACAGTCAATTCACTTTACAGTACATTCTGTGAAACGCTTTGAGACATCTAAAAGATGTGAAACAGCACAATATCAAATTCAAGAATTATTATATAAAGGTAGGGAACTAAAGGCCTTCATTAGAGTAAATTTCAAACAGGATAATGAATGGATGCTTGGCCACAAGTGTGGACTAGAGGGGAGAAGGATGAATAACTAAAAAGGAAATCTCTGAATCAGCTTACTAACCAGTTCCAGCAGTTTGGATCAGAATGGGAAATCAATACTAGATGGATAACATGTTAACAGTATCTTAGACAGATCAATCTTGAGTGTAGAGTAATTGAAAGATAGGTAACAGGGTGTCCAGTCTCCAATACCAGCATATTGTTTCCAAATGCTTCCTTCTGTTTTACAACCAGGTATCTTTCTTCACTGTGGTTACACGTCTGTGGAAAAGTGGAATTCTCGAATCCCCCCAAAACTAGGGTCCGTCGATATGGAAATTTTCCGATTTAGATATATCGATGGGCTCATATCGAGATATACCGAGATATCGATATTTTCGGGGTTTTTGTACCGTGCATGCATGCGCGCCACGAGGTGGGCGCGCATTCGGGGGTGGGCGCGCATTCGGGGGTGCGCACGTATTCGGGGCCTATCTCCTCAGGAGGTAAATATCTCTCTCTCTGTGTGTCTCTCACACTCACTCTCTCCATCTCTGTGTTTTTCTGTCTGTGTCTCTCTTCTCTCTCACACCCACCCCCCATCTCTCTCTCTCTCTCTCTCTGTCTGTCATCACATCCACCCCGTCTCCCCCCACCCGTTTGTCCCCCCCACCCGCCGTCCCTCTCTCCCACCACCCCCCGCCGTCTCTCTCCCCCCCCCCGCCGTCTCTCTCCCCCCACACCCGCCCCCGCCGTCTCCCTCCCCCCCTACCCCTTGCATACCTGTATATTGTATTCGAGGACTATGAATACAATATGGCGGCTTGCACCTCGGTCTGTGCATTGTGTATACAGATGAGCATTCTGGGTCTTGTAGTTCAGTGCGCGCGCATTCCGATCTTTTCCGATATTTCGACTTTTTGATATATCGATATTTTGAAAATGTGTATATCGGCATATCGATATGAAAATTATATCGGATATAACCGATATATCGATATATCGCCGGACCCTACCCAAAACTGTAGAGGTGGAATCAATAGGCATGTTTAAAAGAGATACAGACAGATACTTTGATAGTTGGGGTGTTAAGGGATATAATGCAAGGATGGAGCATTGGGATTTAGAAATCTGTTAAAATCAAATAAACTGGTGGAACTGGCTTGATGGGCTAAATTGCGACCCAGTCACTCCTACCCTCACCCGGCTCCATTGGCTCCCCATCCTGCAGAGGATCGAATTCAAGATCCTCGTACTCGCTTTCAAGGCCATCCATAGCCTTGCCCCTTCCTATCTCTCCAACCTGCTGACTCATTACCACCTTGCCCGCCCACTCCATTCAGCACCTCACTACCACCTTGCAGTACACTCCCAGAATTAGAGTATCAGCCTGGACCTTATGAATTCCACACCACATGGGGCTTGATTCCACAACCTACACACTCAGATACGAAAATGCTATGACTGAGCCAGGCTAATACCCTAACAGCAATCGAAAGAATGAAGTTTGTGGAATACTGCACATAACTCTAGCCGAGTTTTTAAAAAATCAATTATTCTTAAACATAAATGTACTGTGTTTCTCCACCTTACAAATGTCATCCCTATTTTGCAGATACTATAAATTTATATTATGGATTACCTTTGAACATTTTCTTAGTTAAAACAATACACTAAGGCTTCACACTTCGACACCAGATAGGAGAAACTGCATTTTTCATCAGCGAGATCAGGAAAGTGAAATCTTTTAAGAATTATATTATATTTTGAAAAATTGGTAATGAATAAAGCATACAAACAGATGGCAAATATTTTTTCTCAATGAAATGAACAAATATTCAGAAGCAGCAAAACTGCATGTCACCTGCAGATTTTGTCATCAGGTAATGTGGGCCATGGGAACTTTTAATTGAATTTAACACTACATGTGCAGTATTCTCAAAAAAAAAGTAACTGGCTTCTTCACTGAATCCAAGTATTCCATAAACTACTGTTGGGCGTTCAATCTCAAATGCCACCATTAGATTTGCAGTAAGTTTATACCTTGAAGTAAGGAGATACCTTATTTCATGGGCAGATCGTGAGGCATTTAATTAATTCAGTTGTCACACTACAACACACTCAATTCCAAGCTATGAACTCCCTCAAGCACCCATTGTTTGTCCTCCTGGGCTTAATCCTCCACCCAAACACAGCAGATCCACACAGACGTGGTATTAACAGCTGCATTAGATTACATTTTTTTTTAAGCACAACTGAGGAAGTGCTCAAAATATTTTTCTGCATGCAAAAAAGAAATAACTTGGATTTTTATAGCCCTTTATCAGATTGAAATATCAAAATATTTCCTTTCAAGTGTAGTTGAAGCTTTCTGTAGATCAACGTGGCAGCTATTTTATGCACGACAAGGTCCCTTACACAGCTATAAGGTGGATGATCAAGTTTATTTGACACCAGGAGAAATTCATTTCTGTATTTCAAATAGAGTCGTGGGATCTTTAACCTCAATTTGAAAAATCAGCAGGTGGGAGCCCAAGGGGTAACAAAGGATCACATTGTTGAGATGTCTTAAAGCGCTTCACAGAATATACTGTAAAGTGAATTGACTCTATATTTGTGGGCAAAATGCAGCACCCAATTGTGTATAGGGGTATCCCATAAATAGTCGTGGATTGAAGTGACCAATTTATTATTGTTTTTTCTTGAAGGAATTATTACCCCGGAAAAGCAATCCACCAGTCGACTAACAATACTTATTATTCTCTCCCATAAATAATCTTGTAAAGGCTGTAAGACTTCTTTCAAGCAGCACTCAAGTGAGATGCTCAAGAATGGGATTCTCATTGTAATGTCCTAGGTGAGTGTTCAACACAAAGCTATTTTGACACCGATCCAAGACTGATTCAAATCATTCAACTTACATGCAGCACAATCAACCATTAAAACATTAACAATATTAAAAACAAAAAACAATTCCTAAAATGTTACGTGCAGCAATGTTAAACCTATAGCAGGAGTTGGGGTCCCAGCATATTTTGGAAGGGCAGTGGTTTGTCCCCTGTGTCACTGCACAGGTAATGGTTGTATGTTTATTCAGCTCCAAGTTGGAAGTTTGAGTTCACAGTCTCTTTAGACACTCCAATTCACTACTTAGGGCGTACTGCACTGTTGAATGTCCCATGACACTATTCGAAAAGAAAGCTGAGCTTTTCCCAGTGTCCTAGCCAACAATCCCAAGAAAAAAAAAATCACTTCATGACTGTTTTTGTGGGACGTTTTGGCACAGTTTACAATAAATCTTGTGTAGTACTGTGAGACCTCCTAAAATGAAAGTGAGAATGATTAGTTTTTTTACACACACCCCCACCTACAAGATTCTGCATTCACTCCCTGAGCAAACACTAAAGAGTATGGTGAAAATACTCTGACAACTGTAGAAAACCAACTTAAAAAGAAGTGCCTCAAATCTATAATCCACAAGTAAATATCTTGTACAGAAGGAGAGAAAAAAAATCTTAAGTAAATATGATTTGTGGATTCCTGTAGCATATTAGTTAGAGAACTCACCTCACAAGCGAGAAAACATGGGTTCTATTCCAGGGTGGGCAAAACCTTAGGCAAGTTTCTTTATTCTACATTCATACAGCTCTGCTTACCTAACAAGGAATAGGAACCCGGATCAAAAACAGAAGTTTCTGGGAAAACTCAGCAGGTCAGGCAGCATCCATGGAGAAAGGAAAAAGAGTCAACGTTTCGGGTCTACAACCCTTCGTCAGAGTTCTGTCAAACTCTTGCAGGCACACAGAATATCACTCAGAGGCTAATTAGAAGAATCATGTGTGAGCAACAGAAACCAATCCAGTAATGGATGTGAATAAATGAGGTGAATACATTTAACGCCTATGGAATTTTAACTGAAAAAAAAGTGAGCGCCAATGTTCCGCGCAATTTTGATATGAAATCAAACTTAACTGCTAACATTTAACAGCTCACTGAATTTACAGAGTTGCACACTGAAAGTTAAATCTAGATCACATTAGTACTAAAAAAGCAATAATTCCACATTTTTTTAAATATAAAAGAACCATGACTGTGTGTTAAATTCTGGAACAACAACAACAAAATTATGTTTGTATGGTGCCTTCCATGTTGGGAGGACGTCCCAAGTTGCTGGAAGACCTGTAAGTTCTAACATTTGAACTTCAAGGACCAAAAACTTTCACATTGATTGCATGAAGTGTACAAAATGGGGATTCTGTTATTTTCATACAGAGCAATATTCATTTCATCCACGTCTATCAAAATGAGCCCTAGGGTGATCAGACATGGAATGATCAAAACACAAAGCCTTTCATAGTCTGTGGTGTTAACTACAATCATGCAGAAATGTTTCTGGAATGATGAATGTTTGAGAGTGAGAACACAAGGACTTTCTATTGAAGCCATAACCTGAGATCATTGCTCTCGAGCATTGTGCATGTGAGGAAAGCCTCAACTTTCAACTGGAGGCTTTTATAGTTCCGACCAACTATAGATCTATTTTTTTAAAAATGTGTATGAATAGTTAAAATAAGGAACCAGCTGGGAGCCCGAGCTGGCGATAGGACAGTCAAGGAAGGAAAGAGGGAAATGTGGGAGGGAAAGGCGACCAAAAACTCAGTCAAAAAGAAAAGTGTTAATGTGAATGGAGTAATATAAATGCAATTTGTTGTTATCGCTAAGTGAAAGGAGTGGATATAAGGTGGCAGGGTTGCCGGAGGTTGCAGAGGTGGGACACTGCTGTACACAATTGGCTGCTGCGTTTGCCCACAAAACACACAGTGAATCCAGTTAAGAGCTGTGAAGTGCTTTTGAGATGTCTAGATGATGTGACAAGGCGCTAGACTTGCAACTGCAAGGATTATTATTATTGTTATGTTGACCTGCTATGGTGTGGCAAGGCCACAAAGGGATTTTAAATTGTTAACAATGATCCCAAAAGACACAAAATGGGTCTGCCATTCTGGATTCATCACACAATTAAAAAAGCTATCCATTCTAGTTGCTTATGATTCGGCTACTCGCAGATGGAACTGCAAAATGCCAATGCACAAAAGGAAATTAATTCCAACTTGTTTCGAATTAGTAGGTTGAGCTTCCCCTGACATTGGCAGCCTCAGTTCAACTCTGACTCAATGCTGATCTAATTTTGAGTTTTTTTTAGATTAAAAGAAAGAAGATTGAAAGAAGAGAAAAGGTACATACCTTTGTCCTTGAGTATCAAGGACAAGCAGAGGGTACTTATTAGGAGAGCAAATTAAAAATGCGAAAGGTGCTAATCAAGATGCCTCAGGGATCTGTACTGGCAGCCTTCCTGGATCTTGTGTATGTTAATGATCTGGATTCACAGACCAAGTGTAATGTACATACATTTGCAGATGTGACATTGTCAGATTCAAGTTGTTAAGTCAGTAACATTATCTTTCCTCACTAACTCACTAAAGAAATGGGCAACTTGCAGGTCATTAGGTCACTGTCAATGGCATCTCCTGCATTGCACAGAAAGTAAGTGATGTTGGCGGTGGCCTGAATGTCCTTGAAATCACTTTTGTTTTCCTCTTTCAGCTCAGGAACCCACCAGAATGCAGGGAGCTCGATGCTGGTTACCCACAAGATTCAGGTAAAACACTAAAGAGTATAAATAATTTAGACATAGGCTGACAGTGGAGATCTAAAGGATTATAATTGACAAATCTGATATTATAGATAAAAACTTAATGGTCTCCCCACCACCCTACTAACAAGCAAATTTCTATACTAAGGGTGTGTAATGCAATAGTTCTCCAGTAAAGGTAGTTGACACCGAGTCAATGAACTTCTTCAAGACAAAGCTGGGCAATGATATGGTTGGAAAAGGTTTGGAGATTATAGATCCATGCAACAAAATTCTATGACATGATGCATCTGTTTCACCGATAGGAGGAATGTCTGTGGGACTGCAAAAACAGCACACCAAGGTTAAATTGTTGAGATTTGTGGCAATTAAAAATTTTGAATTGTGCAATTTGGGGATGAGGAAATATTTATGGAGAACTTCCTCAGGAAATTAAAAATAGGTGTGCAGTGTGCATAATAAAGCAGTTTGTACATCCTCCGTATAGTAGGCTTTAGAACCAAAGAATGGGCAGCACAGTAGAGGGTTTTGGGCCTATTGAGTAAGTAAGCTCAATGGGCCAAATGACAACAATAAATCAATTCCCTTCTCATTTCACACCATCTTGTATTCTTTATAGTATCAAAACTAGAGTTGAGATGAAACCAGATGATGCCTCAATGGAAAATTATCAAGGTTTGCTTTATCCTCACTCCCCACAAGTCATACAATATAATACAACTTAAACATTCAAGATTTGAATGAACTTGGAAACTTAGCTTTCAATTCCTGGTAATTGTGGTTAGTTTAAAATTGGCCATCTAACAGCCTCTCATTTTCTGGAAAATATTTTCCAAGGAGGCAGCAATCTCAACCAGATTAGTTCACTTATTATTTTTCTGTGGTTTTCCATCAGAAAGTCTTAAGACCTGAGTAAATTGCAGCGCTAAAGTACACACCTTCTGTCACTAGAGGGAGTTCTCCTAAATCCCTTCAATTGCAGCAATCCAGGATAGTAACATCGCACGCATTCAGATCTAATAGCATTTAGATAGACAGCATATATTGGGAGGAAAATATGTAGATGGGAAAAGCTACTGGAAGCCAGAAGTGTTGAATCACATAGATATGAAGCACAGAAGGAGTCAATTCAGCCTATAGAGTCTGCACTAGCTCACAGAGTAAGCTATATTTTAAACAAATTGCATTTACAGAATAGTATATACCAATTTTCAGAAGGCGTTTTCTCTAGATTGCAATAAAAATAAAGGCATCACAAGTCAAGAGAATGAGTAAATTCCTCAGTCTGCTGACAACAATGAATACTACTACTGATTTAAAACTCTTTGGCATCTTTTCTTAGAAACATGCTGATATTTTTGATTTCATGTCCTCCCGACATGAAAGATGCTCTATCAATGTAATTTGATGGTTGTTGTTGTGATATAAATACGTATTATTTGCAAGCAATCTGACTGTAAGAGTTAAATCACCACATGAGGGAGTCATTCTTTTAACGATGTTTGGGAAGCACTGGAGCAAACCAGAACAGGAAAGGATTCAACATTGTGATCTCCAGTGTGAGGAAGCACATTCTTGACAGATTTCCCTCAAACCCTTCAGGACATTAGACTACCTGACCCAAACAGGTGTAACAAAGTTAAGGTTGGTTATCTATCACAGCAGATAAAAAGTATCTGGTACAACCTGTCTTGTTTGACAAGGGCTTTCAAATAACAGGAAGCACCATGCCTACAGGGTAAGGCAGATAACAAAACACTAACTGGTCATCAGAATAGATTACATTGCCATCAATATGACAGCGAACAACCTAAATACTAATTATGAGCACAATTTGGAGAGGCAACAGCTGGTTACAGCATTGTTGGCTGTAGAGTATTATAGATTTATTATAATATAAGAATTAGGATTTTACAGCAAATATATAGGCTCTCGGCAGAAATTATGAAAAAAAATCATTAAAATTCTGCTATTATTCCTCATCCAAAGATGTGTACCAGTAAATGTCATTTGTTTCCTCCCACAAAATGTGATTCACTCTGGATAAAACACATTCTGAAACACCTCAAAGTTGTTACGGCTTGGTAATTAACTTCCCTCCTGAAGTTTTCCTTTTCTTGTCTCAAAATTTGCCCCCATTATTCTTCACCATTTCTCTTTCCCAGGTTAGTTTCAGCGGCTTTCCTCCAAGGTAATCAATATGGTCAGTGAATTTTCCTACCCAGTAAACCAGCAGGAAAGTCAAAGGCGATCATCAGTAACAGTGGAATTCTCTCTGAACTCTCAAACCAGGTAACCTACACTATATTATATATGTATATATATATATATATATATATATATATATAGACTGTTATAGTGCAGGAGCATCTTGGTTATCGATCTGGAATACTACATGCAAAAAAATCAGCACTATTCAAATCTGAAAATGATAAGATGCCACCCTGGCGATTTGTTTTTAAGAAAAAGGTGATAAGAGTCAGGCTATTTAGACCTTTGGAAAGTACCATTTGTTTTTCATAACCAATACATTTCTTGCAATGCCACCCTAGATGATACTCTGAGCACTTCTTTGAAGTGCCAGCTTTTTCAAGAGCCAATTTGTTCAGAGACAAGGCCTCGATAAATATACTTTTCAGGGACCGATGGTGCAGCTGTATTAGGTCGTTTTGATTTTTGGTCCCATGAAAGTCTAAATCCTGCAGTAATCCCTGTTAACACTTGACACTCATGTGATTACGTTTGGCACTGAACACAGGCCGATTACTGCTGTTTACATTTCAGCTTTAAACTATTGGCACTTACAAAGTGGCTTTGTGACAGTCTAGGTGAGAGGGCAACTCCTTCGCAGCTGCACTCTCTCCGCATATTACATCTTACTGACTGAAATCAATCGCACGCGGCCACCAAAGGCGTGTCTCTTTCTTTTTATCTCAATGAGAAAATACTTTTGTCACTACAAAGTCTGTTCTAATACAAAGCCTTTTCCACATCACTGGAAGTAGAAGCCATTAGTTTCTGGGGACTTAATTCCGAACTAAATTTATTAAATTTTTCTAGCAATTTAAATCATTTAAAATTTGGGAATATTCTTAAATGCAGGCTTAATTTAGAAGAACTGTGGAAAGTGGATGTTAAAGGATTCTCAGCTCTCTTTTGCTGACTTCAATCTTCCCCCCTCCTACCCTCCACAGCTCCACCCACTCGAGTTCCCTTTCAGTCTTTATGAAGTGCATTGAAAAGTGCTCAGAAAATCCCTACAGGTGTGTGTTATCAGGGTGCCAAAACACTGGGAAGGAGGGATGATTTAAATGATAGTAAATTTAGCTGAATGATATGGACAGACATTTCCAATTATGGAGGGAGGAATGTAGGAAGGCAGATCAGGAGAGAATATGACCGGTACAGGTATTGGTGAAGGACTGTTGAATGAACGTTTTTCAAGAAGAAAAGGAAAACCAAATCGATTTCCAATTGTTTTCACCAGTGACAAAAACTTTCACAGAAAAGACAGAAATTAATGTAAAATGCCCCATCTACATTTGTTTTTGTAGATTTGCCTGCATTTCACCCACAAAATCTACAGTCAATCTACTTTATTCTGTGAAGTGCTTTGAGACATCTCAACAACGTGATGAGCTGCTTTATCAAATGCAAAAACAATCAAAAAAAAATTAATGGTTGGATCCAAAATAGATTAAATATTTCAGAGCATTTACATTTAAGCACCGGTTCTCTTCAGTGTTCAAAATGTATGAAATTTTGCATTCAGTTTAGTTTAAATCTGGTACTGATGTGTGAAATTGATTGCCATTGTCACAATTATGAGATTATTTTTTGAGCCAGGTACTAGCATGCCACAATGGGACCCAAGAATAATTACATCCCTAAAATCTATTTGGGGGGGGGGGGGGGGGGGGGGGGGGGATGGGGGGATAAAATCACCACCTGTTTTGATTAAAACAATCTTTATGTGCTGTATCAGTATATAAATCCATACGTAAGATAAGTATGAAGGTTCAATAGTACAGTGGATTTTACAGCATCATTTTAGCATTTACTGCTAACGACATTAACAGTGGGACCACAGATATTCCCCAGTGCTTTGTGCTCAGTGGGTAAATAGATCTATAATTTTTTTAAAAACAGTTCTGCTGTTTTATTGAGATCCGTGATTTTTGCCCTTCAATAAAAACAAAAAGAAAAGTAGTTTTAATCACTTGAACGTCTTATATGTTACACCTAAACTTTTCACTTGAACTGGACAAAATAAGTAACATCTAGCAGCTCATCTGATGCAGAAATATTATTAGAGTAACAGTCTTAGCAGAGAGATTAAACATGGTATATTTACACCGCATTATTTTAAAAAGCTATTCGAGAATCAAAATGTATTCCTAGAATGTACAGTATTTGAAAAATTTAAATAGAACTTGGGGCTCTCTCTCACTCTACACATTAAATATACATTTACCAACTCTTAAAGCAAAAACAATTCTGAAAGCAATTCAAGCACCTCAGCGTACACACCAGTTCATCAAACATATTCTCCACCTGTGAAATATTTCTAGTGGATTTAAACACAAATGAACTTTAACAGTATGGAATCAAGCAGGATCAGACCACCCGAAGAAGCAAGGTACAAGTAGTAGTGAAGTGTGATGCACTGAGCAGGTAATAAATGGTGAAGCTCCAGAGAGGAAACAGTATCTACTTAAACTACAGCTCTTTTAATCCACCAAACCCATTGATGTCACAATGCTGAGTATCTGAATCTGCAAATAGTGAGTTTCTTTCACATCTCACAATTTCAGGAAAATGGGAAGAGATTGTCAATCACATTCTGCTATTTACATGAATATTCTGCCCTGTCTATAACCCAGTTTAATATCAGTTATGACAAAAGATCCTCTGCCCTCCTGCAGGTTGGAACCTGACTTATCGAGTATACATAACACATTCAACTTTTCAAAGTTCACCTCCATCCTTTGAGTAACCAGAAACAACATCTCTCAAAAATTCCCTTTTATTCTTAAACACCACATTTATTCTTTCAGAAGCCAAATTATTACAATTTCATATAAGATATCATTAAATTCTAAAGAAATTTTAATTGTAGGCTTGGTGTGGCATTACTTAAAAGAAGTGTGGGTGAGTGTGAGAGAGAAAAAGATGTAACATGAAAAATAGCACCCCTATTATTTTTAGATATTTATCCTCTAGCCGAAAAAAAAAGTATTGTTTAACACTGGTCAGGATCAAGCATTCCATGTGCTGAAATTCCCACCCTCATTTCCAACTTAGAAATAATGCAAATTTACATTACGTTTTACAAACGGAACAGCTGAAGTATCTCTGTGTTGCATTGGATTATCAGTACTTGCTGTGCACAATGAAAACTGATTTGTAACATCGAAGGAAAAACATGGAAGATTAGATGGAGCAATGTGTCAATAGCTTAAACCTTTAAATCTAATAACTGCAATCATCAATGATATCAACCACTTTACCAAATTGTGAAGTGAAGTCATTCTGAAAGATATCTGCACCAAAAGTATCATTACTAAAAGTGCATGCTTTCTCATTACTAAAAGTAATGATATTCCTCGCATTTGATTATAGTACCAAATTAGGAGGATGTCTCCAAGCACTTCACAGGATTTACTATAAAGTGTAGTGGCTCTATTTTATAGGTGAACCATGATCAGAACAGACACCGGGATGTATTTCTCTATTCAGAGGGTAATTAATGACTGGAATGGGTTACCAAGAAAATTGATTGGGGCCAGGAGGCTATACTCATTGTTTTTTAAAAAAAGGCAAATTACAGCCTTCATAAAACTGCCGAGAGCCAATCTTCAAAATTATCTATTTAATGCAATGCACAAGGTGACAGGAAAGTCAGCAACAGCTGCAAGTTTAAAGCTGCTGTAGCAGTTGATCTGTTTTGCCCATTCTGCAGCTTGTCGTGGAGTCTCAATTTCTCTAAATTGCTTGGAGTCTTTTTTTTAAAAAGGAGTTCAGTAGGATTGTATAAGGAAGACGCAAGATCACAAGATCTTTTCAGATGAAAAATGAACATGGGCCCGTTTGATCTCAACCTTCCAAAATATCCACCCTGCCCTTCACAGTATTCTCCATCACTATGATAGGAGTCAGAGCATCAGACTAATTAAATCAGAGGGGAAAAAAAAGGCTCTAGAAGATCAAAGACAAACCTTTGCTTCAGTCTCCTGCAAACCCACTTTGATAGGACACAACTGCAGCGAGTTAGAAAAAAAATAAACTCAGCTGGTTCATGCACCTGGTTTTTACACAGTCATTGAAAAGGGGGTGGGGAATTCTATATTATACGATCCTGCATAGTCACCATACACATTTATTAAGAAAATAAATAACAAAGCTGATCTAGAAAATAATAATCCTTGCATTTGGTAAAGGTCTTTCACATTGGGCGATGTATAAAACCCTTGGAATGGGATACATTTTGTATATTTTGTAGAGCTTTTTTTGTAGAGTATATTTTTGCACAGCAATATCTCACAAACTGCCATGAAGTAAATGACCAATTTTATTTGGGGGGAATGTTGGCGAGGACACCAGGATAAAAAAAATTAGAGTTAAGACTCCGAAGGCACTCGGATCTTAAATTCATCCATTCTTACTAGTGAGTAATTAGGAAAGCCTTCTGAATGTTCAGTAAGTGTAATTAACCAAGCTAGAAAACTGGGAGATTTTAGGATAGTAAGGTATATATCAAACAAGGATTTCAAAGAGCTCAATGGTAGAAATTTAGACTGGGTCATTCTGTTGCAAGACTACATCTATATTCTTCTGATTTCAACACACTTGGTTGATTAACCATTGAGTAAAATTATGTACAATAACTATTGACTGGTTACAATGGGTTACTCACCTGCTGCTAGACCTCATCTTGGCTCAATCCTAGCAGCACCATTGTTTGTCCTTACTTTGGATCTGGCTCTGCTGTCTTCGCATCAGATTATCACTGTAGGAGTTGAAGAAACTGAAATAATTCAGCCAGTTTCCTCCTCTGTGACATTTAAGTGATGATTTAGAAATAGAGACTCAAATCAGTGTTGTACATTTCACCCAAAGCCATGTGTGGATTGGGAGTGGGAGAGTTGGAGGGAGAGGAGGGCAATCCCAGCCTTTACACACCATCCATAAATGGAGAGGCATCTTTGAAAAAGCCTTGTTTGGATTTCCCAATTTGCCCAGTTGCGAATGTTTTCAACTATTGGTCAGAGTGTTTGGGGTACAAACAGACTTGAGTTCAGAGTCTAGATACGTGCTCCAGGCTCTACTGGGGGAGCGATGCATTGTTTCCTGTCTTTCAGAGATGTTAAAACCGAGGTCCTAACTACCTGTTCAATTTGAAGATAAAAGTTTCTAAGACATAATTTAGAAAAGAAAAAAAAATTCTCTGAGAGATCAATCAGACTAATTGATCATTCATCTCATGAATGTTTGTGGAACCTTGGAACAGAAAAAACAGTCACTACACTTGGCAACACTTGGAGCACTGAGATAATGAAGCACAATAAAAATATAGGTAAGTACAGTTCTTACTTCCAGTAGCAATAAGGTGCCTACTCTTATTATTTTAACATATGTTCATTATAAAAGGTGTATGCTTTGACACTGAAATTTAGTCTCTTAAGGCAGACTTCACTTTTCATCCATGTTTAACATAAACCATGTGTTCTTTGATCTGCATCTCAAAAGGTCTTTCAGGCTTGCCAACAGTCTCTGCGCCACCTTCTAAAGAGATGGTGTACACATCCACTTTGTTCTACAGCATAAGGAGATTTTAGGTTTCACTTAAATGGTTCCTGTTTCAGGATTTGCTTTGGATTATCCAAAGCTTCATTGAATGTCACTGATGTGTGCAAAACACAAGTTTCACACTATCCTTCTCATCTACACATCAAGTTTCGGTCATGGGGATTAGACCAGGTTTAAGTCTTCATTGGCTAAATTGGTTTTCTATTTCTTGTGCTGGGGAGGCAGTATCATAGCTGCTTTAACAATGCAGTAATACAGCCCTTGTGTTAAGTAGATTGTTGGATCTTCAGGCTATGTGTCCCATGTTCATTTAAAGAGAGGTGAGGAGTGCAATAGCAGGAATAAGCAGGATGTCAGCAATTCTGTATTAAGAGAGTGCAAAGCTGATCAAGGCAAGATTGGTCAGATCAATAATAAAAGGCACTGAGAAGAGAATCTACGGTCAGGGTAAACACCTTGGCAGGTGAGTTATCTGAAGAGAGCAGGAGATAACGTCAAGTGGAAGCAGTATTCTGTTTAGTTGTCTTGGATTGTTAGCACTGGTCCAGTCGGAGTGACAGGAAAATGAACTTTGTGGGAAATTAGTAGAGTAATAAAGCCATGTACATGTCTGGTGGAAATTAATCTATTGTCTGTTTTATATGCTGAAGCATACCACCAAAAATGTTTTCCATGTTCCACAAACATGTATGTTTATCTCCATGTAAGGTTGGTGTGTGTTTGTAATTATATAATCACAAATCTTGCATTTAAGCTCTGTTCATCCCAGGAGGAGGTCTCAAAGCACTTTGCAGGATTTACCTTGAAGTACAACGACTGTATTTTGTATGAGTGTTTGGGTGAGGGATGTGGAGAGCGGTGAGGCGATAGGAGTTTCTTCCTTATCAGAACAATCCCAATGCAAAACAATTTTAATGCCAAAAATCAGCATTTCAACATCATTATGGAGGAGGAAAATGACAGATTTCTTTAGATACTTTTCCATTCAATTTTAATTTGCACTGAAGAATTTATATCCCTCTTCCTGCTTTCTCACTTCCATATTTTTGCAGACAATAACAACAACTTCGATTTATATAGTGCCCTCCACGCCGGATGGCGTCTCAGAGTGCTTATAAGAACTCTACCATTGTATTAGCCACTTTGTTGCTGCTCTCTGGAACTCTATTCCCAAGTCCCTCTGATATGTTCCCTCCCTTCCCTAATTCAAGGAAATTCTCAAAACCTACCTCTTTGACTAGTTATCTTTCCCTTCCTCCCATTCCTCCACCCTCAATCCCACCCACAGCCCTGAAGCCCAGAAGGAATTGTCAACCACTTTGGATATCGCCCTGATGTGAAGGGCACTTTATAATAATAATCCATTATAATTTAAGTGGATATAAATGAAAATAGTAATGTACTGAACCAAAGACACCTTCCAATATGAGGACAATTAATTTAGTGCTGTATCAGGTGAAAGTAGATCCATTTAGCACACATATATCGTTGCTCAACAATCTTTCTTCTTCTGCTCTCACCCACAGGATGCTCCATCTCGTGGGCCATCTCAGCACATGTGACAATCTGATGATATTTTGTCTGCATCTAGAATTGCTGGCCTTTCTAAGTCTAGATTTTAGAGATCTCACTGCATATCAGTCACACATTGTTTACAATGTCTGCCACATCTACCCCAGTGTGTCAAACCCTTTGGTATTAACATTTTGGTGTTAATATTTTGTTTTAGAAAAATCCCTCCCCAAATTTCCCAACCATAAAAAGGACATCATAATTAATTTTGAACGAGTTTGCCTACAAAACATAGTCACTACACTTTATAATATATCTTGTAAAGTGCTTTCAGACATGCTCCACACGTGATAGGCACTACTGTATATAAAAAGTAAGGGTGATTACAGCAACGTATTATTATAAACACTCAAATGGTTCCATGGCATCCTAACTAGTTTTCAACCTATTCTCACAATGCTGTACTTACTTGTAGCTCACTAGCCTCATATAAACAGTGTGCAAAAGACAGTGTTAACTCTGGACTGTGTCCAATACAGTTATAAATGTTTCTGCACTTACAGGTGTTTGAAGTAGCTCCAAAATGAATTGAATGAAATTGCTGCAGTAACTCCAGTTGCCTACATAAAGAGTGCCATTCAATGCCAGGGAATAATGCCAGGTCTCTCATGCATATAGTGCTTCTCTGGATGACACAGGGATACAATGACCTCATATGCAACACTCCTGCTTTAATAATCAACAACATAACAATAAAATTACATTTATAGGGCGCCTTTCATGTCGGGAGGATGTCCCAAGGCATTGAACACTCAGGGGTCGGCAGAAATCCCCTGAGAAACTGAAACAAATCTAAAAACATGATGTTCACAATGAAATTGTCACTATAAATTGTAACGTGCTCACAGCATCTCATAAGACACCACTCTAAAGCAAGCAGCAATGCCACTAATCGACACTTAACAACTCAATTTCAGCTACTAAATAGATCAGCTATGAATCAATTAATTGTCAGAATCCATAATCTCCGTATAGATATATAGGGATATTGTAGATGCTTTGCCTTCATGAATTTGTGCCTGTAGGCAAAGTGTCTACATGTATTGACCATACAGAATGATATTATGGCAATCAGCAAGATGGAATGCAAAAGAGCAACAGAGAAGATACATGGCAGTGTAGAGAAATGTAGAACTGTGAATTTCAGAAATCAAAAATGAAAAAGAATGAATAGCTGGGAATTGACCATAATCCCATTGAAGAATTCAGACACAGTTCATTCACACTTATCACCAGATCAGTTCAGATAAAGAAATCCCTTCAACCCATTTGTTCCCATCCCTCTACAATACCCACCTGAGCATTCTCCCGTCCATCGCATTAAACTTTTTCTAACTCCAGCAATGTTGTTGCTCTTCACAGTGTCTCTGACAAGATATCCCTAATTGTTCACTGCCCTCAACTGTACCTTTCTGCCCTTGGAAAAGTCTCCCCCCTGAGACCCTCACATCCTCCGAACTTCTACCCCTCTGGTCTTCCACCCACAGTGATCCTGAAGCAGCTGTCCAGCTGCTCCACAATCGCCTCTCCTCCACTTTCAACTCTCTCGTCCCCCCTTAAATCCAGATCTATCTCGAAACCCACCCGCTCCTCCTGGTACAACACTGATCTCCGCTCCCTAAAAACCCAAACCGGCTGATCGAGCGCTGGTGGCAGAAAACTGGCTTCACGGTTCACTACCAACTGTGGCTTGAGCATCTCCACAGCTACCGGCGTTCTTTGTGTTGAGCAAAAATGGCTTACTATTCCAACATTATCCTGGAGGCAAACAGCAATTCCAAAGTCCTCTTTTCTACCACCCACCACCTCCTCCATGCACCCCCTCAGGCCTCCTCAATCTTCACTTCAAATGCAAAGTGCGAGGAGGTCATGGATTTCTTTTCCTCAAAAATCCAAAATATCCACCAGGCAGCCTCATCCTCCTGCCTCTCGTCACCCTCTACCACCCTCATCCCATTCCCCTCACCCTCCCTGTTACCTCGACCCCCTTCCTTCACTCCTTCTCCCCAGTCTCTCTTTCTTTCCTCTCTCACCTCCTTGAAGCCAACCACCTGCTGCCTCGACCCCATCCCCACCAACCTACTGCTCACCCAGCTCACCCACTGCTCACTGTATCAGTCCCTGCCCCCTTCAAAACTACTGCCATCACGCCCCTCCTTAAGAAACCCTCCCTGGATCCCTCAAACCTTAGCCACCACCACCCTATCTCTAAGCTGCCCTTCCTTTCAAAAGCACTAGAATGCGTTGTTGCCAACCAACTCTCCACCCACCTCTCCGCCCACTCCCTCTTTGAACCCCTCCAATCCAGTTTCCGCCCTGCCATAGTACAGAGACTGTGCTTGTGAAAGTCACAAACAACATCCTCTCTATCTGTGACCAGGGCTCCTTCTGTCTCCTTATCTTCCTGCACCTGTCTGCTGCATTCGACACAGTCGACCACACCATCCTCCTCCATCGCCTGTCCTCCGTCATCCACCTCAGTGGGACCTCACTCACCTGGTTTGAGTCCTACCTAACAAACCGTCAGCAGCACATCTCCACAAATGTTTTTTCCTCCTGCTCTTACCCAGTTACCTATGGGGTACCCCAGGGATCCATCTTTGGCCCCCTCCTCTTCCTCATCTGTATGCTCCCTCTTGGGGATGTCATCCGCAGTTATGGGGCACACTTCCACATGTACGCGGATGACACCCAACTCTATTTCTCCACTTCACTTTGCGACCCCCTAGTCCCCTGATGTTCTATCAGCCTGCCTGTCAGACATCAGGAGCTGGATGAGCGCAAATTTCTTGCAGCTGAATGTTGACAAGATGGAAGCCATACTCTTTGGCACTCGTCAACCATTCACATGGCTCTCACCTCCTCCACCTTCCTGGTCTCCCCCTGAAATTCTCTGAACCTGTGCGCAACCTTGGCATCAGGTTCGACCCCCTACTGTCCTTCCTCCCCCACATCCGGGCCCTCACCAGCACTGCCTTCTTCCACCTCCGACGGATCGCCCGACTCTGGCAATACCTCACTACAAAAGCCGCTGAAACCCTGGTCCATGTCTTCGTCACCTCACAGCTGGACTATTCAAATGCCCTCCTCAGCGGTCTCCCTCCACCACAATCCATAAAATCCAACTCATCCAAAACTCTGCCACCCGCATACTGATCCATATCAAACTTCGCTCCCCCATTACCCCAGTCCTTGCCAGACTTCACTGCCTCCCTATCCCTGAGAGGATCGACTTCAAGATCCTCACCCTTGTATTCAAATCCCTCCACTCCTCTGCATACTCCTACCTCTCTGACCTCCTCTCTCCTCAAACCAGCTCCCGTCGCCTTTGCTCTACCGGGTCTGGCCTCTCCATGTCCCCCGAATCCTCCGCTCCACCCTCGGCGGCCGGGCCTTCAGCCACTATGCCCCGAGGCTCTGGAATTCCCTTCCTCACTACCTTTGTCTCGCCCCCTCTTTTCTCAGTTTCAGGTCCCAGCTGAAGACCTTTCTCTTCGACCGCGCCTTTGGTCACCTTTCTACCCCTGCGCCTGGCTCAGTCCCGGGATCTGCTATTGTGAAACGCTCTGAGACGCCGTCCGGCGTGGAGGGCGCTATAGGTGTTGTTATTGTTGTTGTACAGTATTTCAGTTTGTTCTCAGCTAATGTTCTGCACATGTTCAGTATCACGGCTGATTACTCATGCTCTATTTCTTTAACTATATATACACAAGATCCTGTCCACTCCCTGTACTGCTGCCAAACATTGTATTAATGGTTTCAGCAATTTATCCTGCAAATCCATCCCCGGAGACAAAAGCTATGTATCTTATATTCCCACTGTTTATCCTCCTTCTACAATATATCTCCCTATTAAATTTATGCCTCTTTTTTTCAAACCTTGGAACATCCATCCTTTGCCCCAGACATTCCAGAATAAAGGTAACTTTGTGAATTCTTGCTCACGTGCACATATGAGAAGTATTTTGATTGATTCATTGTTGGGCATCTTGAAAATCCCCAATATTAGGGAGGATGAAAACAACATACTGTTTAATCAAGAGCTGAAGTCTCAATCCAAATAAAGACTATCTAATGGGTTAGCCAGGTTAGCCACAAGCGGGAACCCAACACCATGCTTAAGAGTATCCAAACCAAACTGAGAATTCCATGCATCCCACTTACACATAGAAATTCCAATGTATTGAAATGGAATGGACATGGAGATCTAGGAGGGAAGAGAGGGGGCAAGAAAAGGGAGTGAGGAAGAGAGTTCCAGAGCTTCGGGGCGTAGTGGCTGAAGACACGGCTGCCGATGGTGAAGCGGAGGATTCGGGGGACAAGGAGCAGACCAGAACCGGAGGAGCGAAGGCAACAGTGCTGTTTTGAGGTAGGGGGTGCTGAGGAGTAGAGAGATTTGAAAACGAATGAGGATCTTGAAATCGATCCTCTCTGGGACAAGGAGCCAGTGAAGTCTGGCAAGGACTGGGATAATGGGGGAGTAAAGTTTGGTGCGGGTGAGAATGCAGAGTTCTGTGTGAGCTGGATTTTATGGAATTGTGGTGAAGGGGAGGGTGGTGAGGAGGGCATTTGAGTAGTCCAGCCGAGAGGTGACAAAGGCATGGAGCAGAGTTTCAGTGGCTTTTGGGGTGAGATATTGCGGGAGACGGACAATACGTCGAAGATAGAAAAAAGCAGTACAGTGTGCAAATTGGCTGGCGCATTCATCTACCAAGTTCCAAAGTCACTACACTTTACACTAAATCCTGTGAATTGCTTTGATACATCCTCCTAATATACAAAGAATTATAACACGTGAAGCAGGAAGACAGTGTAAATATTTGGCAGATTTTCTATTTAAAGCATAGTAAATACCACCATAACATATGCTAAATTTCCTTTGGTAGAGAGTGATTTTTAATTTAAAAAAATCTACCACCATATCTAATGTACTTGACAATGCATTAATTAATTAATTAATTAATAGTGAGGGTTGATCTTTAAAATAGCTGGAGAGCTTATCAAAATACTGTGCCTCATTTAAACAGAAAAGGAGTTCAGGTTAATTTTATTTGAATGGTTTCTGTTGTGCTCAACCTTTCTGAATGAAGTGGATGAGAGACTCAAAGGTTGCTTTACCGCTGCAATGTTTAAACTAGAGAACATTATGGATAGGTTACAAAATTAAACTGCTTTTTAAAAAAAACTGTGATCAAAGTGTAGCCCTGCATATTGCTGTCAATTTAAGCAACTCAGCACATGGTTGTTAAGAACAACTATGTGAGCACAGATGTAGGTCAGTATGCAGACAAGCCCACTGCTGAGTGTTGACCCACCACCAGACAGTAAAACCAGAAGACCCCCCCTCCCTAATCAGATAGAAAGAAATGTAAAGTTATTCCAATAGCTTTTACCTACAGTCTGCCATAGATTAACAGAACTGTTATCTCAACCAATCTCAATCTCAACTGCAGCTACTGGTGTGTTTGTGTGCCAGTGAATTAAACCACATGTTTCTATGTTTTATATCAGTACTGTTGCAATCACACTCTGTCTGATCAGATGGACATTTTTTGTTTGAATAATCATTTTAACGTTTTACAGAGCAGATTGCACAACTTTTTCCACAGCAAGGGTTAGGGAGCCTGCTTCTTAGAGTGCCCACCTTTCAGCAGAATATTAAGAAATATTATTTATACGGCCTGATTTGTAGAGCAGTCTTTTGTTTCATTCAAGTTACAGCTTACTTATGGGAATAGACACGTATGTTGGGTTGAAAAGGCAGGTGTGTGATTAGGGCAGTGTGAATGGAGCATTGCCAACTGGAACATGCACTGCCAGATTACATCCTAATTCATCTGCAGTAATATCACATCAGCTGCCAGAACAACAGTTTGAGGTGACAATGTGCACCATCGAATCACAATCCAACATGAAATGAAACTGCTCAACAAACGCTCATTGACAAAATCCATTCCCAAGCACTAGCAGACTTGACAATGCCATTTTCCGAAAGGAAATCTAGCTGCAACAATGAGGGCTATAGCCTGGTAAACTAACCTAAACTGCTATTAATTGGTGATGGTATTCTGATGCTTCAATAAACCCAAACTATACTATTCCAAAGATGCTATTCAATACAGCAGAAAACATGAGTTTTCAAGCCTAATGCAAAATGTATAGTTTGGGCAATAAAAGCTGTTAAATAACTGTTGACTCACTTTGTAAAAGCCTGCGTTCCCAGTTACCAATGCAACTATTTAAAATCCATTTTCTTTTTAGCATCTATTCTTAGAAGCCCAAAATAAAAGCTGGTAATTCATTTGTTGACAAGGCATTCAACGTGTCTGTGTAAGGATTAGAAAATAGCTTTTATGGGGTTTTGCTGTCATTCAATAAGGTATGCGAATACAATTCCCACTGTTTGTAAATACTGTGTCAAGGAGGCAGTCACAGACACAATGCCATGAGCAACCATGTGAACTGGAATCGTTGCTGACATTTTTATCAACTGACAATAATTATTTGGTGAGCAAAAGTTGTTGTGGTAAATAAAACATTGAGGTCTATCACAAATTGGGTCCGGCAATATATTGATATATCGGTTATACCCGATATAATTTTCATATCGATACGCTGATATAGACATTTTAAAAATATCGATATATCGAAAAATTTATATATCGAGGGAAAAAATCTGAATGCGCGCACACTGAACTACAAGACTCAGAATGCTCATCTCTATATACAATGCACAGACCGAGGTGCAAAGCCGCCATATTGTATTCATAGTCCAAGAATACAATATACAGATATACAAAGGGTGAAGGGAGAGAGACGGCTGGGGTGGGGGGGGAGAGAGAGATGGCGGGGGGGGGCGAGAGAGAGACGGCGGGGGGGGGGGGGGGGGGGGAGGGAGAGAGAGACGGCGGGGGGGGGGGAGAGAGAGACGGCGGGGGGGGGAGAGAGAGACGGCGGGGGGGGGAGAGAGAGACGGCGGGGGGGGGGAGAGAGAGACGGCGGGGGGGGTTTGGGGGGAGAGAGAATCGGCGAGGGGTGGTGGGGGAAGAGAGAGACGGCGGGGGTGGGGGGGAGAGAGAGACGGCGGGGGGGGTGGGGGGGAGAGAGAGACGGCGGGTGGGGGAGAGACAGTGGTGAGAGATGGGGGGATGTGGTAATATACAGACAGATAGATAGAGCTGGGGGGGGGGGGGGGTATGAGAGAGGAGAGAGACACAGAGACACAGACAGAAAAACACAGAGATGGAGAGAGTGAGTGTGAGAGACAGAGAGAGAGAGATAAATATTTACCTCCTGAGGAGATAGGCCCCGAATGCGCGCGCACCTCGCGACGCGCGCGCATGCGCAGTACAAAAAACCCAAAAATATCGATATATCTCGACATAAGCCCATCCATATATCTAAATCGGAAAATTTCCATATCGACGGACCCTAATCACAAGGTACGTCAACTGTGATGCAAATCTGTTCCAAAAATTGAAAAGCAGCAGTTTCACATTGATATAGCGCCTTTTACATTGGGAGGACGTCTCAAAATGCTTCCCTATGAGCTTGAAGGTGGCTGAGGGAGGGGCTAAGAAAAGAGCACGAGAAAAGATGAACAATTATCAGCAAAGCAATTCATTCCTGGAAGCAAGCTTTAAAATTCCAATCCATAATATAAATAGATTCCCTGCCAAGATTGACAAAGCCCCTCTGGGCAATTGTTTGACTCACCAAACCTTTGCATGTAGAAAGTGCTACTGAAGAGTTGCCATGCGATACAAGAGCACCTTGGTAGAAGCAGAGTTCCTCTGGGTGATAATGCTGCACAGATTTTATTCCTTCTTTTCCCAGCGTCTGTACTGTAAATCCAGGAGCCATCAGGCCAACAGAAGTCCTCAGTTTCAAATGAAAGTCCTGGCCAAAACCACCGATTCTGAAGTAGAGGCTTGCATCCTCTACATTATCGGCTGATCGCTTCTTTCGGTGCTGGTGGGCCAGAGTGTGCGAGATGTATTCACCAAAGCTGTCAGCTTCATAGGGAGCCACTATTTGATATTCTGTGGAAGTGTAACAGACTTGGTTAGCAAACTCTTCTTGAAGCTCCATTGCCCTGAACAACTCCATTCAGCTAATATTTAACCAAGGTAATCGACTAACCTCAAAATAATGTTTGCAAAGCATTTGATGTGTGAGACTAGGGGGTAGAAATTCCCCAGGATTAATGCCTATTATAGACACGCACCACTGCAGATGGCAACATTATCAGTGGAAATGCATGGCTTTTTCTGCACACTATTTACAATTTTCAGGGCTCCGCACACTTTAGTTTAAGTCTTCATCGCAGTTACGCCGTTCTGTTCTAAGTCAAGGTGCTTACATCAGCATTGTCTATGGCTATCATACTTTTAAAGAGTTGGATTGTGTCATTTTCAATCTTCTTTGCTCCAATGTTTAAACAAATATATATTTCTGGGAATCAAACTTCTCCTTAGAACATAAAACTCTTAGGAAGCACTTGTTCTGGACCCCAGGGCTTTGAAATAAGTAATGAGAGCTGTGTAACCAGTAATGCCCATAATAAGACTTCTATTTTAAAATGAAAGAAAAAACATTTAAAGTTCACATAATACTATAATAGTAGCAAAAGGTCATCCATTTACACCATAACACTTCAACACACTGCAAAGAAAAATATTAAATATAATAATAACCTTTACATTTGGTATAGCAGCTTTCAGGTCAGAAGAACAGCTCACAGGATGTACTGTAAAGCAGTGGTGGCCAACCTGTTGCCCAGGGACTGGAGGGTGTCCCTCAGGGCTGTCAAGTAACGCCACCCCCAACATTTGCTACATTGTAGATAAATCCTTGATTTATAGCATGAATCAAGAAATATTCAATAAAGATTGTTGGCCAGAACATTGGGAGAAACTAGCAAAAAAAAATTTACTCCAATCAAAGAGTTGTGAAATAAAGGTTTCTAATTGTGATATTTACTGCATGTATATTGAACAAGTGTTTATGAAACATTTTGCAACACAGATTCTCTTACAAAATATGTTAAAATATTCACTCCATATTGTTTTCTGGCAAAGAAAGAAAGGAAAACATAAAACAAGCAAGAACATTCATACTGTAAGCGTTTGCCACACTGACATGTTTCAGAGGAAGAAAATGGACTACTAAGTATAAAGTTGGGACTGTCAACGTTTAGATAAGATACTAAACCAAGGTCCGACCAGCCTGCTTGGATGGACTTCAAAGATCCAATGGATCTTATAAAATAGTAATCCTTACATTCAGTAAAGGCTGTTCACATTGAGGACATCTCAAAGCCTTTCACATGATTTATGACCATGTAACTGCTGGCAAAAGTAGAAGCCAATGTGCATAGAGCTATGTCCCACAAAGTGCCACAAAGTGAATGAAGACAAGTAAGTTAAAAGAATAAAGAGACATTAGCTGTCCTATATATTAGAATAAAACTTCACTTCAAATCAACCTTATATGAGCAATCATCCAGCACCATTCACTAGGACAACAGTTGAACAAAAATGGCAGAGTAAGCCATGACATCAAAAAACACACAAAAAAAATCTGGCCTTCCGCTACGAACAAATCTCAGGGTTGAAATGACAATGATAAACTGTTTAAACACCAGTCTAATGGTTTATGATGTTCTCTAAATGTGTGACTTAGTGGCAATGCACTCCAGGGCCTGAGCTGTCCTATATTTATTATTTGTACAGGATCCTGTGAGGCACAAATAACCATATGGTCTATTTTTACCCTATCTATCAAATTAAGTAATTACAGGCTCTCATGATAACTAAGAGTGTTTATCCAGTGAGGAACTGAGTCACTAAGGTTGGAAAGTTCCCAAGTTTGATCCTCAATTTGTACAGAGTTAGCTGATCTCAGCTGGGACTGCATTAGAAGGATACAAGTGGCCTCAATACCACTGGTTAAGGAATTGACAATCAGCTAAAAGTACTCATGTTCACTATGCAGAAAGCCATTGCTGGAGTTAAGTGTATTCAAGCACGGTTAGTGTACGAGGCTCGCAAATTTGGACCTTTGTTGAGTAGAGGTGGGAAAATTAAAGTAGTCCCAGAGTGTAGCTCCTACAAATGCAAATAGGCTGAGGAGCCGTAACTATTACTCAGATTTGCTTATAAGAAAGCAAAGAACACTTGAAGAAATGCTGGAGAAACAAGTTGCTTGCACCTGTAAAAGCCAATGTGACTGTAGAAGATGATATTATGGTGGGTTTCCATATATGTCAAGGACACCTAGGAGGTTAAGGTAGTTGAGCCAACATCGCAGGATCAATCACGGTATGAAATTCCCTTGTTGAATCTTCTCAACAAGAAAAGTTCTAGACTAAAATTTGATAATATTTATGTTGGGGACTTGAATCAGCTCAACATAAACTGGGTATTCCCCAAGTCCACAAGATTTGTAAAGTTTGTAAAATAATGCATGGCTGCTTTCTAATTCAGTGTATCAGGGAGCTCACAAGGACCCGCTCGTGACTTAGGTCTAGTCAGTGACCCAGACATTATTCAGGAAATGGAAATACAAACACTTGTGGAATGTGAATATATTATATATTACAGTATATAATAATATAATAATAATCCTTGCATTTGATATAGTGCTTTTCACATCTTATCAACGTCTCAAAAGTGCTTCACAGAATATACTGTAAATGAATTGACTGTATATTTGTGGGTGACCCCAACTCCTTAACTTTCAGTTGGACGTAGGAAACAGCACTAGTATGTATACAAACTCAGGCATAACCAAACTCAGTGTACAATCCAAACATAACCAAACTCAGGTGTACAACTCCAAATGGCCAAACTTCAGTTGCACAAGAACGGAGCTAACAACTACAAAATTACATTTGTATAACGCCTTTCACATCAGGAGGACGTCCCAAGGCGCTGGACAGTCATTGCTTTAGACCCGAGCTGGGGTCGGGAAAGGGGAGGGAGAGGATTTGCACTCAGATTTGTGTGACACATTTTTAAACTAATTTTAACAATAAAGCACAGAGATCTAACAGGACAGTGAAATAATTAATATACTAAAATATGCCATGTAGTGTGTCCAGCAATGGTAAACAGGGTTTCCAGAATCGTCAATTATCATTTCTCTCATATAATTTCTCTACACATAATTACTAAATCTGCTGCAAGCTAGGATGATCAACATCTTGTTTCTTATAAAATTATATGAACTGCCTGTACATGCATTTGTATATGTAATTCGGGTTTATTATTTGCCATGAGTGAACTATGTTCTAGACTAAAACTATAACTGCAAAATTATATGAACTGTCTGTACATGCATTTTTGCATATGTAGTTGGGTTGATTATTTGCCACGAGTGAACTATGTTCTAGACTATGCAAGACTTTGAACTTGCATAGTCCAGGCTAACACTCCAGTACAGTGCTGGAGTAGCTGCATTGTTGGAGGTGCCATCCTTCGCATGATTATGTTAACCTCATGTCTGCCTATTCAGCGAGATGTTCAAGATCTGATAGCACTGTTGAAGAAGGGAATTTATCCTGGTGTCCCAAGAAACAATTTCCACCAGATAAAATGGATCATTCACTTCATAGCTGTGTGTGGAGCATTGCTGTGTGCAAATTGGTTGCCTCGTTGGACAATAAATATACAGTCACAACACTTTGCAGTAAATCTTGTAAAGTGCTTTGAGACATCCTCCCAATATGAAAGGAGCTATTTTAAATGCGTGGATTATTATGAATTATTATTTGTTTACACACATTTTGTATTATGTGTATACATATAAAGAGATGACAATACAAGTGCTCTTAATGATGATTGACTATCGATAAAGTTTTAAATCTTGAAATTAAAAGTGCATGTAATCACATCTATACACATGGTTTACACATGGCAGATATTTTATATCAACATAGGCAAGGTAAATTATATACAGCTGATGGGAACATTTTATTGTTTTTTTAAATATTCAAAACAAAAATATTTTGAGGCACTGCTGCTCTTTTAATGATTCTCCTCTGTACATACATAAAATATTTTTTTCCCCCTCAACAAACATTCCCCCCTCTCAATCCTGACTTGTTTATCCCATTTATTGGTGCCATGAGCACCAATATCTCGTCCAAGTTGTCATCAGTCACATTATCAGCGCCTTATGACATCCTCCTGACGTGAAAGGCGCTATACGTGTAATTTTGTTGTTGCTTTTGTATGAGCCTCGACAGTGAGCAAACTGTAATGAATGGGAAAATATCATTGCTAAACTGATCCGTTACTGAGCTGTGTCGGCACCCACATTTTCCAACCAAGAAAATGGGATGGGGGGAAGTGTAGACAACAGGATGGTCAAAATAATCCTGCCCCTTCAGCCCACCAATTCATCTATAAGCGCTAACCCCAAATTTCTGCCCGAGTTGACATTAACTATCTCAGCAAAAACTGAAAACATTTAGCACCCTATGGGCACAGTGATCAGTGGGTTATTGCAGCTAACATTATGTTTGTAAATGTTGTTGGTGATCAAAAATAGGATTCACATAGGAGGCCTGGAGTATGATTTTGTCTAATTCATAGTTGAAAAGAGTGCAGGTGCCACAATGAGTTCCACTATGTTATTTGTGCCTGTGCTTTTACTGTGAAATGTGCCTCAGCGTATGAATCAAGACTTAAATTTCCTCGGATATTTAATCTACTTAATGAATAATTACAGAGGAAAATAATCCCATTCACCATACTATGTAATGATGCTGAACATGTTCACTGAAAATGATTACTCCATGAATTAATCATGCATTAAGTGATATGCATCATACTCGTTAAAAAAACCTCTTTCAACTTGGGTAGCATAATTTCCAGAGTATTAGTGAAACATTTCAGTACTGAAGATTTGACATTCCAGCCTTTCTTCACTTCAACACTACAGGAACTAAGAACTAATCCAAGCCACTAAATGTGCATACCTGTTTTCATTTTCGATTAGAAAAATGCCTATTTAATATAATCTTTGCATTTTTTCTGGATGCTGCCCAACTAGAATTATAGTTAAATACAATTCATAAAAGCACTTTAACTACAAATGACCTTCTGATTTACAGCAGCACAGGGATTTTTTTTAAAAAGCCTTTGTTCTCCATGAGAAGTTTCAATACAATTGTCTGATTTATCACTTATTCCATGTTCAGAAAGGAACTTATTGGTCATTTATGGGAAGAATTTCTGATAGGTATCAACCCGGTAGTAGCAGTTGCGCTTCTACATCAAACAGTTGGGAGTTCAAGGCTCACATCTGGACAATTAAGTATTTTGCATTGTCCAACAAAATAACATTTGATTGAATATTTCTTGATTAATGCTATAAATCAAGAAAAACTTGGTCACGCTCTACCGATCGAACGTGGACTTACCTAAACTAGTGCTAATAGGCTACTTATTGACGGCCTGTGAGCTGGAACTGTCCATTGGCCACAGTTTGGCCAGCTGTTTTCCAGGTTGATGCTTCAATGCAGTGCTGGGAGAAGCCCTGCATCAGCGGTCCTTTGAATGAGACATTGAACAGAGGTGCCATTCCTCTGCTCAGATCGCCATTAAAGCTCTGATAGCACTTTTTAAAAAAACAACAGGGGGATTTTCTAGACCAACAATTCTCCAGATATATTTGACATTCACCTTGTGGCTGTTTGTGCTCTACGCCAGTGGTTCTCAAACTTTTTTTTTCGCGGACCACTTGAAAATTGCTGAGGGTCTCGGCGGACCACTGAATGATCTTTCCTATTATTGACTGTGTCGTTAGTTAATTTTTGTAAAGCACTTTGGGGGAAAAAAAAACCTTTCAGCGGATCATCTGAATGGAGCTCGTGGACAGCTAGTGGTCCACGTACCACAGGTTGAGAACCTCTGCTCTACACAAACTGGCTACAGAATGCACAATCACTACAGTAAATCTTGTGAAGTCCTTTGAGCCATCTCCCCTGATATGGAAGCCACTATATCAAATGCAAAAACTATTATCATAATAACTTTTGTTTTACTAAGAATTAATTACTGCCATAAATGTGTGTATTATATCAGGACTCAACCTATCGACAAATTAAGGACTCAGCCAAAATAATAAGTTGAATTATTGTAATAGGTAACTCTCAAGCATATAACCTTTTGATGAAACATAAATCCATGCTATTCCTTGCTTAAGACTTGATGAAACTTCTGCTTTATGTCAAGAGATTCCACCCGTGAACACTAAGGCTTGAAAGTACACTTTGTATTTCTCCCCCCCACCCCAACCCCTCCGTGTCCTAACCAACAGCATTAATGGGCTATTCACTCATGGTGTTCTGTGGCATTGAATATTGCTCATAAAACAGTCACTACATTTGACAGTAATTATTTGTGAAGTACTTGTGAGATACTTCAATCTGATTGAAATGCAATATTTTTCTTAGTAAAGCTCCTTATGGTGTATATGTTTACATTTTAGCACTCATAAGATTACAGCATGACATTTGGTCCAATGTCAATGCCAGTGTTTATACTCCACATGAGCCTCTATTTTTCCTAATCACCTCCACTACACACCTCTATTTCCTTCTCGCTCGTGTATTCATTGTTTCTTGAATAAATTGATGTGTTTTGCCTCAACCACAGCTTTAGGCAGTGAATTCCACATTCTCTCTACATAAATTCCTCACAAACTCACTTCTGGATCTGCTGCTGGCTCTCTTATATTTATGACCCCTCCATTTTTGATTTACCAATAAGAGGAAACAAGCTATTAATGTCCACCTTATCAATTTTTTTTCATAATTTTAAACACCTTTATCAGAACTCCTCTCCATTTCCTTATCCCCAGAGAGAAAATCTCTAATCTGTTCAAAATTTCCTGATGGATGCATTTACTAATCTCTGGAAACATCCTAGTAAATCTAGTCTCCCAGTCAGTGCTACAATATCTTTCCTGTTATACAGTGGCCAGAAATACCCACATAAATTAAACTTTTTGAGGAAGTCAGTATGTAGATGAAGAATAATCCACACATTTCATTAGAAGATACTTTTTTAAAAAAAAGCAATCAGCAGTACAAGCAAATTAGGACAGAGTTTTTCCACTGTAAACCCTTAATTGTAATATGTTTCTCTGTACGGTGGTTCATCTAAACAACACGGCAAGATTTACGCTAACTTCAAAGCATTGCCTGCAAAGTTCAGCTTGAAACAGCCACTGCACTTCATAGAAAACTCTCCGAAGTGCACGGCTGATTCCCAACATAAGACACTGCATCAAATGCAAGGGTTATTATTATTAGTAGTAGTATTATTGCTCGAAAGCCTGTGGGTGGTAGTCAAAGTGCTTCTTCTAGCTGTGAAGAACACAGTAGTTCGAAGCCATCTCTCAATGTTGCTCTGCAGGGATAGATAATAAAGGTGCAATGCATCACATCAGAGTCATGCAACAGTGGTACAGTACCAGTCACTGGCTTGGACTCAGATGCATGTGTACAGCCCCCTCTAGCGCTGGGTACCCCGCTCCTCTCAGAGCATTGAGTCTTCTAACCATTTGATTTCCCCGCAAACCTGAGCGATATGATTCGCAGCCAGAAGGCATGATTGCAGCTTGTCGGGCTGTGTCTCCTGGCGAGCCATGGCTGGTGGGTGGGGTGGGGGAGGCAAAGAGGGGTTAGGTGATGGGAACTCACCGCTGCTCTCGTCCATCTCGGGGAACCCCAACCTCCACACGCGCTGGGCGGTGCCGGCTGCCGCTCCAGCTGATACAGGACCCGTCCCACAGGCAAAGTCCTTCTGAAATTCACACAGAGTCACAGAGAGAGAGAGAGAGAGAGAGGGACAGCGATCAGAGTCAGGCGCGCATCCCACAACACTTCCAACAACTCAACAGACACACGACCCAGGTCTTAAAATGCAAACCAGAAGTGAGCCACCCAGCCGGGCAACACCTGGGGAGAGGAGGGCAGGGGGAGTGGAGGGCAGGGGGAGAGAGGGAAGGGCAGGGGGAGAGAGGGCAGGGCAGGGGGAGAGAGGGCAGGGCAGGGCAGGGCAGGGAGAGTGGAGGGCAGGGGGAGAGAGGGCAGGGGGAGAGAGGGCAGGGGGAGAGAGGGCAGGGCAGGGGGAGAGAGGGCAGGGGGAGAGAGGGCAGGGGGAGAGAGGGCAGGGGGAGAGAGGGCAGGGGGAGAGAGGGCAGGGGGAGAGAGGGCAGGGGGAGAGAGGGCAGGGCAGGGCAGGGGGAGAGGAGGGCAGGGGGAGAGGAGGGCAGGGGGAGAGGAGGGCAGGGGGAGAGGAGGGCAGGGGGAGAGGAGGGCAGGGGGAGAGGAGGGCAGGGGGAGAGGAGGGCAGGGGGAGAGGAGGGCAGGGGGAGAGGAGGGCAGGGGGAGAGGAGGGCAGGGGGAGAGGAGGGCAGGGGGAGAGGAGGGCAGGGGGAGAGGAGGGCAGGGGGAGAGGAGGGCAGGGGGAGAGGAGGGCAGGGGGAGAGGAGGGCAGGGGGAGAGGAGGGCAGGGGGAGAGGAGGGCAGGGGGAGAGGAGGGCAGGGGGAGAGGAGGGCAGGGGGAGAGAGGGAAGGGGAAGGGAGGAATAAACAGACAAGAGAAAACACACGGGGAGAGGGGATAAATAATGGACAAGTGTAACGTGCCTGTAGGAGAGCTGCGGTCAGCAAGAGAAGCTGACAGGCGGCGACTGCTCTCCTCCCAGCCTGGCAACCAGAGCCGGCACCCACCGCAACCGGCATCTCCTCACTGTCAGCTCGACACCAACACTGACTGCAACACAGCCCGGACACTGCAACACTGCACAGCCAGAGACACTGCACAGCCAGGGACACTGCAACACTGCACAGCCAGGGACACTGCAACACTGCACAGCCGGGGACACTGCAACACTGCACAGCCAGGGACACTGCAACACTGACTGCAACACAGCCCAGCCCAGCACACAGAGCTGCTCCACTCTCCTCCAAACACCTGAGCAAAGGGTTTGGGACTTGTTTTTTTCTCTCTCTCTCCTTGTTTTTTTGTTTGGCTTGCTTTAACACGTGTAATATTTTTTTTAACCAAATGCAAGTTGCAGGTTCAGCAGATCACCCCCCCTCCCTCCATCCTTTTTTTCATATATATATATAATTTAAAAATCCCTATTAAATAGCCCCCCCCCAAAAATTATATATATATTTTAAAAAATTGGATAAAAAACGAAAACAATTGTTCTTCGGGGTTTGCTGGTGGCCAGGCAGTGGCTTTGCATTGACAGGTACATTAGGAGCTGGACTCCACCTCCCACTCTCTCTGGTCGGTCGCTGTGGCTGAATGATGAAAGCTTCTCTTCACTGGGACTGTCACAGCCTCTGTCCTCTCCACACTCACTCACTCTCTCTCTCTATTTGCTCCCTCCCCAGCTCCGGTTACAAAGATGAAGGTGCAACTGTTGCATGTTCTTTGCAAAGCTTGCCTGCTGCCTGCCCTGCCCTGCCCTGCCCTGCCTGCCGTGCCTTGCCTGCCGGCTGCCTGTGACTTTTGTTGCAGGAGAAAGCCGGCTCTGTCTTATTTGTGCCTCTTAAAACTGTGTGCACTGTGTGGTGCTCTCCCCTTTCTCCTCCTGTTGCTTCTGCTGCTTTTTATCCCGTGTTGTGTGTGTGTATATATCTGTCTGTGAGTATGAGCTACCCCCCCACGCCCTCCTCACCCACTCCCACCCAGCACATGTGGCTTTGTGAGTAAATCTTTCAGCCTCCCCACTCACACAGAGCCGGCTTCTCAGACTGACAGCTCACTCCCACCAATTACCCAATGCTGATCCACAGGCTTGTCCATCTCCCCGCCCCAGGGGGTGTGACTGTCTGGGCTGGTGGGGGCTGCAGGCAGAAGCTTGTGTCTCACCCTTAAGTGTGTCTATTCTCCCCACCTTCACCCTGCCTAACACACACACACACAAACACATATATTCTCCCCACCTGTATCCTGTAAACCTCATCTAGTTTGTATCAGTTGAGACCGTACGTTTAATATGACTTATACAGGAGCTCCCGTGGCTCAGTGGTTAGAGCACTTGTCTTGCAAGCTGGGGAGACCTGTGTTCGAATCAAGGCAGGTCAGGGAGAAACCTTGGGTAAGTTTCCTTACTCCACACGCCTAATAATAATCCCTCCAAAAAAAACACAATAATAAAATTGGTCATTTCAATCCATGACTGTGTGTGGGACACTGCTGTGTGCAATCGGCTGCCGCGATTCACCCACAATTATCTACAGTCAATTCACTTTACAGTATATTCTGTGAAGCGCTTTGGGACGTCGATAAGATGTGAAAAGCGCTATATCAAATGCAAGGATTATTCTTATACATAGTACGAGCTATGTCAAATTTGCGTGGAATATAAACTCTTGAACGGGATTTGTGAAGATGTATGTCTCAGGCGATTTATACGGTTTATATAGATCAGACTTACATGAGTTTTACTGTATTCTGCTGTTTCATAACAAGTCACTTTGAGCAGGGTCAAAGAGAAAGATCTTCAGGGGCAACCTGAAGATGGGGAAGGAGAGGGTGAGGCAAAGGAGTTGAGAGAGGGAGTTACACAGTTTTGGGGCTTAGTGGCTGAAGGCAAGACCGCCAATGATGGAGCAGAGGATTCGGGGGACAAAAGAGGAGGCCATACCCGGTGGAGCGGAGGCAGTGGGTGCTGCTGTGAGGAGAGAGGAGGTTAGAGAGGTAGGGGGTGGAGAGGAGTGGAGGGATTTAAACTAGAGTGAAGATCTTGAAGTCGATCCGCTCTGTGACAGGATGCCAGTGCAATTGGGTAAGCCTTAGGGTAATCGGGGTTTGGTGTGGGTCAGAATGTGAGCGGCGCAGTTTTGTATAAGCTGAATTTTCTGAATGGTGGAGGAGAGGAGACCGTCGAGGAAGGCGTTAGAGTAGTCCAGCCGAGAAGAAATTGGTTCTGGTCAGGGACTGGATGTGGGGGATGAAGGAAAACTGGAAATCAAACCTGATGCCTAAGTTGTGCGTGGGTTTGGAGAGTTTTATGGACAGTTCAGGTAGGTTGAGGAACCATGAGACAAAAGACCTTGAAAGGGAGCCATCTTGTTGAAGTTTTATTTGCGCTCATCCAGCTCTTGATGTCCAACAGACAAGGTGACAGAAATATCAGGGGTCTGGAGGTCGCAACTAGAGATAGAAAAGTGGACTTTGAGTGTCATCTGAATACATGTGGAAGTTAACCCCATGTCTGGGGATGATATCACTGAGAGGGAGCGTATAGATGGGGAAGAGATGGATCCTTGGGGTCCTCTGCAGGGGACTGGGCAAAAGCAAGAAGAAGAATCTATTTGCAGAAATGTACTGCTTGCAGTTGTAAGGTAGGACTCGAACCAAGCGAATGCAGTCCCATTGAGGTGGATGTTGGAGGACCAGGAAGTGGAGGAGGATGGCGTGACTGACTGTGTTGAACGCGATGGAGAGGTCCAGGAGGACACGGAGGCAGAGGGAGCCCCAGTCACAGAAAGAAAGGACATTGTTTCCGACTTTCAATGTATTACCCAAGGCTAATACAATCACCTCAAGAATGAGCGCCATGTGCTCGTGGTCGCTATTTTTCTACCTGATGGCAACAAAGCTACATGCTCTGACTGTTGGTAAGCAGTAGTCAGAGGTTGGTTCTTTTCACACTTTACATCAACTTCATTAAATGTAGCTGATGGCGTGTGTAGTTTGAGTGTAGTTTGAGTATGATTAATGCTTGTTATCTCACAGTTGTGTTGATTGATATTTCTTGTGTTGTTTGAGATTCAGTGCCGAGGGTTGTGGATTTCATCGAAGCTACAATAAAATTCTGTTGAGCTAACTTAATTGTGCTTTACCTCAAGGTTTCTGTATAAATCAAAGAAGGAATGAATACACAAACAGGTCACGGAGATATATAAAAAAAACTCTGGTTGACTGAAGCTTCCCAATTTGCTTTAATTTAAATAGCATTGGTTGTAGCTGTGGTCTTGGAAGAACTTGTTAGTCAAGTTATACCTAGATATAGGGACTACATTAGTAAGGATTGAACACAGAAGCCACCCATTACACAACATTCTTCTGTTTAAAAATAATAGCAATATGATATACCTATTTAACATCTACCTGTAACAGGCAACTAGGTTAGGATCTCAGCTGAATGATGCTTCTTACAACAAAGTAGAACTCCATCACTATTGCTGTGGAGTGTTAGCCTAGGTTACAAGTTCAAGTCCAAACATGGGGCTCGGGTGGGGAGGGGTGAGGGAAGGGAGAGATAAGTGGGTCTGCTTTAGAGCTGAACTGGCTCATAAGTTGTGGGTTGGCAACTGAATGTCAAAATTAACTCTCTGTGACAGTCTCAGTAGTGCAGTTCCTGAGCCAGGTGGGTTCACAGTACACAGTAATGACAGGCCAGCCAGTCTGGCTCATTGACATGACTTAGAAGGGCAGCTCTGAGGCCAGGAATTCTTACGATTCAAATCATGTTCAGCCTGCAAACCCAACCTCTAATAGGGTAGCGTGGCGCTGGCTGCACTTGCAAGAAGCTTTCCAGGCTCTGCTCTCAATGACAAGCTATGCAGTTTTAAATGATTAAATTCCAACAGTAATCTAACACACAATATGGAGACCCCAAGCCTTTACTCTCCACAACAAGTGCCTGCTACCTAAAGCAGTCTGAGATGCTACTCCTTGTGCAGCTCTCTGTAGAAATGTGGCTTGCTGTTGTAATGCTCTCCTGAATGAGGTCAACGAGGTGATTCCCTCCAGAGAGAGGGAGAGAGAGTACACATGTTCCATTGCAGACACCAGGGGCATTTCCCTGTGTAGATGGTATCCATATGTTACCTGGTTTAGATACTCTTAATCATGGTTTCCGCATGTGTTAGAAACCCAGGTAACCAAAAAAAGGATCCAAATCTTTCTGAGTCAAAAGCCAGACTGCCATTACAGAGCCCTGACTGACAATAAATTGAGGCTTCTCAACAACGCTCTGTGGCAGTGAGGAAAGCAAACCAGATGTTGGGATGTATCTTTTGATACATCCCAGCAAAGCCTCCTCTCCTCAACCATCACATCTCCCCAGCCTCCTCTCCTCTCCTTTCCTCCTTTCCTGAAGCCTCGGCCTGGATACGGCTTTGCTACTCTCCAGAGAATATCTTTGTATTCCACAGACACTTAATTTCAGCAAATCTGTGTACGTATTTGTGTGAATATCTGTGTGTCTGTTACAATCTATTACAATTATGCACTTGGAGTCCTGCAGCTCAGTGATTAGAGCACTCGCCTCGCAAGCGAGATACCCTGGTTTGATTCCCAGCAGGTGCAAAACATTGGGCAAATTTTCTTACTCTACACGCCTGATAATAATCCATCAAGAACAAAAGACAATAAAAAAATTGGTCATTTCAATTCACAACTGTTTGTGGGACACTGCTGTGTGCAAATTGGCTGCTATGTTTCGCCCACAAATATAGTCAATTCACTTTACAGTATATTCTGTGAAGCGCTTTGAGACGTTGAGAAGACATGAAAAGCGCTATATCTATAGCAAGGATTATTATTATTAGTTTTTATGAAAGTGCAATAGTAAGCTGAAATGTATGATAATCTCTCCCACGAATATAGTCAATTTTCCTCCTTTGCTTCCCCCAACCATGACCCCTCCCCCCCGTGCTCTGGTCCCTACCTCTTTTCCCTCTTTCTTCCCTCTTGTCTTCTCCCTTCCCTACTGCTCTGGTCCTAACCTTGGGACGTTGTTGTATTCCGTGAACTGCTTTGAGATGTCGATAAGACGTGGAAAGCGCTATATAAATATTATTATTATTGTATTATTATATAATCCAGCCACTATATAAATCATTGGTGAAACCGTACTTAGAATACTGTGTACAGTTCTGGTGGCTGTGGTACAAAAAGGATATTGGAGAACATACAGAGGAGGGCAGGCAAATTGAATGAAGCAATGGAAGGACTGAACCATGAGGAGGGACTAAATAAATTGGGCATCTTCACACTGGGAAAGAAAAGATTGAAATTCTTTAAGATTCTAAAGGGGCAAGACAATATAGATCATGACACATTGTTTCAACTTGTCCAGAATAATAAAAGCAGACGACGTGGCCTGTGATAGATGGGGGGTAAATTTAGAATGAATCTACACAAACACTGTTTCAGTGAGCGAACAGTGAACCTGTGGAACAGGCTCAGTAGGGAAACAATTGGAGCAGGAAGTGTTGATTCTTCCAAACACAGATTAGATCGTTTTCTGTTAGGAAATAACATTATAGGATATAGTAGATAGGTAGTTTGGGACATATGTGCATTGGACTGCCAGGCAGGTGGAAGGCACACTAGATGTAAACTGTTTTGTCTAGCATTTCTTATGTTCTTATGTTCTGCACAATAACCCATACATGTAGTGGACATACATCCGATGTGAAAAGCACTATACAAATTTTATTTTGTTGTTGTTGTTGTTGTAGTAGTAGTACATTTGAGGATAACCAGCCACAAGTAGTTGCTTTCTTAGAATAATATATTTCCTTGAGACTTACTTTTCCCTTTACCCAATAAGACAATTGTTTTTGATACTTGATTATTTTTCTGCTGTGATCTTGCAAAATTTTATTTCAAGCACTCTAGAATGCCACCCCAGGTGAAGGGCATATAAATGCAAGTTGTTGTTGAAAAATTTTCATCCAAAGGAATGTAACAACAATGAAAAATGTAACATGGCTACTCCACCGAGGGTACTTAGCAAGTAGCTGAGCTATGAAGACCAAGAAATTCTCAGGTTCAATCTCTGGTCTGTGCTGAATTAGCAGATTTTAATTAGAGTATCACTCAGGGTGCTACAAATGACTCCAGTGAGCATGTTAGAGAGGGTCAAATCAACAAGGGTACTTGCTCTGATCAGAGCGTACACCATACCCATGTGTGGACGTCCTGTAAGACATGATCAATCTTGGCTATAAAATATGGTGTCTGATAGCCTGCTAACATTCACTGTTAAGGCTCACACATGAATAATGACCATTTAGACAACTGGAGCAGATCCTTAATCCCAGCAGCAAAGTGGGGGAGGAATCAAACACCTTCTTTAGATGAGATGAGAAAATAGGCAAGAGAAAAAGAGTTTCACTCATCGTTGGAGGTCGGTCATTGTACAAAAATAATATTTCACTCTAACCAGCTGTGGCTCTGTTTACACATGCGGTTCCCATTTTCTATACAGTATGGATGGAGTATACTGTGTTTTAGTTTGCTAGATATGGAAAATATTTCATGAGGGAAAAGAACGTCACAAAGCACAGTGTTATATCAACTAAAAAGTCATATTCTGTTTTTACGATGTCTTTCACTTCTGTGGGAAGCTATAAATCATTTTGTTGTCACTTGTTTTCATAAAGCATCTGAAAATAATCAATCATTTAATAGATATTATTCCATGAATTGAAACAACGAAAACATACTGTCAGTTTTGCAAAATGCATTGCAGAAGTACTGTACTACGCAGCTTGTTTTTGCAAAAGACAGAAGGGTATTGAGTTTAGTTGTTCAGGATGCCCTGTGTCTCCAGGTTTTATAAAATATAATTATAGTTATCTGCTATTTTGTGTGTTTAGCATGAGAGATGTAAAGTCAACCTGACATTTTCAGAAAGCTCTGCATGCGTTTTATTGTGAACTGTCTCCGGTTGCTTTGGCAACGCTTGAGAAATTCAGTCTGGCAAAAACGTTAATGAATTCAAATATGAAGTTCTCAATCTAGCAAAATCAATATTTGATCAAACAGTCAGAATTCTTCTCACATGTGTTCACAATAGAAATCACACACAGCAGTTAGAAGATAATTATTTAGCATCGACAATACATGAAGGGTAAATTATATGTTAAAATGTATCTTTTTTGTACACAAATGGATGGAGAAATATACATCTTTTGCAGAGCTACCAATTTGGTTCTGTATAACGGGCTGGGGGGAAAGAAGAAGTATAAGGCCTCAGCTCTCTGGATTCCCTTTCTTCGCAAACTGATGCTAAATAGCCCATTGAATGACATTTCTATCTGGGAGTTTATCTGATTGCAGGTGACTGTGGTTCATATTTAAAGTGTGTGGATTTGGATTCAATTGCAAGGCCATCTGTTATTAAACCTGTGAGCTGCAAATTTACACAGTCGAAGGTCTCTTGTGTGCTGCTGTGTGTGCTGCAGTTTTGTGTAATGATCCTTAGCCGCCAGGTCAAACTCTGCCTCAAATGAACCCAACATTTTAGCTTGAATCATTTTACCGCTGCCACAACACAGTATATTAAATGCAGAATGTATCAGAATTTATACTGGGATCATGGGCTTGTTAAAACGGCCACTGGTAAGCTTCTAACAAGCTGATCTTGTGTCGGTCAGGTGCAGGCTATATAGCTGTTCAGCTGATGTCATAGCCCAGAGCGTGATTGAAATGTGGAATTCACTGCCACAAGCCCATAGCTCATAAATTCTTTCAAAAAGAAATTAGATATGATATTTAATTCCCTTTGATAAAGATAGCAATATCATAGCAACTTATTTTTTATGATAAAACTGAGGGTAATTTAACATCTTAGATATTATGCCTGCCCAAGTGGACCAATGCAATGCAAGTCTAACAGTTTGTGGAACACTGTTGTGTGCAATTGGCACGTTTAAGCCCACAAAATATACAGTTGATTCACTTTACAGTATATTCTATGAATTGTTTTGAGACATCTTGAAGAAGTGATAAGGCGCTATATCGAATGTATGAATTATTAATATTAAGATAAATATTTTTTCTTTAGAAATTTTTAATAAAAATAACCCTTGCATTTGATATAGCACCATATCACAAGATGTCTCAAAGGACTTTACAGGATGTACTATAAAGTGGCATGAATGTGTGTATTATATGGTGACACATATTTCTTTAATATATTAATAAATATATTCAGCGCCTTGGGACGTCCTCCCGACGTGAAAGGCGCTCTATAAGTGCAATTTGTTGTTGTTGTTGTTTCAATATTTAATACCCTTTCCTACGTGAAAGGTGCTATATAAATATGTTGTATAAAAACATGTTGTTATGGTAAATGTTTCCTACTAATACAAAAAAGTCTAACCGTGTAATAATTACGTTAAGAATGAAGATAAAAGATGTTGAATAATTCTAGTGGATATATGGGGAAAATATGGTAGAAAATAATAATCCTTGCATTTGGTATTATCACATCTTCTAGATTCTCAGAGCACGTCACAGAATATACTGTAAATCGAATTGACTGTAGGCAAAAGTTTGCACAGCAGTATCCCACAAACAGTCGTAGATTGAGTGACCACATTTTATTGGGAATGGCATAAAAAAGCTCTAACCATTAAGCTACAGGCCTCCACAATATGAATAGTAAAAGTGAAGGAACTTTACCACATTTGCAATGTGACAGGGAGATTGGGGATGACTTGAGTGGAATGAAGGTTCCGCAGCAATGCCGAGCAGTGTTCACTCAATCTTCCTAAAGAATTGAGATGGTGTCTAAACAACAGTTTTCTTGAACAAAAAGTAAATCTGAGAGTGATTTGTAGAAAAGAAGTTTGCAATGATGGTTACCCTAAGGAATGGAAGTACTGTAGTTAGACCAGCTATGCAACATTATGTGATGTCTTGAATTAACAGGTATAGATACCCGAAAAATGAAATCAGGAAAGACATTTAGTGGAAATGCGCACTATTCAAACTGGGATAGAATTCACTGCAAGTGAGTCAGAATGAACAGAGGAGGCATTGATAGTGATAGGGTTTTCAAAATGTACAACATCGAGTTCAGAACAGTAAATCTCTGGTGCTTTGGTGTTTGGTGTAGAAAACACTCAATCATTTAAGATGCAGAAGCTACCCAAGGATAGCAAGACAAAGAAAGGGCTAGAAAGGACATCGTGGAGAAAGAAGAACAATGGTGAATCCATGTGATACTTGACAGAGTTAGCTCAGACTGGGGGAGGGTATCCAATGCTCCAATGTTTGTCCAGACAAGCAGTGTTTCTCAGCATTTCTGTTCATAAAGTAATCAATAAAATAATGTTGTATTGGTCTCAATTTTGTAATTGGACAATCATTAGGACTGTTTGTCACATTTTCAAGCTTTCTCAGTATTGTATGCTACTGCTATGTACTTTAATGAAATATTATTTTAACTACAGTACACATATTCAAAAAGGGCATATAAACAGATAGAGATCAAGTAGGATTTCAGAATGTGAGGAAATAGCTAAATTACACCTTGCTACAAGCATCATGCCCTTTCCAAATCCATTACACTTCAATTGATTCAAATAAGAGGGGAAAAATATCAGCATGAGCAACCCAAACCAATGCCTCAAAGGTCTACAATTTTATTCCTTTTTTTGTTTAGAAAAACCATAAATATATTTCCACATCAAATAATCTTCCATGTCAAATAATATTTCAGGTCAAATTATGTTCTACGTAAAATTATGAACAGGATGTTACAAACACATGACTACAGTACATCGTATTCTCCTGGGATTGAGGGCAGATCAAGTTAAGTGAAGTCTTTCTACCATTGGTCCCAAAACACTATGGTGAAATTAAATTTTTTGCAACATATCCAGTTTATTGTTTTATACAGAGTACAAAAATCCATATAATTAGGTGCTAAACCTTACATGGACCTGCTCAGCTCAACTTCTGCTGGCAGCGACTGTATATGTCAGTGGAGACCCAAGATAATTTATACTGTACTATTATTCTAAAACTGGCCACTAGTGATTTGCAAATACATGTGTAATTTCAAGTTACAGTACTATGTTTTTAATTAGTGTATATATCCAGTGGTCTGGTCAGGATGTTTAATTGTTTTTAAATCTCTCAAACTGTTTCCATCTCCCACTTAATAATGCCCTAGATGCTAACACTTAACACTATGCTCACAGTTGCCAAGGTTTAGATAAAGGGTACTACAGCTATGTAAAGCATACTGAAGTTGGCCATAGTGATTTGATTATTTAGGCTGTTAACGTTTGTCAAATTGCAAACTTTCTTAATTGGCTCAGTAGTAAAGTAGGAATGTGGTCTCAGCTAGCAAATAACGAACTTCTCCAGTGTAAAACAAGAAGTTGCACTTTGTGCATCAAACGCAATCAGAAGAATACAAAATAATTAAGAATTACAAACTTTAACCGACTTAGCAGTAAAAATCAACCCACAACTCTCAACTAACTAGTAAAGGACTCAGAGCTCAAGTTCACCAGTCAACTATAATCCATAAAATAAACCATGATAGTACCACTCCCATTCTCTTGCCCTTTTTTCCAGTGATTGCATTGTTAATCACTGCACAGTGACAATGGATCATGTTAAACAGGTAACAGGGCAGCATTGTCTGTCCACAGCATAAGAAGTGACATGTGAAGAAAATACTAGAAAACACATAAGAGAGCTGAAAAAACAAAGGAAACAAGGACATTCGTTTTTTGGGGGGCAAAAAAGCCATTGGAAAGAAAAAAAACCTAAAATGTCTGCAAACAAAGAGCAACGTATTGATTCCTAAGTATGTACAGTTATTTTTATAATTTAATTTAGCCACCATATCCTTAATTTAAAGAATGGTTGGCAAGAACTCCCCTAATAGCTGAATGGGTGGACCTAGAATAATGGAAAATGATGGCCGTATACCAATCATGTCCAAGAGAACAAATTGCATTATAATCCTTGTGTAGTATTTGATTATTTAATATTGTATCTTATTGCATCTTTCTGATATCTCAAAGAGCTTCAAAGGTCAAGTGAATTGGCTGCATATTTTGTGGGTGATAAGCAGCAGTCAATTGAGCACAGCAATGTCCCACAAACAGTAGTTAATTGAGTGTCAAAATTATTATTATTTGAAAAATATTTGAAGGGATTATTACCCCTGGAAAAGCGATCTGCCAATAATCTATCAACCAGCATTTCTATGTACAAGATTTGTAGAAAATCTTTCGTAAATATAACCCAATAGTGTTTACCTAATCCTAATCCCCAAATTATAGTGAGATTAAAATGCATATACTGTATAAATACTGTATATTAAACTCATGCATATGACATTAATGATAGGTACTGTTAACAGTAGTGAGGTCTTTACCAGGACTTCAAAATATGTTTTTTTTCACAAATGTTAAAACATGCAGCAGAAAAGAAAATCACATCTTATAAAAATAGAAACAGACAAGAACAATTATTAGCAAAGAATTGTTAAAAGCACAGAGACAGGAACAAAGTTAGGCTGGAAAAAAATTACTATTATCAGTTTACAGCTGTATAATGCTTGGTGTTGAAAAATCCTTTTACAAAGAGCTTGTTTGTTTTTACCTCCTTTCCGTTGATAACTGGAAGCCTTTCCATGCACATAAGTCCAAAGCTAATAACATTACATTGCTATTATGCATTTACTAATAGGGGATGTTTAAGATCATCAGAAAATAGGAAGATGAAATATTTTATCCAATGAATGGATACCCAAATAAGCATATTTAAAATATCCAAAACCTGAACGTCAAGCAGTGTGTGTCAGCTGGCATATGTATAAGTGGTGTGTTGCTTAGGTCTGTCTATCAGTAGACATTTTTATGCCTATGCATCTCTATGTGTGTTTGTCCAATTGTAATTGTGCTGATTATTACTGCGGAATGTGCTTTTCAAAAACAAAAAATGAATTAAGATGTACCTAATTCATATTTGAAAGTGCAGATATTTCTAGTGCTATCCAATTGGATTCTCAGCTCACTGTTGTTTTTGTGGATTATTCCTCGCATAATGTACACTTAAATTCTAATTATTTTCCTCATTTTGTGAAACATTTTGAGCTAGAATCATAGAATCACAGAAATGCACAGAGCAGAAGTAGGCCATTCAGCCTGTCCAGCCTGTGCCTGCTCACAGAACAATTTAATTCAATCCCAATGCCCTACTTTATCCTCATACTCTCTCAAGCCTACATCTTTCAAAGCAATCAGGAACAGGAACTCTGGTTATTTTTCTTTTATCCAGTTAGCCTAGTGGAGATCACCTATATAAAGCAAGCGAGGAATTAAACCTGGGATTTTCCACTCTTCAGGTTCAAATTGTGGTCTGTGCTGATTTACACAAATGTACAATTGGTTTCAGAACACTTGCGTTAAGGAAGTGAAAAAAATCCAATGTTCCTAATCACATTCCAGAAATCTCTGCCGGAAAGTATTTGTGAGTAGATATTGGGGGAGAAGATCAAAGGTTGGCTATGATGTCCGTCATGGCCAATATTGGCCCCATGCAAAGGTAATCATTATAATAATAATGCTTGCATTTAATATATCGCCTTATTACATCTTGGAGACATCTCAATATTCTTCACAGAATATACTGTATAGTGAACTGACTGTATATTTGTGGGCAAAACCTGGCAGCCAGTTGTGCACATCAGTGTCCCACAGTCATGGATTGAGTGATCCAACTTTTTTTGAGGGATTATTATCCCCAGAAACGCGGTCTGTGACTCGACTAACAACCGGGTTCCTATTTACTGCTAGGTAAACATACGCGTGTGGAGTAAGAAAACTTGCCCAACATTTCGACCTGCCAGAAATCAAACCGGAGTCTCTCATGTGAGGCAAGTGCTCTAATCACTGAGCTACAGGACTCTGGGCTAAGGTATCAGAGGAGAGAAATGTCACTCTTGAAACTCTAATCCAGTGGAACAAAAAAAAAATCAGGTGCCTTCAAGACAAGAGGATGGAAGGAAAACTAGGCAGCAAAGAAAATTTAGGATACAATAGTCCAGTGAGTCAGTATTTCAACAAATGTTAGAAATGTGTAGGTGCAGATTCACAGTTTGACCATCAGGGGGAGCTATGGAGTGGAGACCAGACATTTTCCCACCAGAAGGGAAATTATAATAAAAGTAATAATTTGGTATTGCACCTATATTGCACATTGAGAACATCCCAAGGTGTTCACAAAGTTTCCGTAGAGTGCATTGAATGTGTATTAGTATGCAAATGCAGCAACCAATTTATGTACATTAATATCCCATATTCAGCCATGAAGTGAATGATGATATGGATCTGGAGAATTGTTGGCCAGGACATTCGCTGGGAGAGACTCTACTCTAATCAAACACGGGACCTTATTTCATCTGAAGGATGGAAAATTAGAAAGAGAAGAAAAAGAACTTGCATTTTTATAGCATGTAAATATCTCAAAGCAATTTACAGTAAGCACTGTCACTCATTTCTGAGTCACCTTTTGCCAAAATTATTTGTGCAATTCTATTACATCTGTGAATATGAAAATTACACTAAAATAATTGATGGAGCACTGAGATTGATCTATTTGTATGGGTGGCAAAGTCAATGCAATTATTTTTAATTGAACTAAATTGTAATCTTAAAAAGATTAAGAATCAGCACTAGGAGCAGACAATGGGAATCTGTTATTTTAACCTAATCTACAACAGTGTAAATGGTACATCCATTTTTAATAATTCTTTAAAAAAATCCCTTTGTCACCTATAAGCTTAGGGCAAAGGGTTACAAGTGAATGGAGGAGTAAGATTGTATATTTCTAATTGTCAGTAGCTTGAGAGCCATGGATTTATAATCACCCACAACTTGTATATATTAGAGCTGTTCTATAGTGTGACTGAAGTTACTCTAACTTCCACTTATACAAATACCTTTCATGTCAGATAACATCTCAAGGCACTTCAGAAACACATGTGTAGGAGCCCCAAGGGAGGGTAGATGATGGGGGAAAGGTAGGAAAAAGGTGACCAAAGGGAGAATACAAAAAAAAGGAAAATCTTCAAAGTTTATAAGTGAAAGGAGAGGATGCTCATTGGGCTGAAGATAAGACTACAGGAAGAGGTTAAACTAAAAAGACTAAGGAAGCCAAGAGAGGACGGGAATTGGACAATGGGACATAACAGCAACAGCATACTGCCAAAACTTCTTTCAATATTATTGCAATAAGGAGGCAATCAGGCAAGATCTTAAAACCCTGAAGGACTCAAAGGGGATTGAATAAGAGAATGAACATGAGAGAAGTGAACATGTTAAACAACTATTTCCTGGAGACCAGGAAGGACACTAAAATTATGCCCCAATTATGCCCGAATAATTGGGAAGAAACAATGGACTCAATCATCAGAAATAAAATGGAATGTTACCTATATAAAAATAACCTAATGAATAATAGTCCAGCACAGATGTTGTCTGACCAACTCAAACATTTTGAAGACATCTCAAATTGACTGTGGGGCAGTGAGGTGCAGGTGACATTGTCATAAAGCTACGTTCCCAAAGGCAGCAGCAGACTCTGCTTTTTTCCTCAGTCATTTTTTCCGCAAATACGCATGCACAGAGATGGATAGAAAGAGGAAAGGCAGCGGTAGCTTGTGCCTATTTCACTGTGCTAGTCACAGAGAAAGGAATGCGCATGCGCATCGGAACTACAAAACGGAACAAGCGTCTCGCTGCCTTTCTGTTGCTTTTAAGGTAGGCATATAAAATTGCAGTTAAATAATTTTGGTAGTTTCTACTAAAAATCGTTTGCATTCTGTTAAATGTGCATTGTAAAAATATAAACCATTAAACAATCATCTACAATTAAAAATATATATTTTCATAAGGTAGGCACTGCCTACTCTGCCTACCCTAACTGCATGAACATGCTGTGGGGATGCATGTTGTGCAGTGCATCTAGATTTTCAAAAGGAGTTTGTCAAAATAACACATAGAAGATTCCTTCACAAACATGTTGCTCGATGTCAAGGGCTAGATATGGACCTGGATTCAGAATTGGCTGAAGGGAAGGAAGCACAGTTAGTGGTCAGAATGGGAAGCAGATATGAAATGAGGTTCCTTGTGATCTGTACTGGGCTCCTCTTGTTCCTTGTATATATTACTGACCTGCGTTTGCATACCCAGTATAAATTAGTTTCATTTGTAGATGACAACAAAGTGGGAAAACTGGAAATAGGGATAGCAATAAAGATAATAATAATCCTTATATTTGGTATAGTGCCTTTCACATTGGGAGGATGTCCAAAAGCAATTTGTAGGATATATATATATATACTGTATAAATATGTATATATTTAAAATGTATATATGTAGTACTCAAGTTCTAATAAAGTGAATAGGATATGGGTAACAGTGGGTCTCCAATAAAGAGAGCTTGATAGGGAATGCACATGGGCTGTTAACTGGAAAATGAATGGTTAGAATGGATAAATGGAAGTTACCGCTTTCAAGAAGCAAGACTAGGACACATATATTATTAATATAATTAAAATAGAATTAGAATGAACAATATACATTTGTATAATACCTTTTGTGTCTAGAAAATATCTCAAAGTACTTCACACTGCTGGCTTCACAAACTGGGGTTTGAGAAACACGGAGTGTGGGAAGGAGAAAGATGACTGAAAACGCAGTTGAAGAGGTAAGGCTTGAGCAGAGATTTGAATGTGGAGTCGGAGGGAATGAGTCCAAGGGATAGAGTCCCAGAGATTGAAAACTCATCCACTAATGGTGGGGTGGATAAGGGTGGGGGACATGAAGCAGGCCAGCATTCACTGAATGAAAGGAACACCTGGGGATAGCAGCATTGTAGGAGATCACAGAAGTAAGGGGAGAGAGGCCTTCAGATTTTAATAATGCGAATAAGCATCTTGAATTCTATCCACTGGCAGATGTAGAGCTAGTGGAGCCAAGCAAAGATGGGGTGATCACCTTGCGGAGCCTGATACAGGAGAGGACATGGGCTGCAGGTTTCTGGATAGTCTACAGTGTGTGTAGGGAAGAGCTGGTGAGTCCCTCGAGCAGGGCGTTGGTGCAGTTAAGCCTATTTATGATGAAAGTGTGAGTGATGTTCTTGGCAGCTTGGGGGAGGAGGCATTGGAATTTTCCAAGGGGAAGCTGAAAGACATCTTACCATGCCAAAGTAGTATGAGATAATATTAAATAAGGCAAACAAGATGTTGGCTAGTTGTGTTTAGATACCCTGAAGTCATAATCAAATTCTATATTTCATTTTGAGTTAAATGGACTTGTCTATAGCTCTAGAAGATGTTTGGGATTTCAGTAATAATAAATAATCCTTGCATGTAATGTACCATCTTTAATGATGAGAATATCTCAAAGCACTTCTCAAAGTTTCTGTGAAATTTAGTGATGGTGTCTATTAATGGCAGACACAGCAGCCAGCAAAGTCCCACATACAATTATAAAGTAAATGATGGATATTATCTGGGAGATTTTTGAGTTAGATATTCCGAGAAACTCCTTTCTCTCTTTTAAATAATGCCAAGGCATCTTTAACGTCAACCTGAACAGACAGACCAGAACTTGGTTAAACCTCTCATCCAGAGGAATGCACCCCTAACAATGCAGCACAACCTCTAGCACTGCAATGAAATGGCAGCCCAGATCCTGAGCTCAAAATCTGCATTTGGGCCTTGAACCTCAACCCAGTGCTCCAGGCTGACATTTTGGAAACTAACCACTTTACTCTAATTTTGACTATGGAAATGATGTGATGGCAGTGAATTTCTGTTTGTCCATAGCTGTGGAAAAGATGCTGGCTCATCAATTCAGAATCTCATCTTCAGCAAAACATAACAAGAATCCTTATCTTCCCATTCTCTGGCTCAATATTCTCGTATACAGTGAGCTGCAAAATACGCTTCAATATATGTAGGGCATTATATTGTATACAATCTGCAATCCTCATTTAGGGTCGATTTCATATTTAGCGAAAGTTTGATTGACCCTAGACTAAAGGATTCAAATTACATGCATCATATGCTAAAGAAAATGAGAAATGCACATTCCATTGGGATACCACCAACCCTATTACTAAAAGACCTTCTCTTTTGCTTCAAGCTTTCGCTGCCAGAATTCTAGCATTAACACCCACTTGTTTCAACAGCTATAACCATCACTGCCAATAAAAAAACATCAGTGGTATAAACATCAGTGGTATAAACACATCCAATTGGGGGTGGATACATACTGTCAAAGGTGGGGTGGGTGGCAAAGGGAATATGAAGCAAGGCCACTGTTTACTGAGCAGACTAGTGTCATTGTTTATACAGAGTATGGCTGTGTCGTTCATTTGAATTCCTTGGTTTAATGTAAAACACCACCATTCATGATTGGCATAAATTTGGATTAATTCATAAAAAATTGGGATCAAAATAACAATATCCCTAAGAACATTCTGTTCCTTATTTAAGGAAAAGCATTAAAATGTATTAGAAAAAAAACATTCCCTCATGCTGAATAGTCAGCACCCAAAACCAGCTGAACAGCCCTGGGTGCCACTACCTTAGATTCCAGTTCATTGAGATCATTTTCAAGCAATTTAGATGGCCTTTCTGAGCTTTTTTCAATTTATTCTTAACAAAGTTAAGCCAATATCCTGTGAATAAGGCAAGAGTGGATGCTTTCGTGTTTAGAAATTACAATCTAGATCTCAAGTGGAGTAGAAAGAAAGGGAGGGGGATTCAAATCAGAAGAGTAAAAAATACCTATCGATGTGAAAGGAGCTATATAAATGTAAATGTGTATTGCAAAATCACGGTGGAATACCTTACCGTTCAATATGCAGTTTCTGTTCCTTTTCTTCAGTGCGCATGGCTGGGTATAATAGGGTATCAGTGGGAGGAGGGTGCAGGGAAATCACTGCTAGAAAGAAAAGTGATCTTCGTACTCATAGTGTGTGACAATAGAACCACCCATGTATAATATATAGTCATCTATAATTTATATAATCATATAGTATAAATAAACTATTTTAACTTTATAGTTCATCTGTTCTACAATCTTAACTCATTAAAACAATACTAAACAATTCCTTATTTTGAAATGGACTTTTGTTATCTTCGTTCATCTTTTTTTTCCACCTTGGTTTGAGACTTTTTTTTCTTTGATGTTGACTTAGAGAGATCATTTTCAGTAATGAATACTGATCTCCACTAAGCTCCTTCCAATCTCGCCTGTCATAGACCTCAGCTGATACCAGTTCTCTTTTGACCTGCTCAACACCTGATTCTGAGCTATATTTGACCCCCTCACTCTAATTCTGGCTCCATGCCATCAAAAACACAATTGCATTTTAAATCTTTCTCATCTTATTGCTCTGCAGAAATTCTTGGGAAAGGGCATGACTTCTCTCTGAGAGTCTTGCTAATAAAAGTGTCTTGAAATGTTCAACAATATCATTATTTATACTCAGTTTTTTTTTTGTCCAGGATACAAAGCTAAGGATTTAAAATGTAATGCAATAACAAAGAGGTGAAAACAGTCCTGAAGAGATTTTTATTTTAAATCATGTATTAATCATGCAACACAAGAATAAAATTTAAAGACATTATCTTTCAAGATAATAATCCTCCCTCCCTGTGTTGTATAACCTGAAAGCATCAATTATAAGAGCTACTGTATTAAGATGTTCATTGAGTTTAAATGATTACTGAAACAAACCGAAGAGTTTCAAGAAATAATTCAAATTCTTACTCCATCCTGGCAAAAGATGGCAACCAGATGTAGCTGTTTGTCGAACATCTCTGCACACATATTGGCTATCTCGTTCACCAGCAAAACACAGTCACTACATTTTATAGTGAATCCTATGAAGCACATTGAGATGGCCTTCTAGCGTAAAAGATGCTACTTGAATTGGAAGGATTATTATTTCAGGATTATTAGGATTATTCTCTCATGCATAAGGAATACTGTGCTGCCAATACCTGGCTTGAGGGTAAACCTAAAAGAAATAGCTATTGATGGTAAATATAGATAAGATTTACTATGATTATTTTCATTTTGCTTTTAAACACTCTAGCAAATTGGATCTTGCAGAACAGCCTCAGGCAGTTGTGGATAAAGTATTAGATTACAATGAAAGTCAGGATAAAGCAAACTAGATCAGGCAGACAGTCTGGAGAGCTGTTACAGTTATTTCTATTGGTCTGACAGGTGTCTGGCAATCACAAAAACCCATCACCAAACTTAAGAATATCAAAACCAAACAAACAGTTCCAAATTGTGTTTGAAACATCTATTTGTTCGGTATGGAATGCACATTCTCTCCATGGAGGAAACACCCTCCTGATCAGAGAGTTTCGGTTTCAGATTGGCAAGAGCAAAGACCTGAGTACCCCAGAGTGTGCTTTGAGGTATTCTAGGAGTTTAAAACTGCATGGGTAAACAAGCTAAAACTGCACAGCTTGCCATACAAATACAAACACTGGTAAGATTCTTGCTGCTTGTTCAGCTTGTTCAGAGGGTAGCAGAAGGCACGGCCAAAGAGGAAGGTCTTGAGACTGGCCTTGAAGGAGGAAATGGAGGAAGCAAGGTGAAGGGATTGTGGGATGGAGTTCCAGAGTGTGGGGGCAGAGAGGATGAAAGCCCGGCCACTGATGGTAGAGCAATTTGGGCGGGGGACATGGAGCAGGCTAGAGCCCGCTGAATGGAGGGGATGTGCAGGCTGATAGGGAGACAACAGGTCGGAGAGATAGGCGGGGGCAAGACCATGAATGGCCTTGAAGGTAAGGATGAAGATCTTGAATTTTAGGATCTGTGGGCAGCAAGGAAACCCGATTGGAGGGGTTCATAGAGTGAGTGGGTTGTGAGGAAAGAGCGGAGTTGAGAGGCAACCACTCTTTCGAGGACCTTTGACAATAATGAATAAAGCAAACATTATGATGGCACACCCCACTTTAAATCTTTCAAACTTTGTTTTGTTTCTCTACTTTCAAACAAATTTTAAAACTCACTCCTTCGGCTATGCTGTTTGAAGGCTGAAAGATACAACAAAGCAAAGGAGCTTTGGAAGAGAATTCTAGTGGATAGGTCAAAATGTCTCAAAATGCTTTACAAACATGTCACATGTATTGACTGCATATTTTAGGCAACCATGGTGGCCTATCCACAAACAACAATGTTTTCCATTGAAGTGAATGGTTAATTTACTTGAAGGATAGTTGGTCATAGGGTCCTGCGATATATCGATATATCGCTAAAACCCAAAATAATTTTCGTATCGATATGCCGATATAGGCATTTCAAAAATATCGATATATCAAGGGAAACAATCGGAATGCGTGCACACTGAACTACAAGACCCAGAATGCTCATCTCTATACACAATGCACAGACCGAGGTGCAAAGCCGCCATATTGTATTAATAGTCCTAGAATACAATATACAGGTATGCAAGGGGTGAGGGGAGAGAGACGGCTGGGGGCGGGGGGGAGGAGGAGAGAGACGGCTGGGGAGGGCAGGGTGGGGGAGAGAGATGGCGGAGGGTGGGGGGTGGGAGAGAGGGACAGCGGCGGGGGGGGGGGAGGAGAGAGGGATGGTGGCGGGGGGGTGGGTGGGGGGAGAGACGGGGTGGATGTGATAATATACATAGATAGAGATGCGTGGGATGTGAGAGGGGAGAAAGACACAAGAGACACAGACAGAAAAACACAGAGATGGAGAGAGTGAGTGTGAGAGACACAGAGAGAAAAATATATTTACCTCCTGAGGAGATAGGCCCCGAATGCCGCGCGTGTATGCGCAGTACGAAAAAAATGAAAATATCGATATTTCGGTAAATCTCGATATGAGCCCATCAATATATCTAAATCGGAAAATTTCCATATCGACGGACCCTAGTTGGTCAGTATACTTACAAAACAATGTCCTTTTCTTTTCAGATAATATGGGTCTTTTAGCAACCAACTAAAGACAGATGGGAACTTGGTTTCATGTCTCATCCAAAAGTGTGTATATCTGACAGTCCAGTGCTTCCTGAGCACTGGACACTGTGTAGCTTGAACCCTAAATTTTCTGATGTACAGGTGAGGGACAATCTACTGAACCAAGGTGGCACCAAATTTCATGTGATCTTCCGAGTGTGCTGTGAATAATAAACTACACAAAGTTAAAAGAATGCAGCGAAATTTAATCAAGTTTCCTCGAGACACATCTCAGAACTTCATTCTGAGATGAATGAAGCCCCCCCCCCCACCCCACTCCCTCACCAACCCTTACTAACGGAGGTTTGAGAATTAGTTAAACTGGGTTTATCCATCCAGGAGAGAGAGTTAACTGACCAGTCACAGGAACATTTCCATGTGTAGGTAGCATGCATAGAACTCTGTGTGGTTTGGATACACTTAAGCATGGTGATTGATTTCTACATGTGTCAGACATCTGACTGAACTTCCCCCACCCCCTCAAGAAAATTTATTAGCACAGTAATGTGTGCAAGTAATTTATCCATACAAAATCTCATTTGCCATTTTGTAATCCATCCACATTGAACAATCTCAATTCACACTTCACTGGTGTCCGACACACACATCTTATTTCTCATAAACAAATCTGATAATGTTTAATATGAAACACAGTAGGGGACCCAGAAAGTACCCTGCAACAATCTGAAAGTCACACACTGTCTCATTTTTATCTCACTCACTGTTTCTATTTCTAACAGTTTAGGTTTAAGATGTAATTTTAAGATGTTGAATCTGATGCTCAAATTGCTCAAATAAGCTCACTGGGGATAGGGAAGCTAATGGTTTTCCAGGAGAAATTGCTAATGGGGATAACTGTAATGGTGAGAAAACAAAGAAGGAGAAAAATCTTCAGCACCAAGAGTGGGTAATAGGGGAAGCCAACAAGTCCTATTGTTCTTGGCACCAGGCCATCGCAAGCTAATTTCCTATCATACTCTTGGGAATGACCTCCTTTCCTATTTCCATGGTGATGGAACTTTCAAACTGCTACATTTAACGAGCCGACTGCTGGAGAAACAGTTCAAAGAGGAGTTCTGTAAGTAGGCTTTGGTCTGCCACTGACTCAAATCCGCCCATTTACTTTGCAGAGAAAGCTTGGATAGCCAGAAATGGCCAAACCAAAGAGACATCTTGTTTATATTATAGGATATTTTGAACCAATTTTCTTATAGTCTCCAGTTTGTTGAGGTTTAACCCAGGTCAGAAAGAAACTGAGCCTAGTCCGCCCAGTGGTCATCTTTTACCATTCTTTGTTGGGTTGCTGTAGCACCTTATTGTGTCGTTGAAATGTCAAAGTACTTCACAGAAAATATTGTGAAGTGAATTGACTGTATTTTGTGGGAGGAAAATGGCAGGTAATTGCCTATAGCTGTTTCCCATAAATAGTCGTGGATTGAGTGACAAAGTTACTATTTTTCTTGGAGTGATTATTACTCAGGGAAAGTGATCCACCAATCAACTAACAACTGGGTTCATACTTACTGTTAGATAAACAGGCATGTGGAAAACTTCTCAAAGGTTTGGCCCTGCCTGAGAATTGAACCCGGGTCCTCTCGCTTGTGAGACGAGTGCACTAACCACTGAGCTACAGGAAGAATATGTCCTGCGGGCTCCACTGATCAGCTGCTGATTTTTTTTTCTCTCTCTTTTAGATAGGCTAAGGGTGGGAGCTTGTAATTTCAGGTAGTGTCTTTAGGGTGAAACAAGGGCATAATTTCAAAGATGATGATCTCCTTGTAACCTTAGTCAAGAGAGTGGATCTTGAGTTTACTGCACAGTACTGTAATCGTTGTAGTTGGAGTCTGGGAGCTTTTTCATTCGATTTACTACTGGTGCCAATATAGGCTATTACAATTTTATGGAAAGACTCCAATAGTCAGGTAATTGTACCGATCTTGTCCAGTGAGAACGTCTTATTTTCTGCTTATTTATGCGCTGTGGACCTTACTCTATGGACCATGGTGGTGTGAGCTGACAATTGGAAAACGCTCTGAGATGCCGACTGGCGTGGAGGGCGCTATATAAATCTAAGTTGTTGTTGTTGAAACCAAGCCACTGTAACTCTGTAAGTGCAGGTTTGAGCTCTCACTAGGTGGATGTGCTTGTCAGATGTCAATTGCCCAATCAGTGACTATCCTTCTTGGGCACAGAATGGGGGAAGATGAATGGGGTTTCCTTGATGCTGAACTGGTTCCAAAGTGATATGTTTCGCAATGGAGCCAGCCTTCTGCGGCAATCTCGATAGTCCAGTTCCTGAAACAGGTCAGTCTACATTACTCTAAGGCACTGCTGAAGACAGCACAGCCACCCTGGCTTATCGCAGGACATGATCGGGCAGATCAGTCGATAGGTGCATGAACTCTTCCCACTCAGCTCTCGATAACCCTACAAGCCAAAGCACTAACAGGCAGGGCAGCCGTACATGGAAATGTAGTGGCTAAGATCCAATCACTGTCTATATTTACCAATCAGAGAGTGATTGGTACAAAGAGGAAAATATCAACTATCATTCCTCAAAAAGGAGAGCAGAGATCGGGTTAAATACATTCTATTCAAATCCATTCACCAGGCTCCCAATGGCAAGCTCTGCAGGTTAGTTGGTTAGACTCCAGCAGGACCCTGGGGGCACCAAGTCTTGGCAAACTGAACCTATTACTCTCCAGAATCGGGTCATCGGAATGTGTGCTTCCAGGGACATCTCTGGAATTTTCATGTATTGGTGGGAAGCATGGAGCGTTCAGGTTGGTTTGGAAACTCTTAAGCATGACGATGGGTTTCAGCATGTCTCCGACACCTGGCTGACCAAAAGAAAAGTTGATTTGATTACATATTACCATGCCCGTTTTCAACTTGCTATTCAGTTTGAAATTAATTCCATACACCTTTATCAGTTTCAAAAGTCTTAGATCCAGAGTTCTTTTGAGTGCTTCCTAAAAATCTTTGTAACTTACATCTACAGGAGAGATTTTGTTCACTGATTCAGTTTAATTTTCTTCAAAGAACATCAGCAGATTTATGAGGCATGACCTGTTGCTTCTCAATCTATGCTGATTTAAGCTCACAGCCTCTATACCGAAACATTAACTGGTTCCTATGAAATCCTCTTATGCTTTTTCACCACTGATATTGTTAATAGAAACATAGAACCTTTCAGTAGAAGGGTATTTGGATCATTATGTGCATATCTGCAACCTGTTTATCTAAATCACTTCCTCTTTATATGGCACAGTTTTTAACATTGATGTGAGCAGGTGGGTGAGACCTTGGATTAACTTTCCATCCAAAGGACAATCATTGTTAATTCCCAATACAACACTGGAATGTCAGCCTGGACTATGAACTCAACATGGGTCTTGAACCCACAACTTTCTGCCTAGTCCAGAACACAATTGGTACATTACTTAAATCTCTGGAGTGTCAGAATCAAGTTTGTGTATAAACATACTTCAGCATAACTGACGTAATATTTGAATGAAACTCACAAACAACAGTAGAATTTGGAATAAGGGCAAGCTTAAAATTGAGATTTTAAGTGAAGAATACATTTCTATGAGATTTATGTTTAATAATCTATCAAAATGACAAAAATCTGGATTTTATATAAAAAGCCATAATAGAAGTTGTAATAAATCTGGCATTTAGTAATGATGAGGAGATGTTTGGCAGACTGCACAACATTTGGATGCTGGTCACAGTGTTATTTGAGTTGATATATTTAGGATAACACAAACCCTACAGTGTCCAGTGGGGCAATAAAACATTGGGTTGAATTGAGATGATATAAATTGCTTAAGCTTTTCTGTCACATTTAATTAAGAACAGAAAATGTTAGAATCCAGAGCAGGTCAACTGTACATGTAAGATGTAATTTTAATTTGGGGGTCATCATAGCGATCCAGATCCTGTCCTCATCTGAAATCCACACATTCCGCATAGATCTCTGAATAACAATCATGAACATGAAACCAAAGGTTGCTGAAGCCAAATGTAGCACTCAAGTTTATGTCCCAGCTGAGATCAGCTACCTCAGTCTGAGCATAGATTAAGCAGCTGACATGTAACCTTCTGGTGTGTATAACCCTTACCTTTACCAATGAGGCCTTGATGCGAGCCACAGCTGTTTGTCTTTCCACCTTTCATGTTAAAGTCACCTTGGCTCTGGACTATGTTATACCCTGGAAGCGTACTCCCTATTATGTGTACTATATTGGGACCAAACCTGCTGTGTTCTGAAACCAATGAACAATGCATTTAATAACAACAACAACAACAACAATTGACATTTATAGAGTGCCTTTCACGTCGGGAGGACGTCCCAAGGCGCTGAACAAGAGGCGTGTGACCCGAGCTGGGAGGGGAGTGTTTGGGAAGGGGTGAAACACGAAGGGGAGGTAAAAGAGTTCGGGGTGGAACAAAAGGCACGATCGAAGAGGAAAGTCTTCAAACCGGCCTTGAAAGAGGAAAGGGAAGAGGCGAAACGGAGGGATTGAGGGATGGCATTCCATAAGGTGGGAGCGGAGAAACTGAAGGCCCGACCTCCGATGGTGGGGTGGTTCGGGCGGGGGGCTTGGAGCAGGCCAAGTCCTGTTGAACGGAGGGTCCGGGTGGGCGTGTAGGGGGAGAGTAGATCGGTTAGGTAGGATGGGGCAAGGCCGTGTAAGGCCTTGTAAGTGAGGACGAGGATCTTAAACTCGATCCTCTGGAGGATGGGGAGCCAGTGGAGACGGGCGAGTGTGGGGGTTATGTGGTCACGGAGGCGGGTGCGGGATAGTACACGGGCTGCAGAGTTTTGGATGGATAATACAACAATATGGACACCATAGATTTTTTTAAAGCTTGCTTTCTGCTAGTGCAACCACAGAAATTGAAAACACAGAAGTAGGCCATTCAGCTCATTGTGTCCATGCTGCCTCTTTTAAAGGGCAATCCTTTCAATTCCATTTCCCTGGAGTTTACCCATAACCCAATAGTTTGCTCATTGTTTAAAGATACTTTAACTATTTACTTTAACTAGATCACTTTTGAAAGCTAATTTGAATTCTACCTCAACCACCACAGGGCATTCCGTATCCTAACAACTCTATGAGTGAAACCATTGCTGCTAATCTCCCTATTTGCCGATTTGTAGATCATAATTGATGCCTTCTAGTAAATGACTTACCAACCAGTATAAATAATTTCTCCCTATTGACTGCACTTAGTTTCAAAGACCTCTATCAGGTGACCCCTTAACTTTCTTTGTTGCAACCTGAAAAATGCAATTTCTTCCATTCTTTGCTCACAGGTCAAATGAACATTGACCAATTAAGCACTCGATTTGCTTCTATTTAAGTGCTTGTTCTCAATAGCACATCTGGTAAAAACATCAGTAATGTGGAATTAAATCACAAAGAATAGGAAAACATGGGTTCAAACTCTGTCTGCTCATTGATTTCAGAGTGTACATTCAATTCCATACACAGGGAAATTGCAATGTATAGATACTATGCTTAATTGGAATTTTCAACTTGTTTAGGATACCCTTAAGCATTATGATGAGGTTCCATGTGTGTCAGATATCTGGCTGATCAAAAACAGTTTTCTCAGGAGAAGAAGAAAGTTTCATGATGTTTTAAACTTCCAAATCATCTCTGTGTCACCAGTTCTGACATAGGGTCATGGACCTGAAACGTTGACTCACTTTTCCTTTCTCCATAGATGCCACCTGACCCGCTGAGTGTTTCCCAGCAATTTCTGTTTTTGTTCCATAATATTTCAGTTTGAATAAAGAAATGCAAGCCAGTAGGGTGTTGGATCAGAAAGAGACCTGAGTCAAGGAAAGATGGAGCTACACCCTTAAAACAATACTGATGGCTGTGTGGTGACACACAGCAGGTGTCACCATTGAAGAGGTTTGGTGATTAATGGTTTGAGGTCAACTTCATTTCGCAATCTTCCAGGTGAATTGGTCATTCACTTCATGGTTGTTTGCAAGATGGCTCTGCAAAAAATGGCTACTGTGCTTGCCTATTGTGGTTGCTACTTGTGCCGGTAACAACTATGAAGCTTTGATAAATTGCCAATAATGATTATGAGCACAGTATAAATGCAAGATCTTTCCTCCTTGTTTCCAGGAGCCATCAATATAAAATAGTCACAAATAGATCAAATAGGGCATTTAGAAGAAATTTATTTATGCAGAGAATAGTTGGAATGTGGAACTTGCTTCCACAAGGAACTGTTGAGGCAAATAGCATAGATGTATTTCAGGGGAAGTTAGATAGGTACATGAGGGAGAAAGGAATAGAAGGTTATTCTTGTAGGCTTAGTTGAGGAAGGGCAGGAGGAGGCTCATGTGGAGCATAAACGCAGGCATAGACCAGTTGGGCTGAATTGCCTTGTTCTGTTCTATATATTCTGAGGTATTCTAATTTATTCTTACTTAAGCATTAGCACATCAGTTGTTGAGATTAAGACTGGACTGATTCAATTAAAAATTGCAGACATACAGCCAACCTGCAATACTATTGTGAATATGAAAGGATTATTATTGAATGATCTGAAGGAAAATACAGAAAACAGATGCATAAATCAATGAAGAGAATTTAGAAATAGGAAATGAGCAACAAGAGTAAGATCAACCAACTCTTCAAATCCAAGTACAAATTGAGAGATTGGAAGGGAGTGAAGGAAGGAAGAGAGGGAAAGAGGGAAGGAAGGAAGGGTAAGAGAGAAGGAATTGTAAGAAACAAAGATGGAAGAGTTTCCACTAAAAAATTAAGAATATCTAGAAGAAAATAAAATGAACAGATTTTGTTCTGGTAAGAGCATTATTCCCAATTAATGATCATGATTTTTGAGAAGACAATGTTACCATATTTGGCTGGAATTTACATTACTCCAGGTCCAGGATGATTTAAGTTCTCAATGTATGTACAATGCATGTGATATCTCAAAATGCCCCAACACCCATGCTTACATAACACCTTTCATGTCAGGAGCCTACTGCAGAATACTTTGCTTGTTATGACTGAGATAATTGTGAAGCTTAAATTGCAAGCCAAACAACATTGTTGTATTCATGGATTTTCAGTTTAGATTTCAGTAAATCTAAGGAAGTAATATTATTATTTCTGAGAATACCCCATTTAGAATAATTTGGTGAATCAATTTATAACCCCCAAAAAGATACAAGATTTAAACATGCTATATAATTCAGGATTTAAGATTAATATTGAGCAATGGGGGAATTCCCACAGTACAATATATAATCTAATAAAATGTATGTATTGTAACAAGTTCTACAAAAGTTATTTATATTGCTACACACAACAACACCAATAGCATTTTTATAGCACTCTTAATGCTGGATAGAGTCCCTTACGTTTGGTATGATGTATTTCATGTTGGGAGGACATCTCAAAGTACAGGGCATAAATTGTATTTGAAGGCGAATGTGACAGCGAATCCTTATGCTCTTATGACTTGAAGCACCAATTTTATTTGTGGAATTATTGGCTGGGACACCAGTTTAAAGACCCTCCTCTTTTTGAATAGTGCTATGTGACCGATATTGTCTACCTAAACTCGTTTATCATCTTTAAATCTCACTTTGAAACTTTTGAGTGCATTTAAATTATCATGCATAATTAACGAGATAGTTTCTTATGTAAAAGTGATCTATAATGTTGAGCACTTTATGAAAAAAAATATTTGGATGTCTGACACATGCAGAGACCCATCACTGTGTTTAAGTGTATCCACACCAGAATGAGAATTCCATGTACACCTCCAACGCATTGAAAATATTTATGTTCTGATTTTTTTTTAAAATGGGTCATCAGTGAAGCATGAGTTAAAAATTCTGTAAACTTTCAATATAAATGGGTCCTGGTTATTATGGACACAATTTCATAATTGCTTGAAGTTGTTATTTGTTTTAGCATTAAACCAGTATTGTCTCATGTTTGACTGCTTGACTGCTTAGTTATGACATATTTTTATTACATGATAAATATACACCCAGTGGTTCTAGGGTCTGATTTATAAGCACTCACATGAACACAGAGATAACTGTCTGACTATCAATAAATAACTACTGTACTAGGATAAGGGACAATATTGTTTCAACTCAAATTAATCTGTCTATGGTCCGTTAAGATCTGACTGTTGGTTGGGTTCTCTTAAATATGCTTCAATGACTCTCAGAGAAAAGGGACTTTTACTTTTATTGTCTGTGTGAAATGAGCTGTGCCTTTTACTTAGTCTCAACTTCCAATGGGGGAGGATGAAAGCATTTCATTGCATTGACATTAATAGTTAGTCATGTTGTCATTGCAGATGTGCATTATCGATTAACCAATTAATTGACAAATATTTGGCAAATTAATCACAGCTGCCAAATTGATTAAAACTAGGAGTGCATTGGGGGTGAAGTGTTGGAATGGTTCAGCATGTTGTTTATTTGCCTTTAGGACCTGGCTTTGTATTTTTCCATATAGAGTTACATGTATGTATGCAACCTATCCATGAAAATTTTCCTGTTTCTGAAAATTAAATATACTTCCCCCACTCTCTTTCTCTGGAGGGATGCATCCTATTTAACTGATTCCACAGAGTATTGAATGCAAGTTGGCAAAGATTCAAGGCTTGAGGACTTTAAAGGAAACCTCTTAGACTTTAACCAGCTAAAACCACATTGCTATCCATTGAAAAAACTGTCCAGCAAACTTCCTGTTGCTAGTTCAGGTAGATCCATTCCTACTTGTTTGGCTTGCAGAAGTGGGAAGAATTTCTGCTCCCAATGACTGTTCTGCCCCCTGTAAATCTTGCCATGGAGCCAAATGAACTGGTCTGAGTTGTGATTTACTAGTGCCCTGGAGTATCGTAGACCCACCCAATCAGGTACCCGACTACCAAGACCACCACAGAGGGTTGGCTTGATTCCGATTTGATTCCAGAATACCACCCTACAGTTTTCTTATAACAGAATCAAGCTTTTTCTTAAACTTGTCCTGGCATCTACTACTGTCCAGGTAACTTATCAGACCGGTTCTCTCAGTTAAAAAAATGCATCCTGATTTATGTTCTGGATTTGCTTTCTCTAACTCATTTGACATTGATATATCCCTATACATAAATCTCCTTTTTGAGCTGAAGAGGCCAAGATTATATAGTTGTTCCTCATACTTTATCCCTCAACACTTGGGATCAGTCTTATTACTCCTCCCTTTGGCTTGGGTAATCACTTTATGTCACACTGACCAGAATTGCACTTAGCACTGCAGATGCAGTCTGACCACTGTAGAGCATGGGTGTGAACTCAACCGATTTGACAACCTATTTGTCTTAATGCTGTTTGATTACAGTATATGATGAGTCAGCGCGAGATCCCTTTCAGCTTCTCTCTCAGTAAGATCCATTATATTCTTGCATTTGCCTTCATGTATTTTATATTTATGGAGTAAGGCTGAGACGTCTACCTCTGTGAAATTTGCATTATAGCAAGTGTCCTCTGGTAGTCTGGAGTCAATGTAAAATACCTTCATCCACATTTTAAGTCACCATAGCCACAATCTTAATGTGGCACATAGCTCCTCACTCGTACGGTGCCAAGTGAGTAACTTTCTCACTGGTATCTAACATGCGAGTTGTGTAAAGCATATGCAAGATTGTTTTTTATTCTGGTCAGCCAGGTGTCTGACAAGTGTGGAAACCCATCACCATTTTTAAGTGTGTCCAAACCAAGCAGAGATTTCTGTGCATCCTACCAACGCATGGAAATCCCAAAGATAGATTGTTGGAAAAGAATGCGCGTTCTCATCCTGGAGGGAAGCATCCTGCTTACCTAATGCCAGAAAGTATTAAGTGCAGATTGGCAATAGTCAAGGTTTGGGGAGCCCAGAGCATTTGTTGAGGTGCTGCTATGGTCGAGCTAAAACCGCATAGCTTGCCATTGCTATTGCTGTCTGGCAAACTTTTCTGCTTCTTGTCCAGCTACGACCACCCTACCCATTAGGGTTGTGGCTTGCAGAATTAATAACAGCAACAATAATAAAATTACATTCTTATAGTGTGTTTCATATCAGGATGACATCACAAAGTGCTGGGCAGACAATATTTTGGATCCGAGCTGGGGATAGGGATTGGGGAGGGTGGAAGGCCGGGTGGGAAGAAGGTTGATCGAAACATGAACTGAGTGGGATGACTTCCTGACCCTAGAGACTGGTCAGCCCTTCCAAGTCCTGCTGATGAGCCAGGTTGCCTGCGCTGTCATCAGCAGTGCCCTGGAATAATGCAGACCCACCTAGCTCAGAAACTGGACTACCAAGACCGCCAGAGAGGGCTGGCTTGATTCTGACATTCTGTTGCCAGACGCATGTCACCTTCGAGTCAGTTCAGCTCCAAGGAGACCCCGGGTTACAGGGATATGTATCCAGAAGCAACTGCAGGTCCTCTCAATTACGTCATTAATTACCAACGAAAAGAATTCCAGAGGCTGCTGTAATCCTTTCCATTTGGGTATTAACTGCACCACTAAAGGCATCTGTAACACGCTGCGTTCAGAAGAGTTTACACATGAACTCACACATTAGATACCAATCTGTTAGACAAATAATTAGTTTTTATTAAGTGTTGGAGGACTGCTTTAAGTGCTCCGAGATGCTGTCTGGCAGGAAGGGCACTACATAAATGCATATTGTTGTTGTTGAGGTGGAGGAAAAGTGTTTAGAAAAAACAAGTGCCAAGAATGCAGCACCATATTCCAGCTACCCAGCGACACTGCAGGAGATTGTTTTGTGTAATTTACATTTGCAGTCAGTTGTTTGTCAAACTATGACTTAATTATGAGCCTGTTTTTGAATATTGGCTAAATATCAACCCATTCCATTAATATGTTTTGTTTAATGATCCCAGCACCTTTACGGGGTAACATAGGATAAGTCTGTGCAATGGCAGGCAAATTGATTAATCATTTGCACTAAAAAAGACCAGAGTTAAACTAAACAGGAATTTCATACAGTACATACTGAGAAGGATAGCGAGGGTTAATGAGAGTCTAGCAGAGAAGAATATCAATAAGTAACATTTTTGTTGTTTTAGACTTCTCGGACTTCAGAGGAGGCCTATAACAGCCAAAAAAGCTGCAATGAACCTTCTGTGTGATTAAATTCCTAGTACCTTTATTATGACAACAGTATTATTCTTTCTGCCACAATGCCCTCACTTTCTGGAGGTTCCTCCTGAAATTCCTTCACACTGTGTCTTTAAAACTCTGGCAAAAATCTACCACTTTGATTATGCCTTCAAGCACCTTACCTCTACTCACTCCAGGTAAAGATAAGTATGGTCTCTTTGGAGCTGAACTGGCATGTTTGGAAATAGAATGTCAAAATCAACATGTTCAGCAACAAAATGTCAGATTTGTGGCAGACCTCTTTAGTGGTCTCAGAAGTCCAATTCCTGAACTAGGCAGGCCAGTAGTACTCCAGGGCATTGCTGATGACAGCCCAGCCAGGCTGGCTCATTGACAGAACTTGGAAGGCAGACTAGTCAATGGTGGCAGGGATTCTTTTTGATCTGCTCCTGTTAACTCTGCAAGCCAAAGACCTAATGGGTATGGTGGCCCGAGTTGAACAAGTAGTGGAAAAGCTTGCCAAGCAAAGCTTTCAATGGCAATCAAAGCAGTTTTAGTTGGATGGACTCCAGCAGTACCCCAACACACACTCTGGGGTCCTGAAGTCTTGCCTTGCTAATCTGTGCTTAATACTTTCTGGAATTAGGTAAGAAGGATGCATCTCTCCAGGGAGAGCATGTGCATTCCTTTCCAACAATCTATTTACGGGGATTTTTTTGACAGCTTGGTGTCTGACATGTGAGGAAACCCATCTCCATGCTTAAGAGTATCTAAACCAAACTGAGTTTGGGTATCCAATATTGTTTGGTTATTCTTATACATGGTGATGGGTTTCTGCAAGTGTCAGACATCCAGCTGACCACCTGACAATTAAACAAATACACAATGCAATGGATACATTATTCTTAGGTTGGATTATTTTAATACCAACATGAGTAGTTTGAACTCAGAATCCACATGCTATTCCTTTTAAGTTTCCCTTTGGACATAGAGAAGTCACAGAACATTAATAGTATACAAAAGGCTGTGTCATCACAGTTGCTTTTTATATCAAAGGTGTTAGCTGGCTCAGTTGGTAGCACTGTCAACTATGCAGTACAAGATTGTGGGTTTGTGCCTCAGGTAGGGAGTTTGAACTCAGTCTTTGCTGACACTGCTGTACAGTTCTCTGGGTGTGCTACATTGTTGGACTTAGAATCATAGAATTATATGGCACAAAAGGAGGCTATTCGGCCCATCTAGTTTATGCCGGCTCTTTGAACAGAGCAACTCAATCCCACTGCCCAGCTTTTTCCCATAACCTAACAGACCTACTCTTCCTAAATAAAGATTTAATTCCCTTTTAAAAGATGTTATGGAATCTGCCTCCACCACCTTTTCAGGTAATGCATTCCAGATTCGAACAACTCGCTGAGTGAAAATAATTCTCCTCAGCTCCCCTCTGCTTCGTTTTGAAACTATTTTAAATCTGTAACCACAAGTCACTGATTTGCCCAGTCTTTCCCTATTCACCCTGTCGAAACCTCTCATAATCTTATAAACCTCTATTAGGTCTCCTCTCAATCTTCTTTGTTCTAGAGAGAATAAGCCTAGCCTATCTAGCCTTTCTTCGTAGCTGAAGTCCCTCATTCCTGGTTCCATACATGCTATCCTTCAGAAGAAATATTAAACTAAGTTTTCATCTGCCTGATCAGGTGGACAGTCAATATTCTATGACACTGTTGGTAAAGAGAAGAGAATTTCTCCTACTGTCCTGGCCAAAAATCCACCCATTAAAATTAGTGATTTACTTCATGCTGATTGTGCACTCATTTTACCGTTAACAGCGAGATGGTGAGAAGATGAAAGGGGCGGGAGGTGGGGACATTACACATGGGTGAGAGTAAAGTCTTAACATATGAAGAGCTGAGGAGATAAACTGGAAAAAAATTGAAAACTTGTAAAACTAAAAGAAAGCTGCAGAGGATTTTCCCCCAAGGAGCAACAAGCAGGCTTTATAGTGAACATAACCTGTGCTGCTGATGATAAGCAGGCACTATCTTCCCAGTGGGTCACAGTGGACCATAATATTACATAATGTTAGTCACTTGTGACTTAAATTGATAGCTACACTGAAATTCACCATCTGTAGCACATCAGCTAGAACACTGACAAGTTTGTCTGATCTTACGGGTTTGCTCTGAAATTAATGGGAAAAAAAGTAGGTATTAAGATCAAAGAAATGAACTTCAGGTGTCATAAATGCATCAAAGCTTCTTAATGTGCTCACATTCTCACCTTATGGAAACTATTCAGCACTTGCAACTGCTCCCCACTGGGACCACACAGAACGGACTAGACTGAACTATAACACAGTAGGAGACAACCATTCACAGACTGGAAATGTTTACTTACCTCAAGTATGATTGCCTCATTCTTTCATTAATCTAAAATAGAGTGCTTTTTGTGGCATATATTGATGATACATCATTAGTCTTATTCTTGAATTGCCGCCCATTAAAACAAAATATACTATTTCAGAGACATTTTTGCATCACCTCAGTTTAATACAGTGACAAAAAAATGTCATGGTTATTTCAGTATTGATATTGGTGCAAAATATACAGTACGGGTAAGCAAAGCTTGAATATTTAGTTGTGTTAATGCACTGAACCATGTTTTGAAGCTTTAGATATACAGTATAAGGATTCCAACACCCCCATCCCCCGCCATGTGTGTGTGGGTGTGGGTGTAATATGTAAATTTGTTTGTCTGTATATTTGTGTGCGCTGCAGATTATTTTCATTTGCATTCGTCAGGGTAGGGTTAAACCATCCTGAAACATTACAGCAGTTTTCCCTGTAAGATAAACACTTTTTTTTTTCAAATTGGTCATTTGAATTAAGTATATAATACACAGCCCATAAAGAAATTTACTTTTCCCCCATTATCGGCTTTGATAATTAAAGTGAACTCAAATTCACATTCAGATTTGTAAGAGCCAAATTAAAAAGAAACTGTGAACTTTAAGTTAAGGGTTACACCGATATCTATGCAGGAAACCAGGGGATACTGCAACAAGTCTTAGTCAGAATAACAAAAAACTAGAGTTTGGGTTTGTTGAAGTTGTCCAGGTCAGCTCTTTTACAGGATTAATTGACTCTTGTTGCATAATTTTTGCATTTGAAGGTCATGAAGCAGACCTTAAATGTTATTCAAAGATTACAGAGTATTTCTATCCAAATATGTTTTCAATGCTTGGCATGGCAAAGTAAAAATGCATGAGGCATTTTAAAGGTAAGAAAAAAAACATACAATATCACCAGATTTCTGGAGAAACATGAGATCGACAGTGAGATAACATTGAAAATATGCACTAATTGGCTTTTTTTTCTTGGTGAAATACAATCTTGTATTGACCCAGGGATCTTGATGGAATCTACCTTATTATTTAAATACTCGTGTGGATAAAAATAATGCAAAAGAATGTAAGGGGTCACTAGGTACTGTTAAGCTGATGATATCACATTCAAAGTAAACCTCTTAAAGTGCAGACTTATGCAGTCTAGCAAAAAAAACATGTGTTTTAACACTAAAGCAGATTGATATTTGGATTAATTGGTAAATTCAATTTTCTTTCTAGACAGCATAGATCTTCCCTGACAACTCTTGAAAGTGAACCTCTCATTGACACAACGTTATGCCCATCATTATTTCCTGCTGATCAACTGATGTTACGAACTGATGTTACTGATGTTCGTAACTCAATGATCATGTCATAACTATCAGACATCTGGGGGGCAACACTAATGTGCAACATCTGGCATGAGAGATATAACTAGTACTGTGCTAAAAAATATCCTAAATGGAATAAAATCACACCATGAGCTGACTGTTGTAAATTATGACACTGTAAAGTGATTTTAAAGTTTAATCTCATTCTGGGGTTTGGTTGATAGCAATAAATCACAAAAGCTTTCCAGGTGCACTTTGTGATGATGTGGGAATCCCGGAATCTAATATCTCCCAGGCATGTTTTATTCCCAATGATGCTTCTTCTGTTAGCAGTAAATTTAAACCATATCAAACCTACATTGTGGAATTATTATTGTAGAATTAATCCTAGTTTCCTTCCCATAAAATGAAGCCTCAGATCAATCTATCTTTTAAATCAAGAAAGTTTATACAGTATCTTGAAATCTCTGATTCAGATACATACATTTCTACTCTGGCTACTGTGAAGGCCAGCAAGGCTAGTGAATCTGCTCAGCACATCGCTGGCACATCCTAGAAGAGTTGGCAGTGTATGCACCACCAGTGGAAACTAAAAATTGTTTAGATTTTGGGCCCGGTCTGGCTGGTACGAATTCCTGATACCGGAAATCTGGTAACCCCAGGGATTACTATCATAGTAATTCCCATTAGAAAATATGATTTTACAGTGAAATTAAGGTTAGCTCCTATTTTTTTCATGCATCCATTGCTACTATCACTGCTATTTTATAATGGTGAAAATAACGTTTGGAATCATCGACTGTTCTGTGTGAGGATAGGACATTAGCATCTATGAGATTTATGATTTGCTCCATTGTGGATTCTCACAACTATTCCCAAACAGATTTGAACCTGGCATTGACTGTAACTTGGAGGTTTGACCTGATTGCCTTTATAGCACCCAGTGGGATCATTCATAAAATGACGCTTCTCTATGTCTATCATTTGTGTATGTGCGATCTGCACTGCAGATGCCTCTGATATTGACACGTTCTGTGGTCCATTTCACCAATGCAATGGTTTATTAGCCAGAGGGGAGATGGTGTGTTGAACATCAGTTTTGGACTCCATGAAGACAGATCATCTTGTGATATCCTCTTAACAGGAGGCAAGTTCTTTTTCCACTCAAACCTCGTTGCCATTCAGATTTAATGTTTCTCTGATGATCCCAATGGCCTGAATGTTACATATTTATTTGCTATTCATGTTGTATTTGTTTCTTTTACATTATCCATAACTGAATTTTTTTTTATTTTTTCAATTCCAGCCAATTGCTTAACGTTGTACGTACATACATATATATGTCTTTTTATGTTATTGGTTCCATCCTTAGATTTACAACTGAAAGAAAATTCGCTTTGCCTCTAAATCTAACCTGCAATATTAACAACAATTTGTACTAAAATTCTAAGTTTCACGTAGGTGAAGATTTTAAAGCACAGAGTATAAATCTTGGTAGGGTGGAAGATGTGGTGAAGGATAGGCAGGAGGTGATCAAAGGTTCATTCAAAGAACAACAACTTGCATTTATATAGTGCCCAACATGGATTTGTTAAAGACAAACCTTGCCTAACAAATCTAATAGAATTTTTTGAAGAGGCGACTGTGAGGGTTAATGAGGGAAATGCGGTGGATGTTATTTACATGGATTTCAAAAAGGCTTTTGACACAGTACCGCATAAGAGATTAATAAAAAAAATTAGAGACTCATGGTATTAAGGGGACAGTGGCAGTTTGGATTAAGAACTGGCTGAGTGACAGAAAGCAGAAAGCAGGTTGATGGGTGTTTCTCGAAATGGAAGGAGGTGTGCAGCGGTGTCCCCAAGGGATCGGTATTGGGACCACTGCTCTTTCTAATATATACTAATGATCTGGACTTGGGCATAGAGAGCACTATTTCCAAGTTTGCAGATGATACAAACTTAGCTGGGGTAGTAAATAGTGAGGAGGACTGTAACCAACTGCAAGCAGACATACACAGAATGGTGGAATGGGCTGACATGTGGCAGATGGATTTTAATGTGGATAAGTGTGAGGTGATACACTTAGGTAGGAAAAATGATAGGAAGCAATATAGACTTGGTAGCTCAATCTTAAGGGGGGGGTGAACGTACAGAGATATCTGGGTGTTCAAGTAAGCAAATCATTAAAGGTGGCAGGGCAGGTAGATAAGGCAGTAAAAAAGGCATTTGGTGTACTGAGCTTTATTACTAGGGGCATAGAGTAGGGAGGTTATGGTTAATGTATACAAAACACTGGTTAGGCCTCAACTGGAGTACTGCGTCCAGTTCTGGGCACCTTACTTCAGGAAGGACATTAAGGCACTGGAAAGAGTGCAGAGGAGATTCACGAGAATGATACCAGGAATGGGGAACCTTAGCTATGAAAACAGGCTAGTAAAGTTAGGACTTTTCTCATTAGAGCAGAGAAGCTCGCGTGGGGACCTGGTAGAGGTCTTCAAGATCATGAAAGGTTTCGACAGGCGAGATAGGGAAAAGCTGTTTCTGCTGGTAGGTGTGTCTTGTGAACCGTGGTCACAGTCTTAAGATATCTACCAAAAGAAGCAGAGGGGAGGTTGAAATAAAAAATTTTACTCAGCGAGTTGTTTGAATTTGGAATGATCTGCCTGATAGGGTAGTGAGGTCCGATTCGATAGCAGCTTTTAAGAGAGAACTAGATAGGAATCTGGGGAAGACGGGTTTGCGGGGTTATAGGGAGAAAGCTGGTGATTTGGGTTAATGAAAGTGACTTGCTCGGTCAAAGAGCCGGCACAGACTCGATGGGCCTAATGGCCTCCTTCTGTGCCGTAACATTCTATGATTCTATGATTCATGTGGGGTAGCATCTTAGAGTATTCAACAATGCAGAGCTTGATGTGAGCCAGGTAGAGAGAGGGGAGGAAAGGGGAGATGACCGTAAGGACATCTGAAGAGGAAGGTTTGATCTGATAATGGGCAAGGATAAGGCACGGTGGAGGGATTGAGTCAGAGAGTTCCATAATTTTGGGGGTGTAGTCGCTGATAGCACAGCCTCTGGTGGTGGAGTGGAAGAGATGAGTGAAGGTGGCGGATAGTGGAGTGGGGAGTAAGCAGGACAGAGAGTTGGAAGATTTTAAGGCACAAAGTGATATGTATATCAGTCTAAGGATCTTAAACTAGATATTATCTGTAATAGGGAGTCAGTGAAGTCTGGCAAGTCCTGGGGTGATAGGGGAATGGAGTTTGGTGTGGATAATGACACAGGTAGGGGAGTTTTTAATTAATTGAATCTGATGAATGGTGGAACTGGAGGGAACGGCAAGGAGGACATTGGAACAATTAAGGTGAAAGGTGACAAATGCATAGATAAAGTTTTCGTCTATGTAGGGTATGAGTTGCATTTGGAAATGGGCAATATGGCGAGTTGGAGGTAAGCAGTCCTGGTCAGGGACTGGATGTGGTTTGGACTGGAATCTGAGGATAGACACTTGGTTGCACACAGGTTAATAATAACAATAATAACAATGATAATAATCCTTGCATTTGATGTAGAGCTTTTCATGTCTTCTAGATGTCTCAAAACGCTTCACAGAATATACTGTAAAGTGAATTGTCTGTATATATGTGGGGAAAATGCAGCAGCCAGTTGCATACAGCAGTGTCCTACAAATAGTCGTGGATTGAAATGACCAATTTATTATTTTTTAGGGATAAATATTAGGCATGTGGAGTAAGGAAGCTTGCCCTGCCTGGAATCAAACCAAGGTCTATCGCTTGGAAGGTGAGTGCTCCAGCCACTGAGGTACAGGACTCTAGTTTTAGTAAGTCTGAGCGACAGGCCAGAAAGGTTAAGGAGGTTGGAGCTGTAGGTGAGAAGAAAGATTATTGGTCGGGTTTTCAAAAGAGAACAAGGCAGAGGGATTGAGGAAGATAGTTCCAGAGAGCAGGAGCTATGTTCCTTAAATACTTTTGTAGATACCTGTTCTCCTTGCCAACTATATTGCTTTAGTTTCTCATTGTGTTGTACCTGCTTTTAGAATGTGTTTGTCAAATCATAATGATCAGTTCTCTCAGAATAAGACCAGCATCTTCAGTTACGATGGATTTTGGATAAGTTGTTTTTTACAAAGAAGATAACTGTCGTATAGATGGGAAAAAGGGCTTAGTTTGTTGAGAAGTGGTTATTATTTTCCAGTAGACCAGCTCCCTTGATGCTCTCTGGACCCTAAAAAAGACAATCTAACTTTCCCATGGAAATATTGGCACTTTCCCAGTCTCAAAACCTATTTAATAGTAGTACATGCAAATATTTGAAATCAGACACATATGCTCTCTGGATGATAACTGTATTAATGATCAAAATACAGAATGGCGAATTCCAAAATCCTGAAGATTTTTTCTTGGTTTTATTCGTATTGTACAAACTCAATTCGATGAATTCTAAATCATATAGGTTGATTCATTAAACATGAAACCTAAGCATTGCCAGTAATGAACAGCCAGCCTATAATATTAATTGAAAGCTGTGGAGAAAACTAATATATCACAGAACAATGAATAAAAAGTGGACTTGGGGCTAGTTATACCATATTAATGTAACATTTTAGAGTGTGCAATATTTGGTAATTGTCAAATTGAGTTTTAACTTTGAAACCTATTTTTGTTGGTTCTTAAAATAAACTTACAGAAAAATGGCTTAAAAATAAAAGATTGCACAGTATTTACTTTGGCAACCTCTGGATGCTCTGAAACACTACATTAATACTAGAACCAGGCAGAATATTTACCTGTTTTTTGTTGCAATTCATACCACAGTGATACCACAGGAATAGAGCCTGGCAAGGTCTCGGTTACGGAGTTTGGTGCAGCTGAAATTACGAGTGGCAGAACTTTGAATTAATTGGATTTAATTAATTTCAGCACCTTGGCACGTCCTCCCAACGTGAAAGGTGCTCTAGAAATGTAAGTTTGTTGTTGTTTTACGAATGGTGGAGCTGGTGAGACCAGTTAGGACAGCATTGGAATAATTGATTTGCGCGATGACAAATGTCTGGATAAGAATTATGGTTGTGTTCGGTGTGAGGTATGGTCAGAGGAGATGGAGGAAAGTGGTCCTGGTTAGGAACTAGATGTGGAGTAGAAAGGACAGCTGGGGGTTGAAACGAGGGCCTAGTTTATGCACTGGTTCAGTATTTCTGAGATAACAATAACAAAATTACACTTGTATAGTGCCTCTCATGTCAGGAGGACGTCTCAAGATGCTGGATAAGGCAGTCAAAGCCTTAAGTTAGAAGATGTTGATGGGAGCAAAGCAGTATGGCTTTCATTTTGTCAACGTTCCGCTGCAGGAGGTTAGCATTCATCCAGGCTTTGATAACTGAAAAACAAGCTGACAGAACATCAGCACATCAGCAGAACTGGAGTCACACTTGGGGGAGAAATAATTTTGTTGCGATCAGCTTACATGTGGAAGTTGACCCCATGTTTCTGCCAATGACATCACCGAGAGAGAGCATGTAAATAAAGAAAAGGGAGTCAAGATTGACGCCTTGGGGTACACTGGAAGTGGAGGCAGGAGAAAAATTATTTGTGGAGACAAAGTGATAGCAGTTAGTTAAGCAGGATATTGCGATCCCACTAAGGTGGATGAGGGTGGAGAGACAATAGAGGGGGATGACATTGCCTCTCCTCCCTCAGTCAGAGAGGTCCAGGAGGACAAGGTGACAGAGAGATCCCGGTCACAGTGAGAGAAGTAATTTGTTACTTTTTTGATGGTCGCTGTCTCTGTGCCATGGGTGGGACAGAAACCAGTATGGAGGGTCTCAAGTAAGTAGTGAAAGGGGAGGTGTTGGTTAACACGTCAAAGTTGGTTAACAACACATTCCAGGGTTATAGAAATTAAGGGTAAGTTTGAAATGGGCTGGTAGTTTGCAAGGTTAGAGAGATCAAAGGTTGGTTTTTGAGGAGTGGAGTAATGACAGCGATTTTCGGGCAGAGTGGGACAGAGTCTGAGGAGAGGGATAGGTCTCCCTGACATTCGTGATCACTATTTTGATGCAGGTTTTCCTTAGGTTCATTGTAAAAATTTGAAAATATTAAAAACAAACGTACCTGAGCAGCTACTTTAGGCAACGTTGCATCGAGTTTAATCACCTCCAGCACCCTGTTGGAAGGATACACAAACCTGATGTGTTCTGCAGTAAACCATTAAAGGTTAAACATTAAAGATCCCACTGCATTATTCGAAAAGAGATGAGATATCTCTTGATATCTTGTTTCCCAAATAAAATATTGGTCACTCACTCCATAGCTCCATGGCTGCTGAGGTTTGCTCACAAAATACAGTCAACCCACTTGACAGCATATCCTGTGAAGTGTTTTGAGATGTCTCGATGACGGGATAAGACATTATATCAAATACAAAGATTATTATTTCACCCAGTCATTCTCCAATGACACAATGAAGGATTCTACTCCTCGTATGATACAAGACGTGATAAGAGTGAGACAAGAACAGTAAAGCCTTTGAACCATTTCAATGATGTTCTTCCATGTCAGCACTGACTTCTATTACTGCCTTCAGATTCAATATTTCACATTTGACCTGCAGGTTACAGCACAAATGTTGATGCCTGAATGTGCTGTTTTTTTCTCTCCTTTTCTCTCATACCTGCTTCAACACAATTGTGGTGAATGATCTGTCACCTCACTCAGAGAATACCATCCATCTTGACAGATCATGACCCATGTCAATGCTTTCTTGGCCTATTGGTCAAGGCCCAGTCAACCCACCCATGGGCCAATTATATCTCAAGCTTTTCTCTCTGTGAAAGTGTATAACTGACCTGAAAGAACAGATGGGCCCTTGCAAAATCTTACAAAAACATCTTGCTTGCTCACCTATCATGTCAATTTCATAAACAGTAATAATCCTTAAATTTCATATGACGCTCACCACGTCTGAAGGATGTCTCAAAGCTCTTCTCAGATTTTTTTAAGTAAAGTGACTGTATATTTTGTAGATGAACACACAGCCATAACACATAACAATATTCCACAAATTGCCATGAACTGAATGATCAGTTTTATCTGCGGGATTGTGAGCCAGCAAACTTCACTTTTCAAACAATGCCTTTAAGTCAACCTGAAAAAGCAGACAGTACTTGTTTTAATGTGTCATCTGAAGGCTGATACCTTCATCGATTCAGCACATCCACTGCATTAGAGTCTCTATCTACACTGAGTTCAATGTCTTTAACAACAACAACAAAATTAAATCTGTATAATTTAAGTGGAGCTTAAACCCTTGACTCCTGATTTTCATCTGACAATCTGCAAAAATATGTAAACAGATTCTGAGAAAATGATAAACAAAAAAAAGTAAAGTTAAGTTATTTTAAAACATATTACCATCCTGTTCCTGAATTAAGGAGTGGGTAGTGTTTAGACATGTTTGACTGTATTGTTATGATCAGTGTTGTACTATAGTGGCAGTGGCTGTTGGAGATATGATTGTAAAAAAAATGTTACTTATAAAAGGTTTTAACTTAACAATTTTTAAGATTATATTTTATAGCTAGAGGCGAGGTGGATTGAAGGGTAGGGATATGCAATTCTGGAGGATCGTTGTTACAGTGCATGTCTGATTCCCCAATGCTGGAATATGACTTAATTCCCTTGTTAAAACCTTAATTCAGTGAATCCCTTGTATGCCGTTCTGTCGTTTCCACTGTCAGCTTCAGTCAAGAGGATGGGCAGCAAACACAACATTGGCCTCTTTCAAGGTTGCTGTGTAACCAATCACTGGGGATTGCTGAAACATGCCCCAGCGTTGAACTCCTGCCAATGTGCCCTCATTTCCATTATCTGGCAAGCTCCCCTTGTTATTTTTCCTGGCAAGTGGGGCCAGATTGGCAACTTGACGTCTGGAAGGAAGGAATGTCTCCTGGTGTGAATCAGCTAAGACTGATTCAAAATCTGAAGAGTACGCTGTCAGTAAGATAATACATGTATGTCAATGTGACGTATGAAATGGGAATGCAGTCTCTGAGCATCAGTGTGCCCATTCTTTCTTTTCGTGGGACCTCGACATGTGCAAATTGGCTGTCATATCCGCTTACAAATACACATTGACAAACTTCATTTGTCACCATTCAATCCTCCTCCACCGCCTCTCCTCCCACCGCAACCTTCAAGATTCTGTCCTTGACTGGTTCAGGTCTTGTCTCACACATCGCCTCCACTTTGTCTGCCAATGGCTTTTCTTCTAGCCCCCGGACCGTCTTGTGTGGCATTCCTCAGGGCTCTGTCTTTGGTCCCTTCCTCTTCACTTCTACATCAATGACATCATTCACATGGAGTAAGTTTCCACATGTACACAGATGACACCCAACTCTAAATCTCCACTTCCACCCTCAACTCCAGGACTACTGGAGTCCTGACTGCCTGCTTGTCTGACATTGAGATCTGGACGAGGGACAACTTTCTCCTTGCCTCTTTCAAGGCTGGTCACAAGACCCTCCTTTTTGATCATGCCTTCTGCTGCCCTCCCAACTTTCTTCCTCCCTTCTACCCTGTCCCTTCCCCATGCTTAGGTTCCGACCCCTTGCTGTTCAGCGCCTTGGAACATGCTGCTGACGTGAAACCCGCTCTACAAATGTCATTTTGTTGTCGTTATTCATAGTAAATCCTGTGAAGCGTTTTGAGAAGTTTCGATAATAAGTCTCTGTATCAAATACTGTACAAAGATAATTTAATTAAGTGAAAATCAGTTTAATGATGGCATTCATTGAAATTGATGTTTCTATCAATCTGCATTTATGCAGCACAACTTCCTAACACCACGATGTGTGCTGGATTAGTGTCTGTCAGAGGCAGTGGGTCATACAGCAGAATACTGCAACAGAGAGTTGTTAAGTCGGAATCCAGTCAATTGTCAAAGAGAAAGCGTGTGCATTAATGTGCTGCTGTGAGCAGTCAGTGAACAAATCCACCCTATTTGCTTGGTCCCTTGTAATTCAGGACAAGCAGGATCAGCGACTATCACATAAAGCAGGTAATAATGGCAAAGAGGTACAAGATTATGCACCACTTAAGAGCCAGCACTTCGATGCTTTGATGATTTATTGCAGTGTGGCAATGAGCTTATCGCTGCTCTTACTCGTTCCTCTGTAATTGGAAACTTATTTTATAAGCTTTGCCTATCTCTTTTCAGTATTGATTTCCATTTACCACTGCTTGAGTACACTTCCCTTGCGTTAATCCTTACAGCCCCAGTGAAATTTTATCTTCACGCTACATATTTATACAACCTTTGTTTGTTGTCAAACTATCAATAACTTCAATGGCAATTTAGCACTTATTCTATCAAGCCATGTGGGCAAGGCTGATAAATCGCTTGCTATGTTACCTTGCACCCAATGACAGCTTCACTGCCACATTGGTTGCTAGCCTGGACTCACTCAGAATGCTTTAACGGGCATGTGTGCAGAGGATAATGGACACCTGGCAATAATTACTAAGCAGTAATCTGATCAAGGGCTTCAAATCATGTCATAAACTGAGAAAGGGAAGCTGAAGCGATTTACAGCCCGTCACCTGAATCTCAGAATTAGATTATAGCCTTGAAGTCACCCTGGCGTGCCTGGGAGTTTTTATATACTCTTTGGATGGTGAATTCCTTTGTAATTCATCATGTGTAATAGCAAATGGTTCTTCTCCTCATTGCGCTCCATATACCGCTCTCATTGATGTTGGCTCAGCTCTCTTCACAGAATCATAGCACATTTATAGCCCCAAAGGAAGCTATTCAGTCTATCGTGTCTGTGCTGGTCCTAGTTCTCCCAAGAAAGCTATCCTCTATAATCCCATCCTCCTGTTTGTTTCCAACACTTTGAACTAAGTCTAGCCTGACACTCCAATACAATGGTGTGAGTATGCTCCTCAAAGGAGAAGCCTTCCTTTGGATGAGGATTACACCAAGAACCTGTTTGTATGCTCAGGTAGACGTTAAAGATATTATGGCAGTATTCAAAATCAGAAAGGAGTTTCTCCGTGTGTCCTGGGCAGCAATCCCCCAGATAGAAGTGGTATTTTATTTCATGGCTGTTTGTGGGACATTCTTGTGTGCAAACTAACTGCTACGTGTGGAGTCCTGTAGTTCAGTGGTTAGTGCTCTCACCTCGCAAGCGAGAGACCTGGGCTCAATTTCCAGCAATGTGAAATTTTGTGAAAGTTTCCTAACTCCACATGCCCCTGTTTAGAATCCTGTAGCTCAGTGGTGAGAGCACTCACCGTACAAGCGAGAAATCTGGGCTCGATTCCAGGCAGGGCAAATCCACACCCTAATAATAATCCCTCAAAAAAATTATAATTTGGTTGTTTCAATCCAGGCTGTTTGTGGGACACTGCTGCATGAAATTGGCTGCCACGGTCACCCACAAATACACGGTCAAATTGCTTTACAGTATATTCTGTGAAGCACTTTGAGACGTCTAGAAAACATGAAATGTGCTATGTCAAATGCAAGGATTATTATTATTAGTAGTAGTCATATTTACCTAACAGTAGGTAGGAACTTGGTTGTTCATTGATTGGCAGATTACTTTTCTGGATGATCATAATTGCTTCCAAGAAAAAATTGGTCGCTCATTCTATGACTATTTGTGGGCCACTACTATGAGCAAATTCTCTAAAGTCCATGGCATTACCCAATGTTATATGGGGTCCCATGTCATGAGTAGATCCTTTTTGAGGCCTCACGTCATCCTTCACGTGATTCACAAAGCTGTCTGCTGTCAAACATTGGCCAAATACCACTCATAACATTTGCTTTTTTACACTAAGGCATTAAAGAAAAACACACAATATTAAAAATAGTGTCAGAGGATTACAGTAATCTAATCACAGGATTCAAATGTCTAACAAACCACTTGAGCTTTGCTCCTGCTGTTTATGGTGTTCAGTGAATCCTGCGATTGGATTACTGCCACTTTATACTGCTTGTTGGCACTGAACAAATTTCACTTCATTTGTTTCCCATTGTTTTGCTAAGACATGATTTTCCTTTCAGTTTCTGTGCGTGAACGTGGGAAAACTCATTGCGGACACGATGAGTTGAATGGCCTCCTGGTGCACACTTTCCAGGATTTTATGGTAGCAGGAAATGTCTGTGCATGATCTGAAAGCACTGCACATCAATGAAATGTTAGCTGCCAATTTCCTTCTCAGCCCTCTTATCTCGACCAACACTAATGCCATGTGGGTACTTCACCTTCACAATTGCCCTTCACTACAGTGTGAAGTGAATGCTTCCTTTTACAAAGGTTCCGATTAAAATTGCAGCAGAGGTGCTGCCCTTCTTCAGGCCTGTGATGTGAACATTGCTTGTTAACTCCTGCATCTCGACAGTATAATGTTACTGTATACGAACTCCATTTATTGCATTGTAAGTGTTGCATTTCTCAACCACACGGTACTGTGGTGCTGTGCTTTGCCCCCTCCTTGTGGAGTATTATGATGTGAGTATCGTACATCTTTGAACCCACATTTGGTCACCATTCCCCTCCCAGCATCAAGACTTAGACCCCCAGCTTGGGTGCCCATCCAGCATTGTTAGGCGCGCTGAGACATCCTCCTGATGTGAAAGGTGCTATCAAAATTGGTGGGAGGTGGGTGCTGAGGGTGGGGTGGAGGGAGGTTGGACAGAGAGGGAGAGATGACCAAAAGTGTGATTAGAGGCAGAATTGTCTGCAAAAGCAGTCTATTGAAACAGAGCTTATTTCAAAGTTTAATGAAGCAACAGGCATTTCCAGACTATCCCACCGGTGGTAAAGTCAGATCTTCCAGTTTAATAGATGAACAGGATTGAACCTCTGCAGATGTCCTTGCTACACATCTTCTAAATGAGTTCAGTAATGTTTACGATACTAAAGATTACACAAATCACCACAAGTGTATGAGTTGTGAAATACTAGCTCATGAAAACTGGACCCACTTTTGTGTGGTTTCGTGGAACTTGGAATGAGTTTCCAATAATTAACACTGGCAAGTGACTGCAGGCACCTGCTGTGCCTTGACTGAAGTCCACTGCATCATTCATTGAGCCTTACAATACTTCAACATGAAAAACAAGATCCGACAACATTTTCAATCAAAATAGAAGTCTCTGCTAACTAGTTTGGCCTGTTTAATGAATGGAATAATTCCCAGACCAATAAAACATCAAGAAATAAGTAATTGGAGTGACTGTGTCTGGGAGCCTTCGTGAATTACCAACGGGAAAGGAAAATGGGCCATTACTAAAGGACAGTGTGAAAAAAATACGATTCTGATGTTTTTGAGTTAACAGGGTGTAAAATTCAGTGATTTTGAAAGCAATCCTTCAATATTTTTTCTACGACACAGTAGCTGGAGTTATGTCATGCCATGGTTAGTGAATTCTACTCAGGAAATGGGTTATGTTGGAGTTGAGTTCCAGTGTGCTGGGCAGAAATGCTTCTGGTTGCTGTTAGGAGGTCCCCATCTGAGATCTCTTAGTCTGTGATTCGCAGAAATGTCATTAAGGATTCCTGTTAGGAAGCGTTGTGGTTTAGACCCTATAACGGGAACTATGGAGCATAAATGAGGGCTGGAATCGGAAAAATCAGGCAATTGCCTGGTGGCCACAGAAAATAAGAACTTTTGTTTGATGGGGAGTGAATAGTGTTATCTTGTCAAATCATCTGAAAATTATTCATAGAAAATACTGTGAAGTGTGGTGACTGTTTTGCAGGCAACACACAACTGCCATTTTAATACAGCATGAACCCACAGCTATGAAATGAATGTCCAAGTACAGGGGAACCTCGCTGTGACCTCCTCCGGGCCTAATTCATCAGGGGGCATGTTACATGTGAGAGTGAAACATGTCACCATCCCTATTATCAGGTTGCCAGTAACATGTCTTGCGAAAGGGCAAAACATTGGAAATAAAAGATCGGTCAGGATCTAATAAACCAGTGGAATAAGATTGATGGATAGCATAATCTGCAGGAAACCTGCTGAGAAGCTGAAATCATTCCATGCATCTAGATAACAGATTGCCAATGAAACCAATTGCCCAGGCAAAGACTATGCACCATCAACAGGATTATGACCTATATATTGTGCTCTTCATGTGAATTTTTTGAAGTGCTTTGTTTGAATTTGCCAGGATTTGTTAAGTAAGGTACAGACCTTAGCAAGTGGTTAGAATTTGTTAACTATAATGGCATTTGCCTATGCATACACAGTCACTACATTTTACAGTATAATCTATGCTTTTTAGTGCTTTGAGACATCATGCTAATGTGAAAGATCTACATCAAATGTAAAAATTATTATTACCACAGCAACCCCTCGCTGTCATTCGAGAGGTCGCTTTGGTGATAATTTTATTCCTTTCGTTTTTATTACACCTGAGGTGGTTACCAGGGCTCTGGAAGCAGAGCTAAATCGATCATTGTAAACCAGGATCTGTGAAGTCAATGGAGTGGCAGATCACGCAAGGTTGACACTCGAGCAACATTCTGGCTGGTTGCCATAAAGCACAAACGCATAAGTGTAGGATTCTATATTTAGGATCCCTTTTATAAATCCCAACATATTAGACGCCACAGTGAAACTTCTTGTTTTGTTTCGCTCATCCCTAGTGTCTGCGTCTCGACCTGCCTCCTTTGTGTGTGTTAATGTCATCCAGAGCCATTCTGTCATCTCATGAGATGCCTACAAGTTATTCTGAGTGTTTAATCATTAACTGGCAGTAATGAGTTCTTCCTCTGTTGCCAGGATAGTCTAGAATCAATCATGTCTTTCAGATTATGGCTTTTGTTTCCAACCTAATATGCCCGATACAGAGAGGGTCCTGTATTTTGCTGCAGGACCAATGCTGGTTAATATGTTTTCAAAGTGCTGCTGTGCATTATAAGCAGCATAAAGGTTGTTTTGTTCTTGTTTGGTCTGCAGGTGGGAAACCTATCTAATCGCTGAGTGTTTCTGCATTTTTCAATCCGTTAACCCTTATAGGCTCTGCAGTTCTAAAGATCTGCTGCAGGTTTACAAGCAGTGAGAACATTTTTATGGCAAAGAAGTTAACTTGTTGGAACGAAAATGTTCAACAAAATACTCCTGTGTGGCTCATAAAAGGGGTGAAGTTATTCTGATTTCAGCTTGAGTTTGGCTCTTCGAAAATAGGCTGCCTTGGAAAGGAAGAAAATAATGGGGCTAGAGGAAAGCAGGTAGTGAGAAGTGCAGTACTTTCAAGCATTGATGGCATCTTAGTAATTTTCACTGACTTGACTGCTCCATTCTCCTTTTTAGGGAAGATCATGTGAATGAGAAATAGGGAACCAATTACAAAAAAGTAAGATAAGAACTGAAGCTGAGAATACAATGACACATGTCTACAGTGACCACGACTGAGACGGAGTTCAGGTGGTCTTCACAGACAGATGGTCTCACAGTATAATGAGTCATTCATTTATTCCCAGGAATGACCTCAGGTGGTGACTATAGACAGGTGTGGTCTTTAAGAAAGGTTTCATTGTGAATGATTCCTGGAACTACAGGTCCCAGTGCTTGGATTTAAGTATATTTGCAACAAAAACAATTTATTGAAAAAATAAAGCTTAATATTGTTTTACCTTCACTCAGCTGAAAGCCTGAAATATTTAAAGCTGCAGTGTCACAGAATTGTTGTGAAAAGCACATTCATTGAAATTCTTCAATATGTAGGAGCTGAACAAGTCTGGCTGTTTAAAAAATATATTTTCTCCAATTTTATATGGCATATACACTATTTGAGATGCTTCAATGTACTGATGCTCTGAGATGCTGCATCAAATGTGAAAATGCAAGAGTCAACAACAGAGGAGAGTTAAACTTGTTGCAGATGTAGCCTGTTTATTTCTGGCTGTTAACACAAAAACAACTTTCACAAGTAAACATTGTGATATGTTGTTTGACATATGTGGTGCTAAGTAGCACATTTTTGACAAAGTGGGCCAGTGGATGTGTTAATTTATTAACTATTTGCCACCTTGAACCATTCACAATTGTTGTCTGACATCCACCATACGCAGTAGACACAGATTGGACTACATGTTAGTGCTCTGTACTGATTTAACTTGGACGCAATGTTAAACCATGCTCCATCAGTCTGTTCAGTGGGGGTTAAAGAGTTAAAGATCCCATGGCACTATTCAAAATGATAAAGGAGTTTCTCACAATGGTCTGATCAACAATCCCCTAATAAAATTGATCACTCATTCCATGGCTGTGTGCAATTTGGTTATCATGTTTGACCATAATACACAGTCATCCACTTTTCAGGAAATCTTGTTGTGTTTTCAGAAGTCCTCCTGGTACATGGAAACTGGTATCTTGTTCTGTGTGAGACAGTAACTGGATCTCAAATCAACTGTATGGCACTACAAAAATTAAGAGAAACTAAAATCAAATTACATCTATATAACTACATTCACTGAACTTTAATATCATTCTTTGTTAAGTGAAACATTTGACATATAAGACATTAGATAAAGGGCATATTAAGTTCATATATTACTATTTTAGTTTACAATAGTTTCCGATAAAAAAGAAATAATTTTCCATCAGAGAGCCAAAGTTTCTGATATTTTTAAAAATCCTTGCATTAGATATGGCGCCTTTCATGTTGGGAGAATGTTTCAAAGTGCTTCACAGGATTCATTGTAAACTCCTCCCACTCCACCCTCCAATGATCACACCGTCCAAAAGCACCACAGAATCCTGTGTATCCTGCTGCCCAGTGAATGATCATAGGTTAATAATGGCATGACAATTGCAAGGTATGATGTGCTAATTATTATACTGTCATACTGGTCATAATGATTAGAGAAAATATAAATTAGAATAACCTTTCATCGCAAAGTAGTCTTTAGGTAAAATATTTAGTTCATGTTCATTTGATATCACATACTCTGAACAAGTAATGAACAGTCATATATATACTCTTTAAATATATTGTCTTTAACACTTAGGGTCGGTTAATGTGAGCAAAATAGTTGAGGTGCTGAAAACTTGACGATCTGATTTTCAAAAACCGTACAGGGCACAAGCATCTTTTGTTCAGTTTTTACCAACTTTCAAAAGAGAGTCTTGTCTCCTGTGTGTTATTTTGAGACAAGCTCAGAAAGCTTCAGACTGCTTTCAATGACGGTATGGAAAGAAGCTTAAAAGTTGGCTTTCACCTGGGTTTTCATGTTGGCACTGAGCAAGAGGAATAAACAGCACTTTTATTAAGTCGAGCAGACATCAGTCATAAGAACTGAGTGTACCACTGCTCAGACAAAGGCTAATATGTCCTAACATCATTATGGATTTGTATCTAGAAGAAACAATGAGGTGTGTAGTGTGATAATTATCCAGAGTGTTGACTGTCGCATCACACCTATATACTTTATCACCTCCCAAATTCGTCACTATTATGCTTCACAAAGCCATACGTTGTGGAAATTAACCCATTTGTACACTGTGGACTGAGGAATCATTTAAACCCTGTACAGTTGGGTAAAATTTGATTTGATTTCAATATGTTTGGCCAATTCATGGCATTGAGAGATAACTTGTTTATAACTTCATCCACGTACAGCAAATCATTTCATCAAGTTATTCTTCTCATTAACCTATATTGTGTGCTGGATTATACCACTGTACTGAAGGAGACATGATTCTGTAAATGCATGGGCCTCGGTGGGTGGCTGAGAGCATCTTATTCTTTAATTAATTAATTAATTAATCAATCAATTAATTATTAATTAATTAATTAATCTGCATAAATTGATGGAGGGTTTCCTGTTATAAACTCACAGTGCCCAAATCTAAATTTCAAGACCAGCTAGGAATCGCCACATAATTCACTTTACAGTATTTTCTGTGAAATGCTTTGAGACATGAAAGGCATGAAAAGTATTATATCGAATCCGAGGCTTATTATTATTGGTATTCTGTGAAGCTCTTTGAGACATCCTGAAGATGTGATAAAGCGCTATATCAATTAATATTTCAATTTAGCCCCTTGCTTAGGGCCAGCATGATTCTTAATGTTCCTACATGCAGTCCTCATAATATAAAAATGATTTATTTTGAGTCCAGTGAGCTCCTTTGTCACTGAACAGTCAATATTAACCTAGTATTTTTTTCCCCTTGCTTGAAAGCCAGTATGTGATTTGGTATGGTAACCTTTGGTAATCATGGGATAGGGAATAGATTTGATGAGGAAGATATTTTTCAAATCTTATGAGAAAGCGGTACTTTATAAATGTGTAGAATATGATTTGTAATAATAGATATCTGTGGGGTTATCAATGTCGAGAGAAACTAATTTCTATTTTTAAATACAGTAAAACCTCAATAAATTGATAATTTCAATCCACGACTGTTTGTGGCACACTGCTGTGTGCAATTGGATACCATGTTTCGCCCACATATACAGTCATTTCACTTTACAATATATTTTGTGAAGCGCTTTGAGACATCTAGAAGATGTGCTCTAACCACTGAGCTACAGGACTCCACTATTATTAAATATTATTATATTTTCGAGTCCACCTCAAATGCCTCTTTGACTGCACACATGGTTACTACACCGTTTCAAGTGCAAGGATTAATAATAATTAGTATTATATCAAATGCAATTATATCAAATTATATCAAATGCAAAGATTATTATTATTATATCTGTGGTACAGCACTGAGAACAATGGAAGAATTACATTTTATTAGGTGAATTTATGTAGTTCCCTTCAAATAGGATAACATCTTGGAGTGCTTTGAGTACTGTTACTTGTGCCATTGATTCATTCAGCAGTGTGGCTTGATTGTAAAAATAGATATTTAACAGATCACTTCAGAAATAATTTCAAGCATGAATCCAGACAGTGACTGTTGGCAGGCTATCCAACCATGACAGACAGCAAATCACAGCCGAGTGATCCAAGTCACATTCAATATCCATACACTCACACTTTACAACTGGTTAGCAATCAGGAGGGAAGCCTGTTTAATGTTCTTCTGATGCCAAGCTGAATTGTTCGTCTCTGATCAAAAAGCATGTGCAGGTCAACAAGGAATTACTAGATGAACAATTAATCATTTAAATATTCTCCCCAAACAGCTTTCTGGCACAGAAAGAAAGAAATGACTTTCATATAATGCCTTACCACACTGAGAGGTTTCAAAGTGCTTAGCAGTAGATTTACTGTCAAGTGGATAAGACATTAAACCAAGGTCCCGACTGCCTGTTCAGGTGGAAGTTAAATAATAATAATAATAAGCCTTGCATTTGATATAGGATCTTGATATAGCGTCTTATAGACGTCTCAAAGTGCTAGACGTCTCAAGAATTAAAGATCCTGTGACACCATTAGGACAAGGAATGGTGTTTCTTCCAGTGTCCTGGCCAACAATCCTATGGTTAAATTGATTATGACTGTTTGTGGGACCCTGCTGTGTGCAAATTGTTTGCTGCTCTTGCCTGTAACTATAAAGTAACCACACATGACAAAAAACTGTGAAGGGCTGTGAGGTATTTTGACAATATAAGTGTGTCGTCCAATATAAGGATTATGGTTCTAATACGTTTCCAGTGCATAGCAGAAACTAATTATCTCCGGGTAAAGATTACATACAAATTGCCCAACTATGCAGATCACATAAAGCACTAAAGTTACAATGTGCATTATAACAACGAGTTATGACTAGAAACCATTATGACACAAGATACTGTTTGAAGCACAGTATTACTTTAACACTTTTAATACCTACGTTTTACTCTTTACAATGCACATAACAGTATCTAGTGTCAGCAAGAATTTACTGAAGAGGTTTAACATAGTGTGAATTTACTCATGTATTCGTGGCTGGAGCATGTCGGGATTAGTTTTGGCAGCGCAGCAATCCAAACACAATTAGGACTTTGTGAAGCTGTCTGGAGGGGGTTCAGTCAGTGATTTTGTTCAATTAACTGCACAAGAAATTGAGAATACAAACGTTGACCCTGTGTCTTTCACGCACTGCTCCCATCAAATTACATTTTGGTTCTAACACAATTAGGACTCTGAACAATATTTGTATTAACTATGAAGCAAGGTAGTGGTATATGTGTGCATTCCGAATGCGGAGAGAGAAATTGCCCTTTTTTTATTGCATAGTCCTCACTTTAGCTGATGTATTTCTTCTTACATAGGAACATAAGAATGTACAGGCCCTAAAAACACCAATGCAGTCCATTCGTCTATTTCCAAAGTGAAATAATAATAAAAATTCTGTTCCATGCATCATCACCTCAATCAATTTCTTCACCAAATGGCTAATTCCCTCTTGAATACACAATTGGCCTCCTGGCCAGTCTTTTCCAGGGTTCTTATTCCCTTTGAACCACAACATGTCATTGAGATGTGCCAAACTCATTTTATTTATGTTGGGTTTTAAGAGGACCCATGTCGCTTTCAGCTGAGTTGGTTTGAAAACAATCATTCAAATTTTGAGTTCTGTGTGTCTGCACATAAGATCAAAATCAGATTTCTTTGTTTTGCAATGTCAGTCACCCTTTCAACTCTTTAACAACAGTAAGATTGCTTCATTTAGTGTGCTTGGGGTATGCAGCGGAGGGACTGAAAGCTGTGAAAGGGTTGCAGGGCATCAAGTTCTATGCCATTTGCTCATGTTGTGTTTATACTTTACTCAAGGAAAGCTACAGTTTCCATAGCATATTCATGTTATACTTTTGACAGGGAATCCCTGCCAAGATTTCTACCATCTTCCAGCATGATGTTCCCAATGCCTTGGCAATCCTTTCATGTTGGGAGGACTTTCCAAGGCATTTGGCTATCTATCACAAATATTATTGTTATTTGCCACTTCCCAGACATTGTGTGTGGCTTATTTTGTTATGGGGCTTGTTTCAGGGTTTCCAGTGGAGAACCCTGTATGTGAAGGTAATAGTCAAAGCATTGGAAATCTGCCTGAATGCCCAAGGAAGAGCATGGCTTGCACAATATATGCTCCATCTGTGCGTCTCAAGCAATTGCCCACCTCTGCCAACACCCATGATCATGCTTTCATCAGGTACAGGCTTGACAATGCCAATGCCCTGCTGACTGGGCTCTCCAGATTTTCTCTATGCAAACTGCAGAATCTCCAGAACTCTGCAGCCCATGTCCTCTCCCTCACCAGGGAAGCCCATGTGACCTCACTCCCACCCCACCCCCTATAGGCACTGACAACATTAGCGTTCAAGGCTGCTCTCTTCACCTCTCGAAGCCAATCAGGAATCTGGGTGTCTTGTTCGACCCCGAACTATCCTTCCTCCCCCACATCCGCTCCATGACCGGCACAGGCTTCCATTACCTCCGTACTATTGCCAGACTCCTCCACCACCTCACCCTCCACGCCGCCGAAACGCTCATCAATGCCTTTATCACTTCCAGGCTCGACTACGGGAACTCTCTCCTCGTCGGCCTCCCCAGCTCCTCCCTTCACAGGCTGCAGATCATTCAGAATTCTGCAGCTTGTGTACTCTACCACACCAGACTTCACGACCACATCACTACCACCCTCGCCTGTCTCCACTGGCTCCCCGTCACCCAGAGGATTGAATTCAAGATCCTTGTTCTCACTTTCAAGGCCATTCATGGCCTTGCTCCCATCTATCTCTCTGACCTACTGTCTCCCTATCAACCCGCCTGTCCCCTCCGTTAAGCAGACTCAGGCCTGCTCCTCGTCCACCTCCCTAACCACCCAACCATCGGTGGCTGGGCTTTCAGCCTCTCTGCTTCCACACTGTGGAACTCCATCCCGCAGCCCCTCCGCCATGCTTCCTCCCTTTCCTCCTTCAAGGCCGGTCTCAAGACCTTCCTCTTTGACCTCACCTTCAGCTGCCCCACTAACTCTTCCCCCTTTCCCACTCTTCTTCCCCTTCCCCCTACCCCGACCCTCCACCCCCCCGCTCGGGTCCCGACCTGACTGTTCAGCGCTTTGGGACGTCCTCCTGACATGAAAGGCAGTATATGAGTGCAATTTTGTTGTTGTTGTTGTATAGCCCCATCACCCCACACCTCACCCACCCCATACTCATCCTTGCTCAGCTCTAATGCCTCCCTCTCCCCCCAGCAGATTTAATTGAAGATCCTCTTTTACCCTGGCTAGGCTGCTAAACACTAGGACCAGCTAAACTCACATCCCACCAGGAGCTGGCCCTGTCTCTATCCCCTTCACTCCCTCCCTCCTTCCCTCTCTCCTTCTCTCTCTCCCTCCCCCCCCAGCCGACTCTCTCCCCCACCAGCCGTCTCTCTCCCCCAAGCCGTCTCTCTCCCCCTTCCCCGAGCCGTCTCTCTCCCCCTTCCCCCAGCCGTCTCTCTCCCCCCCCCAGCCGTCTCTCTCCACCCAGCAGCCCTATCACTCCACATCCCCCTCCCCCCAGCCGTCTCTCTCCCCCTCCCCCTAGCCGTCTCTCTCCCCCTCCCCTCAGCCGTCTCTCTCCCCCTCTCCCCCCAACCCAGCCGTCTCTCTCCCACTCTCCTCCCCCCCCAGCCATCTTTCTCCTCCTCTCCCCAGCCGTCTCTCTCACCCTCCCCCAGCCGTCTCTCTCCCCCTCTCCCCCTCCCCCAGCCTTCTCTCTCCCCCTCAACCGTCACCCCCAGCCGTCTCTCCCCCCCCACCCCCAACCCCTTGCATACCTGTATATTGTATTTGAGGACTATGAATACAATTTGGTGGCTTTGCACCTTGGTCTGTGCATTGTGTATAGAGATGAGCATTCTGTGTCTTGTAGTTCAGTGTGCTCGCATCCTGATTGTTTACCTCGATATATCGATTTTTCGATACATCGATATTTTAAAAATGTTTAAAGCGGCATATCGATTTGAAAATTATATCGGGTTTTAGCGACATATCGATACATCGCCGGACCCTATATGGCACCCAAGTGCACACAGTAGTGTCTCACAAACAGTCATGCCTTAAGTGACCACATATCTTTTTGAAGGGTTATTACCGCCGGGAAAGCAATCTGCCGATGAACTAATGACCAAGTTCCTACTTACTGCTAGATAAATTGAGATGTGTGGAGTAAGGAAACGTGCCTAATACAAATATGCAAGCAATTCACTTTACAGTATTTTCTGTGAAGCACTTTGAGATGTCTAGAAGACCTAATAAGGCACCATATCAAATGCAAGGATTATTATTATTTATTATAAGGTTTCACCACAAATTGGGAATCGAACCTGGGTCCTCTCACTTGAAGGCAAGTATACTGAACACTCTGCTACAGGACTCCAAGGCTAGGTGAATTTGGGGAGCCTATATGTTGGGGTACTTCTGGATTTTTACGAGCCAAACTTGTCAATGAAAGCACTTTCTAGTACACTTCCTGCTACTTGTCCAGCTTGGACCACCCTACCCATTAGGGCTTTGGCTTGCAGAATTAACAGGAGCTGAATGGGAAGAATCCTTGTCTGCAGTGATTAATCTACTCTTCCAAGTCCTGCCAATAAGGCAGGCTGGCTGGGACCTGGAATCAGCAGTGTCCTGGAATACTGCAGACCTGCCCGGCTCAGGATCCAGACTGCTGAGACTGCAAACTAATTCTGACCATCCATTGTTGAGCCCTCTAGGCAGATGGCAGGTAATAATGTAAGCTTCTTGTGAACACCACAGCTGAAAATGTGTGATAACATTTCCACCATCTTCTTGCCCACAGCTCAGCCATGCATCACTACCCATTGAATGATGGTTTCACCAGTTGGAGATACAGAACTTAAGCAGCAGCTGTTTACCTCTCTGCAAGCCAATCAAGGTGAATTCCAAGCCTTGGATATATGAATATGTGTTCACAAACCCAGACTCTGGATAATACCTTCCAGACCTTGTATATATAGAGTTTAATACAATTGAAGCATTATTAAAGGTTTGCTTCTATCAGGTGCAAAGCCCTATCTAGTGTTTCATTTTACCTCACTAAATTCTGAGATTTGAGATGGTGGTTTAATAGAAATATGCGGTTTTGCCGGTATTCATAAAATGTTAACCTTCTCCCACTGAACTGCACACAAAGACATCTCACATACCTTATCAGGGAATGGTGGACAAAACCAGAATTTGTTCTTAATGAGAGGACCTTGTGCATTTTTCACAACTTCCTTGAGAAATGAATACGGCACATCTGGCTGCCAAAGCCTAAATGTTGCTGTCTCGCAGCTGCATGTCGTATCTTTAGTTCCAGCAAACAGACTTCACATCCTCCAACTGTAAATCCAGAATGCAACTGCTTCTGAAACAAGAGAATTTTTTCCAAGTGTCTCTGACAGTTACTCCTTGTAAAGCTTACAATGTTTGGCATCCGTTCCCCATGTCCCTCTCCTTTTCCTCCCACCCACCCCCTGAATAGTATGACATTTCTGAGATTTAGCCCCAACTTGCAGTCAAGGATAAATCGGCATGGATAGTAATGAACATTTATCTGCTCAGGGCAACTACATGTAATTGAATAGGGGTGTTAACATTGGAAAGGGACACATATAAGCTGCACCACTGTGACAGACAAAACACTCTCTTCCGCTCTCACTGCCATTAACACTTTCGCTACCATATTGCTGCAACAGATTTACTACTTTGTGAACTGAGAGAGAATGATATCCTCCTGGGGGGTGGGTGGGGGTTGGGGATGTCTCCTTGAAGCTGAACTGGTCCCAAGGCGATATGCCTGGCAATGGAATGTTGGAATCGAGGCAGCACCACCTTTGGTGTTGTCCAGGCCAGTTCCTGATCCAGGTGGGTCTGCAGTATTCTATGGCACTGCTGATACCAGCACAGACAGACTGGCTCATTGGTAGGAACCTGGAAGGGCAGACCAGTCACTGCGGACAGGGAGTCATCCCACTTAGCTCCTGTTAACTCTGCAAGCCAAAGCCCTAATGGGTAGTGTGGTCATAGCTGGACAAGCAGTGGGAAAGGTTGCCCGAAGGCAATATCAATGGGAACCTATGCAGTTTTAGCTGGTACCTGATCACAAACTCTGGGGTCCCCAAGCCTTGACTCTTGCCAACCTACGCCTAATACTTTCCATAATTAGGTCAACAGTGTTGTCCCTCCGGCGTGAGAGTGTGCATTCCACTAGAACAATCTATCTCTGTGATTTCCATGTGGAGGTGGGAAGCATGGTTTGATACTCTTAATTAAGCATGGTGATGAGCTTCTGCTTGTGTCAGCAGATGTGGCTTACAAAAAAAGAGAGAGAATCAGATCTAATATTTACACAATGTGGTATGTCATGATTCTCTGAGGAGCACGATACTACTTTGCAGGTCTATTCAAGAATATAAGGGAACTGCACCATGTCTGAACAATGATCTACTTGGCCTTCAAAATGAGCAGATACCGCAATAGTAAAAAGATACTTGAAGTAATTATAAAATGCAGACCCTTTTCTTTCTTGATTTCACTGAAATTAATGGCATGAAACCTAAAATAACTTAACTACCTTATATTGCAAACTAGAGTATGCAGAAATATTTGGGTGAATCCTCACTAGTTGGTACATTTACAAAACTTGGTGGGCAAGAAATAATTATGTTACACTTTTACATATCTTAGGGTGAATGAATCACTATGATTTTGTACAGTTTCCGGTGCAAACTCAATGGGCCATTACTTTTATGCTGTAAATTTCTATGATCCTATGATTCTATGAACAATATCAGTGGCATAGTTATGATAGTGGAGGCTGGATAGTTTTACAATAAATTAATATTGTATTTGACATAGCCTGATCTTGTCTTCGAAACATCTCAAAGTGCCTCGCAAACTATACTGTAAAGTAAAGTGAGTGTGTGTTTTGTAGGTGAGCATGACAACCAAATGTGTCAATAACGGCCAGGATAAAATTCATAACATGTTGTACATAGTATGGTTGTGTGTGAGTGTACCCTGATTTCATGCCACCTCAGATGACAAATCCTTCATTCCCCTTTCACCACTCCCCAATCGCTACATATCTACTGATTTACCCATGCTAAATGCCATAATAGTTCATGATCACCTGCCGTACTTGGAAAGGAATCAGACCCTATTGTATGAATACCAAATAACCAGTTTTATCCGTGGGATTGTTGGCCAGGACACCGGAGCAACTCTCTTCTCTAAAAGGAGATCTAACCCTATAAGCCAAACCTCTGATACAATTTACAATTTAGACTTATGTAACACCTTTCACTCAATTAAAAGGTAGGATCAAAGAATATTACAGAAAAGAAGGAGGCCATTCAGCCCATCGTGCCTGGGCTGGCAATTTTGAAATGTTACCTAATCAGTCCCACTCCCCCACTCTTTCCTCATTTCCCTACAAATTGTTACTTTAAGGTAGGATCTTTTGAACTTTTTGGGGGTACCCATCCAAAAAAGTGTTATAGCGGGTGAAGGGAATCCAAAATACGGCAATTTTTATTTGGATCTTCAATAAGGAACCTGGAAATAGGTTGTAATGATCCCTGGGAACAGCAATGCATCCAATTCAGTGGTCATCATTGTGTATGTCCAGTTTACCTATTAAAGAATAAAGTTAGAAATTGTCATTTTTTGTTCTTTATGGCCTTCTCTGAGTCTGAGTAATCCAGACTCCCACACAATCAGTGAGCAAACCCTTTCGTAATTTTATCCTCTAGTTTCAGGTCCAGTTTCATGAGACAATGTAAAAAAGGCTGTGCAGTGTTTGGCTATCTGTAACCACAGAGGCTGAGTGATCAGTTGAGATATGTTGAGGTTGGCAGCTAATAGCAACTCTCAGGGGTTAAACAAGAAACTAAGTTCCCACCATCTCAGGTTGACTTGACATGAAGGAAAATATGAAGACTGAGAATCATCATTGCACATAAGTTAAGTATCAGTTTGATAGCTAAGAATGTGTGAACTGTGAAAAGCTATGTGTTTGAGCAACACCACACATTGGTAATTGTTAACATGATCTTACTTCTCTGTTAAATTTATGACATTTTCAGACCTGAACCCATGTGTCTAATTTGTTAGGGAGATTTAGCATTTTTGGATATGGTACAAAAATCTTGCCTTAATCCTTTAGAAGTTAATATCAAACAGTGTCTTTTCGAAGATCTGGTCCAACATTTCTTTGGGTTGTTGGCATGGAAACGTACTGTATTTCTCAGTGGAAAATCTGAAGCAAAAGTTTTAAGATAATTGAACTCACACAGTCATAATGCTGCTAACGCTGTTGAAGTGACAGATAGGTTACATGTCAAAGTTTAGTTCCAGTCTGCAAGCAGAAATGCTCTGTCCTGAAGCTTTCCGACCCCTAGACAGCATAAATGAACCATGAAAATATTCTGTATACATTCTTTAGCTGTGCATAAGAACCACAAAACACTTGATTGGAGTAGAACCCCATTGTAATGCAGATTCATATATTGGGGTGTGGACCCTGACATTTAGTTACCCCAAAAATCCAGAGGGAAGGAAAAATGGCCAACATCCATGTTATTACAATACAAAATATAATACAAAATTACATTTGTATAACGCCTTTCAGGTCAGGAGGTCATTCCAAGGCATTGGGTCTCCATTGACATCACTTTCTGTGTGCTGCATTTTGGCTTTCTACATACTTGTGCACTAATTGTGGAAACACTATTCAGCGATTGCACCGTTATATTGCTGCTTGGAAATTTATGGATCCCAACTATCATATTAAACCATATTATAAGGAGGCTCCACTCCATTTAGTTATTTATATCTTTGCTGCTCTATTCTGATCCTGTTTCATCTCTGAATTAGTCCCTCTTCAGATTGAATCAGATTGATTATAGTTCATTGGTTAGCGTTTGTTTGCAGCATAATAATCCCTATATTTGATATAGTGCCTTATCACATCTAAAAGTCTGGATAGACTAAGCAACAACAACTACTTCCATTTATATAGCACACATCATGTGGGCAGTGTCTTAGAGTTCTTAATAGCAGTGTAGTTTGATGCTGAGCTTGAAGGGTAGGGGAGGCATGGTCAAAGAGGAAAGCTGTGATTTGAAGATGGGCAAGGAAGATGAAAGCCAGAGGAAGTGAAACAGAGAGTTCCAAAGATTTGCAACATGATGGCTGAAAGCACACTGTTGTGTAGCACAATGTTTTATGTACCTTATTTAGTACTTTCTGAATCAAATGCCCTATGGCTAAGTAAAATTTAGTTAAATCAACACAAAGGGCACTCCTTCAATGTTCTCATGGGTGACAGCACTGCCAACACTAACTATCTCAGCTCCCATAGGAATACTAGCCACCTGGATGAATTACTGGAGGGTGACTGTCTGTGAAACCTTACCTCAGTGGGAGAGAAAAGAGGTCAACATCGTTCCCAAGTGGAGGGGAGGAAAAAGGATTGACATTAAAAAAAGCCACAAAATAGAATGCAAAATACGTCAGAGTGTCCCCTAAAAATTGAGCTCTTTGTTGTGAAATGTAAAATTAAATTTTTTCCACAACACTGGGAGATGTAGAAATATTTTTATATTACTGTATGACTGCATTCATGGCCTTGCCCCCGCCTATCTCTCTGACCTACTGTCCCCCCTATCAGCCTGCCCGCACCCTCTGTTCAGCAGACTCAGGCCTGGTCCGCGTCCACCGCCCTAACCTCCCAACCATCGGCGGCTGGGTTTTCAGCCTCTCTGCTCCCACACTGTGGAACTCCATCCCGCAGCCCCTCTGCCTTGCTTCCTCCCTTTCCTCCTTCAAGGCTGGTCTCAAGACCTTCCTCCTTGATCGCGCCTTCGGCTGCCCCACTAACTCTTCCACCTCTCCCACTCTGCTTCCTCTTACCCCTACTTCGACCCTCCCCCACCCTCTACCCGCTCAGATCCCGACCAGACTGTTCAGCACTTTGGGACGTCTTCCTGACGTGAAAGGTGCTATATATGTGCAATTTTGTTGTTCTTGTTGATGTTGTTGTTGTATTTCTCATCTTGTTCCTCCCTGTCAGAAGCAATGACTCATGCTTGGTGGAGTTTAGCTCCAGGGGTGTCACGTAACTTTGAGCCATTTTTCATTTATGACCCTGATCAGTGAGCGTCAGCAGCCATAGGGTCATTACTGTCCGCAACTGACGTTCACTCATGTGTGGATGAAACACACCCACATTTGCAGATGGTTTTAAGTGGGTGGATAGTAAACAGAATAGGGAACTCTGACTTATTTTCCCTCCCTTCTGATGTCAGGGACAATGATGCCAATTGTGAGGACCGCAATCTGTGAGTCAAACTCGCAAAATTAACTGCTGTGAGTTGCCGACAAATATACAGTTCAGTCACTTTACAGTACACTTTGTGAAACAGTTAGAAGTGTCCAAAAGAAGTGATAAGGTGCTTCACCAATTGCAAGGGTTTATTATTATTGTTTATTGTAAACAACTAAGGAATGAATTGCTAAACCAACAACAACAACAAAATTACATTTGTATAGCGCCTTTCACATTGGGAGGACATCCCTAATTGGGGTACAGACAGTATTCTGCACAAGCAGGGATTAAAATAAATATATTTCTGGTCTGAATAAGCTGAATACCAGTTTAGATGTTAATGTCATTCATGTTTAGCCTCCACATAATAAATGTAAAATTGTAATTATTTAGATATTCTTACTAGATGTTGGTAATGTTAGTCGAGAATGGGTTACCTGTCAGAGGAACCCCAAACAGGTCCAGATAAAGTAACCTCAAGCACAACAGAGGCATCTCAAAACAGATCATTTACAAACATTCTCCAGAAAGAAATAACTTGTTTTTCTATATTGCACCTTCTCATGTTCAAACATCTCTGACCGCTTTATAGTAATGACTGTTCAGTGTATTGGTTGTTTTTGTAGGCAAACTCAATCGTCGTTTATGCCAGCAATGTCACATAAACAGCCTTGAGGTGAATGACAAATTAATCTGGAGGATTGTTGGCCAGAACCCCTGGAGAAACTCCCTTCTCTTTTTAAATAGTGTCCTGGGATCTCTAAAGAGGCTATTGCAGAAGATGATCGAGATCTAGCAATCCATTTCCCTGTTCTTTGCCAGCATGCACTGGGTTGCATGGTAGAGAGTTATTCGTTACTTTTGGGAGCTCGTCCCCGGTGTTGGAGAGATTAGTTAGGAGGATTGAGTGAATAAATTGGGGTTGTTCATCTTTGAAAAGTAATAACTTACAAATAACTTTAAAATGCATATAAAATGCTAAATTGAACAGAGTAAGTAAATTTAAAACAATGCATTTAGACACACCAAATTAGCAGAAGAGGACACAGATTCGTGGTCGTAAAGAGTATATTAAAAAGACATTAGGAACAAGTGTTTATTTCACATGGATTAGTCACAGATGGAATGGGTTACTAGGAAGGGTGGTTGAGACTGGACTAATTTACATAAATTCACATAGACTGTACAGCTTGGAAACAGGCCATTCAGCACAATCACCTTATTCTAGTATTATACCGCATACAAATCTCCACCCGCTCTTTACTATTATTATTATTATTATTATTACTTCCTTAAATACCCTTCTACTTCCTTTCCCACATAGGAGGTCTCAGTTCACCTTCAATGTATCCACATTATCTGATTCAATCAACACTTCAGGCAGAGAGTTCCAGATCTCACTAGCATTTGGGAAAAGTAGTTCCTCCTAAATTCTATTGGATTTCCTAGACTTATACTTGTATCCCTGGTTACCAACTCACAAACAAAGCAATAGTGCCATTTATTTAAGAACAAGATTGATACTGTAATGGGAAGACAATAGGCAGAATACTCTGAAAGGATGAAATAAAACAGGCTCCAGAAACTTAGATCCATAGAAATTTATGGCACAGAAGAAGGTCATTCAGCCCATTGTGTCTGTGACAGGTGCCTCAAGAGCAATCATTTCAGTTCCACTTACCTACCGTTTTCCCATACCCCGGGAGTTGATTCTTTTTAAAGTATCTGTCTGGTTCTCTCTTGAAGACTAATATGGATACTGCTCAACTGCTATTCCTGGCAGGATGTTTCATATCCTAACTACTCTTCATGGAAAAAAAATTCTCCAAACCTCCCCATTTGTGCATTTACTAACTATCTTTGCCTGCTGTGTTTTGCCCACAAAATATAGTCAATTTACTTTACAGTATATTCTGTGAAGCGCTTTGAGACTATTGAAAACATGGTATGGCACTATATCAAATGCAAGGATTATTGTGGAGTCCTGTAGCTCAGTGATTAGACCACTCACCTTACAAGCATGAGACTTGTGTTCGAATCCACACAGGTCAGGGCGATACCTTGGGCAAGTTTCCTTACTCCACATGCCTAATGATAATCCCTCCAAAAAAAATCAATAATTAAAAATTGGTCATTGCAATCCTTGGCTGCATCTGGGTTACTACTGTACGCAATTGGCTGCCACATTTCGCTCACAGGTATACAGTCAATTCACTTTACAGTATATTCTGTGAAGCACTTTGAGACGTCTAGAAGACGTGAAAACTGCTACATCAAAATGCAAGGATTATTAATTCATTCATTAATTGCTGTTATTTAATTATCTAAAATTGATGCACTCTAGTTACTGACTCACTGACTAGTGGAAATAATTCTCCCTGTTAACTTAATCAGAATGTCCCAGTTCATCCAACCAAACATATCTTCCCTGGTATCATACTAATAAATCTCATCAGCACCACCTCTATCATGTTGACATAATTCCTAACGTGGGGTGAACAATACTGGACACAATATTCTAACCGCTGTATATAATATATACATTCTAGACCCCTATTTATAAAGTGTAAGATTCCATTAGTTTATTTGACAGCTTTGTCTACCTGCCTTTCTACATTTAAGGATTTATGTACATTAACCCTCAAGTTCCTTTGCTTTTCATTCCTTTTAATATTTTACCACCTAACATATACTTGTTCTTCTTATTCTTCCTGATAAATGTACAACCTTCCATTTATTCACATTAAACTTCACTAAATCTTCACATGTTACCTCTCTTGATCTTGTATCCAGTGTTGTTTCAATCACAGTTGAATTGCTGTTATTAAAATAACGTACATTTTAAATTATTGATATCACTGAATAATGAGAATGGGCTGTCGGAGAGCGTAGGTGATGGGGAGGAGTAGCCATCTAACTCATTAGAGACAGTGCCCACTTAGCAGTCTGACAGCATACCACACCGAATAGGTTACTCAAGAAAGGATTGTCAAAATTATTTTTTCAGTAATTCACAATAAATAATCCTATGAGAAACGAAATTCACCATATTTGAGGAACATGGCTGATAGTACATTCTGCATCGTATATAGGGATTATACAATTCCTGGAGGATCCATAGGCCTTCTTTGATGTACATTTGCTTTATGATGTGAAATACCTTGGATTTGGATCAGCTCATTATTTCCAATTGGCTGATCTGAGTGTTGAGCAAACATCCGTTGAAAACACAGAAATGGGTTGTAATTGCTGTCATAATTGTTTTGTGAGCGATGTGTTCCCTTGTCACAGCCATCAATCCTGCCAGGGTTTGAAGCTGAACTTGTCAATTCTAATGTGTAAATTCTCTTAAACAAATCTCCCAACAGAACTTTGCAAATGGTCAGTTTGAACAGATTGAATTATTAAACAAACCAGAATTAAAACAGTTTTTTGAATTTGTTTTGTCTTTTAACAGCTGTTTCTGCCTCCTCAAAATGTGTTATTTCAATTGAAAACATTCAACATGGAGCCTTACAGAATAATGCTCACATTGCAAAAGGGAGGGATTTGGGTGACCAATGGGACCGTCGAAGAGGAGGGTCTTGAGGCAGGATTTGAAGGAGGCCAGGGAGGGTGCAAGACTGTGGGATGGAGTTCCAGAGGTTGGGGGCAGAGTGGCTAAAGGCTCGCCCGCCAATGATGGGGCAGGTGGGTCGCGGGACATGTAGCTGGAGCCTGCTGAGCAGAGTGAGTGGGCAGGTTGGTATGGGATTAAGGGTTTGCAGAGGTAGGGTGGGACTGAGGAAAGCTTTGAATGTGAGGACCAGGATCTTGAGTTGGATTCTCTGGGTGAGGGGGAGCCAATGGAGTAGGGTGAGGATGACGCAGATGGGGTTGCAAAGCTTGGAGCACTAGAGGGCATGGGCTGCAGAGTTCTAGATTATCTGCAATCTACGGAGGGAGGAATTGGGAAGGCCGACAAGCAGGGTATTGGCATAGTCGAGCCAGAATGTGATGAAAGCGTGAATGAAGGTTTCAGCGAACTGGGGGGTTAGATAATGGCAGAGTCGGGCAATATTGCGGAGGTGAGTGAAAACAGAGTGGATCATTGCTTGGATCATTGTGGAGGGGAGGAAAGACAGTTGAGGATTGAACAAGGTTCCTGACTGGCTTGGTGAGGTTGAGTGGTGAGGTTGAGCATGCTACCATGGAGGTTGATGCTGCCACTGCCTGATGCGGGAACTGGTTCTATTTACTGAAAAGGTAGCTCTCATCCATGACTTGATGTCTGACAGGACAGTAGTGCAAGTACACTTTGTGAACAAAGTCTGAGAGAAATAGCAAAGCAATAACTTCTATGTTTCACAATTTCCACACCAAAAAAAGACAAATTCAATTCACATAGTATAGTGTGCTACTAAATAAGAGGCACTTTGGAAACGGTAGAAGTATACAACACAAACTTTAGGTTCAGTCTCTTGTAGTTTGGGATGTTGTTTGAATCCCATAATTAGGTCATAGCTATCAACCTCCCCACTCCTAAGGTGTATATCAGTCTATGTGTAGATTTAAGAGCTATCATTGTTTGACTTGTTTTGAATGAGGGCCTGTCATTTCTGCAATGAGAGAGTGTATTACTGATCGAGAATTATTTTTCTGGCAGTAAGACGGCAAGGCTGGGAATGTAGCCAATCTGAACTCAACACAATCAAAATAGAAGATTTCATGCAATCTAATCCTTGTTGGCACGTTGGCAGCAATTTGAATTCTGTTTTTGATTGAGTACCACAGTGAAGCACAGGTTTGTATAGGGGTTACATAGCCAAATACTTTCTCACCTTTCTCACAAAACCTAGTAATTTTTCATAGAATATTTTTCTTGTTCACTGAAGGAAACAAACATGCTTAACACACTATGTTAAATTCTGCATGTTGCTCTCAAAAATGGACTGCATAATTATCTTGCTCTGTAAACTTTCTAGTGAGGTTTTCATACAGTGTATGAAACATAAATATGTCAAACTGGTTGTATTTACTGAAATGTAATTGCAGTAAGATCTGAGTTCCTTAAAGAAACATCTGTGAATCACTCAAACCATTTGTTACCAAACAGTTCAGAATATCTGCAATGCAGATCTTCTTTCTCTGTTGCAGCAGTGCAGAACCATAGAACATCAGAAATTTATGGCACAAAAGAGGGCCATTCAGTCCATCATGTCTGTGCCAGTTCCCTCAAGAGCAATCCTTTCAGTTCCATTTATCTGCCCTTTTCCCATATCCTAGTAGCTAACCCTGTTTAATCCTAATCTCCCCCATTATCTTGTTTACTAACTATCTTAAATTGATGATCTCTAGTTACTGATTTACAAACCAGTGGAAATAATTTTTCCCAGTTGAGGCTATGGAAACCCCTCATAATTTTAAATACCTCTATCAGGTCACCCTTCAAACTTCTTTATTCCAAGAGAAATAAATCCTAATTTCTCCACTCTCCACACATAGGCCAAACCATTCATATTATATATTATACTAGTAAATCATCTCTGTATCTTCTCTTGCCTTGACATCATTCCTAGAGTGCGGTGACTAGTACTGGACACTAATTTTTTACCAACAATCTAACTAACAATTTATTTAAATTCATTTCTTCATTTTTATAATCTACAGGCAGAAGAAAGGAAAGGTTTTATGAGACATTGTTTCAAAGTGAATAGACGATGAGAAAATAACCAAAGACATACAATCAGGAAGTATGAAAAGCATTCTGGGAAGGTAACAGGTGTGGATGTATTTGATTGTATTTGGAAGATGAGAATAGAGATGTTACTTATAATAATAATAATCCTTGCATTTGATATAGTGCTTTTCACATCTTATCGACATCCCAAAGCACTTCACAGAATCTATTGTAAAGTGAATTGACTGTATATATTTGTGGGCAAACCGCGGTAGTCAATTGCGCACAGCAGTTTCCCACAAACAGTCGTGGTTTGAAATGACCAATTTTATTATTGTGTTTTTTTGGGGACGGATTATTAGGAAACTTACCCAAGGTTTCGCCCTGACCTGCCTGGATTCAAACACAGGTCTCCCCAGCTTGCAAGACAAGTGCTGTAACCACTGGGCCACAGGAGCACTTAATACTGCGTTGTGGATTGCTAATCATTAAATGTTGTCAGAAGTAAAACAAAGACTGGGAATGAATATGAGATTGAGCACAGACTTTAAAACTGCAGAAAAAATGAATTTGGGAATATGAGAAATGGATGTCATACAATGTATGTGCAAATACCGCATCCATTGAATTTGGTAGGCAATGTGATACCCAATTGGCACCATATGAGTGGGATTTTTCACATCTTTATGAGGCCTCCAATTTGATGCAACTGCTGCAATTCAGCTATTATTCTGAATGTAGTAGGTGAGGAACAAGAGAGTACTGTGTGACTCTGAAATGGATGTGGACATGCCATTGGATAATATAATTACTATTATGTGGAGCGATCTTGCGCACAAAAACATCACCTTATGTAGATATAAGTTGGGAAAAAGAAACAAGGATTTATGGAATTGTTTCAACAACATTTTGCAAGTGTTACGATCATCAAGCAAATCGTGCCACTATGGAGCCTTCAGAGAAGAAATGATCAGGGACCAGATTATGATTGGAATAAAAGATAATCAACTGTACAGCATGCTCTTAAATGGGAGAAGCTAATGCTGCAAACAGCTTTGCAGAAATAAGTGTGGAAGAAATGACAAGAATGCATTTGAGAGATATTGAGAAAAGTATAGAAAGAGATGTGGAGATAGATGAATTAGCTGATGAAGCTGGGATGACTTGGATGAGAATATGGAGTGCAGTGAGTATACAGGCCTAACCAGTGATCACTGAGACATGTGGATTAATGCATCCTTTAAGAGGATGTCCAACCGAAGGGAAGGAATGTTATGTGTGCAGGAGATGTGGGCACTATGCAAGGCAATGCAGGAATAGACAAGAACCTGTGTGGAATTACAGTAGAGTAACACAAGAGACAAAACAGAGGTGAAGGATGATATGAAGAAAGAACAGGTTGTCCTCAGAGAACTAGGATATAGCAAGTACAGTCAAGGCAAAAGGAAATAATGGACAGCTCTGATATGGAATTCAGAATGAATGAACAGGAAGATGAGTACATGATATGGGATAAGGAACGATCACAGGTGAGGACACTCAACTGGAAAAGGGATAATTTCAATGAGTTGAGGTGGGACCTAGCCAAGGTGGATTGGAAAGAAAAATTGGCAGGTAAGACAACTAACGAGCAGTGGGCAGCGTTCAAAGAGGAGATAGTTCAGGCACAGGTCAAAAGCATCCCCACAAAGGTGAAATGTAAAGCATCCAAACCTCCCTGGATGACTAAGGAAATCGGGGCCAAAATAAAACAAAAAAAAGAGGCTTATGATAAGTGTCAGGCTCAAAATTCAGAAGGGAACCAAGCAGAATATAGGAAGTGTAGGATAGAACTAAAAAAGGAAGTTAGAGGGGCAAAGAGACTGCATGAAAAACAATTAGCGAGTAAGATTAAGGGGAACCCTAAGGTTTTTTACCAACATATTAAGAGTAAAAGGTTGGTCAAGGATAGGGTGGGGTCAATTAGGGACCTAGGAGGAAATCTAATTGTGGAGGCAGAGGGCATGGCTGATGTACTGAATGAGTACTTCGCCTCTGTCTTCACAAAAGAAAAGGATACAGCCAATGCCAAGGTATTGGAGGAGAGGGTAGGAGAAATGGATAGAATAATTATAACCAGAGAGGAAGTTCTAAAAAGGTTGATGTCGCTCAAGTTGGATAAGTCACCTGGTCCGGATGGGATGCACCCTAGGTTACTAAGTGAGGCACGGGAGCAAATATCAGGGACTCTGGCCACGATCTTTCAATCTTCCTTGGACACAGGGGTCGTGCCAGAGGACTGGAGGATAGCTAATGTTACTCCCTTGTATAAAAAGGGGCAGAAGGACAAGCCTGGTAACTACAGACCAGTCAGTCTAACGTCGGTAGTGGGCAAACTTCTAGAGTCCATAATCAGGGACAAGGTAGATCTTCACTTAGAAAGATATAGGCTAATAAAGGACAGTCAACATGGATTTGTTAAAGGCAAATCTTGCCTTACAAATCTGATAGAATTTTTTGATGAGGTAACGGAATGGGTGGATAATGGTAGTGCAATTGATGTAGTTTACATGGACTTTCAAAAGGCATTTGACAAAGTGCCACATGAGAGACTTATTATGAAATTAAAGGCCCATGGCGTAAAAGGGACAGTGGCAGCGTGGATCCACAACTGGCTGCGAGACAGAAAGCAGAGAGTTGTAGTGAGCGGCTGTTTTTCAGAATGGAGGGACGTGAGCAGTGGTGTGCCACAGGGATCAGTTTTGGGACCATTGCTGTTTGTAATCTACATCAATGATCTGGACTTGGATGTACGGAGTACAGTTTCCAAGTTTGCAGATGACACTAAGTTAGGGAGAATAGTAAATAGTGAGGAGGATAGTAGCCATCTGCAAGAGGATATAGACAAATTGGTAAAGTGGGCAGACACATGGCAGATGACGTTTAATGCAGAGAAGTGTGAGGTGATGCATTTTGGGAGAAGAAATGAAGGGAGGCAATATAGGCTAGATAGTACAATTTTAAATGGTGTGAAGGAACAGAGAGACCTGGGGATTTGTGTTAGTGACTCATTGAAGGTGGCAGGACAGGTAGACAAGGCTGTTAAGAAGGCATATGGGATACTAGGCTTTATAAATAGGGGTATAGAGTACAAAAGTGAGGAAGTGCTGACTAACCTCTATAAGACTTTGGTGAGGCCTCAGCTGGAATACTGTGATCAATTCTGGTCACCACACTACAGAAAGGATGTGAAGACTTTGGAAAGGGTACAAAGAAGATTTACTAGGATGGTGCCAGGATTGAGGGACTTCAGCTATGAGGAGAGGCTAGATAGGCTAGGGTTATTCTCTCTGGAGCAGAGAAGATTGAGGGAGACCTAATAGAGGTTTATAAGATCATGAGGGGTTTCGACAGGGCAAATAGAGAAAAACTATTTCCACTCGTGGGCGAATCTGTGACTCGTGGTCACAGATTTAAAATAGTTTCAAGGCGAAGTAGAGGGGAGCTGAGGAGAATTTTTTGCACTCAGCGAGTTGTTCGAATCTGGAATGCTTTGCCTGAAAAGGTGGTGGAGGCTGATTCGATAACAACTTTTAAAAGGGAAATAGATCTTTATTTAGGGAGAACAGGTCTATTAGGCTATGGGGAGCGGGCAGGGCAGTGGGATTGAATCACTCTTTTCAAAGAGCCGGCACAGACTAGATGGGCCGAATGGCCTCCTTTTGTGCCGTAAAATTCTATGAACCTATGAATCTATGATGGAAATAATGGAAATCACACTGTGTATGCTGAATCACTTCACTTAATATACTGCAAAGTGAATTGACTGTACTTTTGTGGGCGAAATGCAGCAGCGAATTGTGCGCAGCAGTATCCCATAAACAGTCATGGATTGAAATGACCAATTTATTATTGTTCTTTTCTTTGAGGGATTGTTATCAGGCGTGTGGAATAACAAAACTTGCCCAAGATTTTGCCCTGCCTGGAATCAAACCCAGGTCTCTCACTTGCAAACCGTCTCCTCCGTCCACTCTCCCACACCTCACCCATCCTATCCTCCAACCCCAACTGCAAGGAGATGCTGGACTTCCTCAAATCAAAAATCGAGGGGATCTATTCAGCCACCTCTACCCCGTCCACCATTACCTCCCCATTACCTCTCCCCCAGGATACATCAATCCCCCACCCCCCACTACATACCTTTGACCCTAGCTCTCCCCACCACCCTCTTTGCTCTCATCCAGGAAGATGGAGTGGTCGACAGTGTCAAAGACAGTGGAGAGGTCGAGGAGGATAAGGAGGTAGAAAGAGCCCTAGTCACAGATGTTTAGGATGTCGTTAGAGACTTTGACCAATGTCTGAAACAATGACTGTCCAGCACCTTGGGACGTCCTCATGATGTGAAAGGCGCTATACAAATGTTATTTTGTTTTTGTTGCTGTTGTTGCCTAGCAAGTGCTCTAAGTATTGAGCTGTAGGACTCCACAAGTAAGTTGGAACGGTGTTTCTCAATTGGTGGATTGCTCTCCGGATTACTAAATCCGGAGAGCAATAATCTAAAATAATAATAATGTGATCACTCAATCCATGATTGTTGGTGGGACACTGCTGTGTGCAATTGGTTACTGTGTGCAATTGACTGATACACAATCTACTCTACATATATATCTGTATTTGCGTTTCGTCCACATATATACAGTCAATTCACTTTACAGTCTATTCTGTGACATGCTTTGAGATGTCTAGAAGATGTGAAAAACACTATATCAAATGCAAGGATTATTATTATTTACAGTATATTCCGGGAAGCGTTTTGAGACATTTTGAAGATATGGTAAGGCATTATATCTTGATTTTGGTATCCGCTCTCTGACTGCTGAAGTGTTATAGTAATCTATTTTGTGATTGTGAACGGAGGACAGATTCGATTTATGAGCCAGCATTTAGACAACCGCCATTCAGATGTGCTGAATTTTATATAGGATTAGGTAGGGTTGATGTATGCCCACAGGCACAGGGATCATGAGCTCTGAGATAGCTCAGAACTCCTTTTCCTCCAATCTTTGGGCATATAATTTCATATATCTGGTGACGCTTCTGACATTGAGTACAGGAATCTGGAAGCATGACTGTGAGATGTAGGTCAGGGTTTCATGGAATGAACATCACGCATTGCACAGCAGATCAGCAGTTGGACTGCCCAGCGCATTGTGACTTGCATTCGGGAGCTGGTTGCCATGTGTAGGGATTTCTTGCAAGAAAACAAGCCACTCGTACGATGTCAAACCACTCAATCAAATGTGTTCTTTACCAACAATAAATGTAAAATTGCATAGTCATCTCAATTGATGTACAAGTCAAGTCTATACTAGCGACAATTTAATATTATGATAACATAATAAAATAGCAACGAACACAACGGTGGTTAGTGATCGGTTGGTTATCTTCTCTTGGATGATGTGGTAGCAAATCTATGGTACTAGCTTTCCTCTATACTTTTCCTCATCGACCGTAATTAAGCATCCATCTTTTAGGATCCAAAGTTAGTCCATATGACCCTTGCAGGCAAAGGTGACATTTGAAGGTTGTTTTGTCCAATAACAGTTCAGAATTGAATTGTCTAATCATAGTTTGGAACTGTTCCATCCAATTATCTTTCTATAAGCAGGGATTAAACATATGTCACAAAACTTTAGAAGTAATCGGTGTTTTGTTTCATATTCTGGTGGGGTCATAAATTGAGATGAAATGTGCATTATTCTACTTTGACACCACAGGTTTGACACCTTTGACACCACCTGCTTTTCATTGAATTCCCAAACTTTGACATTCAGAATATTGGTTTATGGTTGGAGTATTTGATTGTTGTGATCTTGAATAATGGAGTTACTTAATATACCAGTGATGTGGATTGAGAGTCATTACAGTAAAGTTCATGAAACACTGCACACCATGGTTGGCAACAATTAATAATGATAATCACCTATAGATACAGTCACTAAACTTTATGGTGAAATATTTGAAGCACTCTGAGACAACCTGCCAAAGTTAAAGGTGCTAAAAGGTTGTTTAAAATCTTGAATCTGGATTCAGGCTCATCCATTGTGCATAAGTAGGGAAAGAATTTCACCCTTCCACCACCCATGGGTCCTGTCAGTAAGTATTGAGTTGTATCAACCACATTTTTGGCGGATGTGATAATTATCACTGTTGATATGTTGTGACATATCATATTACAGTAAATAATATAGGTGCCAGAGATGTGTCTCTTGATATTTCATATTTCCTCAGTGTATTACTCTTGCTGTCTATATATGTACATAGAACATGCAACTACCCACTAGTGCATGAACAGTTCCCAGTCATATTTTCATTTCCATTGACAACTGTATGAAATTTTGTTTAATTTATGTGTGCTTGTTAAATCTAAACCTGCCGTGATTTATGTAAAACACAAATATCCTGAATACTGATGTCCTGTTGTCAAATGGAACTATTTTTCATCACTGATCAATTTTCTGTCAATGCGAGTGCAACAAGCAATGCCGAGCTTTTCCTATATATGCAATACTTTAAAATTGCAGCCAGAATAAAAATTTGAAAGATCATCCCTCTCACATTGGCAAACCAATTGTATTCCTCAAATATTTGAGCACTTCGGAACCGCGACTATTGTATTTAAGGTAACTTTGCTTTAGATGGTTATTAGCTGTGGGCTAGGAAGGTATGTAACGCTATCTTTCTGTAGCCTCAACAAAAGTGAGAGGAGATTATTGCTTTTGTTATTTTATCCCTTTGTTTAAAAAGCAGTTGATTCAATGAACAATTTGGCTCTCATTCAACAGTTACACAAAACTTGATATAAAGTAAACCTGTTTAGTTTTTTGTAGGTTTTAAGAATGCTATGGACTTTGGACTGAATTTCGATGCTTAATATTAAACCAGCTGTAAGTAAATGAAATAAACTCTCTACTCCCTCCATCCTTTGCAGCAGTTCATGCAAGTTCGCTAAAATGATACAACTTTGTTTGTTTGCCAGTTTTACATTAATAGCTGGAGGTTGTATTGGAGGAGCCATGGAACCAGTGACGAACATTTGACAGATGTCTTCTCCCTCCTGCTGGTAAAACTGCTCCTGCATTACAAAAGCAGAAAGGAGGTAAAATTGTTAGTTTACAAATATGCTTTTATAATAATAATTATAATAATCTTTGCATTTAATATAGCGCCTTATCACGTCTTTGAGACTCTCAAAGAGGTTCACAGAACATACTGTAACGTGAATTTTTTGGCAAAACGTAGCAGCCAATTGCTGTAAACTAAAGTATTGTTTGTGACCCACAATTTGAGAACTGGGTTGAGATTCACCCCATTCTGATAAGATGAACCTTAACAAAAATAGAACTTACTGGAAACACTCAGCAGGTCAGGCAGCATCTATGGAGAAAGGAAAGTGAGTCATGTTCTGACAAAGGGTCGTGGTTCCAAAACGTTGTCTCACTTTCCTTTATCTATAGATGCTGCCTGACCTGCTGAGGTTTCTCAGCAATCTCTGTTTTAGTTTCAGACTTCCAGCATCTACAGTATTTTGCGTTTTGTTTTAGATGAACATTAACTATTGGCCTATTGGATCTGACATGGACCATGGGACATGAAATTACATAGTTAAAGCTGACACTCCAGTATAATGCTTGGGGTGTGTTACAATGTCAGAGGTGCTTTCCTTCAGGTGAGACATTCAACTGAGGTCCTAACTGTCTGTTCAGATGGATGTTAAAGATCCTATTTTACTATTCAAAAAGAGAAGTCAGTTTCTCCCAGTGTCCTGGCCAATCCCCCAAATCGAATTGGTCACTCGCTCCATGTCTGTTATGGGATGTTGCTGTGTGCAACTGGTAGTCACATCCCACCACAAAATGTACAGTTATTCCAGTTTACAGTATATCCTGTGAAGCACTATGAGACTGTGATAAGGTGCTGTATCAAAACAAAGATAATAAATGAATAATAAGATGTGTTTCTTTATGAGAATCTTTTAGCTAATCGGAGGCCGGGCCTTCAGTTTCTCTGCTCCCACCCTATGGAATGCCATCCCTCAATCCCTCCGTTTTGTTTCTTCCCTTTCCTCTTTCAAGGCCGGTTTGAAGACTTTCCTCTTCGATCGTGCCTTTTGTTCCACCGCGAACTCTTTTACCTCCCCTTTCGTGTTTCACCCCTTCCCAAACACTCCCCTCTCAGCTCGGGTCACACGCCTCCTGTGCAGCGCCTTGGGACGTCCTCCCGACGTGAAAGGCGCTCTATAAATGTAATTTGTTGTTGTTGTAGCTATGATATATTTTATGCTATACACTGTGTAAGTTTTATTTAAAGTTTTTTCACAGGTGAGCAGAATCTGATGGTAGAGTTGGTGTTCATTTTTCTAGCACCTTTACTGTAAATGGAAATAATTTTGATTAAGTCTATTGTTTGTGTAAGCTGAACCTTGCTAGAGTCTATAACTAAACTAGATAGAAACAATGGAGTGACAGTTGTGATTTGATGTGGTGAACTAATGTGAAAATTAAAATGCGCTATAATAACAACAAATTGAATCTTTATTGCACCATGGGAATATAACATCATATTGATTTGTTCTGAGAATTTATTAATTTGTTCTGAGAATATGGCATTCTTTCCCTCAATCTTTCCTGCGTCACCTCCCCATCCCCTGTCAATCCCCCCTCCCCCCATTACCCCCATCATCCTTGTCATGCCCGTAACCTCCCCCCCCTCCCCTTCCCCCCCTCCCCACCCCCACACACACAAGACAACATAAGAATTGTTGGAACTCAATCAAGCTGCTGTGTACATTGGCCTACCAGTTCACACATTGCACTGCCGGTTAGCAAGATGCTACCTTCACTGTGATTTCTTTAGTGAGTTAAGATAGTGTTAATGGGCCAGCAGTTCAGTGCATGGTTTGGCTGGTTTTAGACTGAACCATTCAGACATTCGAGTGTAGTGGGAGGGAGGGGATAGATTTGTGGAGGGAGCCAATTGTTTTGTTCACGCTATCGGTGTCAGGAAACATAGACGAGGTGTTCCAGCCAACTGGAATGCATCCTTATGTAAACAGTGTAATTGTCACCAATCAATGCTAACTGAGGTTTCTCCGACTTGGGCAATGGTTCTCAAGATGTCAGCAATAACACTGTGAAAGTTAATGGAAATTCTGGCTGCCTTAGAAACACACATTCAACCAGTGTAATCTTCAAATAGCAACCAAGCTGAAAGTTTATAATAGTCATCTTGACCTCACTTCTCTATGGGTAGGAGGTTTGGACAATGTATAAACCGCATCAAAGAGTTTTTAACGCAATAAACAGTTTGCCTTAAAATTTAAGATGGTGAAAAAATCAAGGAAAATTCCCAAATTCAGGTTTAATTTGGGAAGGCAATTGTTTTTAAGAATTGCAGAAAAACTGCGTTGAAACTAAGACTCAATTGAAGAATTATTCACAATTCTACATGATCAGTACATTTTCAGACAAAATGATCTGACATGTTAAGACCAGTGAAATTTCAGATTTGAAAGCTTCAGCATTGAGATTCTGTCCAATGCAAAGAATACTTGGAAGGATCGGCCAAGAAGGTGCAGGTGTGTTGGTTGCTAGAATGCCAGATGATAATTTATTAATGTATGTGTTCTATGGCCAGTTGACATGAGACAAATGACATCCTACTGCTAAGTGTAAGGCTTCATGAACTCTCCGCCATCCACCTCTAGATAATCGACAACAACACATAGGAGAGATGTGACTCTTGCAGAAATCAACGGCATCGCCAACAGGATTCCATTGAATTGAAACTGCTCAAGGAAACGGGACATAGAGTCACCAACCACAGCAGCTGTAATATCAGCAAGGTCAAGGTCAGCCCGATTTTATCTTTACATCTTATTGTTCATCATCCACCAGAAAGATCACCGGTGACTCTTCTCTTCTAATTGTGCGAGATATCTAACAATAACTAATTTTACCACATCCATTCTATGGAAAGCAAAACAATGTGTAATAGAGCATGCAATAATTGCGTCATGTCACTGCAGCTACTCATGCTTGAAAATAATGTAGTCGGCCTTGTGACCTGCCCCGGAGGAAAGTTGCTGTGAAAGGTTATGACCTACATTTTGCCTGACTCCTCTGTGTTCCCAGCTCTTCTGTCATGCGTACAAATTCAGTGCTCCCCTGCCTCCATTTACTTTACTTTCCTGATCAGAGAGGAATTAGAAAAAGTGAAGTCCACACTATTTCTTTCCAATGGTTTGCTTTAACATGACTAATGGGATGTGGTATAGATAAATTTATTAATTTCAGAATTAATTACAATATACGAATGTGTAGCTGTGATCGATTAACCACATCAAAACTAATAACTGTTTGGAAATAAATAGTATTCAATTCTTTGACAATTCATTTGCAAAGGTTAGTAGCACTCTCACCTCTGCATTAGAAGGTCATGGATTCAAGTCCCACATTGATACTTACAACTCATATAGTTGACGTTGACACTCCACTGCTATGCTAGAGATGTGCTTCATTGTTGGAGGTCCCATCCTTTGGTTGAGATGAGACATTAAACCTTATATGCTTATTCAGATGATAGTTAATCCTGTAGTAATACAGTATTCAAAAAGAGAAAGAAGTTTCTGTCAGTGTCCTGACCAACAACACCCAAATAAAATTGATCACTCATTCAATGGCTGTTTATGGGACATTGCTGTGTGATTATTATTAACAACAATTTTGTATTTTGAAATCTTTATTTTTATGGAAGGAAACTATTTGCTTTTACAAGGATATTTTTCTACAAGACAAAAAAGACAACCCCAGAGGTGAGAAGTAACACTCTTTTTTGAATATGCTGAGAATGTTATTGCCAAACTATGCCTAATATATTCCAGAATTAGGTAAGCAGGATGCATCCCTCCAGGGAGAGTGTGTGCACTCCATTCCAACAATCTATCTCTGAGATTTCCATGTTTAAGTGGGATGTGTGGAAATCTCAGTTTGGTTTGGATAGTCTTAAGCATGTGATGGGTTTCCACATTTGTCAGACACTTCGTTGGCCCCCCCAAAATGTTTATAAATGACGATGATAGACTCCATGTCAATTTTCAAATTAACATTTAGTTGCACCTGGCCTAAGAACAAGCACAATAAGACCTGCAGAGAGAAACTATAACCAACAGAGATGGGTGCTCAAGCAGCTTTTCCTTTTCCAAACCCCATGTTGGGATCAGGAAGTCATATTGCCTAAACTGACATGCCAATACAGTGCTGGGGATGGTACATTGTCAGAGTTACCGTCCTTTGGATGAGATATTAAATTGAAACTCTGTGTGTTCAGGTAGACATTGAAGTTACCATGGCACAATTTGAAAAGAATTTCAGCAAGTGTCTTGGCCAACAATCCCCCAGATAAATTAGTCATTAGTATCATGGTTGTGGGGCATTACTGACACGTTTTCCTACAAAATAACATCACTACTCTTTACAGTAAAAGCCTGTGAGATGCTTTGAGAAATGTGATTATAATTCCATTCACTTCATTAAAATACCTGCTTGTGAAATTAACAGTGGAATTCAAAGCCAGCAAATCATGGATTCCAAATCACCAAAATCTGAAAATAAAGGAGCCTGATGGACAGCTACAAGTTACTTTGTTCCTGGGTCTTTGTTTAGTGCTTTGCTGACTTGGAATATGTGATCTGTGGGCCATAAATTTCATTGTAAATTTCATAAACCAATAGCTATGACTAACAGAACAAATCTGATTTGTGAATATTCCAAATTAGATCCCAATGTTTTTTTTTAAAGCTTTAACCCATATCCAAATCAGATAAATATATTTCCCAAGAAGTCATGTTCATCTGTGTTCATGGTCAGACCGCACCTTGCAGTTCTTGTTGTTTTGCCACAAAATATACAGTCAATTCACTTTACAGTATATTTTGTGGAGTGCTTTGAGATGTCTCAAAGATGTAATAAGGCTCTATATCAAATGCAAGGATTATTATAATTATTATTATTGTCACTGTGATATAAAGGGGCTGCCCAGGTAAAAGAGTCTTGAAAGTTCCCTTTACAATCGTAAATCTATGTCCTCTTGTTTTGCTGTGCTGGTACAATTAAAAGTACTGTTCTGGGTTTACTTTCTCAATTCTATTTGAAATCTTGTATACTTCTACAGGGTCCATTGCCATACAAAACTGCAAATTGTCTAATTATTGCTCATAGTTCCACTTACAGTCAGGGTAACCCTCACTGCTCTCATAAAGACTGGACTTTATGCATAGAAGTACAAAATATTGTAGTTGTTCTTGCTGATATAATGATTAGGGTTGGGGATAATGTTTCTCTTAACCCAGTGAAGCTAAGCTCAAATTGAAACTCATTTAAATAAACCTCATAAGAGTGTACGCAACCTATCCTGGTAGTTATCAATCTACTTGAATACTTCTGTGTCTTACTTTAGAATGATGGAGAATTGTTTACCATTTCAAACCTTATTTTAAAAATAACATGTGTACCTCTGAAATGCCTAGATAGCCCCACAAATGGAAAGCAGCTGAGATAAAGGGAACAGCCACTTTCCATTGATACAAGACGACACACAGGGACAGCTGCCTTCCTAACACTAGTGTGTCCTTTCCCAGACCTGGCTTGACTAAGGAAAAAGTGTCAGGAGGTCACGCCCGGTCTGCTCTCTTGATTTGCCATGCCACCCTCCCCTTGTTTGAAGTTTATAGGCCTTGTCTTAATCACTGCAACCTGTCAGCGTGACTCTGTGCTACACCCTCTGAAAGCTGCTTATGATGGGCTTTGTGTTTTCCAGCAAAGTATCAGTCACGCTCCTCTTTTACTTAACATCTGAAAGTGCAGACAAGCTGAATTGTATTACACTAATAACCATTAAATCCCACTCCAAAGCCTATCAGCAATATATCAAACATGATAAAAGTTGTTTGTGTTTTTTTTATATGAAGGCTTAAATGCACTTAAACTTGCTTGTCCTTAATGTATTTTCTTAAGTCAATTTCTGTTATTTCTTAAAATGAATGTTAATTCAACTCTTTCCAACTAAAATACATGCTGGGAGAATGCAAAGTTTTTAAGTAATGTGAAAGTTTCAGAAGATTTGTAATTGAAATGAATATCCAGGAAATTGTGGAGAACTGTATGTATTTATTACATTGCATGAGAGAGGCAAGGAATGATTGCTGAAGACTGTCAATGAGAACAAGAGGAGGGAAAAGTTATGTCTAAAAGTAGGGACTGAAACATTTTTCTTTGCATTTCAGAGTGTGCAAATGTTGGATGATTCTTAAATTAATTCTTAAATGGACCTGAAGGAAAAAAAACAGCTTCAGAATTAGGTTCAATATAAAAATCATTCAAAATGTGTTCTCTGAAATATGAAGAAATACATTTAAGTCTACATCCAGGCATAAATGTCTCATCATAAACTACAGAAAGATTCATTACACACTCTGTGTTAGTACAATACAATTTACATTGATATAGTGCTTTTCATGTTGGGAGGAAGTCTCAAAGTACTTTACACAGCTGGCTGGGCACCCAAGCCAGAGGAAGCTGAACAGAATTTGGTGGGGAGGGAGAGCTAAGGCTTGAAGTGGGCTTTGAGAATGGGCAGGAAGGGTGTGAGTCAAAGGGATTCTAGGATGGGGCTCCAGAAAATTGCTGCACAATAGCTGGAAGGTTGCCTGCCGATGGTGGGGTGGATATGCTGGGAAACAATATTCACTGAGTGCTGCGAGCCGCTAGGTTGGTAGGGTTATAGGAGGTTGCAAAGGTAGGGTGGGGTGAGGCATAGGCTCACGGAGCTTGTCACGGGAGAAGACACAGCTGCAGAGTTCTGAATAATATGCAGCTTATGGAGGGAGGAGTTGGGAAAACCAACAAGCAGGGAGGATGATAGAATCAATGACCTTAGATGGGATGAGGGGAGAGGTAGTGGTGGAGCAGGGCGATGTTACGGAGGTGGGAGAAGGCCAAGTTCCTCATGGCATGGATGTAGGGTAGAAATCACAGTTGAGAGTCAAATAAGATACAAAGGTTCTGAACTGGCTCAGTGAGATGGAATGTGCATCCATGGATGATGATGCTGCCAGTGTCTGAGGTGAGGAGGCACTGACGGGAGCCGATCAGGAGATCCTTATAATAATAATCCGTGCATTTGATATTGCGTTTTTCACATCTTACAGACGTCTCAAAGCGCTTCACAGAATATATACTGTAAAGTGAATTGACTATATTTGTGGGGAAATGCAGCAGCAAATTATGCACAGCAGTATCCCACAAACAGTCGTGGATTCAAATGCCCAATTTTTTTTTGAGGGATTATTATTAAGCATGTGGAGTAAGGAAACTTTCCCAAAGTTTTGGCCTGCCTGGATTCGGACACAGTTCTCATCAGTTTTGTAAGGCGAGTGCTCTAACCACCGTGCTAATCTGTGCTACTGATTGACTCGTACCAGTGCCTTCACACATTAGGTGCTGGCAGCATCCACTTCCATGGTTGCTTACTCGACCTCACCAAGCTAGTCAGGTACCTAGGTATTTTGTTAGCTCTTGTCTAGGACTTAATGTCCTCCCAATGTAAAAGGCGTGAAACAAATGTAATTTTGTTGTTGTTGTTGTTGTTGACTGACAGATTGTCTGTCAGGGAAGCAGTGTCTTGGAGTTGAGAGTGGAGACAGTAAGGTAGAGTTGGGTATTATCTGCATAAATGTGAAAGTTAACCTCATGTAAGGATAATTATGAATAGTCATGAACCTATTATTATTAATAATTATTATTAATAATTATGAATCCACATTCATTCTTTGACAGCACCAATAATTGATTGACACTAATTGATTTTCCTCTCATTAAAGTTTTTGGAGGCTGATTGAAACTAGTTGCTGAGTAAACACAGGAACCTTTTCTAAAAGTATATTTGAGGTCTAGGGCCTCTGAACACTGTGAATTTCAAGCCCTGCCTATGCCAAACTGTGCAGAATGTTGTGTTGACTTTGCTTCTCGCAGGACAGAAGCTAATAAAGTAAAGATCAAGAGGATTTAACCAACTTTTGCAGGATTGAGCTACTTCACTGCTAATACTGCGATTAGAACAGGTGCACCCAGCTGCATGTGGGCATTGACAGGCCTGAAAATATAAGCGGTACATTCCTGCCAGAGTATAAGGGCGCTGTGTCATGACAAGATTTCATAAAAGAGAACAGATACTCCTGTGTGTAGTGCGTCTAAAAACAACAGGGCCTTTTTTTTTGCATTATACACAAGTAGTTTTCAAACATTAGCAAGAACCCTTTTGCTTTCACAGGAACTTTTGATCTGCCTAGCTTGATGTAGATGGTTTGTTTGTAACTTTTCGGAGGATTGCCAGTGTCACTGTAAAGTGACAGTAAACTCCATTTCACGAGCATCCCCTCTTCCATTCCCACTCATGTTCAGGAATCTGTCATCTCCTTCAGCAACTCCTGACAACACGGGATCCTTAATAGATCAAATCAGTGATACAGGCTGAAACAGTTTTGTGCTGAATTCTTCTTCTTAATCCTTTGTTGAGTGTATTATAATTTGGCATGGTGTTCAGTGAATAGCGACAAATCAAAGTTGTTCATTTTCTCTGGACAAACTGTGCTGTGAATATTTTATGCTTTAAATGCTTTATCCTCGTTTATTTTAAATTCCTCCCCACCAAAAACCAAAAAGGTTTATGATGCTTTGTTTTTGTTCTGGAAGGATAATAATAATAATCCTTGCATTTGATATAGTGCTTTTCATGTCTTCTAGACATCTCAAAGTGCTTCACAGAATATACTGTAAAGTGAATTGACTGTATAGTTGTGGGCGAAATGCAGCAGCCAATTGTGCACAGCAGTGTCCCACAAATAGTCATGATTGAAATGACCAATTTTTTAAAGTACAGTATTGTGTTTTTTTGGGGAGGGATTATTATTAGGTATGTGGATTTTAGATTTCACCCTGACCTGCCTGGATTCAAGCTAACCACTGAGCTACAGGACTCCACATTGAGAGCAGATGGGTCGAAGGGCCTCCTTAATCCGAAACAATCTTGTGACTTTGTGGAAAAATGATGGATGGAAAGCATTTGTTTCTCAGAAAATAAAAATAGAGATTTGGGGTTCCTATAAACAGGAGAAATTGCACAGTTGGCACAATTTTTGTTTTCATTCCCTGGACATTCCAAAGTGGCGACTCCAAGGGCAATCTCCCCCAGAAGTGTTAGACCCTTAGGGCAGCTGCTGATACATTCCCTCACTATTTTAGGCACATAGACATGTGATGGATTCCACAATAGGGCAGTCCTGGGAACAAAAATGGACTTTTGTCAAGTATATAATTAAAATCAGATTACTTCTGCCTCATTCAAATCTAATGTTGAAGAAACAGCTAGATCATTATCATTTTAACACAGTAATAATAACCGATGATTAATGGTTTGGGTTGACTGGTTTTTATATTTTTACTCATTTTTTCCAGCTCTGTGCTGTATTGTGACTTTGTAATACCTAAGCCTCCTTACTCCGAATGTTATGGGGACAATGAAGTCCAATATTAACTATAATCCTTGCATTTGATATACTGCTTTTCATATCGGGAGGACATCTCAAGAGTAAAACATGGGATTTGTAAGGATTGTATTTTTGTTAGACAAATGTGGCAGCTGATTTTCACACAGCAATGTCCCTCAGAAAGCCAAGAAGTGAATGAGTATTATGGCTGGCAGCCACAATTTGGTATTCATAGATGAATGACTGAGGATGAAATCATTTGTCTTTAGAAGACAATGCAGCAGAAATTTCACCTAGGTTGAGATTCAATAGTATTTTGGAACATACAGAATTTGGTGCTGAATACAGTTTCAACTTTGAAGCCTGTTTTCTGTATTTCTTAAAAGAACTTGCAGAAAACTCTCTTCAAAATTAAGGAATGGATTTAACAAATTCCTGACCCTCTATTGCTATGGCAATAGAGATAAATCTAGAACCAGGTGTAATTTTAGGTATAGATTTGCAAAGTGGTTTGGATTAAATACAACTTCCTGTTTATAAATATCAAGTGCAGTATTCATACTGAATTACAAACCAGCAAAACCTGAACATTAAGGCTGGTGAACAAAATTTGAAATTTAGCGATGAATGACTGAGGATAAAGTCATCTTTGATCCCTGGAATCAAACGTTGATATCCAGGAAACGTCTTCATGGGAAAAAAATCAAGTGTCAACTTAACTGTGACCTCAAGGCTTTATGCCTTGTGAATTGGGCTTATACAATACATCACATCTGTGTGGTATTCTGTGTGTTCGTGGATCCCAAATGAACCCAATTCTTCTATCAAGAGAAAATTGATTCACATTAGTACTGTTTCATGATTAGATCAAAAATAAAGTGTACAATTAAACACTAGGCAAAGATTGACAAACAAATGACGATGATTTACATTGGTACTATGTTGATCTGTTAATTAAGGGATATAATGTTAAACTTCAATGTTCTATATGAAGAGATGTACATTAAAATGACCCTGGAAATCAATAGTAGAGGTTTTCAGATAAATCTCTGACACTCCTTCTACAATTCTAAACTGAGCTGTTTTGTCTTCTTGGATTCAGAAAAAAAAACTAATTTCTCTTTCATCTCTCTCCGATGTCCTGTCTTTGCCAGAATTACACAATGTTACAGCACAGAAACAGGCCCTTTGGTGCATCAAGCCTGTGCTGATATTGTTCTCCACACAAGCCACCTAAAGTAATCTAGTCCCACTCTCTTGCTCACTCCCCATTTCCTCTATTATTCATCTTTTTCAAGCAATCTTTTTTGTCATATTTTATTTTTTGGCCATATTGAACTTTTTCTGTTTTCATCTGTATTTTCTCTGATCTCAGACATTGCAGCTACCATATAACTTAGATTTGCATGATAAAGACCTGTATCCAATGCACTGGATGTCCTAGCCATAACCATATCCTGATTTTTATATGACACAGAAACTTACAGGGGTCAAGGAACCTCCATTCCTATCTTGTTTTCTGACAAAAGAAGCTGGGATTGAGCTCCTTAGAGCAGAGAAAGTTAAGAGGAGATTTAATAGAGGTGTTATGAGGGTTTTGATGAAGTAGATAGGGAGAAACTGTTTCCACTGGCTGGTGGTCAGTAACCAGGATACACAGATTTAAGATATTTGGCAAAAGAAAACCAGAGGGAAGATGCGGATAATTTGTTTTTACACAGAGTGGTGTTACGGTCTAAAATGCACTGACTGAAAGGGTAGTGGAAACAGATTCAATAACAACTTTCTAAAGGGAATTAGATAGGCACTTGAAAAGGAAACATTTGCAGGGCTATGGGGAAAGAGCGGGGGAGTGGAACAGATTGGGTAGCTGTTACAAAGATCCAGCAGAGGCACAATGGACCAAGTGGCCTCCTTCTGTGTTGTAATATTCTATGATTCTATTTAATGCCTAGCACATTAGCAACTAGGCAATCATTGAACATCTGGACTTAGCTGCAGCTAAGCTTAAATGTGACGGATCAAAATATGCAGTAAGAATGGCTTGTTGCTAAGTCTATTTCCTTAACATCAGAAAACTGTCAAGGGCGTCTTGATACAAAATGATCCAGAAATGGATCTGGCTGTATTTATAATGTTATGATGCCTGAAAGCATCTTATTTGATTGGCTACAACATAGAGTTGTTCTATTGTATCCCATCGATCTTATGAGAAAGGTGTTTTGCATTGGGGTTTCAAAGCTATGTTTACAAACCGGAAGTTTGGATAGTGGCTGGCCTTTGTTTGTAAGTGACTTTTCGGCTGAGAAAAGATATGTTGAACGCTAACAAGAGGCCATGAAGCAAACTGCGAAGTGGCTTGTTTGCACAGTAGGAACCACAATGTCAGTTGCAAAACCAAGTTCTCTACTGGCCTCAATGTTTGGTTTGTGAGTGTTGTATATTTTGAATAATACATAATAATTCTTACATTTCATATAGATCGGTTGTTAGTTGATTGGCGGCATTTCCGGGGATAATCGTCCATTCCAAATATAAAAATAAATACAGTAATAATAATTTGGTCACTAAATCCAAGACTGTTTCTGGGACACTACGCAATTGGCTGTTGCATTTCGCCCACAAAATATTCAGGCAATTCACTTCACAGTACATTCTGAGAAGTACTTTGAAATATCTTAAATACGCTCTATTAAATGCAAGGATTATTATTATTATTGTCTCTGAGAACCTCTCAAAGCACTTCATGAGATATAACTGTGAAGTGGAGGGACTGCGTGTTCTGTAGGCAAAATACTCCAAGTAATAAACTGGCAACTTTAGAAGAGTTCCTTTACATTCAGGTACTGCTCTCATCTGAGAGTTGCTCATTCCATCTTTGTTTATTTCTTTTTTCTTCCCCAGGAAGATGAAAGCTGTCATAAAAATATTGATGCAGCAATAAAATCCTTTTACCTGTATGTGGCAAGTGGACTGACCTATAACAGTGACTGCTACTGAGCAGATTGAATGGTAAAATATTGCTGCTGAACTTTATTGTTTTAGCAGCTGGCTGTGTGTAATAAATGCAAGGGTCAGAGCCTGAACAATTTTTTGGGACAGGTATTTTCACATCAAGGTGTGTGCACCCTATTATTACAGCACTCTTGTTTTGGCTTTGCAGATAAAGTGTCACACAAAGTACTGAATGATTATAGAGCATCTGTAAACACTTGAGAAGATGGGGAGGGAGCCTGGGGGAGAGTTGACCCAAACCTTATGTAGCATAAGCACATGATACAGTGGAGAGGAGTCGCAGAATGGACGTTCCCTGGTGGGACATGAGATCGTTTTACTGCTAGGTATCATTTTACACTATGGTGTCTTTAATACTTGCCAGTTCTGTGGGCAAATCTCTGGCTTAAACACATGAAGTTAGAAAGCAGTCTTCCTTTGCCCATTAATCTCTGACAGGATTTGCTCTACACTAACAACGTCCACTTGCTGTTTGGCTTCTGTTGCATCTATTTTATCTCTGTTTCTGTACATTGCAGATGGATTCCAAGACTTTTGCGTCTGGCAACTCTTTGCCACTGGTGGACTTCATCCAGCTAAGGTTTTCTTTAACCGATAATTAAGACATCTCTTTCTTGTTATGCAACTGGCACATGGGCTGACACATACCAACGCCACTGTCTGAATCTGCAAATGGGGCATAGCCCAGCACTCTCATTGGAGCAGTTAAGGAGGGGTTCAAAATAACATTTTTTACAGTTAGTCATTTAGAACATTAAATATTTTGTTGCAAGTGGCTATTGAGTCTGAGATCAAAACAACATTTAAAATGGGATTATAATAAATAATATCAATTATTTATTTCAGATTGGGAGAGTATACTAAAGCACTTCACAGGATTTACTGTGAAGTGGTTGTGTATTTGAAGTTGAATGCGAATGTGGCAGCCCAATGCACGCAACAATTTCCCCCATCCAGCCATGGGTAATTTTCTGAACATTTGAAGAGGAAAACTATGAAATGACATGGGAAAGGAGCAGGGTAATAGAACTAGAGTAGTTAATCAAGTAGCTTCTTCTATGTTGCAATTTAAAAAAAAATCTGTGATTCTCTGCAGAGTTCTGCACAATGGGATTATCCTGATAGAATTCCTGTTGATATGTGAAAAGTCTGAATTTCAGACATCTGACTGTGAGAAGTAGAGTTCCTGTGAATCATTTTGATGTAATGTATAGTTCCCAGAAGACATTGTATTAAATTCTGTGACTTAGAATCTTTAAATGACTGTCTCCCAACAAGAATACTGCAAACTAGATCCCAATATATATTTGCCAAAAAATCTGTCTGTCTGCCTGCCTGCCTGCCTGCCTGCCTGTCTGTCTGTCTAATGTTGAGTGCACTGCTTCCTCAATACCAGTAAACGTTGCCTCTTCTGTTTTTCTGTGGCTGTTCTGTGAAGCTGGCCCGTGGTCAGTTGGGAACTCAATGAGGGGGGTCATCGACACCAGTGGACCTCACCTTATACACATATCGAGTTATTCCACGTACCACAATGAATCCATTAAAACATGGCATTGCTTTATTTAAACATCTGTATTTGTCTCTGAATGCCGTTTGTACATAAATACATAAATACATAAATAAATAGAGAATTTAATTTAAAAGTTTTGCTGCTGTATAATCTTTCACACTTACACCTTGATTTTTGTCATTGTATTAACATCATCTTGAATTTTGTAGCTTCTCAGATTAACTGTTAGTAATATAAGCAACAAACCAAAGTGCAAAAGTAACAATAATGTAATTAATGGCAGGAGTATCATACTAAATTGTCTAAATATTTTAACAACTGTTATCACTCTGTTTCACGGCATTAATTCATTAATCATTCAGTCAGTGTCTTAGGAAGTCTGCTTGCGTCAAGTAAACTGAAGACCTCAGAGCAATAAACTATTTGAAAAGGGCTGTTGTCCTCGTTAACAACTCTCCAGGTATATGGCACAAGCACTTTGTTTGTGGGATATAGCTGTGCATAAATTGAATGTTCTTTCTCTGAAAAACATACGGTTACTATGCTTGGCAGCTATTAACTGTGAAGTAATAATGATAATCCTTGCATTTCATATAGCACTTTTTACGTTTTTTTTACTCCATTATGTTTCACTATTGTAGGTCCTACATCAAAGGAAAGGATTGTTTGAACTGTATAAATAATTCCACTATGCAGTATTCTGTAATTTGAAGAATAATTTATCAGGAGCGCAAAACCAAACCAGAAAAGGAACAATGACAGTAAAATAAGTCAATCATAATGGGGGGATCTAGTTTGCAATATTTACAAAACTATTCATTGGTATTTCTGCTGAAAAACGCAAACGCACCATTTCTTATGGCCCCTGTTTTCACCCTCTGGCCTTTTTTTTTGGCACTTTTGGTGTTTTGGAAACTCCTATTCCTATTCTGACATTTTGGTCACAACTGAATGCAATCAATTCACTTTGCAGTATATTACTTGAAGCACTTTGAGATGTCTCAACAATATAATTAGGCCCTATATCGAATGCAAGGATTATTATATTATTTATTGTAATAGCACTTCACATCCTTCTTCATAATATTGCAAGTTAGACTCCACTCTTTATGAACCTATTGCTGAATTAGATAGCATCAGTCTATAATATTGTATTGAAACAAAATGTCATTGAATACAGAGATTCCCTGGGGAGGGAGACTACATTCTAAGCATTAAGAGATTCCCCAGAGATCATACGGAAACTGGCCTGGGGCACTAGTTTTATCCGAAACACAGTACTTTTTGGTCTTTCCTTTAGTCTCTCATTCTCCTTTCTAATTTTGTGAGTGAGAGGTACGAAGGGAAAGTTAGGTTTGTTCATTGGGTGATTCATACCATATTGGGGACAAAGTCTCTTCTGTTGGGCCATTGGAATACTGTTGACTCTTGCATTCTGTGATTATGTGAAGGGAAAATTGAAAGATATAAATTGGAAGTGAATTTCAGTCGCAGGATTCTGGCTATTTTCTAAATTGCTTTACGCTGTAGTGTATTATATGTTATGCCATTGGTATATTTGACTTGAACTTAATATTTTAAATCTAAGGAACCATATTACCAATAATAATAAGTTTGCCCCCTTTTTTGAATTTATGAAACATATTTCTTTTTAGTTCCTTCCCAAAGGTTACATCAATGCAGCTTGATACATTGAATTGAAAGAAGTTACAATTCAGTCATATATTGGATCATAGCTTCCAGTGCCCTCCCATCAATGGATTCCCTGATTATCATATTGGGTCCATCTGGCAACCTGGCTGAAAACTGATTAAGCTCACCCAACTGAAGCCAGTGAGTTTGAGTGACAGAAATCCCCAGGGGTTGAACTCAGGAATCGAGTTTCTAATAATTCCAGCTACTTAGCTGCTTCTGTTAGTATTTCTGTAATTACCAGGGCTTGATCCTGATTGCTTCTTTTTTCAACCTCTTTGCTGTGGGCCCACTTCCAAATGATCTTAAATCCTGTGAGATCCCCAGCAGGTTGAAATTTAACACAGAGGCTCCACAGTGGATGCAGAGGACATCATAATTTATTAGAACCAGGATACTGCTGCTTTGGATATCTTATCAAACATACAGAATATTTACAGAAAACAATGGAAACATATCGTTGGTTAAAACATAAAATAACACATGGAACAAAACATAGTTTGATAGATAATGATCTTTAATGAACTTGGAATTCTGTTCAATGAAGACAGTTGCAAAACAAAACTTTCACACAAGTTATTTTTCATTATAATGGGAACAAACTGAAGTTACCAAATGTATATATGTACTATGGGAACTGCACGGTTCTGAGCCTGAGAGTCCAGTGTGGGGAGCAGAAAGCTAATCCTTATGATAACAAACTGATTCACTTCATTCTGACATGACTTCTTGTGGCGCTGTGTACCTGTGTAATCCTGTCTGTCCAGCTATCCCCAGGGACATGTCTCTAGTCTTGCTTGAACCAACTTCACTTTGTTAACCTTTCCCTTTTGGTTTTGCAGGACATTAAGGAACTTAGGTAAACAAGCTGCTTTCCCAGATCAATCACACTGTTCAGGGACTTTCTTGACATTAATACAGGGCATTGTTGTTGGTCAAAGCTCCATCAGTTCAAATCCGCATAGTGCACTGCTTGGAATATTGCCATACTCAGTTTGGGACTCCAAGAACACTAAATGAACGACTTTGAATTATATAATTTTTTATACTTAATAAAAGGCAGAGCAATAGGCATCCTTTTTCTTTCCAATTGTGTGAAGTATTTGCTGGTTGTTGTAAGGTTTGCTTTACTGTTTAATATGAACATGTTTTCCTTAAAGCTGCATATAAATCTCATATGTAGATACACGTATCCCCTGATTTATGATGTCTCTATTTACATGATTTCGATTTAACGGACGGAATTTTTTAACACCTTTTATCGATGTACAATATTTTGTTTCCTTTTAACGGAAAACAATTGTGCATCTCTTTTGCACATGCGCAGAATACAGTGTTTTGCGGTAAATACAGTTCACTGTATATAGTGTATTTTGCGGTAAGTATTAAAGTTTGCAAGTACTGTACTGTATTAAAGTTTGCCAGTATTAAAGTACAGTACTGTATAAGTTACCCCAAGTACCCCTTCTTACCTATGTGTTTTATTTTGTGTGTTGTTTTGTTTGTTTTGTGTGTTTTGTGGGATATTTTAGAGAGTTTCAGGTCCGAAAATGTTGTAAAAATAACACATCTCGGGTTACATAATGGGAAAATGCATACTGATTTACAAACTTTCGATTTGCGTGACGTTTTTCAGGAATGCAACCCTGTCGTAAATCGCAGGATATCTGTATTTATTTTCAGAAAGCTTGTTACCAGGTATGACATTGGCAAAGAATGGGTAAGGTAAGTCTTCATGGAAATAGGAGGCAAAATATGATTATGAATGGACCATTGGCTTTTAAAATGACATCTATTTAGTATACTGTTTGCTATTGCAAAGAATTTGAATTGAAGACATTTTGTGTTCCTTACCCTACCCTTCCAACCATCAGCAGACAGGCTTACAGCCTTTTTATGCCCAGTCTCTGAAATTCTTTCCCGAAGTCCCTCCCACTTATTTCATCCTGCACCTCATTTAAGGTCTGTCTCAACATCTTCCTCTTTGTCCGCAACTTTGTCAATTTTTCCCACTCCCTTGGCTCCCATTCCCAGCTCAAGTCCTAAAGTGGTTAACAATAATGTTAACTGGTTTGGGATGTCCCCCCAACATGAAACGCTGTATAAATGTAAATTTGCATTGCTATATAAGTTGTTGTTGGTTAGCTCAATAGCTGCCACAGCTATTGGGTTTGGGAACAAAATTAATGAACAAACTTACAGAATGTCCCACAAACTGAAAATTATTGCCTGTGACAATTATCATATCACATTCCACCTTTCACTCATATCCCCAAAAGTTCAAAGATCCACATGAAAAACCTGGGCAAGTTACTTTACTCCATGATAATAATCCCTGAAGAAAAGGCAACAATAATAAATTTTTCAACCCATGACTGTTTGTGCAATACTACTGTGCATAATTGGCTGCCACGTTTTGCCCACAAATATACAGACAATTCACTTTACAGTATATTCTGTGATGCACTTTGAGACATTTAGAAGACGTGAAAAGCACTGCATTATTGTTCAAAATGCAAGGATCACTATTATTGTTCTATTTGTAAATAATACTGAGCTGAATACCTGAGGTAGTTTCAGATTTTCTGAAGACACAAGAGGAGTGGAATAAGTAGAGCTGAGAAACGGAAGATGAATTTTAATGTGGATAAATGTAAAATCATTTTTTGTTAAATAGAAATGGTAAACATGTGTCTGCTATTGAAAGGTGCCCATTAAACATAGGGAAATAATGGCCCCGGTTGGGCAGGTTGTAAAATTCCATTGTAAAATGATCTGCATGGGGATTAGTTTGAGCAGTGAGTTATCCCAATGTACCTTTCACCTCTGGAATCTATCTTTAAATTCAGCTAACGCTGAGCTCCAATTTGAAATGAATTCACACACTGTATTTTAAGTTCTCATTAGTTCTAATTTGAAACTACAAAGATGGAGGGCAAACCAGCCCAATGCTGCCTATGTCTTTGCTGCTTGAAAGTTCTTTGACCCCAGTTCGGCTTCAAACTTTGGCTTCAAGATCGGCTTCAAACCAAAATGTTTGATTGTTTGATTGTGGTCTGAGGTTATAGAGTTTACGTACAATGTGCAGCACAAAAACAAATGTTTTGGCCGAGCTAGACTGTGCCAAACTCCTCATGAGTCTCCACCCATCCTAATCCCATCTCATTGCTTTCTATTCCCTTCTCCCTCATGTTTACTTCGAGTTTTCCTTTAAATGCACCGGTTCTTTCTACTTCAATGATGGCTTCCTGCAATGAATTCCACATTTGCACCCACAACAACAAAATTACACTTGTATAGTGCGTTTCACGTCACGAGGACGTCCGAAGGTGCTGGACAGTCATTGTTTCAGACTCAAATTGGGGACAGAGAGGGTGGAGGGAAAGTAAAGGATTATGGTCTGCAGAGCTCTGGATTACCTGCAACCTGTGGAGGGCGGAATTGGGAAGGCCAACAAGCAGTGCGTTTGTATAGTCAAACCGGGGTGAAATGAAGGTATGAATAAGGGTTTGAGCAGCCTTGGGGTTAAGGTAATGGCGGAGTCAGGCAATATTGCGGAGGTGAGGGAAGGCAGAGCAACAACAACAACAACAAATTACACTTATAGAGTGCCTTTCACGTCGGGAGGACGTCCCAAGGCACTGCACAGGAGGCGTGTGACCCGAGCTGGGAGGCGAGTGTTTGGGAAGGGGTGAGACACGAAGTGGAGGTCGAAAAATTTGGGGTGGAACAAAAGGCACGGTCGAAGAGGAAAGTCTTCAAACCGGCCTTGAAAGAGGAAAGGGAAGAAACGAGACGGAGGGATTGGGGGATGGTATTCCATAGGGTGGGAGCGGAGAAACTGAAGGCCCGGCCTCCGATGGTGGGGCGGTTCGGGCGGGGGGCTTGGAGCAGGCCAAGTCCTGTTGAACGGAGGGTCCGGGTGGGCTTGTAGGGGGAAAGTAGATTGGTTAAATAGGGCGGGGCAAGGCCGTGTAAGGCCTTGAAGGTGAGGACGAGGATCTTGAACTTGATCCTCTGGAGAATGGGGAGCCAGTGGAGACGGGCGAGGGTGGGGGTTATATGGTGGCGGAGGCGGGTGCGGGATAGTACACGGGCTGCAGAGTTTTGGATGACCTGCAGCCTGTGAATGGAGGAACTGGGGAGGCTGACGAGGAGAGAGTTTTCATGGTCCAGCCTCGAGGTGATGTACATGTGCACGAGTGTTTCGGCAGCGCGGGGGGTAAGATAGTTGCGGAGCCTGGCAATGTTGCGCAGGTGGAAATAAGCGGTGCCGGTCAAGGCACGGATGTGGGGGAGGAAGGAGAGTTTTTGATCGAACATGATGCCGAGGTTCCTGATTGCTTGGATGTGGGGGAGGAAAGACAGTTGAGGATTGAACAAGGCACCTAGATTCCTGACTGGCTTGGTGAGGTCGAGTGAGCAACCAATCTCTGTGTAGAGATGTTTCATCTAAACTTCATTTTAGATATGTTCGTGGCCAGCTTTTGTTTATGCACCATCTGTCACTGACCTATTAATTTCACTTTGGATTGGTTGGTGAGCCCTGGCTCGGAGTCAAGGTCCACTACTGTTAAGCACTAAGAGATGCTATCTTGCATAGAGAGTGTTATAAAAGTGCCAGTTGTTGCTGTGTGAAATTGAATAATTCAGACTGGCTACTTGGATTAGAGTGGAGGCACATTATCGTACAATTATAAAATCTGACAGCACAGAAGGAGGTTTGTATTCTGGCCCCTCACGCCACTACTTCTTTGATAAGAACTATCCAACTAGACCCACTCCACTGCTCTTAACCCATAGCCCTGCAATTTTGTTTCCTTTTCAAATTTCTATCCAATTCACTTTTTGAAAGCGACTATCGAATCTGCTTCCACTACCCTTTCAGGCAGTGCATTCTAGATTGTAACAACTCTCTGGGTAAAAAAACATTCCTAGTCTCCCCTCTGGTTCTTTTGCCAATTATCTTAAACCTGTGTCCTCTGTTTACCAACCCATCCTCCAGAGGAAATACTTTCTCCCTATTAACTCTATCAAAACCCCTCCTGATTTTTTATCACCTCTATTAAATCTCCTGTTAATCTACTCTAAGGAGAACAATCCCAGCCTTTCTATTCTCACCACACAACTGTAGTCCCTACATCCCCCCACCTGCCCACTTTAAAATCGTACTATTTATCTTATATTGCCTCTCCTCATTCCTCCTCCCAAAATGAATCAGTTCACCTATCTTTGCATTCTATTTCATTTGCCCTGTGTCTGCCTGTTTCACCAATCTGTCTGTCCTTCTGCAGTCTGCTGGAAAGATTAAATCAGGTACAATCCTGGATCATCCTGATCTCCAAATCACTTGATGATCTTACTGCTTTGTAATCTCTTCCAAACCATTTTTCCCACCTGTGCCCTCTGCACTTCTTATTCTGGCCTTCTGCTCATTGACACCCTTCCTCCCATCAATACTCTCCAATTCCACTTCCCTTCGTGGCGGTTCCCCATTGCCATTTCTGGATTCGACAAACTGTTAGAGCACAGCTTGGGAACAAAGCCAGGGCATGCCTCAGGAAGGAGAGATCGAGTGAGGGAAGCAGAGTTCAATCTATACAACTGAGCAGTTGGTTAATAAAAGAATGAGGCCATTTGGTCATTGTGCCTGTGCCGGCTCTTTGAAAGAGCTATCCAATTAGTCCCAGTTCCCTGTTCTACATAGCCCTATAGCCCTACAAATTCTGCCCTTTCAGCAGAAGATATGTGGAGACAGAAAATTGTCAGGTATTTAAAGGGACATTTCCTTCATCAGAGTGTTTGGCAAACTTTTTATTGGTTGTTTATAAATGGCATGTAATAGATGTATTCCATAATTCGGCACAGTATTCCATAATTCTCTCACTTGTGTGCAATTCCTTCCTGATTGGGACTTCTCTTTTGCAAACAAAAAGAGAATTGCTGAACATGTTTTACTCATGAGGACTATATTTGTTTGATTCTAGAGAAAGCCTTGAACGCAACAGATAGATGATTGAAAATAATGTATTCCAGAAAGAAGATTGCACAGAATTTAATTTTACTGCTCAATTTCCTTTAATACTTTCCTGCTCTGTTGCATTTTTCCTCTGATCTTTACTGATAATTCACCACTTATTGCTAACTGCATTATTACTATAATACTCCTTGCATTTGATATAGCATCTTATCACTTTGTCAAGATGGCTTGAAGTGCTTCACAGGATTTTACTGTGAAGGATAGTGACTATGTACAGAATTTATGTTTGGCAAACTCTTTCTATTTGAAAAGTGAAGGGAGTTTTTCCCAGCATTTTGGCCAACATATAATTAATCATTTGCTTCAAGGTAGGTTGCAATACATTGTCGTGCTCAAAATGGCTTCAGTGTTTGCCCACAATCACTCAACTTTACAGTATATCCTGTGACATGCCCTTTCTCCTGCCATGAAAAGTACTATCTTTCATAGTATCTTACTATCTAAGAAATTAATGTTATTAAAACTGGATTGAACTCTTTTGTGCTTTCCTTTAGAGCATTCACCACAACCTCTTATTGACTCAATTCTCTTTCCTCAGACAGACCATTTATCATTGTGTTTTCATTCTGTATTGCATCTAAGGGCAGGAAGGTTCATACCTGAAACACTGTTCTAAGTAGCTGGGAATTAAAATCTTGGCTCTTGGGGAAAAAACATGGTTAAGAAAACTTGGCAGTCAAATTGATTGCATAAAGCCTGTCGGATAAAATATTCTATTGAAGTTCAGTCTCAAGCTTGGCAGTTTCATAAGGATATGTTTTAAATTGCAATTTCCTAATTTTCACTGGCATTTACTAGTGATTTATAACATTTTCAGAATACAGTAGATTTAGGAATGCCGCAATATTGACCACAAATTCTCCTACATTAATTTTTTGCAAGAGAAGTCAGAGAAAAATTTAACTTGAATAGAAACTGTTGTATTCATTTGCTTATTGCCATTTAAATATGTCAAGTGTTCTGGAGATAATATAATGCCTCGCAAGCCTGGAAAGCCTCACTCTTTTTCTTCTTCCCTGGAATAGAATTGATTTTGTTTAAATTGATGTAACCTTTTTCTATAAATCTCACTTTCTTAAACACCACTTAAGTCATCTATATCTCAATAATTCTTCAGTCTTATCCTCTTTCATTCATGAAATCAGACTGCTTCCATTGCCTTAGGTTGACAGCTTTTGATAGCAATATTTCACTTTGCAAGAAGCCTTATTCTATCATTATCTGGAATCATTGTGGTCTTGATTGTGGTCTTGGTTTGTGGTCCTTTCTCTATTTTCCTGGACTTTTTGTGTTAAGATTTGTATTGTATAAACAGACTGGATTTACTTTAAGATGTTTTAAATGTATTTCTTGTTTGTTCAGTTGTCTCTGTGGCTAATATATCTTCTCTGTATGCATTGTCCGAGTTTGTAGAAATAATTTGTATTGTTTCTTTCGTTTGAGTAGATTTCACATACTGTTGGATTGAAGGAAATTCTTTTGTGACTGCTTTTTGTAGTCCTGTCAAATAAATTGTCTTGTTATTTAAAAAAATGATTATTATGGTTGTTGAGTCTTTAAACATTTCATCTGATTTTAGACTCTAAACGTTTCCTGTCTTAAATTTTTTAATTGCACAGAAAAATCCTACAGCACAGAAAAATCTTTCATCCAATCTTAAAATGGAAGCCGGTTTCCCCCAGTCTTTAAAATGAAATTTTAGTGACTGAAGGATTCTCCTCAATAGCATGACTTGGATTCTTGTTGAGGAAATTGTTAATAAATCTCAAATTATACTCCCCAGCTTCTACTCATGAAGTCACAGTGTAAGAAATTCTATTTAACGTACTATAGTTTGATGTCTTCTTTCAAAAGTCACAATTATCATAGTTCTATAGTAATTATCATAGTTCAAACTGTTACACGGTTTTCTCATGTTACCCAAATAGAGTGAGTCTAACCACCTTTTAAATAAAAATGGCAAAATTGTTAAACAATTCTGATAAGTGTTAAAACTTTTGATTCCCTCATTTGCTGTAATCTATTGTTTGTATTTTTTTAGTTTGAAATGTGAGCACCAGTGGCAAGCCCCTTCCTGGGGAACATGCTGTGAAGAATTTTTTTTTGTGTTTCAGCCAGATGTCTGACACATATGGAAACCCATTACCATGCTAATGAGTATCCAAACCAATCTGAGATTTCCATGCATCCCACCTACACATGGAAATCCCAGTGATAGATTGTTGGAATGGAGCATTCATGTTAGCTCTGTGTTCTTTACTTAACTTGGCCCTTTAACCGTGCACTAGTATATTAATGTAACTCTTTTTCCAGTATTTCCTCAGCCAGTTCCCTCATGATATTCTCAGTTGTTAAGCATAAAAATAAATCAAGAGAAACAAACTGAATAGCACAGTGAGTCAGCATATTGTCCTTTGACATTTGGGTTTCAATCTAAACTGTGGGACAAAAGTCTCCTCTGCTGCTTATAAGGATCCTATGGGAGAATCTCAGCCCAGTTCATGTCGTGTAAGGGTTCACAATGTGGAACTATTCATACTTTGTCTTGAGGTTTGGTGTGTGAAATGGAAACAAATTGCGCTGGGATTGTAGGGAATGCTTTTCCGAGTTAAAGTGCGTTATTGTTAGGACAGACAAAAGCATGTTACACTCAGGATCTGGCTGATGCAAAAGATATTTTGGAAATATTTTAACCATTTCAGGATCACCAACACTGAGGTGAATTCCTTGGATGCAAGCTCTCTGTGGGAACTGCTGAAGAATATACAGTTTCAGCTCCTACTTCGAAGTTTATAACTGAAATCAGAAACCTGAAATCAGAAATGTTATTTTGGTCGCAGCCTTCGGAAGGTTGTCTCAAAGTTGAAGATTTTGCGTAATTTGGAAAATTCTTATATTCAGCTTTAATTTGGTAGACTATTTTACAGGTTTTCATTTAAAAAAATGGTATTGGTGCGATACAGTTCTAAAGTCCTTAATGAAGGAATTCCATTGGAAATTTGTTATTCAAATTTATTTTTCAAAATAATTATTCAAAATTATTTCTACATTGCTGCTAATCTTACTTGAAAGTTTTGTTCAGCTCTCCCCCACACTCCAAAGGCATTTGACTTATTTTTTCCCCTTCCAATTGGGTTCAGTACCACGGGCATCAAGCATTCCCTACAATCCCAGCGCAATTTGTTTCCATTTCACACACCAAACCTCAAGACAAAGTATGAATAGTTCCACATTGTGAACCCTTACACGACATGAACTGTCTTCATCAATTGACCTGAATGTGTGAACCTTTTCAATAAGTGTTGCACAACCAGTTGATCACAGCCCACCCTGCTTTAGCTGGACATCTTCATAAACACGTGGAACTTTCTAAGCCTTAATAAGGATTCCTTTAAAACAGAATCCTTTGAGTATTCTGATGGACCCAGGGGGTTTCCATGCAAATGTTGGAGGGAGTTCCAATTGGCTGGCATGTCGTACTAATACGGTAGTTAGTGAAAGTAGCTCTCATTTGTCTAATTCTGATTCCTCATTAAAGAATCCTGTTAAGAAATACCACATATTAATAATAAAAATAATCCTTGCATTTGACATAGCGTTTTTTCATGTCTTCTAAAATTAGTCTGCGTGAAGAGAATTTTTAATCTTTGTTGTCTCATTTTCCCAAGCAGTTTTCAAAGTTTGCTGCCACAGGTTGAGATGAGCAATTGTATGTTTCTTGATAAGTGCTCCCACAATAGTAAACCACCAAACAATTATCTCATTGACGCCTGCTCTTGAACTGAAAATCATGGATTTCTTTAAGTCCTCTAGTTTTACACTGCGATGGAAAATATTTTGAATTTGAAATAGTCCCAATGAAGCAAAGAAAAAAGACTGCCAATACATTTTATTACTAAATATTTTAACTCTAATGGTGGAATTGTAGCTTCCGGAGGTGGGTGTTAAGATGTGAGTGAATGTCAGTTGCAGCCTCATGCGACAGGAGTATCTTGATGTAATTGATAGAATTTGTCATTGGGTCGATTTTGCTGAATTACCCTGAGAGAAACCGATTTAATTGGTGGAAGTAATTTCACTGTGACATTTACGACTGACAGTCTTAATAAGCATGCCAATGGTTACGTATTTAGCTAACATTCTGGTGGAACCTTTGAGCTTTGTAGAGGGGAAAAGTCAAGAAAGCTTCTTCACAAGAAACATACCCATTCTGTTCAGATGAATACCCTGTTGCTGACATCATCCTTATTCTTGCATGAACCTTTCAATTTCCTGCACATCGCATTGATCTGCACCGCACAATAGCTTACTTATCTGCCTAGTAGTCAGGCATAATGCCAAGGCCTTGGCCTACACTTTCCTGACAAAACCCCTTCAGGAAAGCATTGCTTTATCACATGCCACACAAATGCAAATGAGAATCTGAAATCCCTGTCAGGAAATCACTGCAACCAGCCTAGGAGAATCACAGTTAGTTGTGTGAAGCAGTTTGAGATGTCCTTCTAAGGTAAAAGGTTTAATATAAGTATAAATTATTGTTGTTGTACCAGTCTTTTCAATAAAAGAAGAGAATATTTTGTTTTAGCAAATGCATAATTTACAAATTGGTGACAAACTGGAAACCAGGAATTTTAGCTTTTAAAATACACAGTACAGCAAATCCTGTAAAGTGCCTTAATATTGTCCTCCTAATGGGAAAGGAGCTATATTAAATGTGATTAATTGTTTATAGTTTTAATTATAGCAAACAAGGATATTTAGTTTAAAATGTACTTTGTCATTCAGAAAGGAAAACCCCCTCCCCCCACCTCTGTTCTGCATCAACACAAATTTGGTTCCAGTTGTTGGATTTTCTCTTAGCTCTTTGATTTTCTCAGGTTTGGGTATTTTTCACAATAAAATCCAAGTAGAAACATTTGCAAATAACATAATTGGAAAATTATTGGTTAAAAGAGGAAATTTGTTTTTGCTGATAAACTGATACAATTTTAATTTTTTTTTCAAAAGTAGCATGTTTGCCTTAAAATATTATTTGAAGGAGAGAGTACATTAAAAATGTGAACTGACAATGAATTCCTGGCATTCACCTTCCCTCCAGTCAAAATTCATGATGTGGACACAGGAACAAAAGAGGAGATTGAGGGGAGCCACATAGCTTGAGCAGTTGACCACAACATTAACATTTCACATCTAAATTTGTTAAAACTTTGGGAAAACCATTGCTTGAGTTGTCCATTAATGGAGGGAGTCAGCCTAGTTTTACCCATTACACTTTCTTATCCAAAAGGTTTACATTTTTGTGTGGGCAGCTCCACAGACGAACAATGAAGGAAACTGAAGGCCTATTATCTGAAAAGTCAGATCATTAGTCTGTTGGCATTACTGCTTGTGAACTAAATGACCTTCAAAAAGATTAATACAGAGGTTTAAGCTTGTAGTCACTGAACAGAGTTGGCCCACAAATGACTTTGTCACACAAAATTCATATGATTCCTGAATTTTAAGAGAAAAATTGAGCAATGTATAGTCCTGTAGCTCAGTGGATAGAGCACTCGCCTTACAAGCCTGAGACCTGTGTTTCGAATCCAGGCAGGTCAGGGAAAAATCTTGGGCAAGTTTCCTTACTCCACATGCCTAATAATAATATGTCCCCAAAAAAACAATTGGTGATTTCAATCCACGACTATTTGCGGGACACTGCTGTGCTCAATTTGCTGCCGCATATCGCTCACAAATATACAGTGAATTCACTTTACAGTATATTCTACATCAATATATGTATATTTAAATATACAATCAATTTTCCAACTTTCCTTCCCCCAACCACAACCCCTCCCACCTTGCTCTGATCCCAACCTTGGGATATTGTTGTATTCTGTGAAGCGCTTTGAGAAGTTGATAAGATGTGGAATGTGCAATACATACGTAAGAATTATTATTTATTTATATATTCTGTGAAGCGCTTTGAGACGTCTAGAAGACATGAAAAGCACTATATCAAATGCAAGGATTATTATGAATATAAAATGTGATTCATTGATGTACAGTAAAAGCTGTTTCTCTGGCACCCGATCAACCGTAACTTCCGTATAACCGGCATCGCAAAAAAAAGGTCGGCATTCAATTAACCGGAATTTGTAAGCATTTTCGGCTGAAAATCCGGCAGGCACTTTAACTGGCATTGGCCAAGTCCCGAGGGTGCCGGATAAACGGGCTTTTACTGTATTATTTTTAAAGACTCTAAACCTTATGGTTTGTCTTGTACACTGAGTCAACGTCTTCATCATCCTTTTGGAATAGTAAACAGTATAAACAATCAGCACTAACTAAGCTTACTAAGTTTACTATTGTTATTGCACTGTCCTAACTACCGTAAATACCTGCGTATAAGGCGCACTTTTTTTCACGTCGGAAGATCTCGAAAGTTGGGGGTACGCCCTATACGCAGATACAAGAAAGTTTGAGCCTCGGAAATACAGTAAACAGGAGGGGCGGCCGGCGCGCTGTCAGCCGGGGTTTGGTCAGTGTCCAGCGGGGGTTGGGGGGAGCGGGTGACGGGGCTTCGGCCTCGGCCGCCCGGACAGTGGCAGCAGCAGCGGACTTCAGTGCCGTGCCTGCTGCCTACCTTCTGCCGAACCCAGTCTCCCTCCCTCCCTCCCTCCCTCCCTCCCTCCCTCCCTCCCTCCCTCCCTCCCTCCCTCCCTCCCTCCCTCCCTCCCTCCCTCCCTCCCTCCCTCCCTCCCTCCCTCCCTCCCTCCCTCCCTCCCTCCCTCCCTCCCTCCCTAGCCTGCCTCCCTGGCCTGCCTCCCTCCTTCTCCTGCCTCTCTCTCTCTCCCTCCCTGCCTGCTTCCCTCCCTCCCTGCCTGCCTCTCTCCCTCTCTCTCTCCCTCCCTCCCTGGCTGCCTGCCTGCCTCCCTCTCTCCCTCCCTGCCTCCCTCTCTCTCTCTCTCTCTCTCCCTGCCTGCCTCCCTCTCTGCCTCCCTCCATCCCTCCCTCCCTGCCTGCCTCCCTCTCTCCCTCCCTGCCTGTTTCTCCTGCCTACCTCCCTTCTGCCGGCATTTTCATCGAAAATGCTTCCGTTTTTTTCCCCCAAGAAAAGGTCAAAAGTGGGGGGTGCGCCTTATACGCGAGTGTGCCTTATACGCGGGTATTTACGGTACTCACTTTTTCTGTGAAGGTGGGGCAACCTGTTGTTTCTCATTGTCTATCTAATGTGTAATGAAGTTTGGTTGTAATTGTTGTGATGTTGTCATGAGACTGTAATTATTGCGAAAATTCTGTAAGCCCTCTTTTAACTGCAGAGTTCAACATTGAGACTGAATTCAACAATTTGCCAAATTCTGAACAATCTCAAATGCTGCACAGAGTAAATCTAGATTCAATTAGTAGTTTATCTAGTCATCAATTAGACCCAAACAAGTAGGTGGAAATTTACTACTTTCACCACCTACCTCCAATACTGAGATCTATGCTAGTTCAGTGTGAAATGTAGGAAGCAGAAATAACACCATCATAAAAGGTAAAATAAGGCAGATGACAGAAATATTAAATAAAAATGAAAATCACTGGGAACACTTTGCAGGTCAGGCAACATCTATGGAGAGAGCAAAGTGAGTTATCATTTCAGGTTGATGACCTTTCACTAGAAGTGGGAGATGTTGGAAGCGAGCAGTTTATAAGGACATGCAGAGAAGAGGGCGGGGTAAAAAAAATAAAGGACAAAATAATAAGCTAGGCTTCACTTTTTCATTTATAACACATGGACTGAGATGCTATACCTTTAAATTCCGGGGTATGACAAAAATATATTTTGAATTTGAATATTTAATTCTCACCAACTAAGTTCAACATGAAATACAGTCTGAATGCTGCCACTATCTTGGCAGCAATTTGCCACAAAAGATAACTCGCGCTTGAGTCAGTGAAAAATCTATTATCATTCCACTCCTGGCACCACATAGAGCAAATTATGTCAGGTATACTCAAGTGCTCCTGAAAAATGTCAACTGCCCACCAAAAATCTAGGGAATTTTCAGTGAACAATTTTTAATGGTCAAATAAGTGGCTCTTTAATGTCTTTAAAAATAAACACACACAATGTAGCTAGATGTCAGCTCTTACCTCAAGGTCAGAAGTTTGTTGATGACCCACATTGGTCCTTTGAGCTCATGGTCTAGGCTGGGACTTCAATGCAGTGCTGGGGAGCGTTGCCACATCAGAGGTGCCATGCTTTGTATAAGCTGTTAAACCAAGGTTCCTTCTGCTGGTTCCTTCTGATGGTTCAGTGGGAAGGAAGTTTTTCCAGGTAATCTCTCTTAGATTGCTTGTATTGTTCTATTACTGGGCAACAGGAAGTCTCACCTACATCTGAATTTAATGGACCCACATTCACCTTTACCATTCTCTTTTTCTTATTGTATTTATAAAAGCTTTTATTATTGGTGTTAATATCTCTTGGAAGTTTTTGTTTATTCTCCCTTTTTGCTGCTTTTATCACTTTCTTCACTTCCTTTGTTGCCTTTTTAGTTCTCCCAGGCATTCCCTCTTTCTCTTGCATTTGAGTAAGCTTTTTCTTTTAGCTTGACTCTAACCTCTTTTGTTCACCATGGTTGCTTAACTACACAATTTGAGCTTTTGCATTTTAGGGGTATATACTTGTTCTGTATTGTAACATTTTTGAAAAAATTCCATTGTTCATATGTAGGTTTACTCACTAACAATTCAGCCCAGTTTACTGGGTCAATATGTTTCTCATCCCATCAAAGTTTGCCTTACTTAAATTTAAACCTTAGTTTGGGACTCTCCCTTCTCCCTCTCAAATCTAATGTCAAATTAAATCACATTGTGATCACTATTTGCAAGATGTCCCCTTACTGTCAGATTGTTAACTAGTTCTGGTTCATTACTCATCACCAAATCCAATAGGGCTTGTTCCCTTGTTGGTTCTAATACATATTGTTAAAAAAAACTGTTCTGAATACATTCTAGAAAAATGCAAAAATCTGTCCTGCACACGTTCTAGAATACAATATTTGTATTCATACCATAAATTTCCCATTGTCTGAATTGAAATGTGCACTCTCCCTGGATGGACACAACCTGCTTACCTAATTCTGGAGGGTATTAGCAGAGATTGGCAAGAGTTGAAGTTCCACATTAATTCTCTTTTAACTCCAAAGGCAATCAAGATAAAATTCCAGAATATTGATCTAAATGTCTCCACAATTCAACCCCTGCTTTACTAGCCTAGGGAGAAAACATTCTTTCAATTCAGCCTCAAAACCACACAAACCATTGCATTGCATGGAGTAATCTATTCATAGAGATTAGTAATGCAAAACATAAAGAATGGTGCATTGTATTTTGCATCCCATGCCCATAAATATTGGGAGACTAAAATATGTTATTGCTGCTGGGATTTCTTAATATAGAATTCCATTATGAAATACCGCATATTAGGTTAATTATTACCTGTTTAAGTTAATTGCTTCCAACATGCTGGTATAATAATAGTAGTGATTATTAGAACATACAAAATTGCTGATTGGAAGCATCATGATGTAGGAAAACAAATCAGTGATCTGCATTGTATTCCCACATTACAATACACCTAACTAAGAACTACAATTGTATTTATTATGTCACCATATTATTGCAATTTGTTGTTGTTGTATGAGACACCAGTGAAGTTAATGTACAGTTTTACAATGAACCATGTTGATATCAGTCACAATGGCACATGACCAGGCTCATACGACATCACATCAAACCAAGCCTAACTGATTCGTTTCAGAGTTGCATAATAAAGAACTTCAAATGAATTACGGACCACACAAGATTTAGAAGCATGTGTCATATTTTACTTGTATACATATTGACATAATAATGGTGTTGCATACAATATTTTACAGTGTTTAAACAATGCATGTAATTATGCTTCACAACCTTCTACTTTTTAATACTTTAAAAACTAAGTAGTAATTTAGGAAATGTCATATTGACTGATCTGAGAGACACAATCCTCCATGTGGACAAGTACTGCCTTCATTCCAACCATTTTGAGATCAAATATTTCCATCTCAATTTAAATCAATTTCTCATTTTAATGCCCCCTTGTGTTTCTTAATGAAACATTCTCCAATTGAAAGGGAACCTGTGGGAAAATTGAATGAAAAGCTGAAAGCCTGTTGCCAAGATGTTTGTTGAGTAAAGCAGCATTTGGAGATCTGGCATGTTCTCGCATGTGACAGCTGTCACAGTGCATTGTAATTCCACCAATTGTGGTTTGCTCTTGTGTATGGTGATTCCATGAAGAAATGCAGAGCTTTCCAAAGCACAGCTGTCCATTCTCCTGGGATTACATTGATGGGATAGATTTGCCATGCCTAAATATGTCTCACGAAGCAACAAATGTTGTTTGACTAATCATGTCTAAAAAAACTGGCTGTAAAATTATCCACTAAGTCTCTCAAGTTTATGCTCGCTTAACTATATCTCCTTCCTCCCCCAGCCCCCACCACCCCTCCGCCCACTCCAAATTTGTTCACTCTTGCTCTCCTGGACATACTGATTTATAGAACACTAACTACAACAAAATTTCACTTGTATAAAGCCTTTCACCTCAAGAGGATGTCCCAAGGAGATGGATAGTCATTGTTTCAGACCCGAGCTGGGGTCGGGGATGAGGAGGATGGATGCGAAGGGGGAGATTTGGGGTGACTGATGGGATTCAGGAGCTCAGTTCTACTGGAGTCAGCTACTCTCTGATACTGTGCTCAAATAGTCAACATTATTTGATCATGCAAGCTATTTGACTACAACAACTGCCTCAGTTGTTGTTTAACATGTGGAGTCCTGTGGCTTAGTGGTTCGAGCACTTACGTTGCAAGCAAGAGAACCTTGGTTTGATTTCTGGGCAGGGCAGAATGTTTGGAAGTTTCTACACGCTTCTGTTTACCTACCAGTAAGTCGGAGCCCAGTTGTTCCTCGATTGGTGGATCACTTTTCTGAGGGTAATTGATGCAGAAACCATGAGGGGGAAGAGAAATGGGAGAGGGGAATAAGAGGGGTGGCGACTCGTGTGGAGTATAACCATCAGCTCAGACTAGTTAGGCCGAATGGTCTGTTTCTATGCTGTGCCACTCCATGTAATTGTACATAAAACTGCATGCATTTACCAACAGGAATCGTAGGATATAATTACATAACAACATAGGAACAAAGGAAATGCTAGACAAAAATAGACCAAGGTCCATCTAGTTCATCTTCCACCTAACTAGCAGTTGTATGCACATACACCCCAAATTACCTATGTACTGTACTATAGACCACAATGATATTTCCCAAAAGAAAATTATTTAATCAATGTTTGAAGAAAGTAAGAGCAGAAAATCTCATTGATTTTCCCCTCCCTATATCAGGAGCCTGTTGACGTGTCCTTATTACTGCCTCAGTTCTGATTAATTAATTCAATTTGGCTATTCAGGCCTTTCAATCGAGGATATGATTTTACTGACTGAGCGATCAGACAGTAATAGTTAAGTTTTTGCATTCATGAATAGATTTTATTTGTCTTAATAATAATAATCCTTGCATTTGATATAGCGCTTTTCAGATCTTATCGACGTCTCAAAACACTTCACAGAATATACTGTAAAGTGAATTGACTAAATATTTGTGGGCGAACCGCAGCAGCCAATTGCTCACAGCAATGTCCCACAAACAGTCGTGAATTCTGACTTGAATGGTGCTATACAAGTGTCGTTTGTTTTCATAGAAACCTAGAAACAGGAGTAGACTTTTCAGCCCCTCAAGCCTATTCCACCATTTTATAAGATCAGGGCTGATCTATACCTCAAGTCCAGTTATCCGCCCTTGCCCCATATCCCTTAATTGAATAAATATCTAGCTACAGAAACGCAAAATACTGCAGATGCTGGAAATCTGAAACAAAACAGAAATTGCTGGGAACAACCTTTTTTCATAGAAATGAAAAAAGGTAAGTGTGTCAACATTTTGCGTCCACAACCCTCACCCATGAGATCTCTGCTTCAATGTGAACTAGAGTCAGGACAGATTTTTTTGCAAGTCACTGTGATGTATGCGGAGTTCCCTGCACCATATCTCTGTGCTCTATATCCCACGTTCATGGCAGTGACCCTGTGGCTTTCCGTTTAACCACTTTCTAAACTTGCCTCTAGAATTTTTCAATGATTTGAATGAAATGTATTTTTGCAATTTTGCTACACTTTGCCCGCACAATGCAGTCAATCTAGTTTAAGTATATTCTTTGAAGCACTTTGAGGAGTCTCAATATCATATTAAGGTGCCAAATCAAATGCAGTGATTATAATAATTATTATTTATTGAATAATAGTGACTAATTATTCTTTAGTAAATGGACTATAAGGATTCTGACCAAATCATGCTGTAGATGGAAGCTTTTATTCCACAACAATCTAATCTTTAAATTAAGATATGCAAATGTTATGGTAGTATTTCTTAAAATTTGCCAACCTCCAGGCACACGCTTCATTTTCATCAATTTGCAACCCATATAGGCTATGCTGATTCTCCAATACAGTGCTGGTGTGTGTTGCTTGTCAGAAGTGTCATCCTTTAGATGATACATTAAACCAAAGTCCCATCTGCCTGTCCAGGTGGACTTTACAGACCTCTTGGCACTATTTGAAAAGAGAAGAGAATATCTTGTTCTGGCCAACAATCCCCCAAATCAAAATTGGTCACTCACTTTGTGGCTGCTTGTGGGAAATTATTATGGGGACAATGACTGCATTCATCTACAAAATACATAGTCATTTTACAGTGAATCTGTGAAGTACCTTGAGATATCTCACCGATGATATAAAGCCCTTTCTGTTCTGTCCCTAATCTATGGAACTGCATTCCAGAATTCCTCAATTTTCAGAGTATGGGATATAATCTTAAAATTACAGCTGAGTCATTTAGGAGTAAAATTGGGAGGCAGTTTTTATCCAAACGGTAGTGGAAATCTGGAACTCACTCCCCCAAAAGGCTGTGAATGCTGGATCCATTCACTTTTTCAAGACAAAGGTAGATAAATATTTGTTAGGTTAAGGGAAATCGGGCAATGTCGGGTAATTGGACTTGAGGTACAGATATAGCAAGTACAAGGATTATTATTATTATTTTCAATTTACTGTCACACTCCAAGAGTTTTTAACTTGGTTTGGAAAATAACTCACCAGTTCTGTTGTGTGATTATTTGTTACCATCAATCAGGTAAATGTTCTTTTGTTCCTTTGTAGTTCAGATCAAAGCAATTCAATTTCTTCAGACTTCTTACATTGCACTTTCAAACTGAAGTTAAATCAGCAATGAATACCTGTAGACTGACACATGTGTAGAACTGTGCATACTAACAAACCGGACAATCTTCTATTAAAATACAGAATGTAAGAATCTCAATAAAAATAAAAGCTATAAAACAGTCTTCAAAGATCACAAAGAACTTTGGGTGAAAAAGGCAGTTCGGCCCATTTGATCCCAAAGAGAATCTCTTCACATGATTAATATCACATTTTATTATGTGAATCAAGTTGGCGTGTGACAAATTCGTTTCTGCTTGTTAATTGTTCCGAAAAACATCTTTTCATCACCCATACTCTAAATGATGAGAGAGCAAGTTCTTGCAAGAAGGGTATTTGTACTTTTACAAGTTGGGGAGACATAAAACTTCAGACAAAGCTTTATTTCAGAGTGAAATGTGAAAGGAAAGATACAATAATGTAGTTTGAGTGTATTTTTAATAATGAATAGTCAACCTAAACTATACAACAACAACAAAATTACATTTGTTGGGCACCTTTCATATTAGGACAGTCAATGTTTCAGACCCAAGCTGGGGTCGGGATTGGGGAGGGTGGAGGGAAAGGAGGAGATTTGGGGTGACTGATGGGACCGTCGAAGCAGAGGGTCTTGAGGCAGGACTTGAAGTTGGCTTGGGAGGGGGTGAGGTGGAGGGATTGTGGGATGGTATTCCAGAGGGGGCAGAATAGCTGAAGGCTTGCCTGCCGATAGTGAGCGGGTAGTTTGGGAGACATGGAGAAGGCCGAGCCCTCAGGGAGCAGGCAGGTTGGTAGGGGGTTAGGAGGTCGGTCGCAAAGAAAGGGTGGGATGAGGCCATGAGGGCTTTGAAGGTGAGGACCAGGATGTTGAATTGAATCCTCTGGGTGATGTGGAGTCAATGGAGTCAGTTGAGAATGGGGGAGATGGGGCCACAGAGCTTCGAGAGGTAGAAGATACGGGTTGCAGTATTCTGGATGATCTGCAGCCTATGGAGGGAGGAATTGGGAAGGCTGACTAGCATAGTCGAACCGGGATGTGATGAAGGTGTAGATGAGGTTTTTAGTGCCCTGATGGGCGAGGTAGTGGCGGAGTCAGGCAATATTGCGGAGGTGAGGGAAGGCAGAGTGGTTCATGGCTTGAATGTGGGGGAGGAAAGACAATTAAGGATCGAACAAGACACCTAGGTTCCTGACTGGCTTGGTGAGGTGGAGAGTGCAACAATGGAGATTGATGCTGCCAGCGTCTTTAAGCGCTCTGAGACGCCGTCCGGCGTGGAGGGCGCTATGTAAATCAAAGTTGTTATTGTTGTTGCCTGATGTGTGAAGGCACTGGTGCGAGCCAATCAGCAGCAATCCGGTTTTGTTGACATGCAACATCTTTGAAAGGAGAATAAAAGACTTAAGTATTTAAATGTATACATTATTATCTGTGAAGGATTTTGACTTTGATACTACAATATATTTTACCAATACAATTCTATTCTTTTTTCGATTTTATTATAAACAGATTGATTTTTAAAATATATCTGCAAACTTTTGATCTGCCTGGGAATATCCACGTTCCTGGCAGTTTTGTAGCACAGTCCATTATCACATTAAATGCAGCACACATAATAGTTCAATAGTTTAATGGTAACAGTTCACTCATTGGACATGCAAGGGCCAACAAGGATGTGGGCAGATCACAATACAATTTACATTTCCATAGTGCTTTTTCATCAGGAGGATGTCTTTGCATTCTTTACACGGCTGCCAGAGGACCCAAGCCAAAGAGGGCTGCTGAGGGTGGGGGAGAGGGGGAAATGTGACCAAAAGCACGATCAAAGAGATAAGCCTTGAGGCACACTTTGAAAGTAATTCGGGATGGATGGAGGGAGGGAGGGAATCGGAGAGACTCCAGGATGGAGTTCCAGAGAATGGGTGCAGAAAGGCTGATGAGTTCCATAATTAATGTGGGAAATATAATGTTGGCAGGAACTGTGGCAAGCTAGTTCACATGAAGTGACAATACAGAAAAAAACGCAATCGTTGGGGTTTTATTACTCAAAAACTTGGCTGGTGTTTTAATCATATTATTAATTTCCAGTGATACAGTAATACTGGCCTGCTTCAAGTCCCCCACACATCCCGCCCCACCAACAACAACAAAATTACATTTATAGAGCACCTTTTACATCAGGAAGACATTCCAAGGCGATGAACCAGGGATCAGCGGTGGTCAGACATTCAGCATTTCTGCCCCCACACTCTAGAAATCTAACCCGCAATCCATCTACCTCACATCCTCTCTTGCCTTCTTTCCTCTAAAAATCTTCCTCTTGGATTACACCTTCATCCACCCTCCCACCCGCACTGCCCTCCACCACTCCTGACCCCATCTCCCCAAATCTCCTGACCATCCAGTGCCCCGGGAAATCTTTCCGATATGAACAACAGCAACAGAAAAATTTAATTTGTAGAGTGCCTTTCACGTTGGGAAAATGCCCCAAGGCATGAAAGGTGCTATACAAGTGCAATTTGTTGTTGTTGTTGTATAACTCATTTAATCTCATTCTGTGTCTGAATTAACTGAAACCAAGAACCAACTTCAATGCCAGGGCTCATTGAAACCTGCTTTTCCAGTGAAGATACACAACCATTGTCATCTCTATAAGGAACTGCAACTCGGGTTATCTGTATCAGATGTCTTGCGATTTGGAGTGATAATATATATATCTTAAGGGATAACAATCAATGATAATAAATAATCCTTGCATTTGATATAGTGTCTCATGATGTCTTTGAGACGTCGCAAAGTGCTTCACAAAAAATACTGTAAAGTGAATTGACTGCGTAATTTGCTGACTAAACGCAGCAGCCAATTGTACACAGCAGTGTTTCACAAACAGTCATGCAATGAGTGACCACGTTTTTTTAATTTTTAAGGGATTATTACCTCCGGTAAAGCGACACACCAATCGTCTAACAAATGGGTTCCTACCTACTGCTAAGTAAATAGATGCATGCGGAATAACAACAACAACAACAAAATTGCACTTACATAGCGCCTTTCACGTCGGGAGGACGTCCCAAAGCACTGAACAGTCAGGTCGGGACCCGAGTGGGAAAGGGGAAGGAGAGTGGGAGAGGGGGAAGAGTTAGTGAGGCAGCCAAAGGCGCGGTCGAAAAGGAAGGTCTTGAAGGAGGAAAGGGAGGAAGCAAAGGGAGGGGCTGAGGGATGGAGTTCAACAGTGAGGAAGCAGAGCGGCTGAAAGTCCGGCCACCGATGGTTGGGCGGTTAGGGCAGTGGATGCGGAGCAGGCCTGAGTCTGCTGAACGGAGGGTGCGGGCAGGCTGATAGGGAGTCAGAGAGATAGGTGGGGCCAAGGCCGTGAATAGCCTTGAAAGTGAGAACAAGGATCTTGAATTCGATCTTCTGGGTGACGGGGAGCCAGTAGAGACGGGCGAGGATGGGAGTGTTGAAGTCGCGAAGCCTGGTGCGGGAAAGTACATGAGCTGCAGAATTCTGAATGATCTGCAGCCTGTGAACGGAGGAACTAGGGAGGCTGACAAGGAGAGAGTTCCGTAGTTGAACCTGGAAGTGATAAAGGCATGGATGAGAGTTTCGGCGGCGTGGGGGGTGAGGTAGTGGCGGAGTCTGGTAATATTATGGAGGTGATGGAAGGCTGTGCCGGTCATGGAGCAGATGTGGGAGAGGAAGGATAGTTTGAGGTCAAACAAGACGAATAAGGATACTTGCCTAACGTTTCAACTTCTGTGGGAATCAAAGCCTGGTCCTTTGTGAGATGAGTGCTCTAACTAACATTAGTTAACATATTGCAGCATGGCCTTCCATATGGAGAGTCCTGGTTATGATCTCTCCTTTGGAATTTAGATTTGAAATACAGTAAAATCTGCACTTCTACTCAGACAATCAACAATGACATTAAAAAGCTTTGAACAGTATTATGTAAAGTACCTCAACATTTTTATTTAGACTTTCAGTCTTGGGACATCCTCCCGACCTGAAAGGCGCACTACAAATGTAATTTTGTTATTGTTGTTGTTGACGGTAGATAATTAAATTGTGAAAGGATCGCTGCTAATTGGCTATGTCCTGAATTTCTGATTTTCAGTGATTTGGAAAATGTGTCATATCTTTATCCTTTATCCCTTGTGTTATCATTTTCTACCTGCATTGTCAAGTGCCTTCTACCACCTCCGACGGATCGCCCGTTTCCGGCAATACCTCAGCTTAAAAGCCGCCGAAACCTTGGTCCACGCCTTTGTCACCTCTCGGCTGGACTATTGCAATGCCCTCCTCGCCGGTCTCCCCCCCACCACAATCCACAGAATCCAGCTAATCCAAAACTCTGCCGCCTGCATACTCACCCGCTCTAAGCTTCGCTCCCCCATTACCCCAGTCCTTGCCAGACTTCACTGGCTCCCTATCCCAGAGAGGATCGACTTCAAGATCCTCACCTTTGTTTTCAAATCCCTCCACTCCTCTGCACCCCCCTATTTCTCTGATCTCCTCTCCCCACAACCCAGCACCTGCTGCCTTCGCTCCTTTGGGTCTGGCCTCCTCCATGTCCCCCGAGTCCTCTGCTCCACCCTCGGCGGCCGTGCCTTTAGCCACTACGCCCCGAGGCTCTGGAACTCCCTTCCTCACTCGCTTCGCCTCGCCCCCTCTCTTCCCAGTTTCAGGTCACAGCTGAAGACCTTTCTCTTCGACCGAGCTTTTAGTCATCTTCCTGCCCCTGCTCCTGGCTCGTCCCGGAATCCGCTACTGTGAAGCACTCTGAGACGCCTTCTGGCGTGGAGGGCACTATATAAATCGAAGTTGTTGTTGTTGTTGCCTTGTGAATTAAAGAATTAAAGAATTGCTGGATTTAAGTAAAATATTCATTTTAGTCATATTTCATTTTAGATTTTAAAAGATTCAAAGTTGCTTAACAACTTAATTGTGCCTTGTTTGTAATTTCATGAAAAATCACACATTGCTTTATTGTTTATTCATGTGTTTCGTATCTCAGGTGTCATAACAATAGGATACAGTTTAGGGTTTGGTGATATATCGATATAATAATTTTCATATCGATATGCCGATATCGGAATTAAAAAAATATGATATATCACAAATATCGATATACTGTGTCCGGCGATATATCGATATATTGGCGATATCGGTATATCAGTATATATTGATATGGGCAAACCGATGTATCGATATTGGAAAATTTCCATATCGATGGACCCTAGTACAGTTATACCAAGGGAAAGATAGAAAGATGTCTCTTGAGGCACACTCTGATGATATAATTTTTCTAATTTATATTCTTCCTTTTGGTGATATCATCCACAGACAACTTCCACATGTGTACAATGATACCCAAACCTATTTTTCATTGTCTGGTCATGACACCAGTCCTAGCAACCTTCTGACTGTCTGACATCAAGGCCTGGATGAGTTGCAACTTTCTGCAGCTGAACATTGACAAGACAGAAGCCATCCTCCTTGGCTCCTTCAATGTCTTCTCATCGCACTCCCTAAGCTTCCCTGCGTAACCTTCTGACTCACCAAATTTGTATGCAAACTTTACTATCTTTCCTGCCTCACATTTAGTCTGCCTGCCACCTTCACTCAGCTGGCACAGACCCATCATTGCATGTCCCTGACATCCTCCGCTCCACACTCGAGCAATGCTTTCAACGACTATGACCAGAATCTTTGGAATTCATTGCCTCAATCCCTGCATCTTGCCCTGCTTTCCCCATTTTCAAAGTCTTCAAATCCTGCAGCTCAGTGGTTAGAACACTCACCTTGCCAGTGAGAGGATCTGGGTTCAATTCCTGGCAGGGCGAACCATTCGGCAAGTTTCTTTACTCCACAAGCCTCTGTTTACCTTGCAGTAAGTAGGAACTTAGTTGTTAGTCAATTGGTGGATCACTTTTCTGGGGATAGTAATCCCTAAAAAAACACAATCATAATTTGGTCACTCAATTCACGACTATTTGTGGGACACTGCTCTGCACAATTGGCTGCCACGTTTCACCCACAAAATATACAATTAATTCACATTACAGTACACTCTATGAAGTGTTTGAAACTTCGAGAAGATGTGAAGAGCACTATATCAAATGTAAGGATTATAATTATCATTTATATGTACATCAAATGCAAGGATTGTTATAAACCATGTTGCTGTTAAATATTCTGGATGCTACTCTATTGTGTGAAGAGGGCTATATAAACATAAATGCAACTTATTGTTGTTGATGATGATAATTGCTTGGAGAAACTCTGTTTGTTCTTTGTTCTTGTCAGCTGTTTCAGTTCATTTAATCTCATCATTTGTCATTTTATGTCTTTGTGACTCAATTGATAGCAGTCTCGCATTTGAGTCAGAGGTTCTGGGTTCAATGCTACTCCAATGCAGTGCTGGAGATGTACTGCAGTACTATGTTGTTAGAGCTGTCATCCTTTGGATGAGATGTTAAACCAATTTACCATCTGCCTGTCTTGTTGGATTTTGAAGGTTTTACAGCACTATTTGAAAACAGAAGGGAGTTTTTCCTGGAGTTCTGGTCAACATTCCTCCAAATAATATTGGCCATTCACACATGGGTGTTTGTGGGACATTGCTGTGTGCCTATTAGTATGTGTAAACTGGATCCCATGTTGACCCACAAAATACACAGTCACTAGACTTGACAGTATATCCTATGAAGGTTTGGGGATAATGATGTGATAAGATAATGTATTAAATGCAAGAATCATTCTTTATCCCGTTCCAACTTCTTGTTTCAGGTTTCAGAATAATTTTTCAAAATGACAGGTGATGTGGATGAAAAGGCATTTTTTTTGCATCCCCTAAATAGTATGTTAATAATGAGGATCCTTACATTTAGTGCCTTTAATGACAAAATGACTCAAAATGCCTTACAGTAATTACTGTTAATTATAGTTGCTGTGTAATTGTGGACAAACACTGCAGTCAATTTGCACATGGTAATGTCCAACCATCAATCACGAGATGAATAACCAATTTGTCTGAGTGATTCATGACCAGGACATCCATTTTGCTTTTCAGATAGTGTCACCGTTTCTTTAACATCCACCTGAAGTTGCAGTCAGAACCTTGATTTAGCATCTCATCTGAAGGACACCACCTCTGATGAGAAGATATTCTGTCCAGTTTTGGATAGCCATGGAAATCTCATCTATGGAAGCTACCCTAAAAGTACCATTGGGCTAATTCAAAGAATGAGAAATTATAGTAATGTGTAGAGACTTGAAAAATTGGACATAAAGAATTCACCTAATAAAAATGTATTCGATATATATATTCGATAGAGTAAATAGAAGAGATTATTTCCATTGATTCGTGTCACAGTAACAAGAGGTTAACTGAAAACAACAACAACAACAAAATTACCGTCATTTGAAGAGAAAAGGAGAAAGTTTGAATTAGTTTTTTCACAGAATTCTCGGATGAGACTTGAAACCAAAGTCCCATCTGCCGGTTCAGGTGGATATTAAAGATCTCAGAGCTACTCGAAAAGAGAAAGAAGTTGCAACAGTTATTATTAATTTTAGTATCAGGTACAATCCCTACCCAGAAATGGCTGTTAAAGTTGAGACATGCTGATTTGAATTGGATTAATCCTTACTTTCAGATAAAATATGTATTATAAGCTACAGAGAAAGAACAGGGAAATTGAATTAGAATGCTGCATTGGGGAGTTTGCATCTACACAGACTCATAACGCAGCAGCCAATTGCGCACAGCAGCATCTCACAAACAGTTCTGGATTGAAATAACCAAATTATTCTAGTTTTCTTTTGACGGATTTAGTATTAGGCATGTGAAGTAAGAAAACTTGCCTAAGGTTTTGCCCTGCCTAGATACACTTAATATCAACTTGAGAGCCCTCACTGGCCTCGCCCCACCCTACCTCTGCGATCTCTTAACCCCTACCAACCCACCCGATCCCTCAGCTCAATGGGCTCTGGCCTGCTCTATATTCCCTGAGCCACCCGATCCACCATTGGCAGACAAGCCTTCAGCTACAGTAAATTCTGTGAAGCGCTTTGAGACATTGATAAGATGTGAAAAGCGCTATATCAAATGCAAGGATTATTATTATTATTATTATTATTATTATTACTCTTCCCCCAACCTCTAGAATTCCATCACGCAATCCCTCCACCTTGCACCCTCACTAGCATCCTTCAGGTCTTGCCTCAAGACCCTCCTCTTAGACGGTCCCATTAGTCATCCTTCCCTCCCCTGCTTTCCCTCTACCCTCCCAGAACCTAAACCCAGCTCGCATCTGAAACACTGACTGTCCATCACCTTGGGATGTCCTCCTTAACTGAAAGGCACTATACAAATGTAACTTTGTTGTTGAGATTTATAAATTCATTCAAGCTCTACATTTAAATAAAAGCACATTTCAGTATTCAGGATTAAAGTTCTTTAAGAACACGTTCAACAGATTTTAGAGGACAAGGAATAAGATTTCAAGCTCTCTTCAGAAAAAGGAATATTATCATATAGGCCAGACATTTTTGAACTACAGTAAATAGCTTGATAAGAAATTATAAAAAAATAACAATGTGATCAGCATTAATTGTATATGTATATATTTTACAAAAACTTTAAATATTTATATTATCTAATAAGTATCCATTTGTAGTTTGCTTTTAAAATAGACGGAGACTAAATTGACAAATCATTGTACTGTATTAAAAAAAGCCTCCTTCTCACAGTATTTCGTTCTCATATAGAGCTTGCATGGAATTTGCTTGTATAAGAAGGCGATCATAGATTTTCCGAATTAAAACTTGTACTAAACAGATCCACAACTTGCATTTACATAGCATCTTTTACAAATATTTATAGAAACAGCATTTCAACTGTTCATTTGAAGCTTAATGTTAATAAAACCGAATGTCATAAATTCATTCACAAATCACAACTGAAGAAAGGCTAGCATTTTCTTGCATTCTCACATTCATTTAAATGAAATGCTTCTCTGACCTATAAACCTTGTATGATTCGATGTTCAGTGGTTAGAGCACTCACCTTACAAACAAGAGAACTGGGTTTGATTCCCGGCAAGATGAAACCTTAGGCAAGCTTCCTTACACCACACGCCTTATAATAATCCCTAACCAAAAAACAATGATAAATCCACAACTGCTTGTGGGACACTGCTGTGTGCAATCGGCTGCCGCTTTTCACCCACATACTGTATATACAGTCAATTCATTTTACAATATATTCAGTGAAGTGCCTTAAGATGTCTAGAAGACTTGAAAAGCACGATATCAAATGCAAGGATTATTATTATTATGGTGTGGAGTCCTATAGCTCAGTGGTTAGAGCACTCGCGTTACAAGTGAGACCTGAGTTTGATTCCTGGCAGGGTAAAACCTTGGGCAAGTTTCCTTATTCCACACACCTAATAATAATCCCTCAAAAAACACAATAATAATTTGGTCACTCAATCCATGACTGTTAGTGGGACGCTGCTGTGCACATTTGGCTGCCACGTTTCTCTCAGAAATATAGTCAATTCATTTTACAGTATATTCTGTGAAGCGCTTTGAGACGTCTCGAAGACTCAAAAAGTGCTATATGAAATGTGAGGATTGTTATTATTATTTTTCCCTAAGGTGTTGCCTGTTACACACATACAATTCCATTTGTGCCAACAGTCCCCTGATAGTAATTAATTTGACCATCGTTTACAAAAGTATTATGTTGCTAAAGGGGTTTAAAACATTTTGTGACTGGCGTCCCTAAGTAAAGCTGTATTGCTTTAAAAAGGGAAAAGTAATTGACATAACCTATTCAAAACTTTTATAATTGATTTATTATTACTCCGAATGTTGTTTAGGTGTTATTTAGAGTAAGAACACGTAACACTTAATCTCATGTTTCCCCAGACTGTTAAAATTGGCTGTGTTTGACAGGTGGCTGCTCAGTATGGTTTTGGCTCTTGCTGAAAGCCGTTACATTGGGACTGACTCATTCACTGGCTCAAGGGTCACAGCCTTGTACTGTGCCACCTCCTGCAAAATGTCTCCACTGAAGACTGAAGAGGGACAAGTCACTGACAAAGAAGAGGGAGTAATTATTTTTATAATCAGCTGTTAAATGCCAATAATCAAGCCCCATTATTTTTGTTTGAAATCCAACTGTTGTCAAAACAAAGAGCGAATTAAAAAAACATGATTTAAACAATATGGTTTGAAGCAGCTGTTTAGGATTTTTAGGTTTCTCTCAATGGTGCTGATGTTGGAAAACAAATTTTTGCCAAAATTTCACAGTGAATCACCTCTGGAAGAATGCATGCAAACCAAAGCTGGCATGACCGTCTCAATCCTCTGAGCCCTGAAGGTGATTTGTAGCATTACAGCAAGCTCAGCAAACCACATTGTCTCTGTAAAATGCTTCCAGACATTGTCCTTTGTGAAAGGCACCACCTAAATTCAAGTTATTGTTGATTTCAAGCTTACTGCTCATACTGATTTGATCGTTTTTGGCCTTTTGGCTACGAGCAAACAGTGCTTCCATACGGGAGTCAATCAATGGAAAAAATCACATTGAGACGATTTTGTCATCTTGGAATCAATGCCTGCACCAACAAGTAGTGTATTGACATCTTGGTCTGAGACCAGTGCAGTTACTGCAGATGAACTGGATTGAGACAGCAGACCAACTAAGTGGGGTTTTCATGCAAACAGCTCATGTTATTGGACTAAGTTAGATTGGTGGGGGGGTGGGAGAAATTTTAAAAATGTGATACCTTAATTCTAAATGGAACATAGGCAATAATGATTTCATCTTTATCTGCATGCATAAAATGATAGTCCAAAAACAAGCAATGTTTAATGTTCTTTCTGATTGTCCTTTAAAATTTAAATTGCAACAAAAACATAGCATCTTTAGCTTTTTACATCAGGTGGAAGTCCCAAGAAGCTTGGATCCTCAGCCGAGCTGGTGGTTGGGATCAGGAGGGGTGAAGTGCAGGGAGGTTTAGGGCTAGGTAGATGACTGAAGGCACGGTTGAAGAGAAGGGTCTTGAGATGACTCTTGAAGAAGGTGATGGAAGGGGCAAGGTGGAGGGACTGTGGGATGGAGTTTCAGAGAGTAGGGGCAGAAAGTCTGGAGGGGGAGCATGGGACATGAAGCAAGCTAGTCTCCACTGAGCGGTGGGAAGGACAGGTTGGTGAGTGATTAGGAGGTCACAGAGGTAGGGAGCAGCAAGGCCGTTAAAGGTGAGGACCAAGATCTTGAACTGTAATCTCTGTGTGATAGAAAACCAGCGAGTCGGGCGAGGATGGGGATGATAGGTTCGCGATTATTTTTGAAAGTTCCACATCCCAATACAATGTTAGAGGAACTCTTTATGGCAAACTCAATTAGTCTTCATTAATGGAAAAATAATGGCTGTACTTTCCCGAGCAAGCGCTGTGAAATTTTGGTGGGTGATGTAATCTCACAGAGGTATATAGTTACCTTATATCCACCTCCTATGTGCACATCTCGGACAGATGCTCCAGCTGGAGACTCCCTCCATCAGTTGCCAAATGCAAAAAATACTGTGAATGGTTTCATGGAAATCATCATGCTATCAAGTGTACCTCACTTGTCATCCATGATCAAACCGCACTAGTAAGAGAATTTGAGCTCCAGTCAGACATCGAGGTTATCCCTCGGGTCACTGTGGGATATGGAAAAACATTCCATGAGCCATCATGACCTTGTAATCCACGAGCAGTGACATTGCTGGTGAATTATGCGAGTCTGGGTTCTAAGTGGAATATTTTTCTGTATCCCACAGCAACGCATTTTGTTAAGCATGTGTGTTTTATTGGAGGTTTGGAAGCTCTATTATTACTTTATTTTGTTTCAGCTTTTTTTCCCTCTAAAATGTAATGACCATTACAGCTGAATTGAATGCAATCAGAAACCATAATCAAACTCCTCTGGGAAACATGGGATATAAAATACCACATCACTCTGAAAAGAATTGCTGTGGAATAAATTTACAGTGAACTCACTTTCCTTGTGGATTGTAGAATAACTGGGTCTATAGATCCTGGCAACTGTGCCCAGTGGTTCAATAATATTAATATCCTTTGTCTTCCCTCCAATTTTCTCTCTCCCTTCATTTAAAACCCACCTCAAGACTTACGTCTTTCATTGTGCTTTCTGTCATCTTTTCCTCCCCCCTTTCAGGCACCCAGCAGTTTGAAATGCTTTGAGACCCATATTCTAGATATGAAAGGTGCTATAAAATGAAAATTGCTCTGTAATTGTATTTCACGTAACACTTTTCACAATGTAGAGCATCTCAAAGCGCTTCACAGTATTTTCTGCAAAGTGTAGTGACTTTGTATTTTGTAGGCAACAGGTAGAATGAGACCCCATGTTCTCCACATAACAAGTCTGTTGCTATGTGCACTAAGCATTATTGTACTTTGGTACGTTTTGTGAATTTATTACTGTGCTCTCATAAATAATGGCAATGTAATGTTAGCTTATAAGTAGCACTATATAAATTTTAAATTAAAATTATATATTAAAACACAGAGTGCTGAGCCTAGCTGCAGACTGCAAGTCTGGAAGAGAGCAGCTAAACTGGTGATCAGACCTGGAGCCTTCCCCGGCTGCTACATGATAAAGCTGGTGAGACAAGGAGGCAGCCTTAGGCTTCTTTTGTAGTTAGGCCAATATTGCATGGGTCTGAAATGTGGTGATTCCAGCAGCTTAAAAAGATGGCAACTGTGACTACAAGCATAGTTCTCATGGCCTACAGACACATCTCAGGCCAGTGCTTAAAAGTGCTTTGCCCCTGAAGGTCACGTTCTGGATCTGGTTTACAGTAAATCAAGACCCTTCACTTTGATCACATCTTTGGTCACTCTCCTACCCCCACTATTCCAGCCCTACAAAACCCTGATCTCACCCCCCCACCCCGGGTGCAAATCCATGATTGCACAGCACCTTGGAACATCCTCCCAATATGAAAGATGCTCTACAAATGTAATTTGTTGTTGTTTCAATGCAATACTGCTTTACAGAATAACACCTAAATTAAATAATTGTCCTCTACATCCTGAAATACCACACAAGTTTCAAAATTGTTAGCGCTAAACTATTATATTCTCCTTTTCACCATTTATACGCTCCCTCTGGGCAATGTCATCCGCAAACATGGGGTAAATTTCCACATGTATGCGGACGACACCCAGTTGTACCTTTCTGCCTCATCCCTCAACCCCCAGACCATCGATGTTCTGACAGCATGTCTGTCCGACATCGAGTCCTGGACGAGGGAAAACTTCCTGCAATTGAACGTGAGTAAGACCGAGGCCCTCCTGATCGGCTCAAGCCAGCGCCTCCGCACATCGGGCGCTGCCAACCTCAACACCCAAGGCTGTACTCTCCACCTCCCAAAGCCAATCAGGAAGCTCGGCATCACGTTCGACCAAAAACTCTCCTTCCTCCCCCACATCCGTGCTTTGACCGGCACCGTTTATTTCCACCTGCGCAATATTGCCAGGCTCCGCAATTATCTTACCCCCCACGCTGCCCAAACACTCGTGCACGCATACATCACCTCAAGGCTGGACTACGGAAACTCTCTCCTCGTCGGCCTCCCCAGCTCCTCCATTCACAGGCTGCAGGTCATCCAAAACTCTGCAGCCCGTGTATTATCCCGCACCCGCCTTCGCGACCATATAACTCCCACCCTCGCCCGTCTCCACTGGCTCCCCATCCTCCAGAGGATCGAGTTCAAGATCCTCGTCCTCACCTTCAAGGCCTTACATGGCCTTGCCCCAATCTACTCTCCCCCTACAAGCCCACCCGGACCCTCCGTTCAGCAGGACTTGGCCTGCTCCAAGACCCCCGCCCGAACCGCCGCACCATCGGAGGCCGGGCCTTCAGTTTTTCCACTCCCACCTTATGAAATTCCATCTCTCAATCCCTCCGTCTCATTTCTTCCCTTTCCTCTTTCAAGGCCGGTTTGAAGACTTTCCTCTTCGACCGTGCCTTTTGTTCCACCCAGAATTTTTCGACCTCCCCTACGTGTTTCACCCCTCCCCGTACACTCCCCTCCCAGCTCGGGTCACACGCCTCCTGTGCAGCGCCTTGGGACATCCTCCCGACGTGAAAGGCGCTTTATAAGTGTAATTTGTTGTTTGTTGTTGTTGTTAAAGAACCATGAAGTATCGGCTTGAGTTGTGTTTGTAGACCAAACGATGTACTGCAAAATGTCACCCCAGAAGTATTTGCAATACATATGTTCTGATTTGGCAAACTGATAGTTAGGAGATGAACCTCTCATGGGATTTAAAAGTCTTTCTCCAAAGAGAAGAGGCAACATCTAGTGTTGGTATCACCGCTGTGGGTCAGCTCAGTCTAATTGTTAGGGAGCACTGGACTCCTTGTTTCTATATAACTACTGGGGTTCTCTTCTGTGTTTCTAGAAGATGGTGTGCTCATTTCACTCTGTTTTGTAGAAAAGCCTGTAATTTATTTTAATTGACTGGGCTACATTCCTGAAAGGGTCATGTCCTGACCCTTGTCATGTCATGTCTTTAAAGCATGCATGTCCTCAATAGGTACGAGAAGTCATTCAGATATGACTTGTACATTTAAAAGTGGAGGGAGGTCACACTTCTTGTCACTCCACAAGTTTCTTTGAAAGCACAATTTCAATAAAGTAACACACTTTATTGTTTTAATGAAGATTGCACTGCTTCAAAGAAAGGTACTTGTATGAGTATCAGTTTCTTCAGGTGACCAGAAGCCACTTTAACAGCAAGATCTTTGTTCATTCCTTGATGCTTCTCTTGCTCTCTCAGTTCCTTCTGGCATGATTACATTATTAACAGTCTGCAATCCAAGTACAGAATAAGATAATCACTGACTACACATTGAAAATAGTGCTAAACATTTACTCTGGGAACATGGGAAACATGCAGTTAGGTAACAAATGGCATAAATGCTCCAATAATTCAATATTTCTGAACTAATAATGATTAATAAAAAAAAATGGGAGCTGTAAAGGATCCCTACTTTGTGGATTATTACAGGTGAATCTCCACTGGCTCCCCATCACCCAGAGGATCGAATTCAAGATCCTCGTCCTCACTTTGAAGGCCATTCCCCGCCTTGCCCCAGCCTATCTCTCCGACCTGCTGTCTCTCTATCAGCCTACCCATCCCCTCCGCTCATCAGGCTCAGACCTGCTCCGCGTCCAACGCGCCATCCGCCCCACCATCGGTGGCCGGGCTTTCAGCCTCTCTGCTCCCACACTGTGGAACTCTATCCCGTAATACCTTCGCCTCACTTCCTTTCTTTCCTCCTTCAAAGCCGGTCTCAAGACCTTCCTCTTCGACCGTGCCTTCTGCTCCCCTCTAACTCTTCCACCTCTCCTACTCTCTTTCCCTTTGCCCCTACCCCGACCCTTCCCCACGTGCTCGGGTTCCGACCTGACTGTTCAGAGCTTTGGGACGTCCTCCCGACGTGAAAGGCGCTGTATAAATGTAATTTTGTTGTTGTTGTTGAATTAAATACTCAAAAATAGAACTAAAAGATATTGGAGACGAAATTCCACTTGGCTCCAGCATTACTCTATTTATGTTTCCTGGAACAGAAAATTGTAGCAAATTGTAAAATTATCTTGTAATATTGAAGTCAGTTCTGTATAGTTTCTTTGAAAGAATTGAAAACTTTTGCAATTCAGGTACAGTATTCATAGTGGTGAAATTACATTGTTGCATCTATCAGGTAAGAGTTTCAAAAGCAGATCTATTTCAATACTACTTCAGTAATAACGTTAGGCACACATCAACCTCTGTACCACTTAGGGAATTATGTAATTGTTGTGGACTCAACAATCCACCGACACCACCATGGCACAAAAAAAAAACACATTTGTCACCTGGACTGCAGGACACCAGTGAATTAATAGATTATTTCCTCACACTTTTAAACTAGCTACCATGGTCAGTCAGCAGCTAAAAACACCATGAGGTATGTTATTGAATCTAACTGACCTGCAAGGTCCCAGCTTTGAGCTGTATTCTGGGACAACTGAATTTAACTGAGTTGAACAGTGGTAAGATGTTACATTTGACCTTGGTATCTCTGAACTAGAAAGGAGAAAATAAAACTTTAATGAGGATTTCCATTTCTGATTCCTATAACCCTTTCCACTGGAAAACCTGCATGTATATCAGACAAGGACAGGATTATCATTCTTTTTACACAGAACAGCTGTTTTCTTCTTTACACCAAATACTGTGCAAAGTGATTTATGTTTAAAGCTATACATGACTAATGGTTTCATTGATAAAGAGACTGCATGATTGAAACTGAAGACTACAAAAGGCTCAAGTTTTGCTTCTCTAACTGAACTCAGCCAGAACTCAGTTTGACTGCTACAATTTGCTTTAGTGTACCTGGGATAGCAAGGGAAAAGCACAATTGCCCTCAGTGTCCCTGCTTATTTAAGGACGACATCAGGCTCAACTGTGAAATCCCCCCATCTCTCTCTCACAAACACACACACACGTACAAACATAAACCTTACACATTACAAAACGCTGCTGATTTGCACCATCCATTTACACACAGAATAGAATACTGACTTGGATGAGGTATCAGCGCATGGTGGCACCTACAGAACTGTTTTCCAGCCTCAGTAGAAGATGGGAGCAAAACAAAATGTAAATCAGTCCTTCCAGATTCTTCCTGCCAAGCTGCAATGAAGAACATTATTTGCAGACCACAACATCTATGGAAAGATTTATAAGACTGAAAAATCCACTAAGTCAAGATTTGCCATGCATGCAGATTGTTTTGCTAGGTCTGATTTTGAATTGTCATTACGTGAATACATACTTCAGCCATCTTCTGGCTATTCACAGTCTCTTGTTTCGAATTTCTGTGATAAGAACTTAATTCCAAATGAAGACCTGGCTACCCATCAATACTTCTTTGTTATATCAGGGCTGGTAACTTAATAATGATGCACCTCACCAAAGACTGAATTTTGGCCAATGTGTATGTTCGGTGAATGCAGAAGGTTATAACATTTCAGTATTTATCATACCAGTGTACAGTATACCATCCCATATTTCATGGATTTCATGTTTGGCTACATTTTATTTACAGAATAATATTTCAGAAGCAGTAATCTGAGGGGAGCAGATTACACATCAACTAGGTTTTAAACACTGCTGTTAGATCATTACCTGAACATCATCCAAAGATTATGTTTAATTTTAAAAATGACAGTAATGTTTAGTGAATTGATTTATTAAGGTTTTCTTTTGTGTCTGCATCTATGACAACAGTTGCTGTCTATGTAGGCGATGAAAGGCAATTCCTTCCATGTGATAGACTTGATAAGAGATTCACGCTTAAATCTAGCCATTGAAATGCCTTCAGTATAAGTTTGTGGAGGAACAAATTGTGGTAGATCATTCACAAATTCAGCAGCTAATGCTGCGTAATGCGACAAATAATAATAATTCTTACAATTGGTTTAGCGACTTTCATACTGGGAGGATGTCTCAAAGCGTTTCATTGTAAACTGAACTGACTGTGTTTTCTCTGCAAGTGGGCACATTAACAATTATTAATAGTTCTTAAAATATCTTATACTAAATCAGAAACAAGCTTTATTCCAGAAAGAACATAATTGCTACATAATGTAGAACATTACGTAATTTTCTCCTTGAAATAGCAAAAATGAAAGGAGGACAATGAGATTACAACATCAACCAAATTATATTTGTAGAGCACCTTTCACATCGGGAGTGGGGAGTGTGCAGGGTTGGGAACAAATGAAAGAGTGCTGTAAAGTGTGATAAAGGCTTAATATGATACTGTCGGAAAACTTAATTTTATCTCGGAGAATACAGTGAAGGTAAGACGGGATAGTATGTTGGAGAAATAAATGGATGAGTATCAGGGTTCAGTGCAGATGTATGGTGGAGGCAATGTCTGATTCAATGGTAACCTTGAATACAGTATCCTTCTTTGGATATAACTACAATTATCATAACATAGTGAAAACATACACTTGCCTCAGACAAAAGCTGAGTGTAAATTGAGTTGGGCGGTCTCTGAGGTATTACATAATTGGGATGAAGAACAACAAGGACATCATTATTAATTGAGGGCACTGCACCTTTTGGATAAGCTGACAGGTTGATTACAAATATAGGGAGCTTTTGTGCTTAGCTAAGAAAAGGAGTTGGTGTTATAGAAGAAAAATGGGTCTATTTCAATTACGTCAGTATTTCAAATAAGTCATTTGAAGCAAATAGACTGAAAACTGAAAATACAAGTGTAGGATTCTCTCACTTGAAAAAGTCGAAGGCAGTTATCATAGTTTTTGAGACTAAGCTATTGCAATTTCAATCCTATTCTTTGGAGCAGTAGCTAAGACACAGTATTTCAATTATTTTTTGTTTGAAGACTGGATTAAAAAAAAATGTTTGTTCCCACATGATAATAAAAGGTTCTCATAAGTCGTTTATTGAAGTTTGCAATGTACAAAGCTAGTGGGGCAGCTTGTAGCAACTAATTTTCTTTGCTCTGCAGGAAGGAATACAAAGGATGTTATATGTATAAATCTATAGACAGAGGACAATATAGTGCTACCCTTGTCCCTGAACCTCTGTGAGCTTTATATCATATCTGACACAAGAGTGCTTTCTTCAGTCACACAGATACAAAACTCAATGCGATCGAATATGACCTTTTTTATCCACCATCACAGTGTATGATGTCAGCACAGCTCAAACACCAGACACCAACAATATTTCTTTATTAACCATCGGGACACTGTTCTATTTTTCCAGACAGTGAAAAAATACAATTCAATACAGGCAGCTTTACTATCCAGAATCCTTCTGATGAAATGAGCTCACGTGGTCTACTGGCATCATTCAAAAATGTTCTGTCACTTATTCAATTCTTTGTGATTGCGAATAATTACCCAACCAGTTAGTTAATAATAGAGTCAAATAGTCCAAATTACACCTGTCTATGAACAGGACCCGTTTGTCATCAACTTATTGTTCATTGGACCAATGTAAATCAGGCTTCCCATTGAACTCCCTTGGATGTGACGACAATGTTTTAGCCCACATCTGTGCTCTAGTAATACATCAATTCTAAAAAAAAAAGCAATTAAAATGAATGAATAGTCTAGGCAAATATTCCACCACAGCACAGGAGAGTTCTCCCTAGGCAGGAGCAATGCCTTTCCCTCCACCCTCCCCATCCCCGACCCCAGCTCGGGTCTGAAACAATTACTCTCCAGCACCTTGGGACGTCCTCCTGACGTGAAAGGCGCTATACAAGTGTAATTTCGTTGTTGTTGTTATTGCTTTAGATGAAAATATGTGTCTGCCTGTTCAAGTGAAGGACAAAGATTCTATGGCCCAATTTGAAAGAGAAGGAATGTCTTGCCTTGTCCTGGCTTGGAAACAGATTAATTAGTCTGGACTGTTTGTGGGACCTTGTAGACACATATAGCTGCTACATTTTAGTTTGTTAGCCTGGCTCAGTTTGATAGTACTCTCATACCTGGGTTAAAAGGTTGTGGGTTCAAGCCTCTAACAGGATTTTGAGCTCATAGTACAGACTGACTTCTTTGTAGTGATGAGGAAATGCTGCATTGTCAGAGGTGCTGTGCTTTGGATGAGACTTTAAACCAAGATCTGTCTGCCTGTTCAGATGCATGTTAAATATTCTGTGACACTACTTGAAAAGAGAAGAAAGATTCCCCTGGAGTCCTGACCAACAAATGCCAACTAAAGTTGTTGATCACTTCATGACTGTTTGTGGAATATTGCTTTATGCAGTTGGGCTGCTGCGATAACCTATAAATAAATAGTTACTTTACCTGTGAAGCGCTTTGAGACATTTTGAAAATGTGATAATAATAATAATCCTTGCATTTGATATAGCGCTTTTCACATCTTATCAAAGCCCCAAAGAGCTTCATAGAATATACTGTAAAGTGAATTGACTGTATATTTGTGGGCAAAACGCGGCAGCCAATTGCGCACAGCAGTGTCCCACAAACAGTCGTGGATTGAAATGACCAATTTTATTATTGTGTTTTTTTCTGTATGGATTATTATTAGGCATGTGGAGTAAGGAAATTGCCCAAGTTTCGCCCTGACCTGCCTGGTTTTGAACACAGCTCTCCCCAGCTTGGTCTCCCCAGCTTGCAAGACAAGTGCTCTAACCACTAAGACACAGGAACTCCACTAAGGCACTATATCAAATGCAAAGCTTACTATAATTACTTATGAGGCAATTTGAAGTATTTGGTGAGATAAGGCATTATGAAAATGCTAGCTATTTATTTCATTGAATTGCCAATATTTCATTCAGTGGTTCATTTTACATGATTTCAATAAACAATATTTTTAATATACTTTAAATTATTTCTGTGCAATTGATTTTGGAGAAGGAAAATAGTACTGCTTGTGATTTAGTAATCATTATTAGTGTTAGTAATTACAGTACATATCACATTCCTCTCACATCACAGTGCTCATTGTAATGACTCAACTGAAGTGTAAACTATCACTTATCTATTGGAAGTAAACAACAACAACAGGCTAAGGGAGCATGCACAGCAAATCATCCAAACTGCAATATTTCTACAGCAGGTCCTATTTTTATCTGATTTGTGAATGCAGTTGCCAAAGCAGAGAGTTTTTTCTGATGAAAAATGGGAGAAACTGGATTCTTTGTAAATGAGGCAATTTGATCCCACAAAAAAATCAACATGGAACCAACATGGTTCCACTTAGTTGTGAAACTTAGTAACTAAACAACATGCTGTTTTGAAGGATACAGGCATGTGGGGATTCATTTGCAGCTGAATAAGGGCGAGCCAAAGCTTGACTGTGTCACTTCTCATCAATATAGGACTCTTGGGACTGGTCTTACAGACACTATGATGTTGGGAGCAAGTGAATTGATATTTGAAAGCGTTCAGGCTTTCCTGGATCCATCTAAGGCTGGTTTAGATGCTAAAATACATAGTTCTATACATTCCAAATACTTCATCAATCAATCTGAGTTAATTGTTCTCCCTTTTTAGAGAAATTTAAAAAAAATCCCAATCTTTATAAAAACTATATCCGCAGCATTGCTGGTAATAATAATCTTTGCATTGACATAATGCCTACTTTGTTATAATGTCTCAAAGTAGTTTCATCATAAGTATTGTTAAGTGCATTGACTGTATATTTGTTGGCAAATGCAGCAATCAATTTGCACTCAATAATGTTCCACAGACCGTCAGAAGGTGAACAACGAATTTAACTGCAGGACAGTCGGACAAGACATCAGTAACAATTCCCTTCTCTTTTTTAATATTATCTGCCATAATAGTGTTATGAGTTCCCTAAAATCCATTTAATATTGAGACCTCCCTGCATTGATACAGATTCTACCCCCTCCCCTCTCCACCACCCTGCACTGCATTTGAAAGGCAGGTGGGACATTGGTCCAATGTCTCATCTGAAATTTAAAACCTGCAACAATTCAGTGCTTTTTCAACACTGCATCAAGGTGTCATTCTGGACGATGCACTGGAACTAAAGTATTGCAATATTGCTGTCTGAATCCAACCTTGTTCCTTTGAATCTTAATTACAAAAGATGGAGCTAAATCTGTTTCTAAATAATAAATAAAAAATATCTGTTTCAATTCCATGTATAGAAGGTTGTCATTGTTTTCAATTATGTTGTCAATTGACATTTATAATGCATACATACATTTCACATTCTTCATTATCTGTTCCTGGTTTTCTCGTTCATGTCTATACAAGTGACTCAGAAACATCTGCCATTGATCGATACCCAGCCAAATAATGCTGTGATCTTGTGGTCTGGAACCAGGGAGATGACTCTGAAGACACCCTGGTAACCAACAGACTCCGAGGAGAGTGCAAAGAAAGAGAAAAAGGAAAGAAAGTTGAACAAAGCCACTTTAAAAGGGTTCTATCCCTACTAATTTACATGATGGCTCCCTCACAAACAAATGTTTGGTTTCATGATCATCTATAAAGGTATCTTATGCAAGGAAAAGGATTTAGTTTGGCTGCTTTTTTGATCTAAACTTTCCAGTCATAAATCTAAACAAATTAACCACAGGAGCAGCCAGAGCACACGGGAGTCTCATCAGCAGAACATTTTGCACATAAATTCTTGCATGCATCATACCAGTCAGCAAAATAGTAGCCTTGGACCTGAGAACAAGACAAACATTGTTCTTGATGCTATGTCAGTACCACAAAAGTAGCAAAATTAGGCAAGAGGAATTTTAAGTAGAGGTTCCCTTTCATGCTAAAGCTGGATTACCAGTACAGTTTACACTCCAGTCGTAATTCTCCTCTGTTAGCTAAATAAGGCAAAATTGGTGGTGTGTGCTGTGCAATTTTGCTCCATTTACCAAATTTAATGAATTTGTGTGCAATGATTTTATTTATGACTGAAAATATTAGTGGTTGTTATTTGACAGGCGTACCAAAAAGTTAACTTTTTGAATGGAGTAGAATTACTCAGAAATGCTAGGATTTGTAGATTCTGATTCCAGCGAGCAATCAAGAAGTTAGATGATTCTTCCCTCTGCTAGCAGGATCCTTTACACGTGGGCCTAATCTTAAATTCTGAATTGAGGGTTAAGGTTAGGAACCTTTTCTTCTCATAGAAGGTTGTGAAGATCGCAAATGTTCTGGCTCCGAAAGCTAAAGATGCAAATAGGGATCTTTGGCAGTGACTTGGTTGGGATGTGGATGTATGAAAGGGTATGGTGAAAGGGTGGAGCATTGAGGTTAAAAAATCTGCTACAATTGAATAACCTGGTGGAACATGTCCAATGGGCTTAATGATCTCCTCCGTTCATGTTTTTTCATGTTCTCACAACCTCAAGATGACACATGTAAAATTCTGACCAATTGTTAGAACACAATGATCGACTGAACCAACTGTTGAAATCCTTTTCATTTATTTTTATAAATATAGTTGCAGAAGATTGACATTCTTTCTAGTTTTGTGGAACATTACATATTCAGCGAGGTGACAAAAGTATGAATAAGTGTTTTGGCTGTGTTATGTGCGAGATACAATTGGAGATGGGCAGCCTGACAGAGATGGAAGAAAGAAATCCTGGTCAGGGACTAAATGTGGGGCAGGGTGGCAGTTGGGGATCAAATCTGGTGCCTGAGTAATGCACAAGTTTGATAAGTCTGAGGGATAAGCTGGGGGGATTGAGGAACCTCAAGAAAGAAACAATTGATGGATGCCAAGGATGGCTTCTGTCTTGTCAACATTCAACTGCAGAAAGTATGCGTTCATCCAAGCCTTGTTATCTAACAAGCGAGTGGCCAGATTATCAGAAGAACTGGAATCAAAGCTGGAGGAGGAGACAGAGTTAATTATTTAAACATCTGTAAAACCCAAAGTTAAATTAAATAATCCAGCAGGTAACAAACTTTTAGAAAAAGCTACCAGGGTTGGTAATTGAAATGGCTATTTAAAAAAATCATTAACCAGGCAAGTTTGTCCAGAAATGAGAAAAGGTGACTAGGTTGGGGTGAAGATTTGCAAAATGATGTACCATTACCTAACTAAAATCTATCCACCTTAAGACTGAGGTGGATAGATTTGTGTTAGATCAGGGTATCAAGGGATTTGGAACAAAGGCGGGTATTTGGAGTTGAGGTACAGATCAGCCATGACCTAATAGAATGGCGGAACAGGTTTGAGGGATTGAATAGCCTAATCCAGTTTCTATATTTCATTCCCAGCAGTAGAGAAACCAATGTACCTCTTTAAATAACTTTATCTCACTCTATATCTAGTTCCAATCTCCATTCCCAATTAGATACTTATACAGCTCACATTTTCATGCAAGGAAATAAAATAGCTCAGCAGTTAAAGCATTCGTCTCACAAACGAGATGCTGGTTTGATTCCTGGCGAGGCGAAACGTTGGAAATGTTTCCTTACTCCACACGCCTCTATCTACATAGCAGTAAATAGGCTTTTTTTGGGTAATAATTCCTTTAAAAAAAATTATAACGATCATAATTTGGTCACTTAATCCATGACTGTTTGTGGGACACTGCTGTGTGCAATTATCTGCCACGTTTCGCCTGCAAAAAATACATTCAATAAATTTTCCTCTGTTGTTTTTTTACGTCTGGAGGCACACGTTAACAGAACTATTAAGCAGATCACAATCAGTGCTGTTTTTGATGAATAATGCAGCAATTAATATTTTAAAAGCAGTCAATTTCTTCATATAGCCGAAATGGACAATTGTCACAAATATTTACATACAGGACTATGCTTGTCTGCTGCTGCATTAAGATAGATATCTGTTGTGCTTTTTAGACATTATTATCAATGAGACTTACATTTATTGCACATGTAATCATGTTACATTCATCCTGGCATCAATTGCAACTCGACCATATTTATTGACTCTACTGTATAGTTTCTGCTGTATTTATGCTGTGCATATTTTGCTTTGTTTGTAGTGTAGGTTTGGTTCAAGTGAAAGGTCTTCGCTTGAACTGCTCTCTCTGTACCATGTAGGTATTGCATTGATTGTATGTAATGGTCAGTGTTTGTACTGTGTGCACCTTCCAGTGTTTGTACTGTCTTTGAAACTTCCTCTGACAACCCCTTTGCCTTGACCCTCCTACCCGATGTTCAGGTTGCGCCTCAAGACATTTCACTTGAACCATACCTTCTCCCTCTACCTGGCTTGGCCTCAGGCTCCGCCTTTGTTAAGATCGGCGTGGAGGGCACTATATAAATGTGAGTTGTTGTTGTTTTATATTGTGCGGTTTTGCACTATTCATTCAGTTCATTTTTTACACTGTTTCGAATTATTTGCATTGTACCAAATGTGTAGTTTGCATTGCACAGTTTGCCTGAAGCAAAGATTTTGTATCATTACTTTTTTCATCTGCTGCCACTTGGGAATGCATTTTGCAGCATGTAACGGGCTGATGTATTCATTGGTGCTATAGTTGTTTAAACTCAGTGTTTTAAATCAAAACCCTCTGTTCATTTCACAGTTAGCTTTTTTTTTCGGTCAAGCAATTTTCCAAAGTAACTCTAACTTCATCGGTAATTATGCACAGACAGTTAGTTAGGATTTAATGATCTTACAAATATTAAATACTGAATGATTCTCCTTGCATATTAATTTACTACAGTGTTTCACTCTGAAGGGCGTATATGTCATCAGTGCATTGGTAAATTTTATTGGCAGAGAGCTGACATCTCATTCATAGAATGCTCCCACATTTGTTGAGCTAGTTGAATGAATGAGAGGCAGTGCTGCATGACTTCCTGAAGAGATGGCCCACATAAAGGATACCACCGGATTGTGGGTAGATTTCCATTGTTCCCATGGCTGTGGTTGATATGGTTACCAGTGGTCTGAAATGGTCAGGAGGCCTCAAGGCAGATTTTTATCGTTGACTATTATGGGTCATAGGGTTTGAATGGGGCCAATAAAGGGGATTGATTTTGATTCAATTTCTTATTTATGAGAGCATATTTTCACACTTTGTTTTCACACAATCAGCTTTATTTCACTGCTTGTTGTTGGTGTGGGTGATTGTGTTAAGTCCTTCACTTCTAAAATCTGTTTTCAGGGTATTTTATTTGAGTCTGATGGAAATTTGAATAGAGAACAAAAACAACAAGTTGCATTTCTATAGCGCTCTCCACACCAGGTGACCTGAGTATGTGACTTGAAGATGGGGAAGGAGGGGGGTGAGGCAAAGGGGTTGAGGGAGGGAGTTTGAAAGCTTTGGGGCATAGTGGCTGAAAGTATGGCTGCCAATGGTGGAGCGCAGGATTCGGGGGAGGAGGAGGTCAAACCGAGTAGAAAAGAGGCAGTGGGTACTGTTGTGAAGAGAGAGGAGGTTAGAAAGGAAGGGGGGCGCAGAGTAGTGGAGGGATTTAAACGCAAGAGTGGGGATCTTGAGGTTGATCTGCCAGTGCAGTGTGGCAATCGGGGTACGAAGTTTGCTGCGAGTGAGAATGCGGGCAGCGGTGTTTTATTTGAGCTGAATTTTGTGGGTAGTGAAGTAGGGTAGACTGGGGAGGAGGGCTTTGGAGTAGTCTAGCTGAGAGGTGACAAAAGCATGGACCAGGGATTCGGCAGCTGTTGGGGTGAGGTGTTGGCGGAGACAGGCAACATGGCGGAGATAAAATAATGCGGTACTGGTAAGGGACCAGATTGTAGGGAAGGAAGGATAAGGGATCAAACCTGATGCTTAAGTTGCACATGGGATCGGAGAGTTTTAAGGACATATCGGGTAAGATGAGGAGGACGGAACTGTGCGACAGAAGACGTTGATGGGAACCAAAGTGTATGACTTCCGTCTTGTTGATGTTTAACGGCAGGAAATTAGAGCTCATCCACCTCTTGATGTCCGACAGACAGACTGACAGTACATCAGGAGCCTGGAGTTCATCACTGGAGGTGGAAACGTAGAGTTGGGTGTCATCCACATACATGTAGAAGTGAACCACTTGTCTGTGGATGACATCACCGAGAGGGAGCATGTAGATGAGGAAGAGAAGGGGGCCATGGATGGATCCTTGGAGTACCCGCAGGTGACTGTGCAAAATCGAGAAGAAAAACCATTTCCAGCGATGTGGTGTTGGGGATTTGTGAGGTAGGACTCAAACCAAATGAGTGCCACTGACGTGGATGATGGAGGAGGATGGTTTGATCAACTGTGTCGAATACGGTGGAGAGGTCTAAGAGGACAAGAAGGCAGAGGGAGCCCTGGTCAGAGAGGACATTGTGACTCTCACACAAGTACGCAGTACGCAGTCTCTGTACTGTGGGTAGGGCAGAAGCTGGGCTGGAGGAGTTTGAGTAAGGTGTGGAGGGAGAGTTGTGTACAATGTTGGTTGGCGGTGGGTGAGAAAGACAGATTGGAGTAGCAGAGAGGAGGGTAGCAGTAACAGTGGCAATGCAATGCAGTAGCTAGTATGTTATGAATTCAGGGCTGGTAACAAATGGTGTTGTAATTTTTTTCTAAAATATCCACTGTTATTTTTATGCTACCCCAAACACAATTAGCCCAAAATATATTCTGACAACTGATCTTATTATCAAGCAAAAGAGGCCAGCATCTTACAAATCAATCACACTGATAGCTTGCATTTATATTGTGCCCTTCATATAGGACAACATCTTGAAGTACTGTGCAGTGGCAGGATTGGATGCTCAGCAAATCACAAGCTGAATAACTAGGACATGAATAATAATAATTTTTATATTTGATATAGCAACTTATCAGGAGGCTGAAAAGTCTCAAAGCACTTCACAGTATGCAGTGTAAAGTAAAGTGACTGTATATTTTGCCTGCCTGCCTATTTGAAGGAATTATTACCCCTGAAAATGCTATCTGCCAATCAACTAACAAGCATGTTCCTACTTACTGCTAGGTAAACCGAGGTGTTTGGAGTAAGGTTTTTCTTGTGAGGCAAGTGCTACAAACACTGAGCTGCATGACTCCACTAATGATATAATTGGTCATTCACTTCACAGATGTTTGTGAAACATTGTTATGTGCAATGGAATGCATACTCTCTCCCTGGAGGGACGCATCCTGCTTACCTAATTCTGGAAAATATTAGGCACAGGTTGGCAAGAGCCAAAGCTTGGGGACCCCACAGTGTTCGATGGAGTTACTGCTTGAGTCTAAGCAGCTAAAACCGCATAGCTTAGCAAGAATTGACGACAGCGTTCCCTACAAATGCATAGTCACTACAATTTACAATATTACATTATGAGCCTCTTCGAGACATTCAATGTGAAAGGAACTCCCACTGATCTCCCAGCAGCAACTCCCACTGTACTGGGGAATAAGCAGCACCAGGCTGTCGGCTCCAAGAAGATGATGAAAAGTCCGGAGGTCAGTCGGAGTCACAGTATTCAGAACTCGACCAGTGGGACAATCCGGGCTGCACCACTGAAGGGAAATCTGTGGGTAATCCTTAGGAGGAGCCTATGTAGTGCATAAGAGGTATTACCACCTCACCTGAGTCTGAGGAGAGCAAGTAAATGTTTCTTTCTGTGGGTACCCTTGACGCACACTTCACACACAGACCTGCCCGCTGCAGTATTTTAAATGATTATTTGTGAACTAGGCTGTCAATAGATCTAAAATGTTCTGGGTGGTATCCGTGGCACTTTGAAAATCAATTCATGAAATCAGTGCTAAATAATAAACAAAGTTGGCCTCTATATCTATTTACAGTTTAAACAGTTGCCCTCCTTACTACCCAATCACACAAGTATCTATTACAGCCCACAGGATGGCAAGTTCAGCATTACAGCTGTTGATGAATGTGAAAATCATTAGGAAAAATTCTGATCGGTGGTTTAATAATATTGCAGCAAGTTTGATCTGACCCCTTGAAGTTTGTGGTTTTTTATGTTGGAAGAGGAGATTGAACAGATTAAATCAGAAGGCTGTGACTCATGCCTTAATCAGCTTCCAGTCACTTATTGCAGCAGAAAACATAGTGGGCCTTTCATTGGAACCATATTGTTGGCTTTAGTGCCAACACTTTTGTTATCATTTCAAGTAAAGTTAATGTAGAGCTAAATAGCAGTGGGAAAGGGACCTTCCAAGACCTCTATCTGTCTTGAATGATGAGTGGGAGAAACCACATATAGTCCCAGGGAAGGAGGTTATTGAAAAGCAGCAAAGATAAGAAAGACACATTAAATAATACATTGAGGTTATGACAATCTAGCCAGACTAACCAATCTTTAATTGCAGCAATTGTGCTTGTGTGGGGAGAAAGATAGTCAGCCATACACATAACACACAAATAAACACAAAATTGCCACACTCGTTTTGGTGATAGCAAAAGGTCTGCATGATTCCTGATACAAAGAACTACAAGTTTCTATTGACCTGTTACGAGCAGAAATTCTAGCAGAAGTCTACATTTACAGTACTTGCAGGCTGTCTTTAACTTTATTTATTTGCAGTCTGTCCCCTTCCCCATGCTCTCATTTTCCAAGCGATTTGGTGAGCAAGCGGATTTCCCAAACAGTTTGTAATTTCTGGAGATGTGTTGTATTATTTTGGTTGACTTAAAAATATCCAGTCAAGATTATGTGGCTATGAGAGTGCTATGGGACTCAGTGAACCTCAAGGTAAGTAACATGTTCTCTCCAGCTGCAATGGGATATGGTAATAAACCATGGCGTCCCCCTGCTCAGCTTCCTCACCAGTTCATGCTTGATTTACTGGCTTGGTCAGCCAGGTGGGCGACACAGAGGAGTGCACATTTCTGACTCACAGTTCTCAGTTTTATTGCAATCCCTTGGGCCAGTTATATCTATATGTACTGACCACCTCAGAATTCCTGCACACCAGTCAGCTGTGGAACCCTGTACTTTATGTTCAGATAACTAAGGGATGTCAACTCCTCAAATGGCCGGGACAAAACCTTCAATTTTTACCTTTTCAAGGGAAAAATATATGTTCTAACTTTAACTCAAAATATGTTTGGTTTCCAGGTGAGATCCCTGATGTCTGATGATCTTGTATCAATGGTAAGGTTCATAAAGGGAATGGCTGTGTGTTTCAAAACTAAGATACAAATGTGAAAAATGCTGTGTGTGATGTGATACTTAATGCCAGTGGTGAAGTATATTTTATCTTACAATTTAATAGTCACGGAATTGTGGAAAATTGTTAAACTCAGACTTATTTGGAAGCTGGTTTCTTTTTTAAGAACTGCAGAGAAATAGTAGATCAGGATTGCAATGCAAAAGACAGAAAATGGCATTCAGTGAGATTTGGCCAATTCATAGAATTACATGAATTACATAGACTGTTACAGTATGGAAACAGGCTATTTGGCCCAATTAGTCTGTGGCTGTGTGTATACTTCAGATGAGCCTCCACCCCTCCAAATTCCCAATTCCATCCACACCCCTCTAATTCCCCTTGCCCTCAATTCAATAACAGATTGTCATTTATCAAACCACTTTGTGATTAGTGCACCAGCTGATGTGTGCTGTTAGGGTTGTTTGGTAGTTCTTGTGAATGGCTTTCATCAAATATGATTGGTAGGCTATTGAACTTTTGTTCTTCTGCAAGTTATTTAAAATCTTTTTCTTTACTGTTCTCAGGATGCGAATGAAGCTGGTATTGCCTGCACATGCCAAATTGTTCTGAGAATGTGGTGGGCTTCTCCTTAAGCTGCTGCAGTCCTTGAGCTGATGGTGTCCTCACAATGGTGTTAGGTGGTGAGTTCTTGGACTTTGACCCAACAATGATGAAAGAACTGTGATATATGTTCAAGTTATCATGGTGAGTCACGTGAAGGGTAACCTGGAGGGGTACTATTCCCATTATATTGCTGTTGTTCTATGTTTAGCAAGCAAATTATGTGGTCCCACTTTTGCTCCACATTCAAGTGTAGGTTTTTGCTCACTTTATATCGACCGCAAATCCTCATTCACCACCTGAATTAGGATTACAATCCGAAATTCACTTTATTGAACTGGAGGAACAATAAATTCTAAACTGTTTTCTTCGAAATTCCTCAAAAATGTTAGTGTTCAATTAAAAATGTGTTGGTATTCTGGAAGGATGAGATCAATTAGCCAACAGATCTTATATCTGTTGCTGCTCCTGTGCTGGGGTTGCCACCTTCTGGAATAGAAATAAACAGCCACGAATGGAACTCCATACATCGCAGTGGTGTGTACAGAAGGATTATTAATCATTTACTGAGTGTATCCGGTTAACAAGTAGATAAATATCCAGTCAATAGTAAGCTAAGAAAGCTAATCAAATACCAGGTGTATCTCAAGGTATAATATAATTGAACAATTTTTATTTAAATCTTATGTAAATCACTGCTGAGGCTACATATATTAAATTGTAGGAAGTTTGGGGTATCTTGCTTCAAGAGGATATTGATGCAATGAAGAGAGTTCAGAGATCACTTTATTGAATGGCATGGGTGACACTATGGTTTAACGTTTCAGACAATGCATTACCGTTTGATTCTAAAAGTATATCCGTATGTTGCAACACTGCATGCTGCAAACTTCCTGGAAAACATATAAAAGGATAGGTTTCACCTTTCTAATGAGATTTGGGAAACTAAACTGTGTTTGATGAATATTTTCAAGAAAATGTCTGATAATGTGGGTGATTTTACTTGGAACGGTATAGGGCCCACAGACTGTAAACTCTTCTGCATTTTGACATTTGAAACCCGTCAAAGACTGACCACATAATTTTCTAAATGCATTTTGTGTAAAAAAAACCTGTAACTCAAACTTGTAGTACACCTGCAGTTATGTATCTGGAAATCATCTAGGCTTATACAGGAAAAGGCTTTTTAATTCTAAATCTCGCTCTAAAGGATGAAAGTAGGAAACAATGAGACAGATTCCCGAGTGAGTACGAATCCTGCAGGTGAACATGAGAAACTATAGAATAAAAGAACAAAGCCAGCAGCTGTATGGATTCTGCAGGTTGTGTTGCTTTAATTATTGTACCAGCCTGTAATAAAAATATTTAGGTTACAAAAGAACACTTTCAAAAATTTCTGGACCCACACTCGGATAAATTACAGGATTCACATGGAAAATTAAGGTCTGCTGTGGAGACTTTGGCAAGGAATTCCAGTCCCAAACAGCTGGTGCAGTGTGAGGTGGTTGGAGAGAAATGAACACTTAACCTTTGACTGGATACATTCTATTTATCAGGAGACCACTCCCTCAATCCCTTCTTGCTGACTATGCTAATGACATGTTATATTGATTTATTAAACCTTCAGCCTTTGAGGTCTTAAACAGCATATCTTTTTATCATAGAGACAGCATACACCTGAAGTTTGAGTTACAATTTTTCACACAAATCACATCTGGAAAACTATGTGGTCAATCTTTAAAGGGTTTCAAGTATACAATTTGGAAGAGTTTACAGCCTGTGGGATTCATAGATTTACATGTAAAATTGCCCACATTTTGTGGACATTTCATTGAAAATATTTAGCTTTGCCATTTTAATAACTGAAAATAAGACACCTGAACTGCGCTAAAGTGGATTGCACATTCTGCCAGGGAAAGGTAGGAGCATTAAACTGATCTTCAAAAGCTACCCATGATAAAGTTTGCAGGATTCTTAAACATATCCCTAACTCTTTTCTAGGAATGGGTTTAAGACTACCAGCAAGTGGGAACCTCCATAACTTGTTTCAAAAGGTGATTTTCGCAGGCTCAAACCCAACCAAATTTGTCAGTTCTGCAGCCAATTAAATCCCCCCAAAATATCCAAAGTAGGAGATGGGGAAAGGCAGCAAGTGAATGTTCAGCCAGCTCCAAGTTTTCACCTTGTGGCTATCTATGGGACATTGCTGTGTAAAAAATGACTACAGGTAAATAATAATAATCCTTGCATTTGATATAAGGCTTTTCAAATCTTATCGATTTCTCAAAGCGGTTCACAGAATATACTGTATACTCTATATCGTGGGCAAAATGTAGCAGCCAATTGCGCACAGCAGTGTCCCACAAACAGTCGTGGATTGAAAATGACCAATTTTTTTTTTTAACGGATTATTATTAGGCGTGTGGAGTAAGGAAACTTGCCCAAGGTTTGGCCATGATCTGCCTGGATTCAAACACAGGTCTTATGCTTGTAAGATGAGTGTTCTAACCACTGAGCTACAGGAGCTCCACCCTGCCTATAGGTAGACCTCACCTTAACGTTGCTTCAACGTTGTTTCATTGCTGACACATAGGGAACATATATCCATTTAATGTTGCGACGTTCGCTAATACATTGTTCGCCAGTGGGTGGAAAAGAACTACTGTACTTTGACTAGCGTACCACGGTGCTAGGGCATGCCTGTCAAGAGAGTGACAGGCAGGCTGGGAGTGAGCCAGGCCGGCAGCAAGAGAGCGAAGCAGGTTGGCAGCGAGTGAGTCCAGCCAGCTGGCAGCGAGTGAGACCGGCAGCGTGAGTGAGCCAGGCAGGCAGTCAGGGAGCATGTGAGTGAAACAGGCAGGCAGTTAGGGAGTGAATATAATTTTTTTTAGAAAACTTTGACAACAAATGTCCAAAAGAACCTAACTCCAGTTTATACATTAATTCTTATGGTACAAATGTGTTCTCTTAACACCGTTTCGCTTTCAAGTTGCCAAGAACCAAACTATGACGTTAAGCGAGGAATATCTGTACTGCTTTTTGAAAGTATGTAGTGAAAAATATGGTATGTGGTGTGATAATCAGACTGTTTCTGAAGATGTCCCAATCAATGCTGATCACACCCCCACCCCTTCCAACCTCCTTCCCCACCCTGAAATTATGAAACCTGAAACCACAGAGACTGTCTGAAAGACAGTCTCTGTGGTTAGCGAGCAGAATGATGGCAACTTTGATCCTGCTGCTGAGAGGAGGGGGAGGTTATCATTGGGGCAGTCAAAAAGGTAGATTTTGAAATGAGATTTAAAGTTGGGATGAACAAGGAAGAGAAGAAAATAGAAGGAAGTCAGTAGAGTTCAGGATGAGTACGGTACTGACTTTAACCATAATCATCCCCTGCTGTTGAAGTAGTATTTTCTGATTGATGTTAAGTAGGTTGTAAAATTGCCAGTAATCTGAAAACGTGTTGTAAATGTGAATTCCCAGCAATAGTGCCTACTCTCTACATTTATTCTGTGCAGAATTAGCTTTGTATCTGTCCTCTTGAAACAAAAGAGCTTTGTCATTTTAGGAATTGTTATTTATTTAGACCCGAAGGTCACAAGCTGCATTTCTTACGGACAATGTCAACAATAGTGTCCAGGTGGTGGACATATTCGATAAGCTTCCTTATGAATTACTCAATGAATCTATCTGTTCTACTCAACCTTATGTCCAACCAGTCACATTTTCATCAACTAGCTATTAGAAGGAAATTATTTTTCAGGAGTGATGGATGAGTGTTGAGCGATATTCTTATTTACTGGTTTGCTGTACAATTCTCAGGTCTGTATTGTCATGGATCAATGCTTTTTATTGGACTTATTGGATGTTCTTGTACACATACTGCCCGCACCTGACTACATCCCATCACTGGCAGTAACTGTTGTATTTTATCTCTGTCAGTGTTCCCTCCTTTTCTCCTCCTCCTCTCTATTTTTCCTCTGTCGAATGTGCAGTAAACTTCACTTGTCTTATCTTTATAAATCCTATAATCACATAAGTCATACGTGCACCCGAGTGTCATTCAGTTACCCATCAAAACACTTAGATTTCATTGCACTACTTGTATTAATCATCTCCTAAATTGTAATGCCCCTCACCCATCCCTTATCCTATGTACAAATTGTGGTTCACTCCCCCATTACCCCAGTCCTTGCCAGACTTCACTGGCTTCCTTAGCAGCAAGAAACCTGGGTTTGATTCCAGGTGTACAACAACAACAACAAAATTACTCTTGTATAGTGCCTTTCACGTCAGGAGGATGTCCCAAGCACGAAACCTTGGGCAAGTTTTCTTACTCCATGTGCTTAATAAAAATCCCTCAAAAATAAATAATAATAAATTGGTCAATTCAATCCATGACTGTTTGTGGGACACTGCTGTGCACAATTGGCTACCGCATTCACCCACAAATATACAGGCAGTTCACTTTACAGTATTTTTGTGAAGCTCTTTGGGATGTCTAGAAGACATGAAAAGCACTATATCTGAATGCAAGTATTATTGTTATTATTATTATCCTCCATTAATTACACACTTATCGGATGCATTGATTTGCAGGAAATAATGTTCTAACCTGTCAACACATATGTACTTACTGGCAGCCAGTGTACTGAATTGTGGAAAACAGTCTTGAACATTAATGCATATGCAGAGGACTTCATTGCTCATGATCCGATGTGATTCCAAAGCTTGCCCTTAAGTGCACATGCGGTGAAAGATCAAGATATATTGCACTACGGAAAACGTAGTCTTGACACATCACGGCATGCGCACTTACTGGCTGCATTTACTTACACATGCATAATGTAGATTATTGATTAAATCATATTTTCTACTACTAATATAACTTGCCTGCAATAACGTGAGTTATTGATCTGATTGATATTACTTAAGTGTGTTTTACCGTGGTTCCAAGTAGAACTGGAATTCTCTGCTACCTCGTCTAAGTGGGCAATACTCATCTGTGAGCATTGACGCTGAATGTTGGCAGGTTATACAATTGCAGGATGCACCACAGCTCAGTCCTATGATGTTCCCACAAGTGCACCTACAGTAAGGCTAGTGATCAGCAAAGGCTTGAAATTCTATCTCATGTGTTTTTTTACTATCCACATAACATCGAACAGAAAATAAGAATCTTCCCATTTTGTATAGCGATTATAATGTCATGTTGGACAAGACACTGAGAGAAATTCACTTCTCTTTTCGAATAGTGCCATGTGATCTTTAACATTCATCTGAATAGACCAGCAGGACTTTAGTTTAACATCTCATGCAAAATACCACACTTCTATCAACATACAGATATCCCAATATTGAAGTCGTGTACTACATTATGAGCTCAAAGTGCTATTGTGATCCTTGAACCTACAAATGCTGATGGAGAGCAAGTGTGATCATAAATCTTGTTAAGCCAATATTGCATGAAATAGCTCAGAAATGCTGGCAGGTTGAAAGGTGTCACAAGACAGCTGCCCCCAGAGGTTTTGAGTCCAACCATTTAGATAAAATCAAGTAGTGTCACCCCCAGTCAGTTGTCATCTGAAACTTTAGCCTGGCTCGGTTGGTAACCTTTGAGTCAGAGGTTGTGGGTTTAAGGCTCACAATGGAACTTTGAACTCATATAGTCTATACTGACATAATACAGAGCAGAATGCGTGCTACATTAGCACAGGTGGCATGCTTTTGATAAGACATTATACCAAAATTCCCACTGCTTGTTCTGTTGGACATTAAAGATTCCTTGGCCCTATTTTAAAAAAAGAAGAGAAGTTTCTCCCAGTGTCCTGTTTAGCAATCCGCAGATCCCCAAATTGATCATTCACTTCATGGCTATTTATGGAGATTACTGTGCGTAATTTGACTGTCATATTTCCTTACATATATACAACTCATAAACTTCACAGTAAAATCCTTTGAAGCGCTTTGAGACATTTTGAATGACACGATAAGGTGCTGTATCAAATGCAAGACTACTTATTCTTCATATCGCACTTTGCACACAACAGATGCCCATGGTCATAACGACATTCCATATTGGCAGTAATGGAAGATGCAAACCGTGGCAGCAGCATTTCAATGGGAAGTTCAGAAAATGTAAAAACAAACTTAAACAGAACCATATATACCATAAAAAATATAAACAATGCTTGTCAGTGTCTTCAAAGCTGTAACTTTAGGAGTTTGCATGACATTAATCTAACCATGATTAATGAGGTCAACATATCCTCTGGAGTATGTTACAGACACACAATCTCCATCTGATGGGGGAGAATAACCCCATGGAGCCTTAACCCTTTGGGCACTGCTGATGACATTCCTTACTTTAGCAGTGCTTTCTCCGCTCTACTGAGCTGCTGCCAAGTTAACTCATTGAGCAGCTGGACCCAATGTCACGCTCAAGAACACATCATACCTTTGACCTGATTGCTTTAGTTACATGACCAGGTTAAACTGCAAAATCCTGAGGCTCGATTGGGTGGAAGAAATAGCAGCATTAGGAACTGTTTTTCAGCGAACCCGGGGTCAATTTTTGGGTGGGACAGACTTAGAAATGAATGGAGGGAGTCCACAACGTATTAAAAAAACAGGTATGTCTAATGTTGAAACAAAGGAAATACAGAAAAGTTTACATTTGTACTTGAGGGAGATCCACAAAATATCTGTACACCCTGGGATTGAGTTAAAAAAAATCATCTCACACCATGTGAAAAAACACCGATATAACAGAAATAAAGTTACTCACATTTTAAGAAAACTTATATTTAACTCTTGTGGTAACCTCACATTTCAAAATCAACATTTTAAGATTATTTTTTAATGAAATTTAGAAAAAAACACTGTGCGTTGGTTCTTCCATTTATCCGATTCCCTGCTTCCACAACCTCTCTTGCTTTACTTTAAGTTCATTTTTGAGCAACCACAAAATGTTAGCCTCTGCTTACCTTAGAAACTCAAGTCATTTCTTTCAGCTATTTAGGGTTCAACATTGTGATAAATGAGCATGACGTCATAGAGTTAGGTACCAGTCTGGCTCAATTGAAAACTCTCACACCTCTGAGTCAAAATGTTATGGGTTCAAGCCCACATTGGGTTTTGAACTTACAACAACCACAAAATTACATTTATAGAGTGCCTTTCATGTCGGGAAGACGTCCCAAGGTGCGGAACAGTTAGGTCGGGACCCGAGCAGTGGGGGAAGGGTCAGGGTAGAGGCAGGGGTACGGAGAGTAGGAAAGAGGATAGAGTTCGGAGGGCAGCAGAAGGCATGGTCGAAGAGGAAGGTCTTGAAACCCGCTTTGAAGGAGGAAAGGGAGGAAGCGAGGTGAAGGAATTGCGGGATGGAGTTCCAGAGTGTGGGGGCAGTCAATACTAACATAGCAGGGCAGTGCTAAGGGAGTGCTGCATTATTGGAGATATTAATCCTCCGATAAACATTAAACCAAGGTCCCATCTGCCTGTTCTGGTGGACGACAAAGATTGCATGGCACTTGAAAAGAGAAGGAGTTTCTTCTGGTCAACAATCCTCCAGATCAAATAGGAGATTCATTTAGCGGCTGTTTGTGGGACATTGTTGCTTGCAAATTGGCTGCCACATTGATATAAACTGTCACTGCAGTCCTGTAAAGTGCTTTGAAACATTTCAATTAAACTATATTATTTATTGTCATCTCCATGGTTAGATCAATCTCTGTCACAAATTTCTGACTTCAAATATTTTGAGATTTTCCTCTATAAGATCCTTATTAAGGAATCATGTTAGAAATTGTTAGGCTCTTGGGTATTTATTCAGATCCGAACTCTTGGGTTCAGATCCTGGGTTCAAAATCCTCATGTTCACAGACAGATGAATATTCTCTTAAACCTTAAGTGGTATATGGGGTTGGTGCAAAGGTAACACATCCCCTACCCATCCAGTCCACTTTCCACCCAGCCCAAGTACAGATAATGCATTTGTCAAAGTCATAAATGACATCATCTCTCCCTGTAACCAGGGCTCCCTCTGCCTCATTTCCTGCTAGAACTCCCCAGCAATAACAAAATTACATTTATATAGCATCTTTTACATCAGGAGAACATCCCAAGGTGCTGGACAGTCAGTGTTTTGGATATGAGCTGGGGCCGGAATCAGGTTGGGTGGAGGGAAGGGACGGGAAGTGGGTGATCAATGTTATAGTGAAAGAGGAGGGTCTTGAGGTGGGACTTGTAGAAGGCTAGGGAGGTGGCAAGGTGGATGGATTGTGGGATGCAATTCCAAAGGTTGGGGGCAGAGTGGCTGAAGGCATGTCGGTCAATGGTGGGGTGTGTACATGGAGCAGGCCGGAGCCTGCTTTGCGGAGTAAACGGACAGGTTAGTAGGAGGTCGCAGAGGTGGTGGGAGGTGGAGAGGGCTAGGTCATGTAGGGCTTTCAAGTTGAGGTCCAGGATCTTGAATTCTCTGTATGATGGGAAGCCAGTGGAGTTAGATGAGAATGAAGGAGATAGGGTTGCGGAGCCTGGTGCAGGAGAGGACATAAGTTGCAGAGTTCTGGATGATCTGCAGCCTATGGAGGGAGGACTTGGGAAGGCCGACAAGCAGGGCATTGGCATAGTCGAGCCTGGACTTAATGAAAATAGTTTCTAAAAGAAGCAGAGGGGAGATGAGGAGAAATGTTTTTACTCATCTCCCCTCTGCTTTTAGAGTTGTTTGAATCTGGAATGCATTGCCTGAAAAGGTGGTGAAGGTCAATTCGATAACAACTTTTAAAAGAGAGGTAGATGTTTATTTGGGGAGGACGGGTTTGCGCAGTTATGGGGAGAGAGCTGAGGAGTAGGATAGAGTTGCTCTTTTCAAACAGCCGGCACAGACTCGATAGGCTGAATGGCATCCTTTAGTGCCGTATGATCTATGATTCTATGAAGGCATGAATGATTTAGAAACCAATTTTCTGCTGATTTTTGCTACTATGCAAATTAACTTCTAAACTAAAACGGACTTTAAGATTATTCAACAAATTTTCTCACAATCTTGTTCTTTTAAAACAATGGCCATAAACCTAGGATCAGAACCGATATTGGGCACACATCCCAAACTGCGTACTGGTCATTCATAATTAGGGAAAGTCCGTCAAATTAAATGAAGGACAGAAATGTACAGCAAGCATTATACTGAAACCTAATTATCATTTAATGTAGGTGAAATGAATGTCAACACAACAGGGAACCTTCAAACAAACTGAGTGCTTCTAACTACCACATGGAAACACTAATACTCAAACTGTTGTAGGTTTTATATACACATAGCCAGCAGCACTGGATGCTCAGTGGCATAATTATGAATTTCAGTTTATTAGAAAACAAACTAAGAGCAGGGAAAGATGAATGATTTGGGGGTAAAGGGGCTTTGAAATACAGAGGCAATGTATTTCTTAGGTCTTACCAGCTGCAATTAGATGACATGAATCTGAATTATCTTTTTTTCTGCAGCTTAACTGTATTGTATCTGGAGCAATTCATAGGAATATGATGTCAGCAATATTAATTACCTGTCTTTTGTGGATTAATGTGTCTCCTGTAGCATGCAGTTCATGCCAGTTCAAAACCATAAATAAGCAAGCAACCATTTACCAAGTTTTCTTTTTTCAAACGTCCTTGGGGGAATGCTTACCTAATCCTGTGGTGGGCAAACTGGGAACATGAATGCAATTTTGTTTATTAGTTCTAGGAGCCAACCCGGGGAAATCTGAATTGGTTCCAAGTTTTTTTTTAAACAAATATATTATTTATTGATAAAAAAACATATTTACACTTGCATAAAAAATTACACCACACCCATCACAACGCACGCAAAAATAAAAATTCACCACTATAAGTGCGTAACTGAAAGTCGGCCCCATCTTTCTTTTCCCCAAACAAAACATTCCACCTGTTTGTGGAAACAAAACCTACACCCATCACACACAAAAAAATGCCTGTTACCCCATTCCCAACCGCAGTACCTGTGAAAAATGATGCTGGGCATTACAGTCTCCCACATTTGCCTTATTCCCTGACTCTCGCCTGCACCAGTCTGCAGCAGTCTTCACCGACCTATCTCTGCGCCTGAAGACCGTCCAGTTTCAGAACACCCAAAGGCCTTCCTTCGCCGAGTTGATGTCCCTCTAGGCTCATTGGATGTCGGTCTCTCAGTGCATCCCTGGGAAAAGGCCGTACAGCACTGGGTGCTGTGACAGCAGAACTCCAATGATGAAACATGAGTGTAGCTACAGTGTCTTTTTCCACACCATCTTGGCATAGGCACAATGCAGTAAGAGGTGTTATACATTCTCCCTCCCTCTGCAACCCTCCTGAGGGCAGCTTACAGATGGCCCCAAACCTCTATAATGCATAAAGGCCTGGAGGTGGCCAAGTCCTGATGTTTGTTAGTCAGGGCTGGGTACGAGACATTCTCCCAGACCTGGCTGACAGTCGCTGAAGGATACCCCACTACCAATTCCCTTTCTTTCTTGCATGGTATCTATTACCGCCTGGGCTGATCACTTGGTAATCCCATAGGGATCTACAGTATTCTTGGACAGAAACATTTTTATTTCTTTTAAATACCTCGGAACACTCCAACGCAGAGGAGTGTTCCTTGGTAGTTCTGCTATCTCTATCCTTCTTAACAGTGGGTACAGATAGAAGCCCAGCATATATCTGTACACAGTACCCTCATATCAGAGCTCCAGGCATAGTTTTACACAGCTGTACACAAAGGTGGCCAAGAGAGTCCAGACTACATCAGGGACACCTTTACCTCCCTTTTCTGGAGCCTTGTGCATTGAATTGAATCCTGGCAAGTTAAAATGATCCTTGAAGTTAATTTAGAGTTAGCATTGGAGTCACGTGGGTTCTTAGTAGGGTCTGTCGATATGGAAATTTTCCAATTTAGATATATCGATGGGCTCATATCGAGATATACCAAAATATCAATATTTTCGGGTTTTTCGTACTGCGCATGCGCACGCGGCGCGCGCATTCGGAGTGTGCGCGTGTAACTCCGGAGGTAAATATCTTTCTCTCTCTGTTTTCTCTCACTCTCTCAATCTCTGTGTTTTCTGTCTGTGTCTCTGTGTCTCTCTCACATCCCCCCAATCTCTATCTATCTGTATATTATCACATCCACCCCGTCTCTCCCCCCACCCCCAGCCGTCTCTCTCCCCGCCCCGCCCCAGCCGTCTCTCTCCCCCACCACCCCCCAGCCGTCTCTCTCTCTCCCCCACACCCCCCAGCTGTCTCTCTCCCCCCCCCCCCCACACGCCCCAGCCGTCTCTCTCCCCCCCAACCACCCCCCAGCCGTCTGTCTCCCCACACACAATCCCCCCAGCCGTTTCTCTCCCCCCCACAGCCGTCTCTCTCCCCCTCACCACCCCCCCCAAGCCATCTCTCTCCCCCTCCGCCCCCCACAGCCTTCTCTCACCCCCCCACCCCTTGCATACCTGTATATTGTATTCGAGGACTATGAATACAATATGGCAGCTTTGCACCTCGGTCTGCTCATTGTGTATAGAGATGAGCATTCTGGGTCTTGTAGTTCAGTGTGCGCGTATTCTGATTTTTCACCTCGATATATTGATTTGTCAATATATTTTTTAAATGCCTAGATCGGCGTATTGATATGAAAATTATATCGGGATTTTGCGAAATATCGATATATCGCCGGACCCTAGTTCTTAGTGATACTGTATTCCTAATAACGTGCCACTTAATGAGTCCAACAATTGGTGATATCTCGTTGATATAATTGTGACACATTGGCCATCATTAGCTCATTAGTGAGAGGTTTGGCTAGCCACATTTAAATGTTCTCTAGATAATTGGCTTCAATGTAGCTGCACTACTGCATTGTTTTAATCAGCATTGGGATCTCCTGGGCTCCCCTCTGATTCTGTTTCATACCACAGTGATCCAATACAATAATTATTGCTTTATTGGGTTAAGTGTTATGCTGGCAGATTTCAGTCTAAGCTTTTCAAAGTAATTGCTATAATGGCAAAATTTCCCCCTAACATGCCGAACTTGCTTAAGTTACAATTTTGATATATGCAATTCAGGAAATTAGTAATTATTTATTTCAAAAGTTCATTGCACTGTTCGTGTTATTATTTTCCTACAAGTGCACAGTCACTACACTTTACAGCAAATTCTGTGAGGCACTTTGAGATGGCTCAATGATGTATCAAATGCAATAAAATGTGTTTCCTTATTAAGTTTGTCAAGGAATCCCATTAGGATATCTTGCAGTGAATAACTAAATCTTGAAGTCCTTAAGGAATCATGTTAGGAAGTACTGCAGAGAGACCGTTTAACTGGATTTGAAATTTGCATTGTGAGCAAAAATTCATGATTGCAATTGCAGTATATAATAGAATGTAGTCATGTGTAGACTGTTGCACAAAGACTACTATGGCTACATGCTGTGGAGATGCATTAATGGCAAGTGAAAGTTAATTCATTGTGTCTGTGAGCGCAAATAATCATTGTTTGGTTTGATGCAGCACTTTTTATGCTTTGCGAAGAATGATAGTGTGCACGCCTACTAGGGAGGTGTGGGGATCAATATATTTGGTCGTAAACATTTACAGAATGAAAAGATTACATATGTAACAATTTCTTTTTGTTAAAAATAATGATAAAATACATAATAATCTTTTCTGTCTGGCTTTATAATAAGTCAATTAGCCCAGTTGGTTTGGTGTCTGATTTCATCTGGTCAGAACACTGGTTAATAACTGTGGGGTGGAAAATGTAACGCGATATGAAAATGAACATGATTGTTGTTAATTAATAGACTACAAATAAATTGAAAAGAAAGCATGTAGTTGATATTTGATATCAGCTTTTCCTTGAGATCTTCCTCTTTGGTTAGAACACAAGCGTAAGACCTGTGTTCGAATCCAGGTAGATCAGGATGAAACCTTGGGCAAGTTTCCTTACTCCACACACTTAATAATAATCCGTCCCCAAAAACCCACAATAATAAAAAATGGTGATTTCAATCGACAACTGTTTGTGGGATACTGCTGTGCACATTTGGCTGCCGCGTTTCGCCCACAAATATATAATTTACTTTACAGTAATTCTGTGAAGAGCTTTGAGACGTCGGTAAGATGTGAAAAGCGCTATATCAAATGCAAGGATTATTCTTATTCTTATATTGTTTCTTAAGTGCTTAGCTTTCAATACAGCCAAGTTACAACATCCTCTCAACAATGGCTCATTCTCAAGAAGAACAACAACCGAGTGAACAATTTGAGCTCACCAACCTTCCTAAATTCAGGTCCAGATCGGGTCATCCTGGCTGATATGGATATATTTTACCATATATCTTTCTTAGCTTTCAGCCAATCTCCCTTAATGCTGGGTTTTCACCATTCTGTCCTGCTAATCTGCACTCCATCGAAGAGAATTGGAAGCTACTGAACCTGTCGGGCCTCTTACACAATGAAAGTCTCTAGGTTGATATCTCTTCAATGGGCCACTACTTGATCATTGCTTCTTGGGACATTCCTCTCTTCATTCATTCAATCTTTTATGGTCTCACCCCACCCTAACTGCATCAACTCTACTGACATGGCTACCATCCTTGCTCAGCGAACATCGGTCTGCTTCATGTCCACCACCCTATCTGCCTCACCTTTGATGGGCAAGCTTTCGACCATTCTGCCCCAGTCTCTGGAACTCCACCCCAGAGTACCACTGACTCAGTTGCTGTCTTCACTTGTGCAAATCCCTGGCTCAAAACATACCTCTTTCACCATTTTTCCTCAGCTTTTCCCACTCAGCTCCCATTTCCAGCTTGGATTCACAATTAATACTGTCAAGTGTTTTGAGCTGTCCTCCCATGTATGTGAAAGATAAAATGGCTTTTTATTGTATTCATTAAGTTTCCTATCTAATAAAGTGCATCCAAGGGCACGCATCACATAAATATATTATAATCCTTGTATTTGATACAGCACCTTCCACATCTGGAGGGTGGCTCAAAGTGCTTCACATAGTATAAAGTGTCGTCACGGTATGTTTTGTAGGCAGGCAGTGGCTAATTTATGTACAGCAATATCCACAATCAACACAAAGTGAATGACCGATATTCTCTGGATAATTGTAGGCCAGGACATTGAGATAAATTGCCTTTTCTTTTCAAATAGTGCTGTGGTTGAAGAGTGTTGAGATTGAAGAGGGTACAGAAGCACAAGATGGGTACTAATGTCTCATGTGAAAGAATGCAGCTCAAAAATGCAGTGGTGCTCCAGTATTCCATTGGACTGCAAGGCCAAATTTATAACCTGGGGCTCCAACTTCATGATTTACTCCAAATAAATTTTTTATCGTATGTTTTCTTAGCACTGTCATTTGGAGTCAACTCCCTGCTCCATAATGGAGGGAGCTTTTAAAATGTTAAAGGTTCACCATGCTTATTTGTCTATCCTTCCAGGTTATGTAATCAGAGAAGTTGCCATTTGGAAGCAGATTATCTGAGTAATGTTAGTGCTGGCTTCTCTCCTGGAGCTAGCCACTCGATAGACAATTTACTACAATTTTACATTTCCTACTGCATTACTGCTTACATCGGTGAACATTTTTACATATTATTGCATATTGCCCTTTAACTTGATTTGACAATGATATCTTCAAGGATCTAGTTGCTCAAAACTTCAAGTGATGGAGAACAAGTTTTGAATTCTAGCTGTGTTGATCTTTTCAGCATTAATCAAACAAAATATTTCTTCACACATATAAACAGACCACAATATACAGTCAATTCACTTTACAGTGTATACTGTGAAGCTCTTTGAGACGTCAAAGACATGAGTAGATGTGAAAAGCGTAATATCAAATGCAAGGATTATTATTATTTAGAATGGTGTGAAAATTTAGAATTTACTGTCCTAGAGAATTGAATGTTTAGCAATGAGTTAAACAGACACTTTTGGAAATAATGGTCTTAATTGGTATGAAGAAAGGAAATGGGATTAAAATACAGTAAACGCCCGTTTATCCGACACCTTCGAGACCTGACCAATGTCAGTTAAACCACATGCCAGATATTTGGGCGGCCAGCTGCTGAAAACCCAACACACAAAAAATTAACTTTAAATTTTTTATAAATTACATTTTTTAAACATACCATATTAATAATAGACTAAATAATAACACAATATTGTATGGATACTAGGGTTCGGCGATATATCGATATATCAATAAAACCCGATATAATTCTCATATCGATATGCCGAATTAGACATTTAAAAATATAGATATATCGAAAAATCGATATATCGAGGTAAAAAAATCGGAATGTGCGCACACTGAACTACAAGACCCAGAATGCTCATCTCTATACACAATGCACAGACCGAGGTGCAAAGCCGCCATATTGTATTAATAGTCCTCGAATACAATATACAGGTATGCAAGGGGTGGGTGGGGGAGAGAAGGCTGGGGGGCGTGAGGGGGAGAGAGACGGCTTGGGGGGATGAGGGGGAGAGACGGCTGGAGGGAGGGAGAGACGGCTGGAGGGGGGGAGAGAGACGGCTGGGGGGCGTGGGGGGGTGAGAGAGATGGCTGGGGGGGGTTGGGGGGGAGAGAGATGGCTGGGGTGGGGGAGGAGAGAGACGGCTGGGGTGATCAGTGGGGAGAGGGATGGCGGGGCAGGGGGGAGGGAGAGAGAGACGGCTGGGGGGTGGGAGGGAGAGAGAGACGGCTGGTGGGGGGTGGGAGGGGAGAGAGATGGCCTGGGGGTGGTGGGGGGGGGGTGAGAGACGGCCTGGGGGGTGTGGGGGGGATAGAGAGAGAGACGGCTGGGGGTTTGGGGGGGGGGGGAGTGAGACGGCCTGGGGGGGGTGGGTGGGGAGAGAGATGGGGTGGGGTGGGGGAGTGGGGGGAGAGACGGGGTGGATGTGATAATATACAGATAGATAGAGGTGGGGGAGATGTGAGAGAGACACAGAGACACAGACAGAAAAACACAGAGATGGAGAGAGTGAGAGACACAGAGAGAGAAAGATATTTACCTCCTGAGGAGATAGGCCCCAAATGCGCGCGCATCCAGAATGTGAGTGCCGCGCGAGGATGCGCAGTACGAAAAGCCCGGAAATATCGATATTTTGGTATATCTCGATATGAGCCCATCGATATATCTAAATCGGAAAATTTCCATATCGACGGACCCTAATGGATATATACCAAAAAAGCAATAAATATCGATTACAGTCTATAAACACAGCACACAATGAAATGGGTACTCTCGTTTTTTCCTTTCTTCGCTCCCTCCTTCCCTCTCTCACTCTTTCACATACACACACAGTCAGTCTGGCATCTCAATGGCTCCAAACCCCAACCCCCTCCGCTTCTCTCATTTTCCATCTAAATTAATCGACTCTCTCTCTCTCCCCTCCTCTCCCCCACCTGTCTCTCCCCCTCCCACTGCTCTCTTTCTCCCCCATTCCGTTTTCCTCTCTCCCCCCACACCCCACTCCCCCCACCCTCTCTCTTCTCTGCCTCTCTCTCAAACCCAGAAGTGCACTACCGCCAGCATTCAGAGTTAATCGTACTGTACTCTCCTGTGACAATTGACTCATTAAATGCGCCACAGCGATTGTGCCGGATAAGATCCGGTTAATCGAATGGGGACTTTTTTTGAGGTGCCGTTTATACGAAATTATGGTTGATTGGGTCACGGATAAATGGGCTTTTACTGTATATAAAAAATAAATATTTGATACAGTGCCTTTCAAGTAAAGATGACATCTCAAAATGCTTCACAGGATTTATTGTGAAAGTGTAGTGATTGTATTTTGTAGGTGAACATCACAGACAAGTTGTACACAGAAATATTAGACAAACAGCCAATGCCGTGAATGTCTAAACCTTTGTAGAAGATTGCTGACCATGAGAAATTACCGTTTCTCCCTTTTCATTTTGAATAATGTCATCTTCTTTAATGCTCATCTAAGTAGACCTCAGTTTAATGTATCTTCTAAAGGGCAGCATCCCTGATAATGGAGTCCACCAACAGAACTGTGTTGGAAGATCAGCCTAGACTTTGAGTTCAAAAGTTGACATAAGGCTTGAATCCATGTCTCCGAAGCAGGTGTACTACCATGTTTCCGCCTGGCTCAGTTGGTAGCCCTCTCACATCCGTGTTGGAAAGTTATGGTTTCAAGCCCCATGTTACAACTTTGAATTTACATAGTTTGGGTCCTAGGATGACACTCCTATACAATGCTGTGGGTGTGTTTCATTATTGATGGTGTAGTCGTTTGAATGAGACATTAAACTGATATCCTGGCTGCTTGCTAAAGTGGACTTTAAAAATTCCACAACACTATCCAAAAAGAGAAAGGAGTTTCTCCCAGTGCTCTGGCCAACAACCACCAGATAAAACTGATCTTTCACTTGATGGCTGCTTGTGGGACATTGCTGTTGGCAAATTAGCTTCTGTGGTTGCCTACCAAATACAGTCATTATATACAGCATATTCTGTGAACTGCTTGAGACATCCTCAATCTCTATCAAAGATAAGGATTATTTTATCACCAACTGAGCCAACTCCTGATGTGCTATGATGTAACAAAATGCTGGGACAGGTTTCTTTGCTTCTGATCCTCAGTTTCTTATTCCAACTCTTCCGGCAAAATTCAACTTTTCAGACTGAAGGAATAAGGCATAGATATGAAAAGATGGCAAAACATGGATATACACTGCATGTCTGTGTCTATATGGGAGGAGAGGGGTCGTGGGAGCAATAGCAGCAATAACGTGGACATTACAATAAAAAATTATAACTCTACTTGATTGAAAAAACAGATTAACAGCTCAAGCTCATACTTTTGTAGTCGTGGTTTAAATGAAAATATCCAGGTTATTCTCCTTGTAGCATATTTCTTGTTACAGGCTAAGTACTCTTCACATCTGTTTATTATATTTTGCAAAATTGTCCCTATATGCTTATAAATACTTCAAATGCAATTTTAAGGTATAAATAACATGATATTAAATATAACAATAACACTAAAAAAGGTAACTGCACAACTAGGCATTTGTTCAGCTAGGGCCGCCTTAATCAGTAGTGCTTTGTTTAGCAGAGTTAAAGACACATCCAAAACTTCACGTCTCACTGATAAGCCAGATGGTCTGTCCATCAACAATAATGTCTTGGTTACTGCAAAGCCGCCTTGCTTTTTCAGGTGATCCTCTTCAGAGCCATTTCAGCTCCAGGGAGACCCAACACAAAACATAATAGCTAGAAATGTAACCTATTTAAAAGGGTGCCACTTAACCAACCACCATCACTTTGTCTCCTCCAATGTTTTTTCCTCCTGCCCCCACTGGGTCACCTTTGGCATACCCCAAGGTCCCTTCCTCAGCCCCCTTCTTTTCCTCCTCTTCTTTTCCTCTCTCTCATTGATTTCATCCATAGGTAGGAGGTCAACTTCCATATGTACATAGATTATACCCAAATCTACTTCTTTGGCAGTGACAAGATGGAAGCCATACTCTTTGACTCCTGTTAATGTCTTCACTCCAGTGGCTTTGACTTCCTGAACCTCCCTGACCAACCCCTCAGATTTATTGAACCTGTGCATAACCTAGGTAGGTATTAGGTTTGATCCTAAACTATCCTTCCTACCTCACATCCAGTCTGTAACCAGGATTCTTTCCTTCACTTCTGTCTGCCTCGAACCGTACACCATGCTCAACACAGCCAAAGCCCTCATCATGGTTTTTGTTTCCTTCTGATTCATTTATTCCAATGTCCTCCTCACCTGTCGCATCAGCTCCACTATCCACAAATTCCAATTAATTAAAATCTCCGCTGCCCATATCTTCACCTGCACCAAAGTCCACACTCCCATCACCCCAGTCCTTTCAGGCTCCCTATTACAAAACTGATCAACTTCAAGATCTTCTCACTCATTTATAAATTGTTTACTGTTCTGGCACCTCCCTACCTCTCTGACTTGCTTACTCCCCACTGCACGAGCCGTTGCCTCTACTTGGCTGCCTCCAGCCTCCTGTACATCAGTCATTCCCTCTGCCCCACCATCAGTAGCCAAGCCATCAGTCGCTATGCCAAAGTATGGAGCTCTCTGACTCAATCCCTCCACCTGCCTCTTCCTTCATCATCTCCAAATCATGCTTTGAGATCTTGCTCTTCGATCGTGCTGACCTGCATCTCTCCCTCCCTCTTGGCTCGGAATCAAATTTTACCTCTATCAAGTGCTCCAAGAGGCCCATGAAGGCACTATATAAATGCAAGTTGTTGTACTTGACACAGATGCAACTTGTCTTGATGAGCTGATAAGCTGCTATACCAAGTGCAACAATTAGAATTACTTATTGACCAGCTCTTGATATGAATTACCACCTCATGTATACTAACCTAAATAACCACAAAAATGCTGGCTATATTGTTAAAGTACCAGGGAACGCTTGTGCAAAGAGTTGACCAACAACAACAAACAACAAAGTTGCATTTGTATAGCGCCTTTCACGTGGGGAGGACCTCCCAAAGCTCTGAACAGTTTGGTCAGGACCCGAGCGGAGGGGGGAGGAGGGTCGGGGTAAGGGGAAGGGGAAGAAGAGTGGGAGAGAGTTAGTGGGGCAGCTGAAGGCGCGGTCGAAGAGGAAGCTCTTGAGACCGGCCTTGAAGGAGGAAAGGGAGGAACCAAGTGGAGGGCTGCGGGATGGACTTCCACAGTGTGGGAGCAGAGAGGCTGAAAGCCCGGACCCCGATGGTTGGGCGGTTAGGGTGGTGGACGCGGAGCAGGCCTGAGTCTGCTGAACGGAGGAGACGGGCAGGCTGATAGGGACAGTAGGTCAGAGAGATAGGCGAGGACAAGGCCGTGAATGGCCTTGAAAGTGACCAAGTTAACTGTAGAAAAGAAAGGTGCACTGGCTAGTGCGGAGAGAGGCTACCGAGACCACTACAGAGGTTCCACTGGATCCATTCTAAAATTCCACTGCAAAGCAAGTTACCATGGAGCCAGTTCAGCTCCAAGGAAGCACCACTTACTGTTCTCTCTAACGAGGATATTGTCTTTCACTGCGCTTGGTAACCTGATAATTTAGGGCTAAGCTTCAATACGTCTGAGCATAGGGTCAGGAAGAAGAGGTTCTGTGAGCTCCCTGAAGTGACAGCAGCTGGTTTTGAATATCTGTCACTGTGGAAGTGAAGCTTTCCATGGCATGTCCCCTCAGCTGTTTTACTGCATTTGAATATTTTGGTTAGTGTTTTGTACGTTGTTTCCTGATAACTGGGCTCTTGTATTGTCAAGACACATGTGTTCCTCAGACACCAGTAATAAGTGACTGACACATGCTAAGGGATTTGATGTAACATAGGAGCATTGGGAGTTCAGAACAATACATACACATGCTCAAATTTGAACAGTGAACCTATGGAAAGTTTCTTTGAAATAGTGAAAAATATAGATGACCTGACTGCCATCTAGTGGCTTTTAGTTTTAAAGCAATTATTTGAAGTTTTTACTCAATTGGCACACCACCATCTTTTCCCTAAAGTTTTTAATTTAACCACACACTGCAGTTTGTTTTCTACAAAAATCAAGTTGCTTTTTCCAGCCATTTTTCATTGAAACTTGCTACTACACCTGGCAGTTCTGGAATTTATGACTTGTGTGTCACTTTGTAATATTTTCGCCTCTGAGTCAGAAGGTTGTGAGTTCAATTCCACATCAGGACTTGGAACTTACATTGGCTAGGCTGACACTCCAATGCAGTGATGGGGTTATGTTGCATTGTTGGAGGTGGGCTCTTTGGATGAGACGATAAAACCAGGTCTCATATGCCTATTCCGGTAGACATTTAAAGATCCAATGCCTCTATTCGAAAAGTGAAGGGAGCTTCTCCCGTGGTCCTTGCTAAAAATTCCCCAACTAAAATTAGTCATTCTTTCACGGCTGTTTGTCAGACATTGCTGTCTGCAAATTGGCTACCAGTTTTGCCTGCAAAAACACACAGTCCTTTTTTAGCAGTATATATTTTTTACTATAACAAATATAAGGATTATTATTATTGTTCTTATTATTTTGATTATTAACTCCCAACCTTGATCCCCTCAATCTCGCCACCTCCCTGTTATTAAATCTTTAAATTGTATCATAAAGCCAACCTCTTTGACCTCTGTGGTCTGTCTCATCTATCTCTCCCCCTTGCTTGGCTCCCTGTTCACTCACTTGGTGTTTGACCCTATTTTTATGAAGTGCTTTGAGACATTATCTGACCTGAAGGGCACTATATGAATGTAGATTAATACTAATAATAACAATTCAAATATATAGCATATATAGCATTTGTGCCAGTTTACAAAATTAGCACCAATGGTGGATGGAAAAATTCAGATTATCTAGATTTCATCCTTTATATTTAAGTGTGTCAAATAATGTTACCAATATATTGTGCTCTATGTATCCAACTTCTAACAGTACAGTCAATATCTTCCTTTGGGTTCTGAATTCTTTAACTTTCCTCTTTTCTCTCCAGCTCACTGAACCAGTATGAAATCTTGACATTTATTCCATCATGGGCTTTCCTTTCTCCTTTACATCTGGTCCCTTGACAGGCATCATTCTTTTACCACATTGCCTTCTTCCATTTCTATCTCATGTTAAATGCTCCCTAAACCCCTATTCCAGTGCCAGAGCCTTGGGACATCCTCCGGTGATGAAAGTAACTGTACAAATGTCATTTTGTTGTCGTTATTCACTACAGCTTTGTCACATCCAGACTAGATTTTGCATGTGGCCTTCTTACAAACACAACAGCTCCACCATCCACGTATTCTAGCTCATCCCAAACTCTGCTACCCACATCTTGGCATTCTCGTCACCTCTCTTTTCACCAGGCTACAATGTCTCCCTATAGATCAACATCCTCACCTACAAAATCCTTGCTCGCTATTGCATTCCACCTCCCTACCCTGTGATTTTCTACAACCTCACTCTTCTGCTCATATTCTACACTTAACAAGCTTGGGCTTGCTGCACATTCACTGATTCCACTGCTCACCATTAGCAGAAGGTAACTTAAAACCTACCCCTTCGACCATGTCTAAGATCACCTTCCTTTCAAACCCCATCATTTAATGATCTGTAAAGATATACTCTAATCGATGGGTACTTTATAAATGTAAATTGTTATTATTGTACCACTAAGTTTAATGGTAAAGGCAATTAGCTTTTTCAGTAAATCAAAACTTTTTTGGAGAGAAGACATATTTCTGCTTTTGAGGTGTAACCTTGTGGAACATTCTGGCCACAGAGATAAAGCAAATCATCAATGTGCTCACTGGAAATCTAAATGATACATTATACAGTACTGCCAGTCTTGGTATTTGAAGAGCAACACTTAATAGACCACTGGTATTTTATTTATGAGTCCAGTAGTGTGCCAGCTATACCAATTATAGCAATTGTACTGTACCTACCCTTCACAGAATCATAGAATCTTGTCAAATTTGAGCTTGTCAGATAATAATAATCATCATTGCATTTGATATAGTGCCTTATCACATCTTCAAGATGTATCAAAGCGATTCACAGAATGTCCCGTAAAGTGTAGAAATTATGTATTTTGTGAGTGAATTACATCAGTCAATTCTGAACAGTAGGATCTCACAAACCCTTCCCTTTTAGGGGAGGAAAAAAAGGAAGGGAAGTACAATATCAATTAAAGACAAAGTTACAGCCTTGGAAAGGGATGAAGTGCTTGAGGGCCTGAAAACAGAATCTACAGTATCTGGTAAGAGTTAAGGAACAAAATAGGAGCTGTTATGTTGTTAGGGGTATACCATAGACTACCAAATAGTGGGAAGGAGATAGACGAGCAGATCTACAACCAGATTTCAGAAAGATGCAAAACCATAGAGAAGTGATAATGGGAACTTCAATTATCCTATCATACACTGACAAAATAACAGTGTTAAGGGCAAGGAGGGAGAAGGATTCCTGAAATGTTTACAGGACAACTTTCTTGATCAGCATGTTTCCAGCACAACGAGGAAGGAAGCAGTGCTGGTTCTAGTTCTGGGGAATAAGAGTGGAGCAGGTTTAGTAGGAGAGCACCTGGGCAATAGTGATCACAACATTAGATTCAGAGTACGTATGGAAAGGGACAAGGAACAATCAAAGGTGAAGATACTCATCTGGAAGAGGGCTAATTTCAGTGAGATAAAAAGGGACCTAGCCAAGGTGGGCTGGAGAGAAAGATTGGCAGGTAAAACAGCTAAGGAGCAGTGGGAAGTTTTCAAGGAGGAACATAGTTCGGGGACAGAACAAATATATTCTCACAAAGGGAAAAGGTAAGGCACCAAAGCCTCCCTGGATGACTAAGGAAATTGGGATTAAAATAAAACAAAAAAGGGAGGCGTATCAAGCACTCTGAGACGTTGTCCGGCGTGGAGGGCGCTATATAAATCTAAGTTGTTGTTGTTGTTATTTCAAGAACAACATCAAAATTACACTTGTATAGCACATTTCATGGCAGGAGGATGTCCCAATATGCTGACAAAATTCAGAAGACAACCAAGTAGAATATTGGAAGTGCAGAGAAGAACTGAAAAAGGAAATAAGAGGGGCAAAGAGATTATAAGAGGAAACATTAGCGGGTAACATTAAAGGGAACCCCAAGGTATTTTACAAGCTTATCAAGATTAAAAGGTTAGTCAAAGATAGGGTGACACCAATTAGGGACCAAATAGAAAATCTTATTGTCGAGGAGGAGGGCATGGCTGATGTATTGAATGGGTACTTTGCATCTGTCTTCACAAAATGCCACTGTATCAGAGGAGAAGGTAGAGGAATTGGGTAGGATAAGTATAAACAGAGAGGAAGTACTAAAAAGGTTGATGGTGTTCAAGGTAGATAAGTCACCCCATTTGGACGGATGCATCTTAGGTTACGAAGTGAAGTACAGGTGCAAATAGCAGAGGCTCTGGCTACAATCTTTCAACCTTCCTTGGACACAGAGGTGGTGCTAGAGGACTGAAAGATTGCAATTCTTATTCCCCTGTACAAAAAGGGACAGAAGGACAAACCTGGAAACTGCGAGCCAGTCAGCCTAACATCAGTAGTGGGGAAATATCTGGAAAATATAATCGGGGTCAAAATAAATCGTCATTTATGGATTAATAAAGGACATATGGATTAATAAAGGACAGCCAGCATGGTTTTGTTAAAGGCAAATTAACAAATGTCTAACAAACATGACAGAGTTTTTTTTGATGAGGTAATGGAGAGGGTGGATGAAGGCAGTGCAGTTGATGCAGTTTATATGGACTTTCAAAAGGCATTTGACAAAGTGCCATATAAGAGACTTAAAAGGAAAATAGAAGCCCACTGTATTAATGTGGCAACATGGATCCAGAACTGGCTGGGATACAGAAAACAAAGAGTTGTGGTGAACAATTGTTTTTCTGACTGGAGGGAAGTGTACAGTGGCATCCTCCAGGTATCGGTATTGGGACCACTGCTCTTTTTAATAAATATAAATGATCTGGACTTGGGTATAGGGAGTACAATTTCCAAATTTGCAGATTATACTAAATTAGGAAAAGTAGTAAATACTGAGGAGGTTAGTAACAGACTGCAAGAGAACATAGACGGAATAGTAAAATAGACCACCACTTGGCAGATGACGTTTAATATGGAAAAATGTGAGCTGATGGATTTTGGAAGCAAGAATGAGGAGAGGCAATATAGGTTAGGTAGTACAATCTTAAGGGGGGTGGGGGAGTGGTGGTGGAAGGAACAGAGGGACCTGGGGGTTAATATAAGTAAATCTTTGAAGGTGGCAGGACAGGTAGATAAGGTTGTTTAAAAAAAAGTATACGGGATACTAGGCTTTATAAATAGGGGCATAGAGTACAAAAGCCAGGAAGTTATGATTAACCTGTATAAAATGCTGGTTAGGTCTCAGCTAGAGTATTGCGTTCAGTTCTGGGCACCACACGTTAGGAAGGATGTTAAGGCATTGGAAAGGGTGCAGAAGAGATTTACCAGGAGAAAGCCCAGGAGTGGGAGTGATGTTGAAATGCTCTTTTCAAACAGCCAGTACAGACACGATAGGCCAAATGGCCTTGTTTTGTGCTGTAAAATTCCATGATTCTATGAAACAATCATGGATTGAGTGACCAAATTATTATTATTTCAAGGGATTATTATCTCCGGAAAAGTGATCCGCCGATCGATTAACGTGGGTTTCTATGTACTGCTAGGTAAACAGGCATGTGTGAGGAGTAAGGAAACTTGCCTAATCTTTCACCCCACCTAGGAATCGAACCTGTGTCCTCTCGCTCGCATACTAACCACTGCACTACAGGACTCCACGATTCACACAGGGATATTTTAGGTGGCTCGGCAGATCACATAAGGAAGACCTTCACTAAGTGGGGATCCCTTCTGAAGACGTTTGCTGTTGGGGTGGGTAGGGGGAGGGGTGGGGGATTTGTGTAGAATACGACCAAGAGAGAGGAAGGGAGACAGGGAGAAAAAAGAGAGAGGGAAGTTATGGTAACAGTCACTTTATTAGCTTACTGACAAATAAAACCTTTTTTGCTGCTCCGCGTCTTATGCCTGGTGAGTGGGATAGACTGTATTTGTCCATGTGGGTAGGTCTCTTGTGCCAGCTGTCCCATGAATTCTGGGGAGTTGGGCAGGTATCAACCTGAGGCAGGTACACACTGTAATTTCATGACTCCTAGTCACTATTCAGGTGTGAGGTGGGGGTAAGCGGAGTAAAGTCAACACAGACACAGCTCTTGCTCACTCGCTTGCTAGTCGTGAGGCTGGAACATTGAGAAACTAAGCAGGAACTTTCAGCACTTCCGAGTTGGCATAAGAGAAAATCATGGTTTCAACACACTCTATATAAGACATACAAATATATTTATGTGTGTATATATATATATATATATATATACACAGTACCTATATTACGCATGTGTTGCAGAGCATGGTAGAGGCCACTGCTGATTAATGGCAGTGACTAGGCTCCAATTGAATTGAGCTGATACTTTTAGCCAAAGCTCCCATAGATAGCTGGACGTGGAGCAGAAATACTGTGGCTCTCATCGATAGCTGGATATGGAGCAGAAATACTGTGAGATCGTGGCTGCATTGGCAACCTACATGGTTTCAGTTGGATAAACTCCACCACCAGCAGCAATTGGAGCGCTAGTAGCCAAACTCACAATTTGGGGTCTTGAAACCTTTTCCTCTTACCTGTCCCTCATGCGTTCCAGAATTAAGCAGAGTGTGTTCCTCAGTGGGAGTCTCCACACTCCATTGTAAACAAACAGAAAGTTACACGGATTTGTAGAACTCTCAGTAGTCTGGTCCAGATACTTTTAAGTATGGCACTGAGTGTGTTAGACACCCAACTGACCATAAATACTGTATCGTGCACATTTATTGTCTATCTTATATAATTTCATGTGATTTGCAATTTCATTAGTAGCATCTCAAAAGTCTATTAACTACAAATGAGTTTAGATTGGTTAAATACATAATAATAGATTGTGCTTCTTGCATTAGACGTAGGGATTTTGAGATTGGATGGGTATCTGAAAGCATTTCACAGGATTTTCTGCAAGGTGTGGTGACTATGTTTTGTAGACAGCCATTTTGTAACAGTGATGTTCCACAAACAGGGATGAAGTGAATGACCAATAATCTCTGAGAGATTGATTGATCATATAGTATAGAATATGGTACCTGTGAGCAAGTTAAAATACACAGTAAATCAACTGAAACCTTTTACAGAGTATACAAATCTGTTATTCTATATAAAGCCTGTTATTTGGACACTAACTGGGTCCATCGTGGCTATGAACTACACATTAACACAGCTGCAATTTTCATGAAACTGTATATAAGTCCCAGAGAGCAGTTTGTATTCTGTAAATGTATCCTCAAAGGCATCCTACAGCTGTGAGGGCATAAAATTCCCATACACCATCATAGAAATGCTTCAGCAACATTTCTGGGCTGAAAGCCAACCTTCGGATTTAAATAAAATCTTCAATTTGTCTAAACCTGTCTACTAAATGCATGGATATTTACATTTAGTAATTTTTGCCTTCCTGAGTCAGGCGGGTTCGCAGTACTCCAGGTCACTGCTGATGATAGCGTAGCCAATTTGGCTCATCGGCAGGACCTGGACGGGCAAACCATTCACTGGGGGACAATGAATTATCCCACTCAGCTCCTGTTAACCCTGCAAGCCAAAACCCCCAATGGGTAGGATAGTCGTAACTGGATAAACAGTGGGAAAGCTTGCCAGAAGATTACATCAATGGCTTTAGATGGTTAGACTCCAGGAGTACTCACAGCTCATACTCTGGGATCCCCAAGCGTTGCCTTTTGCTAAACTGCCCCTGATACTTTCTGGAATTAGATAAACAGGGAGAGAGTGAACCTTCCATTCCAGCAATCTATCTCTAGCATTTCCATGTGTAAGTGGGATGCATGGAATTCTCAGTTATATTGATGGATGTCAGATACTCAGTTGTATTGATGACCAAAAAAATGTTTGGCAGACTTTGCTAATTGATGTAGATGTGTTAACCGCCAGATTGTAACAATAAAGGATCAAAAATGCAAGCGATCGTTTGACATAACAGATAGTCTAATTACGATTAATGTTCACATTGTTGAAGTTTGAAGTTAATTGTCCTAGTCAACAATAAAATGAGTCACTTACTCCACCGCTGTTTGTGGGATATTGCTGTGCACAACTTGACTGCTGGATTCGCCTACAAATATACAGTCATTCCACTTAAGAGTAAATCCTGTGAAGCGCTTTGAGTTATCCTCCTGATGTGAAAGGTGTTATACTAAATACAAGGATTATTATTATTATATAATGTCCATTTACAGAGTGCAAAACTCTGTAGTTTATCCCATACCTTTGAAGCACAAATGATTCCCTTATTCTAAACAAACACTGTTTTATGATTCTCTGTCCATAATAGATCAGATGAATGTTAAAGATCCCAGGCACTATTCTAAAAGCGAAAGGGAATGTCTTCTGTTCTCCTGGGCAAAAATTCCCCAAATAAAATTGATCACTCACTCTATGATTCTGTGGGAATTTGCTGTGAACAAACTGGCCACTTAGTTTCATTGATAAAACACACAGTCAATTCACTTCACAACGTACCCTGTGAAGAGTTTGAAACGCCTCAATGACATGATAAAGTGCAATATCAAATGCAAGGAATATTATTATAATTACATTATTATAATTACTAGTACTACTAACTATCATATCAGGAGACTGCCTCAAAGCCTCTCTGCCTCAATTCTCTGGATCTCCATCCCACAGTCTCTTCGCCTCACCCATTCCCTTGTCTCCTTCATGACCCATCGCAAGACCCTCCTCTTCAACAGTGCGTTCGGGCACCCACCTAACCCGCCCCTCTCCACCCCTCCTGATGCCAACCAGCAGCTCGGGTGCGGATCCCTGACTGTCCAGTGCCTTGGGATGTCCTCCTTACATGAAAGGCACTATACAAATGTAAATTGCTGTTACTGTTAATTTTCACAATTCTGTTATTAATTTTTACAAACACCCTGTTTATTTGAATATTGAGTGTAATAGTACTGTACTTACTGTTATAATGTGGGGTGGGGGTGGGGTGTCTGGTTTCACTCAGATTCATCCTCTCTGTGTGACAGCAGCTGTCATGACAGGTGCAGCTGGTCAAGGCTCTTTACCACTGATGCATGACTGTGCCCACAATAAACATTATCATAATTGTTGCAAGTTTAGCGAGCGCCAATCAATTTTATTACTAGGAGAAATTACAATCATGAGATGTGTGTGTTGGAAGAAGCGGCCAGCCACTGCCAGAGCTGGTGAATAAACAAGTTAGCTCTGTTAGTGCCCAACACCAACAGATCAAGCATCAAGTGTTGAGAGCACCCACATCAAGGGATGTCAACGTCTTTGCCTGCTCCTCTCCGGATTCTCTGCCTGAGGAGCAGAAGTGTTGGAAGCAGAAGTTTTGTCATAGAGATGACAAAAGCATAAGTAGAAGTAGAGATATAAAGCACATTGGTACATCCTCCCAATGTGAAAGGCACCATACAAATGTAGTTTGTTGTTATATATCAAATGCAAGGTTTGTTATTATATAAAATCCCTATTTGATTGTTACATGTAAGAGTTGAAGATTTTTGCAATGTTGGAAAGTGTTAACAGCTATGTGCTAATTAACACAAACATTCAATTTAGCAACTTTACGATAGTTAACACATTGGCTGGTCCACAGGTGTGCTGGAAGTGGACACGTTATTATCACATTGAAACTGTTACATGTGTACATTTCACCTTAATTACTAACATTATCAGCAATGCTGTTTCCAGATAGATTTCTGCAAGCTCAGATCAACATTGTTAAGTCTAAAGGTTAGACCTTGTGTCATGTTGCAGAAGGTCCCATCAATGTTCATACCAGTATTGTAGTTGCTATTGCTGTGCAACTTCCTACCTATTTATTTTTGTTGCAATGTGTGCGGAACTCTGCTTTTGGCACTGTGTTTCGATTTGCTAAGTAATAAAGATATTAGACTCACAGTGGAAGTAATCATACTTGCATACTATTAGTAACATTAGTGACATTGTTATCAAAAATTAAAACAGTTTAAATACTGTATCGCCAGATGGCGATTTCTGCTCAACAAACATCTGTTGTACACAGGGGACCAGGTTAACATCTGGCATATTTTATTTACTGCCTGTTATAATTGCTGGAGACACAAAGAATAAAATTTGTAATGAGGCTATCTTCAACAGTGACAGCTTATTCTTAATGTATGAATCATAGAGCAATAATTTGTCGTGACCATCAGCCATAATATTTGAAAATTATTAGTGCCCATATGCCCACTATATTGTATGTTAATTTAAGTGCTGTTGCATGCTGCCAAGCCAGCAAGTGAGCGAAGAAGTGCAAGCTTTCATACCCACTGATGCAATCAAATGCGTAAAACCAGTCTGTTCATCAAAGTAAAGTGGAGATTCAGAATCCAAATTATATTAAGGGTTTTTCCTACAAAATAGATAATTTGTACTCACTACAGTAAATCTTGAGAAGCACCGTAAGATGTTTCGGTGACATGAAAAGATGCTATAGATTTTTAAAAGTGCTTTTGCCAAACTTCACTGGCTCCCTGTCAGAGTGGATTGATTTCAAGATCCTCACCCAAGTGTTTAAATCGCTCGCACTTCTCTAATCTCCTCTCTCCTCACAGCAGTACCCGCTGCCTCTGCTCTACCAGGTCTAGCCTCCTACTCATCCCCGAATCCTCCCCTCCACCATCGGCAGCCATGTTTTAAGTGCTGTGCCCTAAAAATTTGGAACTCCCTTCTCACAACCCTCTCGCCTCATCCCCTCCTTTCCCATCTTCAGGTCGCACCTGCAGATCTTTCTCTTTGACTGCGCTTACGGTCACCTTCACTCTCCCCCTAGCTCGGCCTCGGGCTCCGCCATTATTAAGCTCTCTGTGATACTGCCCAGTGTGGTGGACACTGTATAAATGCAAGTTGTGGTTATTGTTTGTTCTATTTATTACTATGGTATTAATTAGTATTGTTAGTTAAAACTGAATAAGAAAAAAATAGCAAGTAGTAATTCTTCGAATGTACTCTACTTAATGTGTGCTGATAAGATGATTATCATATTACAAATTACAATTTTCTTATCAGACAAGTTAAAATCAAATACTGTACTACCCAAATTGAAAGCTCCCAATTCTTGTGCACCTGGGTGTCTGAGTTAACTTAGGTGGAAAAACATGTCCTCTCTCAAGTCTGATGTGGGGAAACCAAAATTGATTGATCCAGCACCTGCTCTCTGTTCTGTTAATCTTCCCTTTACAATATTTTCTTTTCTGCACTTGAGAGATAATGGTAAAGCACCTCACAACACATAAGGTTTTATCCAACAAATACAGTATATTCTGTGAAGTGCTTTGAGACATCTAGAAGAAGTGATAAGAAATACAAGGATGATTATTAAGTCCCTTGCTGTGTCTTATTACTTATCACTGTCTCCTTTACTTTAAAAGCTGGTGATTCTATTTCAGTCCAATATGTCTTGTGGAGTAAGCATATGCTAACATTGTTAATAATTATTTATTATGAATTATTATTGACAATATTATTAATTATTTATTGTAACATTATTATTAAAATAATAAAATGTTAATATTAATGTCTCAAAATGTTTTTCTTTGTAGAAATTGTCAATGGAAAAGCCATTGAATGTCCTACAGATATTTACATTGATTGTCATTGAGTAGGGAAAGGTATGTTCCAACATTTATTGATGTCTTCTTGAGTAACTGCTTCTGCATCATGATTGCAATCTACAAGAAAGAAAAGTGTGCATGTATTAACATCTCTATCGATAGTATCACATGCCACATTTCCCTGCCTCCTCCAACCCCCCCCCCCCCCCACCCCCCCCCCACCTACAGTGCACTAATATCCTTGAAGTTGAAGGTTATGATACTGTCAAAAATGGGGATTGGTTGTTGTTCTTTTCTAAATCTTAGTCTAAGAAGAAAATCTGTAACACTCTTTATTGACCTATTTTCCTAACACACACTTTAAAAACAAAATCCATCTGGTATCTTCACGTGTTGTTTGCTTGGTGTACGTGCAGCTTTTAGACGTTCTAGCATAAGCTCTGACATTGTCCTTTTTTTTTGGCAGAAATACAGTGACTACATTTGCAGAAACCTTCTGGAACACTTCGACAACGCATCAATGTTCTTATTTATTATAATCAAAGTTATTATTTATTACTGTATAATGGTGGGTTGTTCAAGAGTGCAAGCTATCTTATCTGGTTTCACACACACAAGCTTCACTTGATGTACAGTACTGGAGTCCTTGTCCAACCCTTTACCATTTACCGTGCTGAGGTCTGTGTTATGAATTTCCCATTTAACTGGGATAGCAGCTCACTCTGAGAGTTTTTAGTTCAATAAAAAGCTATTCGTGTAATTTCTATTTGATAGCACACAAATTTCTAAGTTTAAACCAGAGGTTTTACCCCGGTAATAAATGCAATACAGTATTATAATAGTGTATAGTTAACCTGTGGGAGTGACCCATTAGATCGCAAGATTCAATTGGTTGAAGAAGTTACATTTGGCACATTTGATCTCATCTCCCATTACAGGATCCATATTAATAATGATAATAATCATAATGCTTTCATTTGTTATAGTGCCTTTTCACATCTTTAAGACATCTCAAACCGCTTCACAAAATATACTGTGGAGTGAATTGACTGTATACTTTGTGGACAGAATGTGGTAACTAATTGCATGCAGCAGTGTCCCACAAATAGTCATGGATTGAATGAAAAAATTCATTCTATTATTTTTATTTTGAAGGAATTTTAACCCCTGGAAAAGCAATCCGCAAATCGACTAACAACTGTGTCCCTAATTACCTCTATTCCTAGCTCCTTGGGATGTCCTCCTGTCATGAAATGCACTATCAAAGTGTAATTTTGTTGTTGTTGTTGTTGTTGTAGGTAAACAGAGGTGTGTGGATTAAGGAAACTTGCCCAACGAAAATCGAATCGAGGTTTCTCACTTGCGAGGCAAGTGCTCTAACCATTGAGCTATAGGACTCCATAATGATATTTGAAGTGAAGTATTCTGCGTTTAAGTTATGTATAATTCTTTTTTAACTTTGACTCGGTTCCAGCACCTGATTGAGCCTATTTGGTAATTATAATAATCCTTGCATTTGATACAGTGTTTTATTATTTCGTTGAGATGTCTAAAAGTGTTTAGTACTCAATGTAAAGTGGAGTGACAGTATTTTGGATAGTAGGCATTAACAATGTAATGATGGCATTCGGCCTTTGGTCTGGTGATGAGGATCACTATATTTTATTGAATCAGAATAATGCAATACTGAGCTTGCATCAAAGCTTTTGCTTCAATCTAACTCAAAAATAGGGTTCTTAGAAGTTAAAAAAGACTCTGTTATTAAAATATACATCTATTAAAAAATTCTAGTGCTCACGAAGTCTTCATTATTATGCCATTTGTGTTAGCTGTAATGTTTAATGTACATCTATCCCAATTTTGCTTCACAGAGCAGAGTGTCAAATATTTATGACTAGCATCTGCTTGGAAAGGATCACTATTTTTAAAATCCTAGCAAATGGAAGCACATGAAAATGTGCTAGTTGTGCCATTAAATATAGTTAATTGTGCTAAAACTGAATAGATTTTCACATTAGACATAGCAATATTACCTATGTACCTTTAGATAGTATGAAAGCTGTGGGTAGAAGTTAAGTAGTTCAGAAGAATGGAAAGGTTTACTATTTACCTGTGTTATCAATTTGTGGTTAAGATGTAATTTGGGTTTACTTTTCTGTTATCATAAGCATGGATAACCTACTGAAAGGTTTGCTGAAAGGGTGAACATGTCCAGACCACAGCTTCCTCCACAAACATCTTCAATACTATTCTGTTCCCAATGAGAGGTGCCACACTCAGCATCAAGGTCAGACAACATCATTTTGTAACATGTCCCTATTTCTGCAATTACAAGGCAATTTGTCTCAAGCTAAGACTAAGAACTTGCTAGGCCTAGACCCCATAAGGTTCTCATTGTCCAATAATAATCACCCTATGACTTGATGCTGAATGTTTCTTGGTTGAGTAACATTGGACTCTAGCGTTCAATGAGCTTTACTTTTACAGTACAACATTTACCTTTGTTGGGTTATTCAAGGCTTGGAGTTAGAGATTTAAAGACATTTTAATTAAATTCTTCCCATAAAGCATTCTTCAAGATGCAGGAATGATCTTGCCAGTATTCCAGTAGTCAAGATTGAAAAAGGTCCCAGATGAGGATAGGATGAAAAGGGCCTTTTATAATACATACTACCCTCTTCCCCATAGTTCTCTCTTGTAACAGTATTAAGCATTTTCTTGAATGCATCTAGTGACCTGATTTTTATTACCTGTGGCAGTAACTTGTTCCAGTGAATTATTACCTTTGGATAATTAATTACTTGCTGATTTCTGGGCTAAGCTTCCCCTTCAAGACCCAACTCTGAGATGTCTCCTAGCATTACTTTGGTGTTTCTTAAAGTACATGTTCTGGACAAACCAGATTAGGTGTGTGAGCTGGTTGACAAGGAATAGATCCCTACTCCAACTGTGAATAATCCCCAATGCTGAAGAATAAAAGAAAATTATAGTTTTAAAATCCTGGCAACAATTCAAGAATACCACAAGGTTTGGGTGATCCTGCAGTTTGGCTAAGTTAAACCAATTGGAACAGATCTCAAAGGCCATAATGAAAGCTGCTGCATTTGACATAAACTTTTAATGATAACTCTGAACTTAAGAATATGTTAAGATAACTAGGATGAAACCAATGATTCCTGTGGAGTCCTGTAGCTCAGTGGCTGTGGAATCCTGTAGCTCAGCGGTTAGAGCACTCTCCTTGCAAGCGAGAGATCTGAGTTCAATTCAAGGCAGGATGAAACCTTGGGCAAGTTTCCTTGCTCCACATGCCTAATAATAATCCACCCCCCAAAAAACAATAATTTTGTCACTTCAATCCACAATCTTTGAATAGAAGCGAATGAATGAATGAAATGATGCAATCAGTGAAATTGCAGACAACGCTAACAAATTAGTTTTACAAAAGCTGAAGATAAATGGGGAGAAATATCATGATTCAAAGCAAACAAAGGTGCAAGATCATATAAGCAAACATAGGAACATAGGAATACAGACAGTAGACATGAAGCCTGTTCTAACATTGAATATCTAGCAAATCTTTAATTTTCCATCTTTTCATCATGTCCCATATTATCCTCTGACTAGTTATTGATTTATTTCTGTCTGCTCAATTGACTGCATCTACGGACTTCTCATTCATTGCATCCCACCTCTCAGGCCTTTATTAAAAAATCGCACAGAACTGTGGTTTGCGCAAGAGTGGAGTTACATTTTGAGGCCTTTCATAATTATAACATCAAATCTGATATGAAATGTCTCAAATTTTACACTTGTGTAATTCCATTACTTCTGATCACAAATTTAGTATTTAATCATTCAACCTCCTCTAGTATTTAATCATTCAACCTCCTCTTTGAAAGCTAAATACCAGGCATCCATTTAGAAAACAAGACAAGTCTGCTATTTATTATGCAAAGTAATAGTTGATCAAGGATAAATGACACAGTCTATGAAGTCCATCATTACTTTGAGGTTGGGATTTCCACAGGACACAAACCCAATCCCTCAGAAGTCAGGACCTTTCAGACACATCTCTTAAACATTATATGTACAGTATTAGCATCAGAGCAGATAGCAAATAACCCGAGGATTTGCAGTTTCTCCACAAGGGGGCACTGTTAACTTGGCAATCCGATAGTTGTGGTCAAAGAGATTCCAATGCAGTCCACTACCCATTAAGTGTAATTGTGAACAAACACATAACAGCATGATTGCTGTTTCTGAATAAACAAGCCACATTTGTCATGAAAAAATTGCATTTGCTGAACAATTAATTAAGATTTATTGACCGGTAATAGAAACTGTTATTCAGTAACTTGATGTCGCATTTTGCAAGAATCCTTATATTTAAAGGAATTATCCAGCTTTCAGAAGCTCTTAAGACCAAATATTATAAATTATGCATGAATAGTCTTTTGCAAGGTAATGAATTTGTTGGGAACTGATGAAATCATTTGGAAAGAGTGAAAGATTTTAAGGAGAAAGGTTTTACATCTCCCAGATGCATACATAAAATTCCATTTATATTATTAATCAAGTTGGTCAATGTAAAACAAATGTCCTACTAAGAAGATACGAAGAGGATTGAAAGCCAAACACTCCAATAACATGCCAATGTCATGCACTGATTCCCACAATTAGTAAATAAGGCTCTTTGCCTTGTGAGATTTTCAAAAGGAAACAGTAAAAACCTTCTAAACAATGTTATAGGCCTGTTATCTAACTTTGACTGAGTTTAATACTTACTAATGCTTACCGATGTTCACCTACAAAACACACAGTCATTACATTTTACAGTAAGTGCTACCAAATACTTTGAAACACCTTCCAGTTTAGAAAGGTGCTCTATCAAATAATAAATGCATGGATTACTCTTACCTTATGAGTTGCATACTAAAAATTACATAAGATGTACATTGGACAAAACGTTTTCTAAACGGTAGGTTAATTGAAAACAATTACACTGAGGCCAGCCTGACTCTTTGGTAGCACACTTGCCTCTGAGTCAGAAGGCAGTGGGTTCAAGCCCCACGCCGGAACCCATATGATGGCTTTCCATGACAGAGCTGAGTTGTGCTGCAATGTCGGAGATGTCGACCCTCCAGATGAGATATTAAACCACCTACCCATTCCATGGCACATTTTGAAAAGACAAGGCAATTTCTCCCTGTGTCTTGGCCAACAATCCTGCAAATAAAATTAGTCATTCAATCCATGGCTGTTTGTGGTACATTGCTACGTGCAAATTGGCTGCTGTGTTTTGCTCAAAAATGCAAACATTACATCACTTTACAATATATCCTATGAAGCAGTTTGAGATGTCTCACAACATGATGAAGCTCTATGTCAAATGTAATGATTACATTATTGGTCTTTGAATTAATTGTAATAATTAACAGTAATCATTGTTGTGCAGCTTAAAAAATGCAAATAGAATCTAATGAAAACCCACACTGAAAGATCATTTATCATTATGTTGTGGAACCTAGGTGAGATAAAACCACAAATAGTATATACATGCATATACATATAAAGATGTATATATATTTATGTATTGAATTCACAGAATCAACGAGTTTGAGTATAACACCAGTCAGCCAGCTTTCAACAGCTGTGTTGTGATCTTTCTTACTTGTCTACTCAGGTCACACCACATCACCCACTGTCAGGGAAAGATATTCCACCTGCGATAAACAAAATAGTCTATTTTCTTAGTACAGGTACTTCAGACTATCCAGAATTTGGCAAATTCTTTGAAAAAAGCCCAAATTGTGAAGCTGATTTCCTGCAAATTCTTCTAAGAATATATAACTTCAAAGTTAAAATTGAATTCAATCCTCTTCCAAAATCTGGATGCTCTGAAATGCTAACAGAGCAAATCTAGTCCCAAGTGAAATATTTGTCCACTTCTTTGGGTCAAGTGAGTTAAAAGATTCACTAACTAATGGCAATGAATTGTAAAGCAAAATAGTATAGAATTATAATAGTAATCCTTGCATTTGATATAGCGCCTTATCTCGTCTTTGTAATGTCTTAAATCACTTCACAAAATATACTGTCAAGTGAATTGACAATATATTTTGTTGACGAAAGATTGAACTGGAATATAACAAGAATTATGAGTTAAGAAACAATTTGACATTTGAAGTTTTGTTTGCTAATGAAGTCCTGGGTGTTATTTTCACTGGCTATGAATTGCTACCTTAGTGCTCTTCCCTAGTCCTCTATCATCCTACATACTGCTTCTTGAGACTCATCTATCCTGACAAATCCAGCCTCGATTCAAACATTCAGGCAGCTGTATTGGAGCTTGAATCGTTAAATGGCTTTTCAATTGCTTTTACAAAGGTAGAAAAAGTCAAGTAAGTTGTTTAAGAGATGATAGTTCAATTAACAGGTTGTTTAACAACAGATTGAATACATCATTTATTATTTTGAAATATTAATGAAACACACTAGTCTCATTATAACTTGGCTGTTGGGAGACAACCATTTTGCATGTTTTAATGAGGCCGCTGTTAATGTAAGTGCACTATTAGCAGAGACTAAAATAAAAGTGTTGTAGAACCACAATCCAGCAGGCTTCAGTTGTTTTATTTGGGGAGGGAGGATGAGGAGAGGGCAGTGACAGTTGATGAAGGTTTTACCTTCTGTGCATATTTTCATTAATTGGGTTGTTTAAATGCACAACATATTAGAATAATAGAATTTTATGGCACAAAAGGAGGCCATTTGGCCCATCTAGTCTGTGCTGGCTCTTTGAAAAGAGCAACTCAATCCCACTGCCCCGCTTTCTCCCCATAGCCTAACAGACCTGTTCTCCCTAAATAAAGATCTAATTCTCTTATAAAAGCTGTTATCAAATCAGCCTCCACCACCTTTTCAGGCAATGCATTCTAGATTCGAACAACCCGCTGAGTGAAAAAAATTCTCCTCAGCTCCCCTCTGCTTCATTTTGAAACTATTTTAAATCTGTGACCACGAGTCACAGATTCGCCCACCAGTGGAAACAGTTTTTTCCTTATTCACCCTGTTGAATCCCCTCATGATTTCATAAACGTCTATTAGGTCTCCTCTCAACCTTCTCTGTTCAAAAGAGAATAAACCTAGCCTATCTAGCCTTTCCTCATAACTGAAGTCCCTTAATCCTGGTACCATTCTAGTAAATAGTAATATTCTAAATACTGCATATAGTTTGCATCTGACAAATAATGAAACAGCTGATCTGAATGGTCAGCAGATCAATCTACTGCTAAGCAGCTGCTGATACCTTACTTTTTCAATGAATGGCGCTATATCAAATGTAAGGATTACAACCAATCATAAGATTCAAATAAGTAAAATATATCATATATGCCGCTTTTCAAGATGGGAGCTCATCTCAATATGTCTCACAGGTAAAGTGTAGTGACTGTGTATTTTGCCTCCAATGCAGCCATTTACCATATGTCTGTTTGTCGAATCTTGCTGGGACAAATGACTCGTAGCATAAACAGTCATTTCAGTTATTCTAATTTACTTAACAATAATAACCTAAAAAGCACTTGGTACATTTTCAGATATTTGGGCATATTAAGGCTTGGTGTCTTTGTTCATTGGTTCATTTGTTTGTCTATTTGTTTATTTGTCTGTTCCATGACTTCAGTCAACCTCTGCCCTCCCTCATCCCAATCCTACTACAAACCCCACCCCACTCCTTGACTGTTTAGTACTTGGGACATCCTCCTGACATGAAAGGCACTTTACAAATGTAATTTTGTGGTTGTTGCTATTCCTTTCCATCTTTCCTTTCGCTCAGAGTCCTTATTAACCAAGCATGTTTGAAATTGCAGAGCTTTTGAAAATTGAGGCATTTTTTTAATCTCATTGTTTATTTTATACATTTTTAGATAAACAGTGGCTAAATTCATTGTGAAGTATATTGTGTGAGAAATAACATTTTCATCCTTATCAGTGGTTGGAAACAGTGAATACTTAGTTCAGCGAAAAAAGGGATTGTAAACAATAAATTAAACACAGTATGGGAGACAAAGAGAGAAAATAAATGACTACTGCTTACAAAAATGAACATTCAATGACAACTCCTGTGCATTTGTGGGGTAAATGGAAATAGAATACCCCCACTGGGAAAGGGCAGCGTTGCATGGAAAGTGTAATGTTTGAAAGATAGACAAGTGATAAGATCTAGTACAGAGCCAAAGTCTTTAAGTTAGAACAGTAGAGCTTGCAATGTGATCTTGTGCAGAGTTGATCATTCAATGGAGTTAATCTGCTCTTTTTGCTCCACAGAGAGATTGTGTTGCTGTGGCTAAGTGCTAGTCTGCTCACTTTAGCAAGTTTAGAGAATCTGTCCCTGTGCATGCTAAGAAATCCCTGTAACACATTTTTTAATTATAAATACCCTGACATTAGAAATGGTAAATTAAATTATAAATAAATGTTATGTCAATTTAAGAGTCTAAAAAGTGCACAAGAGAAAAAAAAATTGAGTTTAAAAGAGAGCAGAATTCCACCGAGCCATATCAATGAATGCATCAGATGGAGCATATAATAAGTCCAAAAAGAAAACATGAAGCAATGTGGGTTATCACCATGTTTGGTCTGAAATTCTATTTGAGGTTATACATAGCGCCTTTGGCAATGTATAATTATGATGGTGGAAATCCGATTCCCATCCACCAACGACAATAAATCTATAACGCCGTTTGGAATTTCAGTCCAATAACATTTTACAATATGTGTCAGTTTGGTTGGTCAAGCACTATGTAGTCAAGGCTGACATACCATTGCAGTGCAAGAAGAATGGTACAATTTTGCAGGTAGTGTCCTAAAGATAAGACAAACTGGTGACCCATTGAGATGGACATTAAAAATTCCTATGTTACCTTTCAACAAGCACCCAATGACAATCAATCTCCATTTCATGACTTCATGGACTTAATGGAAAAATTGGCTGCTGCATTTGACTTCAAAATACAGTCACTTCACGTCCTCCTGACATGCAAAGCACTGTAATAATGATAACATTGTATCAAATGAAAGGATATTATTATTGTTTTAAGGTTTACTTCTAGATTATTTTCAGTTTTAAGCCAATGCGAAGAAAAGTGGGACAAGTGATGTGATAATTATTAGGAATTATATATAATAATAACAATAATCCTTGCATTTGATATAGCGCCTTATCACATGTCTCAAAGCGCTTCACAGAATATACTGTAAAATGAACTGACTGTATTTTGTGTGTGAAGCGTGGCAGCCAATTGCGCACAGCAGTGACCCACAAACAGTCATGGATTGAAATGACCAAATTATTTTTTTTTTTCTCGAGGGATTATTATCAGGTGTGTGAAGTATTGAAACTTGCCCAAGGTTTCACCCAGATTTGCCTAGAATCAAACCCAGGTCTCTCGCTTGTAAGGCGAGTGCTACTAATCACTGAGCCACAGGGTATAGACTCATATACACAGTTGAGTTAAGCAGATATTATCTGATTTGGCACTAAAGTCCTGGAATCTTCACATCGTCCTCAACGTTACACAATCAGTGGTGGTCTATACATCATGATCTGTGTTAGACAATGCAATGATAGTCTACACATTTTACAGCACCATAGACCTTCACAAGATCATTCAACATTAGTATTTTGAGCATACCGAGTCAATGAGGGAGACATTTACTTGGGATGCTTTGCTCATACCTTGCATTGCCATTTTCACTCATGGAAATTGTATGCAACAATTTCATAATTAGTATTCATTATCTTTCTGAATATTTTGTAAGCAGATTTCTGAAGGACTTCTTTTAAGTACCTCAAGATAACACAACCTTTCTTTTATGAACTTCACAGTAAGTTTAAACCGTTTTTTAAACTTCAGAGAATATAGCAGTTCAAAATCAGTTGCAAGATTACTAGTTCTCTGTAAATATGTTAACAGATTCAGCTAAAGGAACACAGCTTGTTGCTCAGTCAGTCAGGGATACAGACCATAAATCACTCAGTCAGTCAGTCATATTGGCAGTCAGTCTGTCAATCAGTCGGACAGTCAGACAGTTAGTCAGATCGTCAGTCAGACAGAGTCACTCACTCGTTCACTCATGTTCACCGTCATCCAGTTCTTTTGAATTCCCACTTTGTCATTGGAAAGACAATTTCTTTTCAAAAGAGGTGTATTATGGTACAAATTCGGTCAAAGCATGTTTTGTGCTACCCTAAAATCATCAGGTGCATTTACACATTCCAGGGACAGGTTGATTGTTCACTCACTTTAAGGTGTAGTCATCACTCATTTCGTACACAAAATATAGAGTCAATTCGCTTCGCAATATATTCTGTGAAGTGTTTTGAGATGTCTCAAAGATGTAATAAGACTATATAATACACCAGGATTCTTTTTCTTATTATTATTCTTTGCAAGAACCTAGAAATTGCTGAATAACGAACCTCGCCCACAACCTTTGACCTCACCCCCATCATTTTATTTTTGACAGCTACATGTTAAAGTTGTACTGGATCAAACCCATCAGATGCCAGTGTGCCAAAGAGTCCATTGATTATTAATTTAAAATTTTGCATTCATGTGGCCTTTGATGAATGAAAAGGGCATGTGTGGCACTTGCTGCTGAATAAAACCATTAGAGGAATGATTTCAAATATTCGGTCAAATAACGTGTGTGTGTGCGTGTGTATGTGTGTGCATGTGTGTGTGTGTGAATGCTTGTCAATGTATAATGTGACCATGCTGGGAAATAAAAAAAATCTTCCTGATACTTTTTATTGCAGCTAAATATGTAATACGACTTTCCATTACATTGCCTCTGCATGCATGGAATTTGCTCTATGACAGCAGCCATCCCGTTGCTTTATCTGTGTGAGTCTCCCCAATTATTGACAAATTAATTTTGTGCTGTGGTCTCACATCTGCTGGATATTGGATTGTTTGCCTTAACTCATATTACATAGGGCTTTCATCCCTTCAGTGTGGGCTCAGCATGAACTCAGGTTGAGCAGATGAATATAAAGTGTTCTTTAAATATTAGTGCTTCAGGTGTCATACCTTTTGGAATTAGTGGGCAGAGGGAGACCAATTGAGTCCACATCAACGCACAGATCAAGGAGACGATTGTAATCCCACAACCTTGCCCTATTCTCCATATCCTTCATGTGCCTGCCTACTTGAAATATACAATTACCTCTTCCTCCTCCCCCCCCCTCCCTACTAGATATGCATTCCACAATGATGTGACACAAAAGGAAAGGGTGGTGAGAATTGAACTACATTTCAACCAATGGAAGTAGCATTACATCACTCAGTGTTCTGTGACTCTGCTGCTGTAGAATATCAACCCCAGATATCAACGCAGATCAAGGAGAAACTGTTATTCATTTACTTTAACTGGGAGGAAAAAGCTTCCAAAGGACTTAACTCACTAATATCCCTATTATTATGTAAGGCGTACATTTGAGAAAGGTAGTTGAAACAAGGTGAATTATAAGGAATAACTTTATTTTAAAGTGGAAATGAGAAAGTGCACACTAACAACCATTGATGGGAAGAGAAAACAAGTCAGAGCCAAACACTTTTGATATTCCTATGTCAATTTGAGAGATTTTATCAAACTGGTGCTAAATAGTTGGATTTTCATTTATAATCCAATTATTATTTCGGCTGATCCCACTGACTGTTTTACTATAAAGCATGTGGGAAGATATTATGGGCTACTCTATTCCTCTTTTTATTAGGCTCTGCACACGTGCATATATTTTAATGACAAATTATTGGCAGCAATGAATAAATCAAGAGAGCCAATATTTACATTTATAGTTCACTTTACAATTTGGTTAATGGTGGCTGAAAGAGATACATCTGTGTTTCTCTCTGGCCTTCCAAAATGTCTTCCAGTATCCACTCAATCACAAAACTCCCACATTAATGAATCTCTGTGAGTGGAATCGAGGGAAATATTAAGGCATGACATTAAAACCAGAATCACACAAAGCACTTAAAGCACACTCATTATCATGACTCTTGCTTCCTTCAATCACTTGGGATTCTATGATTTAGTCAGTTTGAAGTGTTTCATGTTGTGTATGGGAACGGACTGAATTTCTAATGATGTTTGCCATTAAAAATATGCACATGCAGTTCAAATCAAAATCCCCATAGGAATGACAGACAAGCTGTGCTGGTCAGGTGCCACAGAAAGAACTAGAGTTGCTCTACTCTGGCCTTTAATGATCACTTGGAACATTTTATCATTTTATGTTGCTGCTGTAGCTAGTGTGCTGGCACACACAGAGCAAGCATTATATATCTGAGAGTTTCCTTTACATTTGTGGAAAAATTACACTTCAGCATTTCAGAAGGAAGACTTTCCTGTTATTGGATGTTATTGGATGATATCACATTGCATGCCTACCTATACTGCGCTGAGTACAAAGTTATGTTTTCTCTTGTTGGGGAAACAAACAGACTATAAAATGACCTAGCAGTTCCTAATATTTTCAATTTGATATACAATCATGCTTTCTCAAAAGATAGACTATCACTACACTTATTGTTGATTTGTAGTTGAACAAACAGCTAATTTGAACTCAGCAGTGTTGCTTACAGCCATGATTTCAAGGTGAAGTTTCAAAGTAAAACTAGAAAGAAGAAAATGAAGGAAATCATTTAGTGCTTACTGCACATTACAAACTTTGGGGTAATCTCTGTAAATTTACTACATTTACTAGTAAATGTAGTAAATTTACTAATCTAGATTGCCAAATGTATCCTATTCACCATTGTTTCTGAATAAATACAACAGTAAATAAGTTGCAAATTATTTGAAATACTTTCACTACATGGCTAATATATTTACCTCAATGAGTGAGTTCAGTGTATTGTAAACTAAAGGTCATCAACATTTTTTTTGAAATGAAAGTTTAACTTTGGAAGAATGTCACATGAATACAACACTTTCCAGTCCCGTGATACACATTCAGTACAAATTTATTGGTTTAACAAAGGATTTAATAGGCAATAGTAACCCTATAATTGGCATCAGCATCTCCGACACATTCACATGCTCTTCCCCTTTTGCCCCCTGTCTTAGAATTTAATGCCATATGAAATTTGGGGAAATTGTTTAATTCTGTTTTAATTTGGCAGCTTTATTTTCTGTAGTTCTTAAAAACAACCAGCCTCAAAATTAAGATAGGAATTTTAGGAATGTTTTAAAATTCTGCACAATCTTTCATTTTAAGGCAGTGTTTCCTAAGACTAATACTTTGACAAATAATTTGGCCTAATTTATCCACTGGAATTATCCAATCTACTCTCAATTCCCTGTTTTTTCCCTATATTTTTCTTTTGTCTTTAACCAAATAATATGTCTGCTTGAGCGAATGAGAGAGTGAGCGAGAGAGAGATAAAGAGAGAGTAGTTGAGCATAAAATTGGGATCTACAGAAATAGGCCTCATTTAACCAAGTTTACATTTCTGTACATTTCTATCATATTAGAGTCTTGGAGGACCCCCAAAAGAACATCACATTCATGAAGAATACTGCAGGCAGCTATGGCTTCACCAATATACTTTATAAAAAAGATAAATTAAGCCTTGTTGTGTGTGCAATTTTAATGTATACTCTTTTTATGTTGGATGATACTAAATTGTTTGAAGAATTACATTTCATATCTCTAGTGTACAGAACCTCCTGTTGTTTTAATGCAGTCTTCTCTATTCTGCAGTGATGTATCTTTGTCATTTTGCAAGAACATGTCTAGAATCCAGACAATTGTTTTGCTGATGACAGCATAATGTATGACTGACACTTTGCAATAGATTAGAAAGGATGAAAAGGGAGTAAGAGAATATGTTGGTATAAGGACAATCAAAGTGACACTAAAATAATAAACAGGAAAGTTAGCCACTTTTTAATTGATGATTGACGTATATGTTAAACTTCTATAATAAACATAGTTATGATGACTCAATGTCATACTTCAACATTTTTTTCCCCACTTCAGAAGCATATTGAAGGCAATCTCAGAGCCAAGTGGTGATGCTTTGCTGTCATTTGCATTTTCAGCCAGCAAACAAAAACCTAGGCAGAGCCTTGCCCCTGACATTAGGGGAACTCTGAAAGATTTTTACGTCAATTTGCAAGTCCTGATGGATCCTTGTGTCCTTTAACTATCCGCAAGTTAGTAGCCATCCTCCCTCTCTTAGTTTATTAAGAAAACTGCGAAGAAAAAATATTCGTAAAAGGACATGTTAAATGCTAGTTTTTATATTCATCCTGTAGCACTCAATATGGGATACCAACATTCAATTTGTGTCAAATAACATAATTTATAGTGTCCTTGCTAAGAGAATCATGAGCAGGGCTCAGTACTCAGTATTGCACAGGAATCTTATAACATTAATGACAGACAACCTTATAATGCAATGGGTGGTATTGTGGTGCAAACAAGCAATTGTGCAAACGATTCAGAACATGTAAAAATTCAGGCGCATTATTTACACGGATTGTAACAATTGGTTAATATGATGTGCTATTACAATCATCTCTACTTTTGATGACTTTTTTTATTTTCTTAAACAAATGATACAGATATAAGGTATACATTCAAAGTTAGACCTGAAGTTTACTTATCATGTTACTTTCAAACTCCACCTAATGAGGGGATTTCGCTGTCAAAAACTTCCGTTTCACGAGTATAGAGTAGATTCGGTACAATTTGAGCCCAATTATTTCATACCAAAACCATTCAATGAAAGCCCAGTCGGGATCTACATGTATTCTTATCAACTGCATTATTATCAGTTCCTCCCAACATTCCATCTCAGAAAGGTCAGCTCTGAGATGTAAAATGTGCATTAAGATCAAGCTTTTAATTTCATTGCTTAACTTTGTCCTCTCCTATGGCTTTTCAGTGCAAGCATCATGTTTTGGTTGCAGATTTAAAGCAGCAAGGCTGAAATGATATAAAAGTGAAATAATGTAGCAGGAATCAAATTTGCATGGTCAAATGTCAAAAAAATTAGGACTTCCTTAGAACCTTGTCAAGTGAAATAAAATAACTGCCCAGCTCAACAGCCAGCATGTCATTATCTGTTAGTTCAAGCTGTCATCAGCGGCTGGGGGTGGAAACAGCGGTCATTAGCTGAAAATATGCCAGTAAGCATGCACTTTTCTGTCTGACGGTATTTTACAGCCTCCGAATGTGTAACAATGCCTGCTCTCTCTTGACAGGGGCAAGCTCCACATTAATAATCATCCCTTGGCAGCCAGAGGCTACTGGATAAATACTCATTTAAAGTAATCACTTTATTTCAGCCCTGTAATGACATTAACAAGCTTGGAATATGAGAATTACACAAGTCAGAACAAATAACTGAATATTTCATAGGCAAAAGCGGTAGCAAAGATTCCTCTGAATAACATTGTAATATTCACTCACTATCATTCACAAGTACTTACAGGACTGTGGGAATCACACTATAATGTGAAATGTTTTTTATTCCTTGCATATGGTGCTATCTGTGTGTGTTTACATGTTTCTAATTGTATTTATATGTGAATATGTGTGTTTGTATGAGTGTTTGTGTGTGTGTGTTTGAATATGTTCGGTCGTGTGTTACATGTGTGTGGATGGGGAGTGTTGGATACTTTAGAATTTTAACCAATCCTTAAAAAAGATTCATCACAAATTGGATATGATTTCTTTCTTTGTGTCATTGTAAATATCTGATACAAAAAAAGTCAAAATGATTGTGCAGTTTTGATATTTTACGATTTATTCAATTTAAAAATAAATGAATAACTGGGAAACTGTATTTTCACTTAAAAATCCCCCAGTGAATAATTTTCATCTTTGTCGGGCAGGTCCCAGCCATAATGTGCAGGGATTGAGTTAAAAGTGACAAGGAGATGAGCACACGGCACATTATCTTGACAAAATCAGGCTTAGAAAATTAGCTTGTGCCTGCATTATTAAAATAACAAGGAATATTTCATTCAACTGTGCAAAATAGTCATCCTAATTGTCCACTTTAGCTGATTTCCTTCTGGCTTCACGATCAGTCAATTTATGCTGTTGGTTCTGAGATTCTGGAAATCCCATTAGGGAAAAGTGCAATGGCAGCCCAAAGCACCCTCATTTATTTTAATAACCTGCCAGGAAGACATAAAAATGTTAAAGTTAGAAGTCTGTAACATGACAGTAAACTGACTTGTCAGATCCAGATTAAAAATGTGTTTTAAAGCACTTTTTCCCCCCATGTGCCTCCAAAGGAAAATGAGGAACTAATTGGCAAATTACTTAGTTGGCTGCATTAATATTAACAGCTAAGAGCAACAGTTGAATTGATATGTTTATTTCTGCAATTCACATTATAAGAATCAGGGATTTGAGGCTAATTTATAAAAACTGAAACTGATTTAACTTTGACATTAGTTCATTCAAAAAGTTAAATTTGAAACAAATGTAATCAATTGACATTCAAAATATTAGCTATCACCATTACAGCTCAGCTTCGCTCTCAAGTTGAACGTATTTTTAATAAACTGCTGAAATAAATAACATTTCATTATAGGAAATGTATTTACATTAATATACTTTTGAAATTCATTTATATCATTGAAAATATTGTTCACAACTGTTTGAAGCATTGTTATAGTTTTGAGTTATTTTAATTCAAATTTTTGGACGTACTGCACATAATTCTTGGACTAAAAAAGAAGACAAATTCTGTTCCTACTAGGCTTGCTTCAATGTTCCAATGTTGCTTCTACGACCAACCACTAACACCTAGGTTACTTTACATTTAACTCTAAATTGTGTTTTTTCTTAAAGATTATATTACAGTATCCGAGTCACGCAAATGTAGACTTCTTTTAACAGAACGTCCACCACACAAACTCGCAGGAATCTTGATCTGATTCGATCAAGTTCCAAAGTAGAATTTCCAAATGATGAAAGGAATTCTAACAAATCCAACAGATTAAACCCAAGAGCCATTCTTTAGCCAAAACAAATTACTGTACTTCCAGCATACTGAATATACAGTCACACTATCTGCAGCTACCTTCATTTAATAATAATCCTTGCATTTGATATAGCACACTATCACATAATTGAGAATCCTCACAGAGCTTCACAGAATATACTCTAAAATGAATCAACTTTGTATTTTGTGGGTGAAACACGATAGCCAATTGCACACAGCAGTGTCCCACAAACAGCTATTTTATTTCAACCATAGACATCTCAGTAAATGGAATGCCCTACCAGAAACAGTCAGTAAGACAGAATCCATATTAGCTTTCAAAAGGGAGCTAGATAAATATTTAAAAAGGGGAAAACTTGGGGTATGAGGAAATGGCAGTTAAACAAAACTGAAAGGATTGCTCTTTAAAAGAGTCAATAGAGGCAAATGGGACAAATCGCTTTGTTCTGTGTTGTAAATTTATATTGTTCTATAGTTCTAAGATTAGTGTGGATGGAAAACTCCCTTCAGCCTCCTGATCTCATCTTTCCAAAATAGCAATCCTACCAGCCTCCCATCCAACTGCTTTGTAATGAGTCCAGTGTCTTGGGCTCAATAAGTGTTCCAGACAACCTATTCCAATCATCAATTATCCTCTAGGTAGGTAAAGAAAATTATTTTGATGTCTTTTCCTGAAATTTCTCTTTGTCATTTAAAACCCAAGTCATATTGTTCTACTGTCTAGTTGCATCCTATATTGTTGTTCTGGGTTTACTTTTTCAATCCTATGCATTACAGTTAATTTGCTAGAAGGGAAACATATGTGTTAGCTCTAGGTACTAACTGAGGTAAATTGCTGTTATTTTATTGATTGAGAAATTAATTAATTTATATGAGCTTGTGTTAACAGGCTATATTCTTGTATAGGATACAAGTAAACCTGAGTGAAATTTCTGTCATTGAGTTTCTGTCATTCTGTCATCAACACTGTCATTCATTTGAGTTAACGAGACGCTGCTCTGTGTGAAGGCTGTTACATAAATGCAAGTTGTTAGTGTTGTTGTTGTGATAATGATTCCACACATTATGCCATGTATCAAAATGACCACAGTCTAGAATAACAGATGTTTTCATGAAGAGAGGATCAGTAACTGTTGACTGGGTGTCCAATGTACCAAAGTCATGTCCATCACAATGTAACAGAGGAAGGGAAATATTTAGCAATGATCTGATGTGGTGGTGGCTCGGTCCTCTCCTGGAGCTCACTACCCTTGGGAGTCAGGGAGGGATTTTCCTTCAAATCTTTCTTTCCTCCAATTTTAGCAGGAAATTTATGGATTCTGTTTCTTTTCATTTTCTATAGGAGGGAACTTGCTAGAAGGGCGATTGTAATTCCTTTAAAAAAAATGGGTCACTCAATCCATGATGGTTTGTGGGACACTGCAATGTGCAATTGGCTACCGCGTTTCACCCACAAAATATACAGTCACAATATATTCTATGAAGCACTTTGCGACATCTCAAAGATGTGAGAAAGGTGCTGCATAAAATAAAAGAATTATTATAGCTGTCATCACTAGATTTAAAACAAAAACAAAAGTTGCTGGGGAAACTCAGCAGGTCAGGCAGCATCCATGGAGAAAGGAAAAAGGGTCTACGTTTGGGTCTACAACCCTTCGTCAGAACAGTTCTGATGAAGGGTTGTAGACCCAAAACATTGACTGTTTTTCCTTTCTCCATGGATGCTGCCTGACCTGCTGAGTTTCCCCAGCAACTTTTGTTTTTGTTTCAGATTCCCAGCATCTGTAGTATTTTGTATTTTATCACTAGATTTAATGTGTACATGGATTTTATGAGTCAGTGGTGGGAGGTAGATTTCTCCCAAAGGAATAACAACAACAACAACACAATTATACTTGTATAGCGACTTGATGGGCTACTAGGACTTTTTTTTCACCCTTTCCCATTGCTGTTTGAACCGTTTTAAGACAACACTTAAGAAAAACAGTGCCCCCTGTAAAACTGCTCTAAACCTGAAATATCATTGCTCAAATTAGTAATTGTTTCATTTTTCATGAATTGTTCTGCTGTGTGTCATCCAAAGAATGTGAAAAAAATGCTTGAGATTAAACCTATTACGCTGTCATTGGAAGAGCCTATTAAGAGCAATGTGAGCAAACATATCTTTGCAGAGAAAATCACAGTGGTATTTAAGAATTAAAACCATTGAAAATATTATTTGCCTGTCAAATCAGAAGCAGTTTGTCCCTTGGCAATTTTGACTGGGAACTTTTTTATAGGAAGACTTTTCATACGTTTTAAAACAAAAACACATATAGAAGAGAACTATGAACATGACATATTTAAATGCTTGTGCTCAGCAGGCACTCATTAAATGAAAGAGGGGGGCACTAGTTTATCAGACCACCAATAAACCTCCAAATGGACTGCTCTGCTACATGCTAGGCTACAATCATTGCCTTTGTTGTGTTGTTCCAAATCACAAAGTCCACAAGGCAGGCTCAAAATTCTAATATCATCGTAGTTTGGGCTACAAAATATACAGTCAATATACTTTAGAGTTTATTCTGTGATGCATTCTGAGATGCCTCGAAGACATAATACAGTGCTATATCAATTGCAAGGATTATTATTAATATCTTTGGAAAGATTAGATGAGATGTCTATTTAGGTACTCACATGGTCAATGCCGGTTAAAGTGCCTGCCAGATATTCGGGCGGCCCGCGATCAAAATCCCACTACAAAAAAATTACAGTTCTTTTAAAACACACCATACACACCAGACTAAGTAATGGTAGATAGTGACAGAATGTTGTGTTGGCGCTTGTTGTTGGGCTGCTCTCTTGCGCTTCTCACCTTTGCTGGTTGGGGTTTGCAGTCCAGCAATTCTTTTTTGAATGGGGGATGCCAGGTGGGTGAAAAAAACGGCAGCGCAATTTTAAAGTTGCGCGACTTTACTAGCTGCAAACCGAAGCCTTAGACTCTACTGGCAGCAAACTAGCGAAATACTGCACCTGCGCGACAATGTGGGTTATCGGCTAGCGATATCGGTTTGCTGCTAGTATGACTTTAAAGTCATATGTGCTCGGTTTTTTTCGCCCGCTTGGCGTGCTCCATGTTCGGGGGAGTTGCTGGACTGTAAACCTCAACCATAACATCATGGATTCAAGCGCAGCATCTACCAGTGGGTTGGGGGGTGCGGGAGAGTGGTTTTGACAGTGAGTGCCAATGCAGAGTATTCTGTTGTTATGTTATTATTTATGCATTTACAAATGCTCCACTGCTATTTATCTGGATAAGTTCCTGTTTATCGAATGGGGACTTTTTTTTTGGCGTGCCGGTTGTACGGAAGTGCCAATGCATAGAGTCATGGATAAATGGGCTTCTATTGTATTTTGTTTAGTGGCATGTTTCCCTTAGTTATTCTGTTAGATGTGTCATCATGCTTGGTTCTTGTTTGTTATTTTTATCATTTAGGTGGTTCCTAAGAAAGCTGTCTATATATTCCTCTGAAAGTAAATCTTATTACCAGGAGTTGTATGTTTCTCAACTAACAGTTCTTGAAACAATAAATGGTTTCTATCTGGTACCTTCTGTCAATATTTCTTGGGTTTCTTCAAGTATTATTTGCAACTTGACTTACTGTGGCTGATGCCGAAATGTAAGCAAAACCCTGAGGAGAAATTTCACCTGGAACTAGATTTACTCTATTTATGACCGAGGCATCCAGAATTTGGCAAATTTTGAAATGCAGTCTTAATTTTGAGGTTGCTTTCTGTCATTTTGTGCTCAGCAGGCACCCATTGAATGAAAGAGGGGGGATACTCAACTCACTGAAAAACAACTTCAAAGTTAAGATTGAGTGGAAGAATTTCTCTTCTGCTTTTTTTCCAAATTTCAATTTTCTAAATGGAGCAAATGAATAATAATCATACAGGCAGCTGAAAATTTATTCTAAAATAGTTTAGGTTAGTATACATGCAATGCTGGAGGTGCCTCCTCTCCCTCTCAAAACTCCATCCCAGTCCCACTGATTTGTTCCCTCCCTCACATCATTCAACATCTGTTTCAAAACCTATTTTTGTGACTCCATTTCCAGTCATCTTTTTTCTCCACACCCCCTTGGCTCCTACCTCCAGCATGGGTGCCAAGTCTTTATTGTTAAGTGTTTTACGACGTCCACTTGACATAGAAACATAAATTAGCATTTTATTTATAATAGTTTCTAGCTATGTGAAGTTTTATCAATGTATAAATAGCAGCTGTTTTATATTCCTTATATTGTATAAAAATCCCTGTATTGAAATAATCAAGACTAGAACATTGTAGTCAAGAATATGAACGATACTGAGTAAGTTGGGTTTCTGCACACAATCTGATTTTATCAATATGTTCTAAATGCACTGGAAGGTACTAGAGTCTGATTCAATGAGAGTTGACTATTTCTTTCAAGTTTGTACTTTCTTCTCTGAAGTACCTGTAATTTCTACTCTTCAAAGGGCCAATGTTGTTTGGCATGACTTCTGCATCTATTATGTGAGTTTCCAGTAGAAAGAGATTAAAACAATGTCTTATAGCCTTTTAGTACCTTTCTGTCAGTCACACAACTAATAAACATTCATTTGATTATTTTACAGTTCACGCTCATTTGTATCATCTTTTTCATAACGAGGAACTAGTGAGCTCTAAAATTACTGTCAAGAGAGAAGGAACAGTGATGAGAGAACTTGCTCATTTCTAATGCCTTTTTCAAAACATTTCAAAGAGCTTCACAGGTAATTATTGTTAAGTGTTCTGACTATTGTTTGTAAGCAAATACAGCAGCTATTTGCACTAATAAATTCCCCCAACAAACCAGATTAATAGTCAATGTACCTGGAAGACCAAAAGTAGAGGTGAATGTAACCAACCAATGGGCTCCAGGACTCACCAGTCTCCATATCCTTAGTCTCCATGCGTCATCTGTCTTAGTCACCGTGTGTTAGCCAGGCTAGGTCATTGTGTGTAAGCCTGGCTCAGTCACTTTTTGTCGAACTCGCTCGCAGTCTTCCCTCTGATTCAGAAGCTTATGTATTTTGCCCAACTTTTCACCCTTTCTGGAATTGAAGCTATGGTGCTTCACACAGTGGAAGGAGGCCTCAATGCTGTTTGAATGGTGATGATAATAATCCTTACATTTATTGATGTAAACTGAAAATCAATTCTTTGCTGTTTCTCCATCATCACAAATGACTCATTTATTTTCCTTCCAGAGTATGAATCGCCCCACACGTTGGCAATGAAATCAGCCTGGGAGCTTTACGTGTGTAGCTGCTGCATTCAATATGTGATGGGGATAAATATCTACCATATGAATTAGTATTATAGCTTCATTGAGTCTCTGACCAACGGCCTTCCCAGTTCCTCCCTCTACAGCGGCTGCAGCTAATCCAGAACTCTGTGGCCCATGTCCTCTCTCATTCCAAACTCCATGTCCCCTTCTCCCCCATCCTCACATTACTCCATTGGCTCCCCATCATTGAGAGGATCCAATTCAAGATCCTGGTCCTCACATTTAAAGCCCTCCACAACCTCGCTCCACCACACATACATCTCCACCATCTCCTATCCCTTTACCAACCTACCTGCCTACTCTCTGCTCAGCAGGCTCCGGCCTACTACACGGCCCCCAACCGAGCCTCCCCACCACTGAGAGGCGAGCCTTCAGCTACTCTGCCCTTGACCTCTGGAACTCCATCCCGCAGTCCCTCCGCCTCGGCCCCCTGCTTGACTTCCTTCAAGTCTCGCCTCAAGAGTCTTCTCTTTGATGGGCACATCAGCAACTTCCTAATCGCCCCCCCTTTGCTCCCCCCCACTCCTCAGAACTCAGCTCTGGTCTGAAGCAGTAACTGTCTAGCGCCTTGGGATGTCCTCCTGGTGTAAAAAGTGCTACACTAGTGTAATGTTGTTGTCATCTGCTGTCACTCCAAGGCTTCCAGACAGACATCCAGAAACCAGGTACTGCTTAGTGCTTCTACTCTCATTGCTGTTCCTGGCTCACAGATACTGCAGTTCCCATGAGTAAATCTCAAAGATCGTCTGTCTCCTCCTCACGAAACTCCGCTAACCCCCCATGAAGAATTATCAGTGCATTCACTGGATAATAATAATGCTGGCATTGATCACTGTAAAGTGTAGCGACTGTGTGTTTTGTAGGCCAACTCAGAGGCAATTTTGTTCTCAGTGATGGCCCCTCAAACAGCCACAAGCTAATTTGTCTGTTGGTCAGGACATAGGGTGGAACACCTGCTTTCTCTTCTATCTCTCTAGAATTACAAATGACTCAATAAATATACAGTTCATTCACTTTACAGTATAGTCTGTGAAGCGCTTTGAGATGTGTAAAGCTCGATATCAATTGCAAGGATTATTATATTTGATTACACTCCTCACACTGCCAATAATAATAATACAGTAATCATAACGATCCTTGCATATGAGATAGCGCTTTTCACATCTTACCGACGTCTCAAAGCGCTTCACAGAATATACTGTAAAACAAATTGACTTCATATTTGTGGGCGAAACATGGCATCCAATTGCGCACAGCAGTGTCCTACAAACAGTCGTGGATTGAAATGAACAATTTTTATTATTGTGGGGTTTTTTGCGACGGATTATTATTAGGCGTTTGGAGCAAGGAAACTTGCCCAAGGTTTCGCCCTGACTTGCTTGGATTTGAACACAAGTCTCACGATTGTAAGGTGAGCACTCTAACCCCTGAGCTACAATGAGAGCAGCCTGGGAGCTCTGCATCGGTAGCCACTGCCTTTAATATCTGATGGCAATAAATACCTGCCATACTAAGACACCTTCATACATTTTTGACCAATGTGTCTCCTGCTGTTTTTTCTGACCAACGTGTCTCCTCCCTTCCTACATTCCTTCTCACCCATCTCTCTTTCCTCCCTCTTACACACTCTCATCTCCATGAAGCTAACCACCTGCTGTCTCGACCCCATCCCCACCAACCTACTGCTCACCCAGCTCCATCTCCTCTGCCCACTGCTGGCTGATATCATCAACCAGTCCCTCTCCACCGGATCAGTCCCTGCCCCCCTCAAAACTGCTGCCATCATGCCCCTCCTTAAAAACCCCTCCCTAGATCCCTCAAACCCTACAACAACAACAACAAAATTGTACTTATATAGCGTCTTTCATGTTGGGAGGACGTCCCAAAGCGCTGAACAGTCTGGTCGTGACCCGAGCAGGGGTGGTGTGGGGGGATGGGCGAAGTAGGGGGAAGGGGAAGGAGAGTGGGAGAGGGGCCGAAGAGTTAGTGGGGCAGCCGAAGGCACAGTCGAAGAGGAAGGTCTTGAGACCGGCCTTGAAGGAGGAAAGGGAGGAAGCGAGGCGGAGGCTGGATGGAGTTCGACAGTGTGGGAGCAGAGAGGCTGAAAGTCCAGCTGCCGATGGTTGGGCTCCTCTAGGGCAGAGTGATCACAACATGTTTGTATTTTGTATAAAGTTAGAGAGGGATATAGTTACATCTGAGGCAACTATTTTGAATTTAAATAAGGATAATTTTGTAGGTATGAGGAAAGATTTGGGTAAAATAGACTGGAGAATCAAATTAGGAGGTAAAACGGTAGACCAACAGTGGTAAATATTTAAGGATGTAGTACAGAATTCACATAGGTTGCATATTCCCCTGCGGAATAAGAGTACCGCGGAATAAGAGTACCACAGAGAAAGCCATTCATCCGTGGCTAACTAGAGCAGTTGGAGAAATTTGGGGGGTGGACGCAGAGCAGGCCAGAGTCTGCTAAACGAAGGGTGCAGGCAGGCTGATAGGGAGACAGTAGGTCAGAGAGGTAGGCGGGTGCAAGGCCGTGAATGGCCTTGAAAGTGAGGATAAGGATCTTGAATTCGATCCTCTAGGTGACGGGGAGCCAGTGGAGACGGTCGAGGGTGGGAGTGATGTGATCACGAAGCCTGGTACGGCAGAGTTCTGAATGATCTGCAGCCTGTGAAGGGAGGAACTGGGGAGGCTGACGAGGAGAGAGTTTCCGTAGTCGAGCCTGGAAGTGATAAAGGAAGCCTGGAAGTGATAAAGCCTGGAAGTGGACGAGGGTTTCGGTGGCGTGGCGGGTGAGGTAGTGGTGGAGTCTAGCCACTACCGCCCTATTTCAAACCTACCCTTCCTTTCAAAAGCACTGGAACACATTGTTGCAATCCAACTCCGTGCCCACCTCTCCTCCCACTCTCTCTTCGAACCCCTCCAGTTCGGTGTCTTCCCTGCCCAAAGTACAGAGAATGCGCTTGTGAAAGTCACAAACGATGCACTCTCTATCTGCGACCAGGGTTCCCTCTACCTCCTTATCCTCCTGGACCTGTCGGCTGTGTTCGACACAGTCAACCACACCATCCTCCTCCACTGCCTATCCTATGTCATCCACCTTAGTGGGTCTGCACTCACCTGGTTCGAGTCCTTTCTCACAAACCACCAGCAGTACATCTCCACAAACGGCTTTTCCTCCCGCTCTCACCCAGTTACCTGTGGGGTACCCCAGGGATCCATCCTTAGCCCCCTCCTCTTCCTCATCTATATGCTGCCTCTTGGGGATGTCATCCACAGACATGGGCACACTTCCACATAGATTCATAGATTCATAGAATTTTACGGCACAAAAGGAGGCCATTCGGCCCATCTAGTCTGTGCCGGCTCTTTCAAAAGAGCGATTCAATCCCACTGCCCTGCCCGCTCCCCATAGCCTAATAGACCTGTTCTCCCTAAATAAAGATCTAATTCCCTTTTAAAAGTTGTTATCGAATCAGCCTCCACCACCTTTTCAGCCAATGCATTCCAGATTCGAACAACTCACTGAGTGAAAAAATTTCTCCTCAGCTCCCCTCTACTTCGCCTTGAAACTATTTTAAATCTGTGACCACGAGTCACAGATTCACCCACGAGTGGAAATAGTTTTTCTCTATTTGCCCTGTCGAAACCCCTCATGATCTTATAAACCTCTATTAGGTCTCCCCTCAATCTTCTCTGCTCCAGAGAGAATAACCCTAGGCTATCTAGCCTCTCCTCATAGCTGAAGTCCCTCAATCCTGGCACCATCCTAGTAAATCTTCGCTGCACCCTTTCCAATGCCTTCACATCCTTTCTGTAGTGTGGTGACCAGAATTGAACACAGTATTCCAGCTGAGGCCTCACCAAAGTCTTATAGAGGTTAGTCAGCACTTCCTGACTTTTGTACTCTATACCCCTATTTATAAAGCCTAGTATCCCATATGCCTTCTTAACAGCCTTGTCTACCTGTCCTGCCACCTTCAACGAGTCACTAACACAAATCCCCAGGTCTCTCTGTTCCTTCACACCATTTAAAATTGTACTATCTAGCCTATATTGCCTCCCTTCATTTCTTCTCCCAAAATGCATCACCTCACACTTCTCTGCATTAAACTTCATCTGCCATGTGTCTGCCCACTTTACCAATTTGTCTATATCCTCTTGCAGATGGCTACTATCCTCCTCACTATTTACTATCCTCCCTAACTTAGTGTCATCTGCAAACTTGGAAACTGTACTCCGTACACCCAAGTCCAGATCATTGATGTAGATTACAAACAGCAATGGTCCCAAAACTGATCCCTGTGGCACACCACTGCTCACTTCCCTCCAATCTGAAAAACAGCCGCTCACTACAACTCTCTGCTTTCTGTCTCGCAGCCAGTTGTGGATCCATGCTGCCACTGTCCCTTTTACGCCATGGGCCTTTAATTTCATAATAAGTCTCTCATGTGGCACTTTGTCAAATGCCTTTTGAAAGTCCATGTAAACTACATCAACTGCGGTACCATTATCCACCCATTCCGTTACCTCATCAAAAAATTCTATCAGATTTGTAAGGCAAGATTTGCCTTTAACAAATCCATGTTGACTGTCCTTTATTAGCCTATATCTTTCTAAGTGAAGATCTACCTTGTCCCTGATTATGGACTCTAGAAGTTTGCCCACTACCGACGGTAGACTGACTGGTCTGTAGTTACCAGGCTTGTCCTTCTGCCCCTTTTTATACAAGGGAGTAACATTAGCTATCCTCCAGTCGTCTGGCACGACCCCTGTGTCCAAGGACACCCCTGTGTCCAAGGGTGTCATGTATGCAGATGAAACCCAACTCTATTTCTCCACTTCACATTGCGACCCCCAGTCCCCTGCTGTTCTGCAAGCCTGTCTGTCAGACATCAGGAGCTGGATGAGCGCAAATTTCTTGCAGCTGAATGTTGACAAGACGGAAGCCATACTCTTTTGCTTTCGTCAACGTCTCCATTCACATGGCTCTCACCTCCTCCACCTTCCCGGTCTGCCCCTAAAACTCTCTGAACCTGTGTGCAACCTTGGCATCAAGTGCGATCCCCAACTGTCCTTCATCTCTCAAGTCCAGTCCCTCACCAGCACCGACTTCTTCCACGTCTGACGGATCGCCCATCTCTGGCAATACCTCACCACAAAAGCCTCTGAAACACTGGTCCATGCCTTCGTCACTTCACGTTGGACTATTCCTTGCTGGTCTCCCCTCCACCACAATCCATAAAATCCAACTCATTCAAAATTTTGCTGCCCGCATACTCACTCGCACCAAACTTCACTCCCCCATTACCCCAGTCCTTGCCAGACATCACTGGCTCCCTTTCCCAGAAAGGATCGACTTCAAGATCCTCACACTTGTCTTCAAATCCCTCCATTCCTCTGCACATCCCTACCTCTCTGACTTCCTCTCTCCTAAAACCAGCTCCCGTTGCCTTCGCTCCACCGGGTCTGGCATCCTCCATGTCCCCTGAATCCTCCACTCCACCCTCGGCAGCCGTGCCTTCCGCCACTATGCCCCGAGGCTCTGGAATTCCCTTCCTCACTACTTTCGCCTCGCCCCCTCTTTTCTGAGTTTCAGGTACCAGGTGAAGAACGTTTTCATCAACTGCGCCTTTGGTCACCTTTCTACCTCTGCCCCTGGCTTGGTCCCGGGATCCGCTATTGTGAAGCACTCTGAGACGCCGTCCTGCATGGAGGGCGCTTTATAAATCGAAGTTGTTGTTGTTGTTGTTCCCACATTGCCTACCCGTCCTATAAACTGAAAACCCTGGGATATTTAACTCCCACTCTAGAGCTCCCTGTAACCATGTTTCAGAGATGGTTAGATCATACTCATATGTGTCTATTTGTGCCTTTAATTTACCAGTTTTATTCCGAATGCTTCACGCATTCAGATATAAAGTTTTTAAGTTCCAACCTGAACTGCCTGGATTCGAAACAAAGGTCTCATGTTTGTGAGGGGAGTGCTCTAACTACTGAGCTACAGAACTCCAGAATGACTCTTCCAGGCTGACACTCAGTAACTGAGCCAGGTTGAAGAACATTGAATGAGCCAGGAAGGCACGCAGTGACTGTGCTAGATTGACACACAGTAACTGTACCATATTGACACACAGCGACTCTGCCAGTGTAGCTCTCCTGGATTGGTGGTTTGAACATTAACAAAAAATTAATTTGTATGGTGCTTTTCACGTCAGAAGAACTTCCAAGGAGCTGAACAGTCCAGGATTCATACCCAAGTTGCCGGCTGGAGTTAAGAGTGGTGGGGGGAACAGGGACTGGGATTGGGATGATGACTGAAGGTATAGTTGAAGAGGAAATTCTTCAGATGGTTCTCGATGGAGGCAAAGGAGGGGATGAGGTGAAGGGGCTCAAGGATGAAATTCTGTAGTGTGGGCACAGAAAGGTTGATGACTTGACCTCCGATAGTGGAGTATAACGACGGGTGACGTGACGACTTAAAAATCTCCCACAATCACGTATCTTAAGTGTCAGCCTGGCTCAGTCACTATGTGTCAGTCAGGCTCCATCATTGTGTACAAGCCTGGCTCAGTCGCTCGCTATCTTGCCTCTTACAAGTCTGTATATTTGCACCCTACATTGGGGATTTTCAGCTCATAGTATGTTCCAATTTTTTCCATCCTGTCCATCATTTTTGAATCGATCTCTGGTTGTACTGTTGGTTAGTTGATCTCTCACCTAGTGTGTTTTGCAAGATGGTTGTTATGCAAAAATACACCTCCCTCTCCAGGTGCAAACCATGTTTCATACTGCTGTTTCACATTTGTCAATGTGTGGGACGATTCACACTATGGAAGCAAAATCAATTAATCATTTGTGATGATGAAGAGACAGCAGAGAATGGACGTGTTCCAACCTGTGTCCTGGGCAACAGACAAAATCACTCATGGCTAATTCAGGGGACATCACTGAGTAGTGATGAGGTCTTGTCATGTTGGCCAAATTATGGCCAACATGACAAGACCTCATCACTACAGTTTACAGCAATAAATGCAAGGATTATTATGACCATTATGCGTACAACATTGTGGCCTCCTCCACTGTGTAAAACACCATAGATATAAACTAATTACACTTACATTGAATACAGGGATATTATACATTGCAAGAAACTCCCTTCCCTTTTCTCACAGGGATTGTTAAGCTTTCATCTTAAGGATGGTGTCTTTGTCAATGAGAAGCTTACTGTCCCACAGCATAGCATTGGGGAGTCAGACTGTAGCTGAAAATCTCCAACCTGGGACTTGAACTCACAACCCTCTGAATCAGAGGGAAGACTGCGAGGGAGGTTGACACACAGCGACTGAGACTAACTGACACACAGCGACTCAGCCAGGCTGACACACAGTGGTTTAGCCAATTGATGATGGATTAAAGAAACTGGTGAGCCCTACAGCCCATTGGTTAGTGCACTCACCTCTCAATCGAGAGACCTGGGTTCAATTCCAGATAGGATGAAAACTTGGGCAAGTATGCTTTCTCCAAATTCCTAATAACAATATCTTAAAACATAATCAGTCAATTTAAAATAATAATTTGGTCACTCAATTCACGACTGCTTGTGGGACACTGCTGTGCACAATTGGCTGCACCATTTTGCACATAAATATACAGTCATATTCACCTTACAACATATTCTCTGAAGCACATCTCTTTCTCTCTCTCTCTCTCTCTCTTTCACACACACAATCAGTCAGTCTGGCATCTCAATAGCTCAAAACCCAACCCCCATCCACTCCTCTCATTTTCCATCTAAATTAATCAACTCACCCCCTCTTTCTCTCTTTGTCCCCTCCTCTCCCCCACCCACTCCTCTCTCTTTCTACCCCCACTCGACTCTTTCCCTCTCTTCCCCCCACCCCACTCTATCATCCTCTCTCTCTCCCTGCCTATCTCTCAAACCCAGAAGTGCACTACGGGCAGAATTCAGAGGTAATTGTACTGTTCTCTCCAGCGACAATCAACTCATTAAATGCGCCACAAATAGCAGCGCCACCTTCAGGCACTAGTAGCAGCATTCCAAAATACTGATACGAGGGGAAAAAAATGCTCCACTGTGATTGTGCCAGTTAAGATCCAGTTAATCGAATGGGGATCTTTTTTTTGACGTGCTGGTTATACGGAAGTTACGGTTGATCGGGTCAGGATAAATGGGCTTTTGCTGCATTATGTTAGATGGAAGTAAGGCAAGTGCTCTAACCACTGAGCTACAGAACCCCTGACCTATAAACACAGCCTGATATCCTCTGCAACTCATTCACAGTGGATTAGCCTGGCACAGTTAATGTGAGTCAACCTGGATCAATCACAGTGTGTCTGTTGGGTCAGTCACCTAAAATGGAATTTTAGATGTGCAAGTGTGGGAGATTTGCAAGGCTGGGCGCATTGAGCCACACACCCTGTTCTATGCAAATACTCAGATATTTAGATTGTTGGTAAGATACGTACTGAACCAGAGCAGAGTTCCTAATATCCAGACTTGACTTCACTGACTCCCTGCTCACCAGACTTCCCAACTCTTGCATTCACAAGCCACAGATTATTCAGAACTCTTTGACTGTGCTGTTTGTCATTTCCCAACACGTTTGCCAACAAAAACGTGCACTTAGATGGTGTCTTGCCAAGCAGCGTTGTATCTTGGAGCACTGAAGAGTGGTGTAGCCTTACTCCTCAGTGCTCTTAGCCTTACCAGTGACGGCCCCTCAAACAGCCACAAGTGAATTTATCTATTCGCCAGGACACAGGATGCCTTCTCTTCTATCTCTCTATCATTACAAATGACTTAATAAATATACAGCCAATTCATTTTACAGTATAATCTGTGAAGTGCTTTGAGACGTGAAAAGCATTACAACAACAACAGCTTTGATCTATATAGTGCCCTCCACGCCTCTCAGAGTGCTTCACAACAACGGATCCTGGGACAGAGCCAAGGGTAGGCGTAGAAAGATGACCAAAGGCACGGTCGAAGAGAAAGGTCTTCAGCTGGGACTTGAAACTGGGAAAAGAGTGGGCGAGGTGAAGGGAGTGAAGAAGGGAATTCCAGAGGCTCGGGGCATAGTGCCTGACGGCATGGCTGCTGAGGGTGGAGCGGAGGATTCGGGGGACATGGAGTTGGCCAGACCCGATGGCGAAGGCAACAGGTGCCGGTTTGAGGAGAGAGGAGGTCAGAGAGGTAGGGATATGCAGAGAAGTGGAGGGGTTTGAAGACAAGGATGAGAATCTTGAAATTGATCCTCTCTGGGATAGGGAGCCAGTGAAGTCTGGCAAGGACTGGGGTAATGAGGGAGCAAAGTTTGGTGTGTGTGAGAACATAGGCGGCAGAGTTATGAATCAGCTGAACTCTGTGAATTGTGGAGGAGGGGAGATATAGATAGGCTAGGGGAGTGGGCAAGTAGGTGGCAGATGGAATTCAATGTTAGTAAGTGTGAAATTATTCACCTAGGTAGCAAGAATAAAAGAATAGATTATAGAGGGGGAGAAGTTAGATAGTGTTAGTGTTCAAAGGTATTTGGGTGTCCTTGTACACCTGTCCCAAAATGTTAGTTTGCAGGTGCAGCAAGCAACTAAGAATGGTATGCTAGCGTTCATTTCAAAAGGTTTAGAGTACAAAAGTAGGGAAGTCTTGCTGCAACTGTATAGGGCTTTGGTGAGACTGCAATATTGTGTGCAGTTTTGGTCTCCTTATTTAAAAAAAGGACATACTTGCCTTAGAGGGAGTGCAGCGTAGATTCACTAGGTTAGTTCCTGGGATGAGGGGACTGACCTATGAGGATAGGTTGAATAAACTAGTGCTGTATTCTCTAGAGTACAGAAGAATTAGGGGGGATCTTATTGAAACATATAAGATTCTTAAAGGGCTAGATAAAGTAGCACTGTTTCCCCTGGTAGGAGAATCTATAACCAGGGTTCACAGTCTTAAAATTAAGGGTCAGCCTTTTAGAACAGAGTTGAGGAAACATTTCTTCACTCAGAGGGTAGTGAATTTATGGAATTCACTACCCCAGAAGGCTGTAGATGCTCAGTCCTTGAACATTTTCAAGGCTGAGACTGATAGATTTTTGAAAAATAGAGGGATTAGGGGATATGGGGATAGGGCAGGGAATCAGAGTTAGGTGAGAAGATCAGCCATGATCTTATTGAATGGTGGAGCAGGCTCGAAGAGCTGAATGGCCTACTCCTGCTCCTAATTCTTGTACTCTGTTGTTCTTATGACCGGCGAGGAAGGCATTGGAATACTCCAGCCAAGAGGTGACAAAGGGGTGGACCAGGGTTTCAGAGGCTTTTGTGGTGAAGTATTGCCGGAGACAAGCAATCCGTCGGAGGTGGAAGAAGGCGGTGCTGGTAAGGGACCGGATGTGAGAGAGGAAGGACAGTTGGGGGTCGAACCTGACGCCAAGGTTGCGCACAGATTCAGAGAGTTTTAGGGGCAGACCGGGAAGGTGGAGGAGGTGAGAGCCATGTGAATGGAGACATTGACAAGAGCCAAAGAGTATTCTCAACATTCAGCTGTATCAAAAGCAAGGATTATTATTATATTTGATTACACTACTTACATTGCCAATAATAATAATAATAATGATCTTTGCATTTGATACAGCGCTTTTCACATCTGGCCGACGTCTCAAAGCGCTTCACAGAATCTACTGTAAAGTGAATTGACTTCATATTTGTGGGTGAATCACGGCAGCCAATTGTGCACAGCAGTGTCCCACAACAGTTGTGGATTGCAATAACCAATTTTTATTATTGTGTATTGTTTTGCAACAGAGTATTATTAGGTGTGTCGAGTAAGGAAACTTGCCCAAGGTTTCGCTCTGACCTGCTTGGATTCGAACACAGTTTCCCACAATTGTAAGGCGAGTGCTCTAACCCCTGAGCTACAATGAGAGCAGCCTGGGAGCTTTGCATGGGTAGCTGCTGCCTTCAGTTTCTGATGGCAATAAATACTTGCCATATTGAGACACCTTCATATATTTTCTGACCAATGTGTTGCCTGCCATCTTTGCAAGGCTTCCAGAGTTCCAGAAACCATGGAACAACTAGTAATGATTGTGTCAGTGCTGTTCCTGGACACATCCTCACCCCAAGCTCAGGTCCTGCCCGCTGACTGTTCAGCGCCTTGGGACATCTTCCCAACGTGAAAGGCGCTCTAGAAATGTAATTTTATTGTTGTTGCTGTTGTGCATTGTTTGGGCGAAAGGTCACATGCAATTGCATCTGACGAACAGTTGTGGATTGAATGAACACTCTCGCACTCACACTCTATCTCTATCTTTCACTCACTCTCAGAAAAACCAAGACCTGACTGATTATAAGATGAATGCTATGTATTTATTGACTTCCACCCTGTTTTTCAGGGAAGTGAGTTACAACCTCCATTAGGCAGATGGCTGAGACGTTGACAGTTTCTTCCTTTCTCCTCGGCTGGTGACAGTCAGCTCCCTATTCCTCTGCTTGACCATTTCTTTGCTGTCACCTTGCAACAGATCGCATGTCCAAAGCACCTTGCATAAATTCTCTGTGTTTGGAGCCACAAATCCATGCACACTCCTTCCAGCTGTCCACAATCCATAGCTGCATGCATGGCATCTGCATGGAAAGTCAATACAGTGTTGTTCACACCATGTGGAAGCCTCAGAACTTAACGGGGTGGTGAGAAAGAAGCTTTAAGATTTACTCACTAGATCTGAAATGATGTTGTCCATGAGCCAGGAATGGCACAGAGAGAATGATCATTAAGCGGTACATGGTTTCTGGAAGTCTGGAAACCTTGCAAAGGCAGCAGGAGACATGATGGTCAGAGACTGTATGAAGATGTCTTGATATGGCAGGTATTTATCCCTCTCACATATGGAAGGCAGCAGCTCCCCATGCAAAGCTCCCAGGCTGCTTTCATTATCAATGTGAGGGGTGGTTCACGCTCTATAAGCAAAAATTTGGGGTGATGGAGAGAGAGGAGAAAAGAGGTGCTTCACCCTGTGTCCAGGCCAACAGACATAATTGCTCACAGCTGTTTGATGGGATGTTGCTGGCTGTATTTTGAGAGCCACTGAGCAACAGAACTCCAGAATGACTGTTCCAGGCTGACACACATTAACTGAGCCAGGATGAAGAATATTGACTGAGACAGGAAGGCACACAGTGACTGTGCCAAGTTGACACACAGTGACTGTTCCATATTGACACACAGCGACTCAGCCAGTGTATCTCTCCTAGACTGGTGCTTTGAACATTAACAAAAAATTGGTACAAAAATTTATTTTCATGTCAGAAGAACATTCCAAGGAGCTGAACAGTCCAGGATTGATACCTAAGTTGCAGGCTGGAGTTAAGAGTAGTGGGGGTAACAGGGACTAGGCCTGGGATGATGACTGAAGCTATTGTTAAAATTCTTCAGGAAATTCTTCAGATGGTTCTCGATGGAGGCAAAGAAAGGGACGAGGTGAAGGGGCTCAAGGATGAAATTCTGTAGTGGTAGGGCAGAACGGTTGATGACTTAGAAACCTCCCACAATCATGTATCTTAAGTGTCAGCCTGGCTCAGTCACTGTGTGTCAGTCAGGCTCCATCATTGTGTACAAGCCTGGCTCAGTCGCTCGCTATCTTGCCTCTTAGACGTTTGTGTGTTTGGACCCCACATTGGGGATTTTCAGCTCACAGTATGTTCCATTTTCTTCCTTTCTGTCCTTCATTCTTGAATTGATCTCTGGTTATACGGTTGGTTAGGTGATCTCTCACCTAGTGTCTTTTGCAAGATGGTTCTTTTGTAAAAATACACCTCCCTCTCCAGGTGCAGACTATGTTTCACACTGCTGTTTTACATTTGCCAATGTGTGGGACTATTCACACTGTGGAAGCAAAATCAATTAGTCATTTGTTATGATGGAGAGACAGCAGAGAATGGCGGTATTCCACCCTGTGTCCAGGCATCAGACACTCGTGGCTGTTGGAGGGACATTACTGAGCATAATTTGGTTGCTACGTTGGCTCACAACAAAACCAAGTCACTACAGTTTATAGCAATAAAGGCAAGGATTATTATGACCATCATACGAACAGCATTGAGGCCTCCTTGCACTGTATGAAGCACCATAGATATAAATATAAATTAATTACACTAACATTGAATACAATGATATTATACATTGCAAGAAACTCAATGAGGTGCTCACTACTCCACAACACAGCATTGGAGAGTCAGACTGCAGTTGAATATCCCCAACCTGGGGCTCAACCATACATCCTTCTGAATCAGAGGGTAGACTGCGAGGGTGGTGACACACAGTGACTGAGCCAGGCTGACACACAGTGACTGAGTCAGGCTGACACACAGTGATTTAGCCAAGTGGTGCAGAGAGACTAAGGACTAAGGAAACTGGTGTGTCCTATAGCCCATTGGTTAGTACACTCACCTTGCAAGTGCGAGACTTGGGTTCAATTCCAGATAGAATGAAAACTTGCGCAAGTATGCTTTCTCGAAATTCCTAATAATAATCCCTTGAAAAAAAATTGGTCAATTTAAAATAATAATTTGGTCACGACTGTTTGTGGGTCACTGCTGTGCACAATTGGCTGCACCATTTTGCGCACAAACATACTGTCATATTCACATTGCAGTATATTCTTTGAAGCACACCGAGATGACTACAAAATGTGAAAAGCGATATAAGAAATGAAAGGATTTTTATTCTTATTATTATGAATAACGAAGCCTGAAACACAGAAATTGAGCCAGGCAACTGAGCATGGCAGACAACAACAACAACAAAATTACACTTATATAGCGCCTTTCACATTGAGAGTATGTCCCAAAGTGCTGAACAGTCTGGTCGGGATCCGAGCGGTGGAGTGGGGGGGGGGAGGTAGAGTCGAGGTAGGGGCAAGTGGAAGGAGAGTGGGAGGGGGGGAAGAATTGGGGGGCAGTCAAAGGCGCAGTTGATGAGGAAATTCTTGAGACCGGCCTTGAAGGAAGAAAGGGAGGAAGCAAAGCAGACAGGCTGCGGGATCGAGTTCCACAGTGTGGGAGCAGAGAGTCTGAAAGCCCGGCCACCGATGGTTGGGCGGTTAGGGCGGTGGATGTGGAGCAAGCCTGAGTCTGCTGAACGGAGGTTGCGGGCAGGCTGAAAGGGTGACAGCAGGTCAGAGAGATAGGTGGGGCAAGGCCGTGAATGGCCTTGAAAGTGAGGACGAGGATCTTGAATTCGATCCTCTGAGGGAAGGGGAGCCAGTGGAGATGGGCATGGATGGGAATGATGTGGTCGCGATGCCTGGTACGGGAGAGTACACAAGCTGCAGAATTCTGAATGATCTGCAGCCTGTGAAGGAGGAGCTGGGAAAGCTGACGAGGAGAGAGTTCCGATAGTCGAGCCTGGAAATGAAAAAGGCATGGATGAGGATTTCAGCGGCATGGGGGGTGAGGTAATGGCGGAGTCTGGCAATATTGTGGAGGTGGTGAAAGGCTGTACCAGTCATGCAGTGGATGTGGGGGAGGAAGGATAGTGCTGGGTCGAACAAGATGTCCAGATTCCTGATTGGCTAGTAGTCCTGGAATCGAGGGTGGATGTGGAGAGGTAGAGTTGGGTGTCATCCGCATACATGTGGAAATTTATCCCATGTCTGCGGATGATGTCGCCTAGGAGGAGAGTGTATAGGGTGAAGAGCAGGTGGCCAAGGACGGAGCCCTGGGGATCGCTGCATGTGACTGTACGGGGGCGGGAGGAAAAACTGTTGGAGGAGAGAAAGTGAAGGCAGTGGGAGAGATAGGATTGGAACCATTTGAGGACAGAGCCTTGCTGGTTGAGGAGGGAGGAGAGGCAGTGGAGGAGGATTGCGTGATCCACGGTATCAAAGGCGGCAGATAGGTTGAGGAGGATGAGGAGGCTGAGGGAGCCCTGATCACAGATGGTCAGGATGTCGTTTGTGACCTTGACCAGAGCAGTTTCCATGCTGTGGGAGGCATGGAAACTCGATTGGAGGGCTTTGAGGAGTGAATTCTTCGTGAGAACAGAGAGGAGCTGGGAGGCAACCACTCTTTCAAGGACCTTGGAAGGGAAGGGGAGGTTGGAGATGGATCGGTAGCTTGATAGTTGTGACGCATCGAGGGAAGGCTTTTTTAGGATGGGGTGATGGTGGTGGTTTTGAAGGGAGTGAGAATGGTACCGAATGAGAGGGACAGGTTGATGGTTTCAGTGATTAGAGGGGCTAGAGGGTGGAGCTGGGTGGTAAGGAGAGGGGTGAGGATGGGATCTAGGGAGCAGGTGGTAAGCTTCATTGAGGAAATGGTCTTAATGACGGAGGATGGGGAGATGGGGTCGAAGGTGTGGAAGGAGGGATGGGAGGAGAGAGGGTGTTGAGGAGAGGATCTGTGAGGTGAAGCGGGGTGGACAGAGGAGATGGTTGGTGGTGGAAAAGAGAAGCCGGGGCTTGCCCTTCGCCTCCAGGATTATCTTGGAGTAGAAGGACAGTTTGCAGAGGATAGGGCGGAGCAGTACGATGATGTGAGGTCCAGCCAGATGTTCCGGTGGACCGTTAGGCCGGATTTGAGCCAGGTGTGTTCAGTGGCCCACACCTGGCCTTTGAGAGAACGAAGGTGGATGGTGAACCAGGGTGAGGTTCAGGAGCAGGAGGCAGTTCAGGAAGTGAGGGGGGCAAGAGTGTTGAATGTGGTGGAGAGGGGTTGTTGAGCAGGGTGAGTGTGGAGGATGGGCTCGTGCAGGAGGTAGGCCAAAGGGAGAGGAGTTCAGAGGACTCCAAGGCAGCAGAGAGAGTTTGTCGGGGGATCTTCTTCCATGGGTGGTAGAAGATGGTGGTAGGTTTGGGGATAGAGGGGAGAGGGTTAGAGGAGTGACTGGAGAAATGTCAGGAGTCACTGACATTTAGTGGCTGAACCAGGATGACCAAGCAATGGAGCCACATTGATACATAATAACTGAGACAGGCAAACACACAGTCAGGTGACCCAAGGAGCCTAAGGCCTAAGGAGATTTAGTGGTTAGAGGACTCACCTTATAAGCAAGAGACCGGGTTCATAGAATCATAGAATCTTATGGCACAAAAGGAGGCTCGGCCCATCGAGTCTGTGCCGGCTCTTTAAAAAGAGCAATTTAATCCCACTCACCAGCAGGGCTGTAGTCGAGTCCTCCTCATCCGAGTCCCTGTTGTCCGAGTCCGAGTCCCTGCCACTATTTAATGTCCAAGTCTGAGTCCCTGGTGTCTGAGTCCGAGTCCCTGCCACGTTTTAATGTTTGAGTCCGAGTCCTCAATATCCGAGTCCGAGTCCTCCATGTAAAAATTCACGCCCATCACCAACTTATACATACTAGAATTTCAGTCTTATACCTTTTTTGATGTATATTGCTTGCTATGCTTTGTTTACAAGGGTTGCTTTCTTAGTTCATGGCTTTATGCAATAAATTGACTCATTATCCCGAAGTGCAAGTGCTTAATGGTTTGATTCAAGAACAAATTAAAATTCTATTTTTAGTCCCTGAAGTACAAGGAATATTAACTTCTCAAGTCGTCAGTCACTTGTCTGATAAAGCCATTGCACTGATATTCACTGAAATGAAGATTCACAAAATGCTAAGACAGTGGTATGCGTTCATTAATTTAAGGAAGGTAACGCGGTCGGGCATGAAAAACAAGTGTCCAGAAAGTTGATGTTAATCCTCTCCAAACATGCAGTTAAGCAATAGTTCCGTAGTAACCTGTGCCTTATTAAATTTGTCTTTCGAAGTGCTTCAAATTGATAACTTTGCCTAACTAAAAAATTCTAGCTCAAACGTATGACTGCAATTTAGAGACTTTGCAGTTTAAAGCTGACTTGGAACTAGTAACTTGGCTGGCTTGTGGTATACGCTTTTATTCAAACTGGTGGACGAGAATTCAGTGAATTCCTCTTACGAGTCCCCTACATTTGTTTGTTTTCTAATTCTGTTCTCCTTTCCTTTCTGTCCGTCACTCTGCTCCCTGTCTTATCTCTCCCACTGACTCCCACTGACTCTTATCTGTCTCCCTTCCTCTGTCTGAAGCAGATTTATAAAGTCAACCCAGAATGTATCCGACTGTGGGCAAACTTTAAGGACCAGTAGTCGAGTCTAACCTTTAATTTGGAGAGGAAAGGATTCACATGGCACAGGCATGATAATAATAATAATAATCATAAGAAGAATCCTTGCATTTGATATAGCGCTTTTCACGTCTTCTAGATGTCTTGCGATGGTGTTAATGGCCTCCTTCTTTGTTGTACAATTCTATGATCACGAAATCCATCTAGATTTACAAATCTAAACCTTGTTTGGCAAATCTATTTGAAAAGGCCTACCTGGCACAATTTTCCTGGAAATGCACGTAGATTATAGATTCATAGATTCATAGAATTTTACGGCACAAAAGGAGGCCATTTGGCCCATCTAGTCTGTGCCGGCTCTTTGAAAAGAGCGATTCAATCCCACTGCCCTGCCCGCTCCCCATAGCCTAATAGACCTGTTCTCCCTAAATAAAGATCTAATTCCCTTTTAAAAGTTGTTATCGATGTATGAACCCGAATTGAAGACAGAAGGATTGAGTTGGCTTTTGTGCGTTTGTATGCGTGTATGTATACGTCTCTCCCTGTCTCTCTCTTCCCCAACCCCCATTTGTGTCGAGGAGAGAGATTAAAATTTTTGTTCCAAATAAAAAGTCTAGCTGCAGATTGCTTGCCTAGGCTTGTACTTGTATATATTGGTGTGTGACCGAGCGCTCATGAATGCTGCTGATCCAAGTATGAGTCAGTGCATTGCGCACAAAGAAGAAAATTGCAGGGATGGATGCAGGACTCGAGTCCTGGACTCGGACTCGAGACCGGTCTCGAGTCCTCATTTCAAAGATAGTAGAACGTTTTGCGGCGCTCGCGCTCTACTTTTTATGCGTATCTCTATGGGGCTAGATTTTTGTCTCCGTATCTATTTCTACTATATAGACCTAAGATCTACCCCCAGTAAAGCCAATTTCAGCACATAGCGGTATATTATATGTGAGACTTCCACCTGTGTTGGAGGAGAGCGACAACTCCTCCAACCAGATGGATTTTTCTGTAGACTGAGGCCTACCCAACATAGTTCAGAAAATAGTCTTTATTAGATTAAATCTTCAAGACAATTAACATGATAAAATTTATTGTGATTCATGAGTAACACGTTACGACAAAAGTGCACACAAACACTTAATTTATTGTATAGTCTAATCATAAATGAGTACGAAACTTACTTTACTTTATGACGTCGTTGCAGATGGCGTGTGAAATTCGATGTGGTGCCACACGTTTCAGTTACAACACATTTGCAAAACTTACATTTTGCGAGATGTTTGTTCCCCCCTATTGTTGTGAATTCCTTATGATCTGTGTACTCGTACCGAATCACTTGGGACACAACAGACATGGTGATGCTCATACACACCGGGCAGGTAAGAATCAGGGAAGTTTCAGTGTGTAGCACATGATATAAGCGTAGTACGATAGTCCTTGTACAGTTAGTACACAAGACAATGTACAAAAAAATACTCACAGAGTCTCAGCAGAAATCAGTGTTACTACTCACACAATGGAACTGAAACACATGGCAATCTAGGGCAGTGAATTGAAACGCGTCACTTTTTAAAGGGCTTTTTTCATTGGTAGAAAATTTACATGTGATAGATAGGAAGTAGTATCCCACATGGGATACTGCGTCACAGTTCATTCACGTGAAACTTTCGCTGCGAGATTTCCGGTAGGTCAGCCAGTGTAGTATTTAGGCGAACTACAGAAAATCCTGCAGCTCGGCTCATACCTGCCGGACTCGTGGCGGTCTCGAAGCCTGAGTCCTCGAGTCCCTGCTGTCGAGTCCGAGTCCGAGTCCTGCACAGCCGAGTCCGAATCCGAGTCCGAGTCCTTCAAATGAGGACTCGAGACCGGTCTCGAGTCCGAGTCCAGGACTCAAGTCCTACAGTCCTGCTCATCAGCTCTCTCCCCATAACCTCGCAAACTTGTTCTCCCCAAATAAATGTCTACCTCTCAGTTCAGTTACAGACCAGGCAAAAATTTGGGCAAGTTTCCTTACTCCACAAATTTAATAATAATCCAGGACATGTTCTCAATGTAAAAGGCGTTATACAAATGTAATTTTGTTGAGGTTGTTGTTGACAAATATTTGGCCATTTCAATCCATGACTGTTTCTGTGACATTGCTGTACACAATTAAGTTACCGGGTTTCACCCTCAAGAGCAGTATCAAATTTGCCCACAAATACACAGTCAATTCACTTTACAGTATATTCCTTGAAGCACTTTGAGACATCTAGAAGAAGGAAAAAGTGCTATATCAAAATACAAGCATTATTATTCTTATAATTTCACCTTATAGGGCCTGGGTGACTGGAAACTTCCTGCAGCTGAATATGGATAAGATGGACACTGTCTTCCCTGGCTTCTGATACTATTTTCACTGCTGTGCATCTGAGCTCCTCAACCTCGTTGGGTTCTTCATCAAACTCGCCAAATCAGTGTGCATTCCAGTCTTCCAGTTCAACCCCCAGCTGTAGTTTATTCTCTACAAAAGTCTGTGACCAGGACTACCTTCATCAACCTCTACCACATAGCGTACCTCAAACTGTACCTTATCCCAAAGACAATCAAAACCCTAATACTTGCGTTTGTCATCTCCAGCCTGAATTACTTTGCTGGTATCCCAAGGGCCACTATTCAAAAAATCCAGCTCAATCAGAAATCTGCTGCCCACATACGTACATGGTTGAAACTCCATGCCCACATTTCAAGAGTTGTGGTCAACCTCCACTGGATCTCCATCACCTAACGGATCAACTTGAAGATGCTCACATTCATGTTTAAATCCACTTACTCCCTGGCACCTCCCTGCTTCTCCAACCATCTCACTCCCCAATCCATCAACTGGTGCTCCCACTCTATCAGCACCAATTTCCTGCTCATTCCTCGCACCTTCTGCTCCATTATCAGAGGACACACATTCACTCACGCAACCCTGTATGTGGAACATTCTACCTCTCTCCCACCACCACCATGGCTTGGAATAAGCCTATACCACTCTTCAGTGCTCTGAGATACAACCCTACATGGAAGACTCTATCTAAGTGCAAGTTTTTGTTGGCAAAAGTGTTTGGGGTTGGGAAATCAGAAAAGGCACAGTCAAAGAGTTCTGAAGAATCTGCAGCTTGTGAATGGAAGAGTTGGGAAGTCTGGTGAGGAGGGAGTTAATGATGTCAAGTTTGGATGTCACCAATTCTGCTCTGCCTTGTGCGTGTCTCACCAACAATCTCAATATCTGAGTGTTTGCACATAGAAGAGGGTGTACTAGACTTGTTCACCTCAAAGATGTAATGTTATGCCCAGTGACGGTGCATCAAACAACAACAAGCAAATGTGTCTATTGGCCGGAACACAGGGTGGAACACCTGCCTTCCCTTCTATCTCTCTATCATCACAAATAACTCACTTTATAGTATATTTTGTGAAGCGGTTTGAGACATGAAAAGCGCTACATCAAATGCAAGGATGACTATTATTATTATTGTATTTGATTACAGAGTGTGAAACACCTCTCACGTTGGCCAAGAAAGCAGCCTGGGAGCTTTGCATGTGTAGCCACTGCCTTCAGTACGTATTTCCAGAAACCAGAACCATGTGCAATTGGTAATGATTCTCTCTGTGCTGTTCCTGCACACGCCCCTACTGCATGCTCGGGTCCTGACCACTGACTGTTCAGCGCATTGGGATGTCCTCCCGACATGAAAGGCGCTCTATAAATGTAATTGTATTGTTTTTGTGAATTGTTTGGGTGAAATGTAACATCTACTTGCGTCCCACAAACATCTGTGGATTGAGTGAACATTCTCGCACTGACACTCTATCTTTCTATCTTTTACTCACTCTCAAAAAAAACAAGACTGATCATAAGATGAATGCTATGTATTTATTGAATTCCACCCTGTTGTTCAGCGAGGTGAGTTACAAACTACATTAGGGAGGTGGCTGAGACATTGACAGTTTCTTCCTTTCTCCTCGACTGGTGACAGTCAGCTCTCTATTCCACTGCTTCACTGTTTCCTTGCAGTTTCCCTGGAACAGATCCCATGACCATAGCAGCTTGTTCTAATTCTCTGTGTTCGGAGGCACGAATCCACGCACACTCCTTCCAGGAGTTCACAATCCTTACCGTGCTCTGCTCCCCCACTATCAGCACAGAAAGTTATACAGCATCATTAACACCATGTGTAAGCCTCAAATCTTCACAGGGTGGGGAGAGACAACCATTAAGATTTATTCACCACCACCGAAAGTATTGCGTCTGTGAACCAGGAACAGCACAGAGGGAAGGATCACTAAGCGGTAAATGGTTTCTGGAAGTCTGGAAACCTTGCAAAGGCAGCAGGAGACACGGTGGTCAGAGACTGTGTGATGGTGTCACGATATGGCAGGTATTTATCCCTCACACATACTGAAGGCAGTGGCCACCCATGCAAAGCTCCCAGGCTGCTTTCATTGTCAAGTTGAGGGGTGTTTCACATTATGAATGTACAGAGTTGGGTGTCATCCACTTGGTGTGATCCAGCCAAATCTGCGGATGGACCAATAGTTTGGATTTGGTCAAGGTGCGCTTGGCAGCTTGCACCTTGAGGGTTTGGAGATGACTGCTGTACCAGTGAGATTTATGGGAGTAAGAGGCGATTCAGGAGTTGTGGGGGCAAAGGAGTTGAGGATGGAGGAAAGGGACTTGTGGAGAAAAGTTAGCGAGGAGGGTAGGTCAGTTAGGGAGAGCCAGATGGGTAGCAGTTCAGATGACTCAAGGGCAGCAGAGAGGGAGAGGGGGAGATTTTTTCCACGGTTGATAGATGATTGTAGAGTATTGTGTAGAGGGAAGGGGTGTGGAGGTGTTAAGGGAGATGAAGTGGTGGTTCGAGATGGCTTTGTCGGTGATGGTGATGTCTGAAGCGGTGAGGCCTTGGGTGATCACCAGGTCGAGCAGGTGACCATAGATTTGGGTGGTGTAGTGGATGTGGAGGGAGAGATTAATGGAGTTGAGGAGGGACGAGAAGTCACCGGAGATAGACCAGGAGGGTGTGAAGTAGAGTTTGAAATTGCCTCAGATGAGGATGCACTCAAGGCAAAGGGAAAGAGAAGACAGTGGGTGAAGATGTCCGAGAGGAAGGTAGGGGAGGGCTTGGGGAGAACGATAGACAAGGAAGATTTTGAAGGAGAGATTTGAGGGGTAGTACAGAGTAAGGTGTTCAAAGAAAGGGCAGGTTCCAGAGGAGTAAGGGGAAAGGCCAAAGGTGGACTGGGAAAGGAGAGCCATACCACCACCACAGCGGTTGGACCATGAGATTTGGTGAAATGTGTAGGCAGGAGGTATAGCCTCAATCAGGAGGAAGGCATCAGCAGGGGTAACCCAAGTTTCAGTCAGGACGAGGATGTCGATGTTTTCTTCGATGGTGAGGTTGTGGATGGTGAGTGTCTTGTTAGAGAGGGAGCAGGCATATTACAGATTGATGCGGAGGGGACGGTTAGTGGTGGAGGATTGTGCGAGATGAGGGGGAGCGTTGACAGGGAGGTTGGGGATATCGATGAGGGAGGAGAGGTTTGGGGAGGATAGAGGATATTGGGGAAGCAGCTCGGGTCATCTGTGGTAGCCAGAGTACGCACACTGAGACTGAAAGCAGATGGAGGGGTTCAGAGAGGCGTGGTTAGCCTGCTGGGCTGTTGTGGGGGAGGCAGGGCTGATCTGGCAGTGAGTCCATTGCTGGGAAAATTTAAAAGATGTGGGCAGGAAGATGTAGTGAGCCTGTGGTTGCTGATTGGCTGAGGCATCGGCGAGACAGGAATGTTGGCAAAGGTGCTTCGGCCTGAGTATGATGCCCAGGTGATCTCCGTGGCCTCGGGTTGGAACCTGTCACTGTTCAGTTTGAAAACTGGGGCGGTGAAGACCCCAGAGCCCCAGGAACGCCTTGCCACAGGTACCTCTCCCCTGTGAGCCGCTTTAGACACCGGTTCAGATCACAGTATGGGTTTCCGCTTGACTGCGATCGAGACCTGCGGGACCCGCTCACACGAGCCCTGGCCGTGCTTCGGGCTATTCAGGGCCCCCACTTACACGAGGCGGCAATTCCCAGCCACACTTCAGGCTTTTCATGCCACCGCTCGGTTGGTCCCAACACAGTTTTTTGTGATCATGCTCGTGGAGCTTGTGGTGACCAGCCACCCGTCTGCTGCCATCTTGCATTGTTTTTAATCGTAAAATAAAATTAGATTCAAAGGATTTGCAGAATTCTGCAAACTTTGAAATGCTAAGAGAATAGTGTAAGTCTGGATCACAGGATGTTATTCATATTGAAGACTCTCTGAAAATCAAATGTTCTGTTGCTGACATTATATTGGTGCTTTTGATATTATGGACTTGTTTCATTATAATTTATCTTGTCCAAGATAACAAGATCATTTGATTAATTTAGCTGAAGAAGGCCCTTCCAGAACACCCATCCTATTCTCCTATCATCACATCATCTAGCTATTTTAAATGAGTCCTGTGTCCCGGCCTCAACCACTCTTCATGACAATCTGTTCCAGTTAATCATTCTCTGTGTAAAACACTTCTGCTGTCTATTGTGAAATAGACGCTCTAAGAAATAGATGCTTCGAAGCGCTCTGAGACGCCGTCCAGAATCAAAGTTGTTGTTGTTGAAATGGCCTTTACAAATTTAAACCTACTTTTTTGTTGTTCTAACTTTATTAGTAATCTTGAAGTATCGTTCTGGGTTTACCTTTTCAATCCCATTGAAAATGCTATACATCACTGAGATGTCTGTACACCTCTGTTTATACATCTCGGAGATATCTTCTCATTCAACTGAAGAGCCCTAGATGGTCTAATTGTTACTCAGATACCTCATTCATCTAATACACATTGCCTCTGGGGCCTGTGCAACCCCCATAATTTACAATTTTCAGAAATGTATGCAGGTATTGCCCTACCAGAGTACTATACACCTTGTGTGTGATGTCTGGGGATCTAAATTCAACTGAGTTACAATATAGCCCATCATCCTGTTTGCCTTGTTTATTGCTACCTTATACTGTTTTGACATCGTGAGCAGTCAGTCAACTGACACCCCATGATCTCTATGAGCTTCTCCCTTTGGCAAGTTCTATCTCATCCATGCAAGACAATGAATTCTGTGGCATTAACTTGGCTCAATCTATCTGGGGAATGACAGGTTGGAGAAAAATGAATGTGAAGAGTCCAATCAAAACATAAATGTAAAAAAAACAATGGTTCTTGTATTTGCCAAAAACAATGTTGACATCAAAGCATTTCATAGAAACAGCGTTAAATAAATGAACCTTCTTTAAGTCCATTAAGATCTGAGTAAATAAATACAGGGTTTAATTTGCACATAACATTGCCTTAAGGTTACGCTCTTCTGTTAACACTTGTCTGTCAGCAGTAATACGATGTAAATGAGACACTCTGAGCTTCCAGTACCTTTCCGTCTAATCCTCATCCATTCTTTTAATCATCTAGCACACAGAGGACAATATCTATTTTCATCTATCTAGATAGGATCTCTAAAGGAATTAAAGCTGTTTTCCACTCTGCACAACAGCAAGCAGGGACTTGGCTGTGATCTGAAGCTTTAGGGAGTTCTCATTAAGTGCAGACATTGGGATCGAAGAAGCAAGTACTGGCTACTGGATTTTTAATCCCTGGTGGCCTGTCTCAGGAGCTCTAGTTATTTAGGATCTTTGATTAGTCTGAGCACTGCTCTTTGATTAAGAGAACTTCTGAAGTTGCTGCATCTCTGTGATTTGGGGCTGGATGTCTTAACTGGCTGCTGAGAAAAGGGCAGGACTTTAATTTAAAGCTTCACTATCTCAGATGGTCATCATTTCTAGGCTACACTTTCAAACTAGTAGCAAATAAAATGTTAGGGATTTGTGAACCCCCCCTAATAAACCAGTTAACCAGGTCAGCTGGGAGATAAGAGAACTTTGATGAATGGTTCCCTTAAATTGTCAAAAAGATTTGAGAAACACATACTAGAATCCAGCCTGATGTCAAACCAGCACTGTATCACGAGTAACAGTCTCAGTAAACTTTGAGGCACGTATAGGAAACATTAGACTTGTGACATTTAGTTTGCTGCTTAAAGGCAAATGATTATCAAAGTGACATGGATCTGTGAAAGTGTAAAATAAGTGTGAAAAATGTGCTGAAAACTGAAGTCCAATTGTTTTAAATGTGTACACGCCTTTCCCCAGTTTGATTGAACAATGGCTTGACCTAAAGCCAGTTGAAGGCTGTCATCACTGCTAATGTCATTGTCTCTCATGGAGTTACAGTGTTTCACTTCACGGGATACCTAACTCGCAAACCTCAGTGAAACAGCGCTTCAATTAGGGGTATGTGGCAGTATAAAACAAATATAAATCCTATATATATATATACACCTGTATATATAAATCTCTCTCTCTATGTATGTATAATTATTGGTGGAACTGAAACTGTTAAAAGGTCCAGAAATGGCTTGACAGAATACCCAGTGAACAAAAATCAACCTCCTGCAAAATCTAGCTATTTTAGGAAGCTCAAACTTATAAGAAGAGTAACATTCATTCATATGTGGCTGACCAACCCAGCACTGACAACCAGTTATAATTACCTGTACAGTGTGATTGAAACTATTATAGCATAATAATAACAATCCTTGCATTTTGTATGGTATCTTTCATGTTGGGATGAAATACCAAAGCCCGAGATATAATGTAAATGTTTAAAATGCTTACAATTAATGGGGTAAATAATCTAACCACTCGGATTTTATTCTGTGCATTCACATTTGGAAACACAGAGGTAATAGAAACTGTGTGTAGATTATGAATATGACAATCTGGGATAAATATCAAGTATAAATGTAAATGCACATGAGCAAATTCTCACAGAGAGAGCTGGAATGCATATGGCAAAGGGCACGCTTACTCATTAATATTCTCATGCATCATATACCGATGGAGATAATTTGAAGTAGGGCTGTCAGATGCTCCAGCTTTCAATCTTGGTCCTTCATCAGCTGTCGTAAAAGTCAAAATGCCAGGAAAATATACAAATTTTACATGTTTGCTGTTGAATTTTTGTATTCCTGCTGTGAGGTGCTAATCCCTTGACTGACAGGTGGAGTGGGTGATCTGTCTGTTGATGCACGCCTTTGCCAAAGTGCTTGATTTACCATCACATCTTTTCACTGTCACTGTATTTTCTTTGAAGTTGATTCTTTTGTCACAGAAGCACATTTACCACTGTTTCTCTTTGTAACACCTCCACTCGCTGTGCTGCTAATCTGTATCTCTGCACTATCACTGTTGCTCAACACAAACATTTGTTAGTGGTTTTAAAAGTTTGATTTTATTTTTCTCTCTTAAGACTTGAAATCTCTTTTTTCCCCCCATCACATTGCAGCGTGGAGACCTGTTTCTCTGCATTATTTGTGTGCATTCAGCAGGGTAGGCCATTAATTTTCTCTTGAGAGATTTGTTCTGTGTGTTCCTTTGAAGCAAGCAAAGAGGGCAAATATCTCTTAAGATTTTTTTTGTGCCAGAACAAGGTGAAAGTGCTTTGGAAATGGAACAGTTGATGCTTTAGACCCAGAGTCTCAGCATTAAGAAAGTCAATTATAGCATGAGAATAGAAAAAAAAGCTCCCTTGACAATGTCAACATGTTAAGTGGAAATTGCATCTAATTCTGCAGTTCAAAGTGTTGCAAATTCTTAAATGCAGTCTTAATTCTGAATTCTGCAAGTTTTTTTTAAGAACTACAGAGGATGGTTTCAATGTTAATAATAACAACAACAATACTACTACTACTAATAATAACAACAATACTTGCATTTGATGGAACGCAAGATATTCTCACATCTTTGAGAAAATATACTGTTAAGTGAATTGACTGTATATTTTGTGGGCAAAATACAGCAGCCAATTGCACACAGAGGTGTACCTTAACCAGTCATGGACTGATATACCAAATTTTTTATTAGGGGTTTATTACCCCTGAAAAAGTGACCTTCGAATGAAATGACAACCGGGTTCCTACTTAATTCTAGGCAAACAGAGGCATGTGATGGCACCAACTGAGCTACAGGACTCCACATTAAGATTTAATTTTTTAAAATGACAATTTCTGGGCAATTTGAAATGTTAAGAAAATAGAGTAAACAACAACAATATAGTGAAATGCAAAATACTGCAGATGCTGGAAATCTGAAATAAAAACAGAATTTGCTGGGAACACTCACGAGGTCATGCAGCATTTATGGAGGGCAGAAAGTGAGTTAATTATTTCAGGTCGATGACCTTTCATTCTGACAAGAGGTCATCAACCTGAAACGTTATCTCACTTTCCTCTCTCCATGGATGCTACCTGAACTACTGAGTAAATGTAGTCTCAGGCGAAATTTCTTCTTAAACCTCCAACAGAATGTCAAAGCTTTTTATGTCAATATACCACATGGCCTCTCCCTCTCTGGGTGAGGTTGAGTATTCAAAACCAATAGTACAATGTGGCCAGTTTTGCGCTGTGGGCCAACAATTGCAATAAATTGGATTAAGTCTCCAAGTTATCCTCACTCTTGTGATTAAATTGCTCCACTCCTCTGCACCTGCCTACCTCTCTAAACCTTCTCTCTCCTCACAGCAGTTCACCGAATCCTCTGCTCCAATTCTGATGGCCATGCTTTCAGCTACTATGCCCCAAAACTTTGGAATTCCCTCCCTCAACCCCTTTGCCTCATCCCCTCCTTTCCCATCTTAAGGTCATGCCTGAAGACCTATCTCTTCAACTGTGCTTCAGATCACCTTCCCCCTCCCTTTATCTCAGCCTCCGCCATCTTGAAGTGCTCTGAGATGTCGATAGGCATGGAGGGTGCGATTTAAATGCAAGTTGTTGTTGTTATTTTACATCAGACCCTTCCAACTGTCAGACAGAGGAGATTATTGTAATAATAAAAATAATCTATGCATTCGGTATAGCACACTTTATGTCAAAATGACATCTCAAAGCATTTCACAGCATTTATTGTAAGGTGTGATGACAACGTAGGCGAACATGGCAGCAAATTCATGCTCAGCGATGTCCCCTAACAGTCATTGAGTGAGTGTCTAATTTTATTTGGGGGATTGTTTGCCAGGTCATGGGAAAAAAAATCTTTCCTTTTTGAACGATGCAATGGAATCTTTAATGTCCATCTGAACAGACAGACTGGAACTTGATTTAACATTTCATCCAAAGAACAGTACCTCCAGCAATGTAGCATTCCCCAAGTATTGTATAGGAGTGTTATCCTACAGTGTGAGTTAAAAGTCCTAACATATGGCTTAAATCCACCACCATTTGATTCAGAGACAAGTGTTACAAACTGAACCAGACTGCAAACTGGGCACTCACTCTGGGTTAGTTTTGAACTCACATTCTAAAGTTGAGTTTGAGAGATGAAGTGTATGAAACTGATTCTCTAAACATTTTATATTATGTGTTGATTCTTTACCAGAGTAGATAGATAAAGTCAATTAATTATTCTATTAGTTCTATTTAATAGTGCAACCCTGTATATAGGTGCACAATGATCGCAGTGACAATATGTCAGTCAATATAATAAGGGTTTCCGGTGTCCAAACAGCATCTTCACAAACTCAAACACAAACCACCGCTGAATTATATCAGCAGTGTTATCCATTTGATTCTATGAATAGATTTTGGTGGGAAAGAGCTGAAAAATTGATAATAACACTTTCAGAAAATCATCCTCATACATCTAAGTTATTAAATAACTCACATTTGTCTCATAAAATAAAATAACTATTAACCAAAACAAACCATTTGCTAGGAAGTGAGTGGTGAATAGATCAATGTGATATTATGTGGAACAGGACGATGTTCCACAGAACTGAGAAGATGAAAATTCATGAACCCTTTCACAGATACAAACTTCCACCGAAAGTGATGGTTGTGTAACAACAAGAAAACAAACGAGAAAAAAAACTGATGCAAAGAGGGATGAGAAGTAGAATTAGAGATAGCTTGACAACAAAACATCACAACTATGTGATGAAAAACTATGAAAAGAGATCAAACACAACAAGAAAAAGAGAAGCAATCAACAGAGAGATTAACATTTCCACCTATCAATCAAGAGATTAGCTCCCAATTCACAGGAATGCAATATAGTAATAGGAAACATGTAAGAGTTCTTATCAGACCTGCTTTTTTGAATTTACTACACCTGATGCTAATGCAAGACAGATCAAAGCAAATAAACTAAACAATATTGGAGATTGGAAAAGAAAATAATTACTATTCCTCACTGTGCATTGCAGTCCCTCTCACTCATGTAATATTAAAGTATTTTACTTTGGTACTTAAGGCATTTTACAGTAATAAAGAACTAAAATTATGCTTAAGTATTCAGCAATTATCATCGCTTTTTCATTTATAAATCTTAAATAACAGAATAATTCTTGCATTTGATATACCACCTTAGCTCATCTTTGAGGCATTTCAAAGCTCTGCACAGTTATTTTTCCCCTCCTCGCCACCTTCAGCATCCACCCCCATCTTGGGTGCCCAGCCAGCAGTCTGAGAGGCACTATATAAATTGTATTGTATATCATAATTCTGATAATAATCCTTGCATTTGATATAGTGCTTTTCACATCTTCTAGATGTCTCAATTTGCCTAAGTGTACTCTAAAGTTAATTGAATGTATATTTGTGGGCAAAAGGCAGCAGCCAATTTCACACAGCAGTTTCCCACAAACAGTTGCAGATTGGAATGCTGAGTTTATTATTGGGTTGTTTTCCGAACCAAATGGAACTCTGCTCCTAGATTGAGTTGCATCCGGCGTAACATTTGACTTCTTTACTAAGGAATTCTGTTATAAATCATGTTATAAATCATTTTATTTGGACCCTAATTCCAAATAATATATAAAACATTTACGAAAAGAATAAGGTGACATTTTGGTCAGTGACAAAGTTACATAAAAATGTAATGGATGCAGGTTACGTATGTTGAAACATCTGCTTTATAAAATGAAAACTGGAACTTAAATTTGACAGAGTAATATGGACATGTCAAAGCATTAGATTGTAAAGATGATGAAATGCATGTTGGAAAAAAGTTCAGAGAAGAGTGACATGGTTGGATTCCAAGTTTTAGAGTTTTAAGTTATGAACAGTCACAAAAGCAATCCGGTTTAGTTGGTTAATCTCCATCAATACCTCATTGCACACTCTGGGGTCCCCAAACCTTAGCTCTTGCCAACCTATGCCTAATAGTTTCAAGAATTAAAAAAAAGCAGGGTGCATCCCTGGAGAAATGGTTCAGATTCCATTCCAGACACAGGAAAGTTACTATGAATAGGTGTTATGCCTTATGTGAATCTCTCGGCCTAGTTTAGATTTTTGTAAATTAAGGTGACGGATTTCTGTCTGGGTCAGGCAACCAACTGACCGAAAAGAAACCTTATTTGTCCTACTTAATCTATTTGTTTTCAAATGAAAGCCTAAGATTACATGTAACTATATCTTTAGTTTCAATGTCAGACAAAAAGTGATGACATTTGTACCAAAAGCAGAAATAGCTGGTAACATTCAGCAGGTTAGGCACCATCTATGGAGAAAGAAAAAGAGTCTACATTTCAGGTCCACGAAGCTTTGTGAAGACCGTTCTTTTCGACTGCACCTTTGGTCACCATTTTCCCCCTACCCATGGCTTGGGCCCAGGTTCTGTTATTGTGAAGCGCTCTGGGACCCCGTTCGGCATGGAGGATGCTATATAAATAGAAGTTGTTGTTTGTTCATTAGAACTGCGACATGTTGCGATAGAGAGGCTTTTAAGAGGCAGAGGCTTCTTTTAAGAGAGACTTCCCTTGATCCCTGAAACCCTAGCCACTACCGCCGTATCTCTAACCTGCCCTTTCTTTCCGAAGCACTCGAATGTGTTGTTGCAAATCAACTCCGCAAATCAACACCTCTCCTCCCATTTCCTCTTCAAACCCCTCCAGTCCAGTTTCCGTCCTGCCCACAGTACAAAGACTTCGCTTGTGAAAGTCACAAATGACGTGCTCTCTATCTGTGACTAGGGCTCACTCTGCCTCATTATCCTCCTGGATCTGTCAGCTGCGTTCGACACAGTCGACACACCGTTCTCCTTCACCGCCTATCCTCCGTCATCCACCTCAGTGGGACCGCACTCGCCTGGCTCGAGTCCTACCTCACAAACCGCCAGCAGTACATCTCAATAAACAGTTTTTCCTCCTGCTCTCATCCGATTACCTGTGGGGTACCCCAGGGATCCATCCTCAGCCCCCTCCTCTTCCTCATCTGCACGCTCCCTCTTGGGGATGTCATCGACAGACATGGGGCACACTTCCACGTGTATGCTGATAATACCCAACTCTACTTTTCCAATTCACTTTGCAAGTCCTAGTCCCCTGATGTTCTGTCAGCCTGCCTGTCAGACATCAGGAGCTGGATGAGTGCAAACTTCCTGCAGCTGAGTGTCGACAAGATGGAAGCCATACTCTTTGGCTCTCGTCAATGTCTCCATTTACACGGCTCTCACCTCCTCCACCTTCCCGGTCTGCCCTTCGCTCCACCGGGTCTGGCCTCCTCCATGTCCCCCGAATCCTCTGCTCCACCCTCGGTGGCCATGCCTTCAGCCACTGTGCCCCGGGGCTCTGGAACTCCTTCCTCACATCCTTCGCCTCGCCCCCTCTCTTCCCAGTTTCAGATCACTGCTAAAGACCTTTCACTTTGACCGCGCCTTTGGTCACCTTTCTACCCCTGCCCCTGGCTCGGTCCCGGGATCCGCTAATGTGAAGGGCTTTGAGACGCCATCCAGCATGGAGGGCGCTATATAAATTGAAGTTGTTGTTGTTGTTCTAAGGATTAACAGAGAGTGAGAGGTGGGGCAAAGAAGAGAAAGAAGAAACTGAGGTAGAGAACAGGAAATGATGGGTTAAAGAGGTGTTAATGTTGTGAAACAAAATGGGGAATTGCAACAAAATGGGAGAGAAGCAGTGTTAATAACGTTAAAACAAATAGTGGATGAAATTGCCAAAGAACAGGCAGATCAGATGGTCCCAGAAGAGGGAGAAGGTGAGCCGCTATTGATTCAGACCTGAGCTGAGGACGGTGGGGGGGGGGGGGGGGGGGGGGGAGGGGGGGAAGGAGTAGCAAAGAGAATGGGGTATTTACAGGAGGTGGGGTGTAATCCAAGTAGCTATGGGAGTTGATGGCTTGTAAAATATATCTGTTGATATTCCATGGCCCAAAATGCAAATGCCAAAGTTGAGGAAGGGAAGAGTTATAGATGGTCCATGTGAATTTCATGGAGGGGTGAAAGTGGAAGTGAAATTGATCAATTGTTCCAATTTGCTGTGAGAGCAGGAAGCAGCTCCAACACCGTCATCAATGTACCTGAAGAACAGTCAGGGAGCGGACCTGAGTAGGCCTGGAACAAAGAGTGTTCCACGAGGCATTTGTAATATAGACATCACTAAAAGGAATAAATAACATTTTTGACATTTTGTCAGATCACAAATTGTACTGCATTATTTCACATTGAAGATAAATACTCAATAGTTTCACATCATTTCACAATAGTTTTGAATCTTTTACAAAACATTCACCACGTGGTCCCTTTTGCAAACTGACATGGGCCCTGTTTGAAAACTTGTAGTCTGTCACAGCTCTAAAGTAAAATGCATTAAAATACAAACAATCTGTTTATAGTGTTGCAGCATTTAAGCAACTAAGTATTTACTTTAAAATAACACAGTACAGTACTGCAATTCATTATGAATTGATTTCATTCAATATACGCTGAAGATAAAATGAATATGAACACCTATATAAATAAAATACATGTGTTTCCTTGATTCCTGTGAAGAAAATGTTTGCACTAATGCCTGCTACATTGAATATAATCTGCTACATTACTATAGAATACAATATGAATTCTAGTACAGCACTAAACATTTGTATAACTGGATTGGAATTAACTACCCAGTTTTTGAAGGATGTAAAAATATATATTTTCTTTCAATAAAGCCAGAATATAGTACATTGATAATCTGTAAATGTTTGTACATTAGCGACATTTTACTGTATTTCACATGGGTTGCTCTGAAAGAAAATTCTATCCAGAGATAAAATGGTTAAATCCTTTCAAACTGTTCTTTATCAGAAGCAGGCTATGATGATCAGTCCTGTCTGGGCAATGGGATTTGTTATCTGCAATGAGCTGTAGCACTAGGCTTCCCATCATGATGAGTATTGGAGAAAGTAAGCAAGGAATTTGCAGATAAAATTCTCTAAAGAACAGCCAGGAACTTCTGGAAGTTAAGCATCAAAGATTGGAGTTTGATTGAACTCTGACTGTCGGTGTATTAGCAAAACCTTATCTATCTCATTGAGTAAAGAGATTAGTGACTTCCTAATGAAGTGGCAAAATGGGAAAGGTCTTAAAGGAGTAATGTGGATTGCTTCCAACATTTCCCACTGGTTATCAAAGTCAGACAGCCTGTAATTCCAGTTAGAGGTACAACCCTTGACTTATAGATCAGAGGACAAACCTACAGCAAGATGATTTGTGACTTTAGCAAACTTAACTTTAATATATAAAATACATTCTTTAAAAATGTCTGTGCTTGATAGAAATGTAAGGCCTGAGATTCCATCGAGTCTAACATTGTAACATCCACAAATCCTATAGAATTGTAGAAACTCTTAAAAATTCCATATTTATTTGGAAGCCTGTTTTGAAAAAGAAGCAATTTCCTAATTAAAGCTAAATTTAAGTTTCTTTCTGAATTGCTGCAAAATCTTGAATTTCTAAGATTAAATTAACTTATAGACAGGCATGAGGTAGAATTTCTTGTTGGTAATGATCAATTCATTTGGCTACTGTGAATATTATATTGATGACGTACTTCTTTAATTAATAGCTCATGGAATGAATACACATCCTGAGCAGTAATATTCAAAAAGTAATTTTTTCAGTTTGCCTTTGGCAATATAAGCTAGATAGTAGACTCTTAAAGGTGGTGAAGGAACAGAGAGATCTGGCAGTTCATATGTAAATTTTTGAAGTGGGCAGGATAGATAGATAAAGCTGTTAAAATTGTATATGGGATACTAGGGACATAGATTACTGAAGTAAAGAAGCTACAATGGACAACAACAACAACAACAAAATTGCACTTATATAGCGCATTTCACGTCGGGAGGATGTCCCAAAGCGCTGAACAGTCTGGTCGGGACCCGAGCGGGGAGGGTGGGGGGCGTGGGAGAGGGAAGGGGGAAGGGGAAGGAGAATAGGAGAGGGGGAAGAGTTAATGGGGCAGCCGAAGGCGTGGTCGAAGAGGAAGATTTTGAGACCGGCCTTGAAGGAGGAAAGGGAGGAAGCAAGGCAGAGGGGTTGCGGGATGGAGTTCCACAGTGTGGGAGCAGAGAGGCTGAAAGCCCAGCCACCGATGGTTGGGCGGTGGACGCGGAGCATGCCTGAGTCTGCTGAACGGAGGGTGCGGGAAGGCTGATAGGGAGACAGTAGGACAGAGAGATAGGCGGGAGCAAGGCCGTGAATAGCCTTGAAAGTGAGGACAAGGATCTTGAATTCGATCGTCTGGGTGACGGGCAACCAGTGGAGATGGGGAGGGTGGGAGTGATGTGGTCGCGAAGCCTGGTACAGGAGAGTACGTGAGTGCAGAGTTCTGAATGATCTGCAGCCTGTGAAGGGAGGAGCTGGGGAAGCCAACGAGGAGAGAGTTCCTGTAGATTCTTCTTCTTGGAGCAGAGAAGGTTAAGAGGAGAATTAATAGAAGTTTTCAAAATTATGAGGGGATTCGATATGGTGAGCAAGGAGAAACTATTTCCACTGGCGAGTGGGTCAGTAACCCGCAGATACCAATTTAAAATATTTGTTAAAGAGTGAGGAGGTAAGGATAATTTTTTTCACACAGCAAGTTGTTTGGATATGGAATGCATTGCATGGAAGGGTGGTGATAGCTGATTCGATAACAACTTTTAAGAGTGAAGTAGATAATTATTTGGGGAGGACAAGTTGCAGGCTATGGGGAGAGTTCTGGGGTGAGGGATTGATTTGGACAGCTCTTTTCAAAGAGCTGGCATAGCCACGGTGGGCTGAATGGCCTCCATCTGTGCTGTGTAATTCCATGATTCTATCATTCATTGAACAGAATTCAAGATAATTTCTGCAGCTTCAGCTCTATAAGACTGAACATACCTACAAAACTATTGCCAAACAAATACCTGATTATAGAAAATTTAAGATCACTGCAGTAGATTGCACCAACAACAACAACTTCGATTTATATAGCGCCCTCCACACTAGACGGCGACTCAGAGCGCTTCACAATAGCGGATCCCGGGACCGAGCCAGGGGCAGGGGTAGAAAGGTGACCAAAGGCGTAGTCGAAGAGAAAGGTCTTCAGGTGAGACCTGAAACTGAGAAAAGAGGGGGCGAGGGGAAGGTAGTGACAAAGGGAATTCCAGAGCCTCGGGGCATAGTGGCTGAAGGCACGGCCACTGAGAGTGAAGCGGAGGATTTGGGGGACATGGAGGAGGCCAGACCCAGTGGAGCAAAGGCAACGGGGGCTGGTTTGAGGAGAGAGGAGGTCAGAGAGGTAGGGGGGTGCAGAGGAGTGGAGGGATTTGAAAACAAGGGTGAGGATCTTGAAGTCAATCCGGGTGGCAGAGTTTTGGATGAGTTGGATTTTATGGATTGTGGTGGGGGGGAGACTGGTGAGGAGGGCATTTGAAAAGTCCAGCCGTGAGGTGACGAAGGCATGGACCAGGGATTCAGCGGCTTTTGGGGTGAGATATTGCCAGAGACGGGCGATCCATCGGAGGTGGAAGAAGGAGGTGCTGGTGAGGGATTGGATGCGGGGGAGGAAAGACAGTTGGGGATCGAATCTGACGCCAAGGTTGCGCATAGGTTTGGAGAGTTTCAGGGTGAGCCCGAGAAGATGGAGGAGGTGAGAGCCATGTGAATGGAGATGTTGACGCCAAAGAGTATGGCCTCCGTCTTGTCAACATTCAGCTACAAGAAATTTGCGCTCATCCAGCTCCTGATGCCTGCCTGTCATTTTATACCTTTTAAATATGTATCATTTTATACCTTTTAAATAAATGGTATCTTCTTCTGGCAGCACGTCTAGATATTTTCGTAAACAACATCAATGAAGTAACATTACAGCTACAACGTGTGCACTGGATTTTATATTCATATTGTGCTATTATCACAACCATGATAAATTTGTCAACTTGGATTATGACAGATTTTATTATGAAAACACGTGTTGTGTAGATATGGAGAAACATTTATGGTTTGGTCAGAAGAATAGAGTACAAAAGTAGGGAATTAATGTTAAACTTATACCAAACTATTAGACCACATTTGCAGTATTGTGTGTACTTATGGTCACCATATTCCAGAAAAAAATATTGTAGCATCAAGGAGAATGTAGCATAAATTTACTAGGGATGAGTTGATTTAGCTATCAAGATATATTGGACAGTTTGGAGTTGTTCTCTCTGGAGATGTGATGATGAGAGGATCTGAGAGAGTTGTATTTAAGATTATGAAAGGATTCAATAAGGTGGACATTGTTAGGCTGTTTCCACTTATTGTTAAGTCCATAGCAAGGTGACATATTTTGATGCATAGTACGAGAATATTAAAAAAAATAATCATTGCATTTGACAAAGCGACTTATCACATTGTTGAGACGGTTCAAAGCACCTCACAGAATATATTCTAAAGACTGTATATGAAGCGCTCTGAGATGCCGTCCAGCGTGGAGGGTGCTACATAAATCTAAGTTGTTGTTGTTGCATATTTTGTGGGTGAAATATGGCAGCCAATTATGCACAGCCGTGCCCCACAAACAGTCATGGATTGAATGACCGAATTGTTATTATTTTGAAGGGATTATTACCCCCAACAAAGTCATCCAACTGAGTTAATAGTTACTGCTAGGTAAACAGAGGTGTATGAAGTAGGACAGTTTCCTAAGGTTTCAATCTGTCTGGAAATCAAACTCAGGTCCGCTTGCCTTTAAGGCTCTAACCACTATGCTTCAGGAGTTTAGGCGGAACTTCTTTATGCAGAGGCTAGTGAAAATATAGAATTACTAGAGGCAACTTGATAATAACAGTAAAATTGCTAATAATCCTTACATTTGGTATAGTACTTTTCACTTTGAGAAGGTCTCCCAAAGCGCTTTACTAGATACACTGCAAATGTAGTGACCATGTATTTTATCTTCAGTGTGTTTTGATGCATTATATGAAGGAGATGAGAATAGAAAAGTATAGGAATGGGGATTAGGAGCAACGGAGGGTTGGGTGGAGTACCATTCACAAACTGATTGGGCCAAATGGCCTATTTCTGTGCCATATCATTGTATGTGATTCAATGTGATAATTATTTGTTTCTATCCAGGCATGGAGACAATGATGTCAATGTATTTGATAAAGAGAACTTACATTTCTGTTGTGCCTTATTAAGTCAAAAGGCTCAAAGATAATGATTGTATTGATCAACACACATGATAATTATTTGCACTTCACACTGACACCAAGAGAATTTCCAAATAATCTGGAGAATTACTGTCCAGAATACAGGGATAAATCCCTTTCTCCTTTCACATAGTGATAAGATTTCTAACATTCATCTGAAGAACCCCAGGCAAATAGGAACTTGTTTAACTATATTCAAAATAGATAACTCCAACAGAATTTCACTGGAGTTTCAGACTAGGCAAATATTCAAGTTCCAATCGGGGCTTGAACACACAACTTTCTGTCTAAAAGGTGTGAGTGCCAACAACTGAGCCAAACTGAGATTGGATGTGTTTATATTGCATAAACAATCATCTCTGTGCCCCACCCATACTTGGAAATTTACCAAAGTCTGGATTCCTGTAATTTAGTGGTTGGAGGACTCAAACTCCCTCTTCATGGATTTCCCCTCTTCCACCATTAACAAAATGCAGCAAATCTAAATTCTGCATCCTGTAGTTCAGTTGTTAGAGCACTCGCCTTGCAAGCGAGAGCCTTGGGTTCGATTCAAGGCAGGGCAAAATCCTCGGTGAATTTCCTTACTCCACACGCCTAATAATAATCTTCAAAAAATAACAATAAAATTGGTCATTTTCAATCCATGACTGTTTGCGTGTCACTGCTGTGTGCAATTGGATGCTGTGTTATGCCCACAAAAAATACAGTCTATTAACTTTACAGTAAACTGGAATTCCTCTCTATACGTCATCCCAATATAGTTGTTTCGATTATATGTTGTTGATGAATTAATAAATAGTTAGAAAAAACTAATTAGAAAATTGTATTAATTGAAGGCATATTAATAGCTGATTACATTTTATATTAGTTGTTTAGTAAATATATAAATGAGATAATACAATTAAGAAAAGACTTACTGGAGATGGTTGATGTTGTCAGTGGGTGGGAGGGGGGGGCAGAGTCATTCAGATGAAGTGGCAGCATTACTTGCCTTTTGTACAGATCCCCAGCCTGACCACATCAACTATCTCCAGTAAGTGTTCTCTTAATTGTATTTTCATGTTATTTATATGTTTATTAAACTTTTATTTTAATTTTCAATACCAGTGGTATAGTTTTTGGTCTTTAGTTAATATTAGTGTAAGAAAATTTAGACCAGAAATGTACTGAAGGAGTGTAACCCCTATTGAGAGCATTAGGGCCTATGGGCATTTAGGGTTTGTTATACGTTGTTTCGCTTAAAATCGCACTTTTGAAGAACACATCGCCGACGTTAATTGAGGAGTCCCAGTATACTGTGACGAGTTTTGAGACATCTAGAAGTTGTCAAATGAGCTATATCAAATGAAAAGATTATTATTATTACATAATTCTCACCTGCACCAAACATTGTACGCCAATTATCCAGATCCTTGCCAAATTCCACTGGCTCCCAGTCATAGAGCGAATCGCCTTCAAGCTCCTCACTCATGTTTAAATCCCTCCATGCCTCAGCAACACCCTGCCTTTCTAGTTTCCTCTCTCCTCCTCTATAAATGCAAGTTGTTGTCGTAGTAGAGTACTTGCCTTTAAAGCGAGAGGAGCTGGATTTGATTTCTGGGCAGGGCAAAACATTGGGCAAATTAATGGGTCAGGTAGAGGCAGAACAGAAATAAAGGTGTTGATTATTATTTGTTGCTGATGATCAGGTATTCTGGACACCCCAGCGATGTGAGTAACATGAGTGAGTGAGCTTCACCGTTCTTCAGCTTTTAACTGTCCCTCTCTCACTCTCTCTCCTCTCTCTGGCTGACTGCAATATTTTTGGATTCTGGGCACAATTGTGAGGGGTATTATCTGCTAGAGTCAAGCTGTGTTCAATCACAGGGACTCATTTCCAATATAACTCTGAATGTGTTAAATTGAATGCCTGCTCTATCAGGAATTTAAAAACTAACAGGATAAAGGACAGGAAATTCACACTTTGCATCAATATGCAGTTGTCTCGCTTGCTGATATGTCCTGAGCTCTTCCTCTTTTCTCAAGCTGACTTTTTGTAGGGTTTCCTGTTTCTCACATGATTATGACAGGATGTCAGTACAGCTTAATAAACCAAGTTGTTAAGGGGAAAGAAAATAAATGGAAACCACACACGTCTTCAAATTTTAAGGCAAAATGTTAAAATAGTCCTAAAGCCTGGGTGAAGATAAACCCCAAGTTATATATATTTAATGCTCACTAATTTGATTTGAACAGTATTTTATTTTGATGGTTATTTGAATAACTTGCTCTGTCACATTTCTGAAACGAGGATTGAACTTTTAACTAAAGTAAGCTGAATGCAAATTACATTGCTGTCAGCTACTTCGGTCCTTTCATCATACTCTCCTCCGTTTTGTGGCTGATGGACACAACTTCTTTAAAACTGATATCAAGCGGAAACAACAGGTCGAGGTACCACAGTCTTGCAGGCTGTGGCATCAGGGGTCATGAAACATTCTGGACGGCCGATACCACGTGATCTTTGCATTATTTAAAGCACATGAGCAGTGATGTATACTTCGTCTTTATGGCAATATGGGTTAATTTGCTGAAATATAGCTGAGTTCAAACATTTTCAAGTTTAAATGTACATATCCCTTAAACAAAACTATGATTGATTTCATTCACGTTTGTATAGGGCCACAGGAGTCGGATTATAAAGTCTGACTCATGAAGCCTCTTCTGCCATTTCCAGGGTGACAACTTGCCCAGCGTTATTTTGTCTGACCAATAGTTTCCTTGTCTTCCCTCCCTTTTGTGGCAGATTGGTACAGTAAAAGCCCGTTTATCCAGCACCCTCGGGACCTGGCCAGTGCTGGTTAAAGCACATGCCGGATATTCGGCCGAAAACGCAAATAAATAAATAATGCATTTTACCGGATAAATTCTGGTTAATCGAATGTGGACCTTTTGTTTTGATGTGCCGGTTATACGGAAGTTATGGTTGATCGGGTGCAGGATAAACAGGCTTTTACTATACATGGTTTCTATCTGTTACTGTGGTAAAAGTTGTGTATAAAAATATATTTGCATTTAAAATTTCATTTCTATCCAATAATAATTTGGTCACTCAATTCACAATTGTTTGCAGGACGCTGCTGTGTGCAATTGGCTGCTGCGTTTTGCCCATACATATACAGTCAATTCATTTTAAAGTATATTCTGTGAAGCACTTTGAGACATCTAGAAGACATGAAAAGCACTACAACAACAACAAATTACATTTATAGAGCGCCTTTCACGTCGGGAGGATGTCCCAAGGCGCTGCACAGGAGGCGTGTGACCCGAGCTGAGAGGGGAGTGAAGGGGTGAAACACGAAGGGGAGGTAAAAGAGTTCGGGGTGGAACAAAAGGCACGATCGAAGTTTGTATATTTGTATATCAAATACAAAGATTATTATTAATTCACCAATAATATAAATAGACACCATGTCTGTGGATGATGTCACCAAGAGAGAACATGTACATGCTGAGGAGGAGAGGACCGAGTTCAGAGCCCTGAGGAACCCTGCATGAGACTTTAAGGGGGCCCGAGGAGAAGCTGTCTGTGAGACAAAGTGGAGATGGTGTGAAAATTAGTATCTGAACCAGTCAAGCATAGAACCATGAAGGTTGAGGTGATAGGAGGTGGCGGAGGATAGAGTGGAACACTGCTGTGTGCAACTGGCTGCCGTGTTTGGCCCACAATCGACTTTGCAGTAAATCACACAGTCAATCCACTTTACAGTAAATTCTGTAAAATGTTTTGAGCTGTCTCAACTACATGATAAGGCATTGTATCAAATGCAAGGATATTATTACAAAACAAGCAGCAGTGACTTTTCCTGAACTTCAACACAAGAACATATTTTACACTACTATATTATACTCCGTATTACTTTACTTTATTAAATCTATGATAGTTTAAGCAGCATTGTCAGATATTTGCCCAATAGAAGTTGAAGGCTACAAATTCTGGTCGGTGAAACCATACACATGTTGCATGCAAGGCTAAGGTAACTTGAAGACATGCTTAAGTTTATTGGTTTGGATGTAGAGATTAGAGTTCATATAGCACAAGGTTTATCAGCAATGCCACAGAGTCGAGTTTTGAAGGACTATAAGTGACTTTAACCAAGTCATTACTTGCTCAGAAATTACTGACCAAATACTCAACTGGTGCTCTACTAGCTGTGATATCGTAAATAGACACTTCCAATAGAATAAAGTTCTAACTTCCCCAAATATTCATGTGTATGATTTTAATGCCCCTTTTGTTACACAGTAAAACTGTGATAATTTGGAAAAATTGGGCCCACACACCTCCTGGATTTTGGAGTTTGCCGGTATTTAGAAACCTACCTAAAAATGATTGGGAAAGCGCAGGCGCATACACCATGTGTGCTGTAAACACAGCACAGAAGTGAAAAAATCTAATACTGTATGTATTTTGAAATCTTGCCGGTTTTAGGGGGTTGCCGGCTTTTGGAATGTTGGATTATGAAGATTTTACTGTATTGGTAAATAAATATTTTTAAAGGAAATAATAGTACCTGCAGTATTTTGAAGACTCTAGTATCGGAATTGTAGTCTTTCTTTTCATTTCTGTAATGTTGCTATTGAACATTCCTTGGTTGTATTTTAGGAAATAAACATTGTTTTGGAAAAAAGAATGAGGAAGAAAAGAACAATGTTGTAAAGACCAACCCACTATTGCTTCAAAAATGTGCAATATTCTTCGAGGCACTTTTTGGGGAGTCACTGGCTGTCCGTAACGTAGAAAGCCATCACCATGCTTAAATGTATCCAAACCGGACTGAGAGTTCCCATATGTATGCCACCTACTAGGGTCCGTCGATATGGAAATTTTCTGATTTAGATATATCGACGGGCTCATTTCGAGATATACCGAAATATTGATATTTTGGGGTTTTTTGTACTGCGCATGCGTGCGCAGTGCGCGCATTCGGTGTGCGCATGCATTCGGGGTGCTCGCGCATTCGGGGTGCTCGCGCATTCGGGGTGCTCGTGCATTCGGGGGGGTGCGTGCATTCGGGGTGCGTGCGCATTCGGGGCCTATCTCCTCAGGAGGTAAATATCTTTCTCTCTCTGTGTCCCTCACACTCACTCTCTCCATCTCTATGTTTTTCTGTCTGTGTCTCTGTGTCTCTCTCCTCTCTCACATCCCCCCCATCTCTATCTATCTGTATATTATCACATCCACCCCGTCTCTCCCTCGATATATCGACTTTTCGATATATCGATATTTTTGAAATGCCTATATCGGCGTATCGATATGAAAATTATGTCGGGTTTTAGCAATATATCGATATATCGCCGGACCCTACCACCTACACATGGAAATTGTGTATGAAATGGAATGTGTACTCTCTCCCTGGAGGGATACACCATTAGTACTGAAGTTCAGCCAACTAAACCCACAAAGGTGGACATTTACAGTACTGTCTATCTAGGAAGCTTTCCACTGCTTGTATAGCCAGGACAACAACAACAACAAAATTGCACTTATAAAGTGCTTTTCATGTCGGGAGGACATCCCAAAGCCCTTTCCAATAGTGTATAGGGTTAATGGGAGCTGAGTGGGAAGAATCATTGAGTCTTGCTGATGAACTAGGCTGGCTGGTTGTGTCATGGAGTAGACACTGGACTACCAAGACCACCATAAAGACTTGAATACTTTGCAAAATTCCATTTCAAAACATTTCACACAGGAAACATAAACTACACATAAACCTCTGTCTAGGACGGGGTTGGATTCCTGAAAAACGGTACTCAGATCGAAATGTCCTAAATCGAAACGCAGATTCCCATGCAGTCCCATTATATAACCCGAGATACGTTCTTTTCACAAAATTTTCGGACCTTAAACCAACTAAATAACACACAAAATAACACACAAAACACACAACATAACACATATAGGCAAGAAGGAGTACTTGGGGGTAACTGTATAGTATTGTAATCTGCTTGCACCTGCAGCTGTAACATATCTTGAACTTGCCAGTATATTGTCCTTATTTTGTTTTATAGTAGCCACTGTCGATCTAGCTAGCCCTAAACCCCTCCCGATGTCTGTACCTTTTTCGCAAGACTCGATGTGCTTTAGCACCTCTAATTCAGTATTTAAAGTGATGACTTTGCGGGGTCTCTTGGCGCTAGTGGTATTGCCGCTGCTCATTTCACTTACTGCTCTCCTTTCCTGACATGTAGAAACGCGGTAGAGGCTGTAAATCGCTCGGAGTTGCTCGGGAATGTTTGGAAATTACTGTAGTACTGACATGATGTGGTATCGCTTCAAAATCAGCTGGCTTTTAAAGAATGATGTAGCGACATGCTATTGGCCAGTTAAAATGCTTGGATACACTATATCAGGTGCGAGCGCGATTTACCCGCGGATACACTATGTACTGTGTATATGGACAAAAAAGACACAACAAATACAACTGAGATATACAATATGTACTGCGCATGCGCAAAAAGAAAATTTATGTAGTTAAAATAAAACCAAGTGTCCTATATCGATACAAAAGTGTTAAAAATTTATGTGTGTTCAATCAAAATGATGCAAATAGAAGCGTCCTAAATCGGGGCTTACCTGTACATAAAAAATAATTGGTCACTTGGTTTGTCAGTTGGCAGATCTCTTTCCTTGGAGTGATAATCCCCTCACAAAAAATGTGGTCACTCAATCCACAACTGTTTTTGAGACACTGCTGTTTGTAATTGACAGCCGTGTATCGCCCATAAAATATACAGTCAATTCACTTTACAGTATATTCTGAGAAGCACTTTGATGTGAGATTTGATAGCTTTGATCGAAGATGTTAGATGAGGCACTACATAAAATGCACAATTATTATTACAGGATATTTAATGTCTAGTTGAATTGGCAGATGGGTGCTTTGTTTAATGTGTAATCCAAGGTTCAGCAACTCTGACAATGCAACAATCCCCCAACACTGCATTGGAGTATCAACAACAAGAACAACAGCAATTTACATTTATATAGCGCCTTTCACGTCGGGAGGACGTCCCAAGGCGCTAATCAACCTAGAATGTGATTTTAAAGTCCTAATGTGGGGCTTGATTGATAAATAGTGTGATCTATGTAAGAGATATCACTGTATTGGGAGTTGAGCTGGGAAGAAATGTGGTTCTGCGTAATGGTGGTTCATAGAAATGAAGTTTGGTTAGAAAAACATGTAGAGCAAGGTTGAATTGGAAAGCCTCAATTATCCAACTGCTTAATTCTCTGAAAATTGTGGTTGTATAATTGGGAAGTTAGATGACCAGAGCATGGATAATCATGGTTCTAAATGTAGCAGTAAATACTGTAGCTGTAGTTCAGACACTAAAGAGGACTAGGAATTCTCTTAGGAATAAAGTAGATAAGATTGAATGCAGTGCAATGTGCTAATACTGATAAGCAATGGAGTAAGCTGTTGCAGCTGATGCACATGCTGAATTAGAGATGAGACTGATTCTAAGCGATGCATAATAACATTAGGAAATAAACCAGGCTGTGGGACAAGACTGGAAAAAGAAACAAGATAAAGTGAGTTGAAAATGCTAGACAAGTGGCTTTTGCATGTAATACTTTACAGCACGGTAAAAGTGTGACAGGAGTAGAATAACATTTAGAAGTACTTTTCTTTTAAAGCATTCTGTCCACTTGGGAAAGCAATGAGATAAACGTCACAAAGTCAAACTGCTGGAAACCTCAATCCCTAAGCAATGACAGTAGGAGTTAGTATTGGGTTGTGCATGGAATTGAGAACATTTTATGAAGCATTCAATGTGATATTTATAATGACAGGCCAGTTTGGCTACCAATACAAAGATAAAAGATTAATGATTGACATATCTATGATCTATAAAGATTCAAACTACAAGCACATAAAACACATAATTATCACATAGAATGGATTATGAAACACTGCATTTTTCTCCTCATATTTTTACAAAGTAAAAATAGGATTAGACCATGGAATCTATACTACCTTCATTTCCAGTTTTCTGCTGAAAGTGTTAATACTGGGATATGACCTTCTTGCTCTTTCCGGTACTTCAGCCAACAACATATTGTTGCGTGAGCCTAGATAATAAGTTAACCCTAATCATTTTTACCCAACATTGATGCATATGCATGTTGCCAGTTGGGGAGACTCAATTGAAAAGATAATTGGTTATTCTTGCACTGAGGTCCGATTTAAAGGACAGGCAGAGTCTACTTAATTCAGCAAATGGCCAAGAAACAAATCTGGGATCTTTGTGGTCTGCATAGCTCTAGATTCAACCAAATTATGGTAGATTAAACAAGTGATACAATTTCATAATAAGTCAATAGTAATAATTGTCTTTTAAATTTTAATATACAATACAAATTTACATTTAGTTAGCACCTTTCACATCAGGAGGATGTCCGAAGGCATTTAACAGTCCAAGCTTGGCACCCAAACTAGGGTTGGGAGCCGAGTGGAATGTGGAGGGGAAAAAAGACTGAAAGCACACCCAAAGAGATAGGTCTTGAGATGGATCTTCAATTTTATTTGTGGACTGTTTATGGAACACTCCTGTGTGCAATTGGCTGCCACAATTCATCCACACATATACCATCAATTCACTATACAATATATTCTGTGAAGCGCTTTGAGATGTCTAGAAGATGTGAAAAGTGCGATATCAAATGCAAGCATTATTATTATTCAATGAATTCAGGGAGGGAGCGAGTTGAAAGGAGTTCCAAAGAGTGGGGGCAGAGAATATAGAACTGAACATAGGCTTAGAACATGTAAGATTTCAAATACAGTTCAATGTAATAACTGTGGCTATTGTTACACAAGTGGTTGGGATCTTAGTGGCTCATGAAGTGAGTCAAAAAGCCTTCCCTGGTTTCAGGAGGATTTTAGGAGGAGGATCAGCAGTGAAGGTAGGGCTGATGTGAAGAAGTAAAAATGTATTTGAAGATTATATTTGAACAGAAGAAAATAAATTGTACATAACATAAGTATTGGAACATTATATTTAATAAACATTGCCAATATTGAAAGTACAATCAAGTCCTATTATACACAATTGCACAGTGTCAGAAATACACAGTCCTATGAATAAGACATTAAACCAGGATCCTCTTTGCCTGGTGGTGGACATTAAATATTCCAAGACATCAGAGATGGATTGTGGTTTGAAGTGGGGAGGATTTAGCCAACATGGTTTCAACAACAACACCACAACATTGATTTATACAGTGCCCTCCACACCAGACGGCGTCTCAGAGCGCTTCACTACTCTGCTTTCTCGCAACATGGCTTTGATAGGGGACTGGACTACCATCAGCCAGAGAGCGGGCTGTGGGCTTTGTCTCGTCTTTGATTGGCAGTCAGTCAGCGGGTGGTTTGAGTGGTTGAAAATGGCAACATGATTTCAAAATAAGTACAAGTAAATGATTAGGGCTTGACTGACTTTGGCCAACCTCAAAATGATTGGGGTTCATTGACTCCCCCTCCCCGCCCCACCCACTGGCTCTGCCATTGCCAGGCACTATTTGAGAAGGGAAGACAGTTTATCCCAGTGCTCTAGTCATAATCCTCCAGATAAAATCAATTCTTTATTACAATGCTGTGGCAAATTGGCTGCCACATTTTTGGCTACAGATGGACAGTCACTGTACTTTACAACAAAATCCAGTGAAGCATTTTGAGTCATTTTGATGTGCCAATGTGCTTATAAAATGCCTGAAGGATTATTGTTGTTATTATTATTATTTCATACAAGGAATTGAAATGCAGTGCCCAACATCTGAAACAGTCAATAAAAACTGGTTTGAACCATAATTTTCTATGATGTGATTATTATGATAGATAATTACAATCCAATCTAGTCTTTATTGACTGGTTTGGGTGTGAACATTGTCCTACTTTACTTGCTATCTAAAGAGCACCATCAGGACTATAACAAATGACATAGATTGGGATATTACTAGGAATTTTTCTGCATCAATATACCGGTAATATCCATTTTGTATTCTAAGCTATACTCCAGCTGCTGAGCCATTGTCTGGAACTGTGTCCATGATCTGAAAGCTTTATTAAAAGAATAATGCTTCAGAAAAATCACAACTGCGTAACTGCCAAATATGCCTCAGAGCTTTGGTACTATAGAAGACCATAGGTGAGGCTTTGGGGTATGAGAGCATTTGTGCTTTACACTGAGCCAAAATCTAGCAATTAGACTTGTTGGCATGTAATATACATTAGCTGTTATAGCTTTATGTTACTATTGAACTAAGGGCCCCAAAGAGGCGAGTTTGTCAATTAAGGAACTGTCACCTCATAACACCATCAATTGCCTGTTTGGGCTTCTCCTTGAACTCCATCACAGTGAATTCTTTCCATGCATTCTGTATGCACTCCAGCTTGGCTGTAAGATTTGATGGCTTTCCAAAGATGGATAATGTATTTGATTAAATCAGCAGCTCTGAGGGTCACAGAATGCCTAGAGGGATTTGTTGTTGAAAAATCTATGAACGTAGATCGTCCTCTATTAGGAAAGAAAAATGCGCACTGAAATAAGTGTCAATTTCATTGGCTGTAAACAAAAGGTTTATTTAGCAGCCTGAAAATACCTGAAACACAATAAACAAAAGCTGTTTTGGCAGCAAACTATTTGTCAATTTAAAATGTAAGGGAGGATGTAAAAATGCATGACAAAACAAGGAAAGCTTGTAAACTGATCAAATTCAGACCTGAACCCAAAATGTGCTTGATTCAGATTGTTTATTTTTATGTTTAGTTTGGAACATTACTGTGTTTGTGCATTGAGAAATATTCCGCACTTTGATAATGAGGAATATAATGTAATGTGCTGGTTGTCATGTGAAATTTTTTTCACGCCTTTATCACTTCCAGGCTCGATTAATGGAACTCTCACCTCGTCGGCCTTCCCAGCTCCTCCCTTCACAGGCTGCAGATCATTCAGAATTCTGGAGCTCGTGTACTCTCCCATACCAGGCTTCGTGACTACATCACTCCCACCCTCGCCCATCTCCACTGGCTCCCCAACCCCCAAAGGATCGAATTCAAGATCCTCGTCCTCACTTTCAAGGCCATTCACGGCCTTGCTCCCGCCTATCTCTCTGACTTACTGTCTCCCTATTAACCCGCCCACACCCTCCGTTCAGCAGAATCAGGCCTGCTCCGCGTCCACCGCCCTAGCCGCCTAACCATTGGCTGCCGGACTTTCAGCCTCTCTGCTCCCATACTGTGTAACTCCATCCAGCTTCTCCACCTTGCTTCCTCCCTTTACTCCTTCAAGGCCAGTCTCAAGACCTTCCTCTTCGACCGTGCCTTCTGCTCCCCAACTAACTCTTCCCCCTCTCCTTCCATCTACCCCAACCTTCCCTCCCCATTTGGGTCCAGATCTGACTGTTCAGCACTTTGGGACGTCCTCCCGACGTGAAAGGCGCTATATATGTGCAATTTTGCTGTTGTTGTTGAAATTTTCACAAGTTTGAGAGCTGAAAAAATGTTTGTCAGGAGATCGACAGTGTAAATGATTTATTGAGGCCAGAAAAAAAATGTATTGCTGGACTTCAAGTGGATCCTCAGCAGGAAATATTTCCTGGTCTCTCTCTTACCTGTCTATGCTTCTCCTCAGGCCCCTATTTGGCACACCTGGTGTTCCTCAGTCCACTTTTTCCTCGGTCCTCTCCACTTGAATATCTTTATTCTTCCTCTTAGCAACATTATCTGCGGACATGAGGTTCACTTCCACCTAAATACAGATGACTCCAAACTCTGTGCCTCTATCCTCAACACAAAATGCTCAATAAATGTAAATTATATATATTATTATCATACCAAACACTGTGGATGCTGGATCCATTCAAATTGGCAAGACTGTAGTGGATAGATATTTGTTGGGTCATGGTATCAAGGGATATGGAGCAGATAAATTGAGTTGAGGTACGGATCAGCCATGAATGGCAGAACAGGCTTGGGGAGCTGCATGGCTTACACCTGTTCCTATATACCATTCCTATGTTCCTACATACATATTTTATCATAGTACTATGATAAGTATTAGTATTATGGTTACGGAGCTTAAGGACTGATTCATGACAAGTCCCAACTTTTTCCTTCTTCTCTTGGGAATTATAATGGGACATTCACTTCTGGCCATCTATCAGGTGATGTATAATGGAGGGGCTGAGGACCAGCTGCATTCAGTGGAGAAGTAGGTATAAATTCCCTTACCCTCACTCTTATTCAGGACATTTTTAAGTTTGCAGATTGTACTAGTATTACTAACAATAATAACAATCCTTGCTTTTGATATAGTATTTTTCACATCAGAAGGGTGTCTTAAAGCGCTTCACAGCATTCACTGTAAAGTATATGACTTTTTTTGAACAACATTACAACTACTATAATAATCCTTACATTTCACATAGCGCTTTATTATGAATTAGAGATGTGAGAATACAGAGCAAAGTGAACAGACTGTGCATTTTGTTGGTGAAATATGGCCAATTGGCAGCCAATTGTGCACAGGAGCATTCCACAAACAGTCGTGGATTGAGTGACCAGTTTACTATCATTATTTTTGTTTACTATTATTATTATTAGCTCCAGAAAAATGATTCGTCAATTGGCTAACAAACTGGTTCCTACTTACTGCTAGGTAAACAGGCTTGTGGAGTCAGAAAACTACTCCAACTGGGAATCAAACCCTCGCTTATGAGGCGGGTCGTCTAACCACTGAGCCGCAGAACTCCACTGTAATGGAGTACTCCACTATGGTGGTACAATCTAATGAATTGAGAAACTGAGAGATCCTGGGAAGTCAAATGTATATGTTGTTCATGAAATATGAAAGGCAGAATAAAAGGAGGCCATTCAGCCCATGAGTCTGTTCCACCAGTTTGTTAGACCTTGACAGTATTTTTTGAATCCCACGACTTTCTTTCAATATACAACATAATAGCTTCATGAAACTTTTAACAAGTGAATAAAAGAGAAAGGAAGTCATGTGTTTTTTTTAACAAGACATTTTTAGTCCCAAGCTTATTTTTGGTAATCTTGCGATAGAAACTAGATGAAAATCATTAAGATCTTCAAAAGATACAGCTCATTTATTGGATGGTCTTTGGGGTGGAATTCCATAGAGTGGGAGAAAATAGAGCAAAACCCCACCTGCTAATGTTGGGCTTGGGGTAATGAAGCAGGCCTGAATGAAGGGAGCAGATGGGACAGTAGGTATTCTATCTCCTCCTCGCTTTAATCTGAATCTGTAGTTAAAGTGTACAATCTGAATACATGTTCCAATCTGCGGAGGGAGACTTGTCCAGGTTGAATGCAGGAACTGAGGGGATATTGTGGAAATGGTGAAGCTGGTGGGGCGAATTGTCATTTTTCATTCTGTGCTTCCATACAGAATTATTTGGCGGTGAATAATGGCTAGGATAAGGTGTTATAGAAACAGTTTCTTTGTCCAGTTGCAAAATAGCTCAATATATATATTTTTAATTATGTTGTTTTTGTAATAGAGCTGCCGCAGGTCTCAGCAAATTTGTGAATGTTATCAGGGAATGAAAGACAGAAGATCATTATTTTCTATTGATATGTTTCTCCCTTCTAGTTCAATATTAAGAAATGTTGATGCTCTGGTGAATTGGTACATTACTGAGGTCTACTTTGACAGTTACTTTCAAGTTTGTTAGGCTGTTTATCCAGTAGGATTTAATTTTTACGAATTTGTTCAATGGATTTAGAGTTAATATGGGGCAGAAGCCACTCAATAGTTTTTGGACTGTGAATAAAGAGCTTAGCCAATTTTCTGAGCAATCGTAAGGCAGAGTATACATCAAAGCACCTAGGCTGAGAGCTTTTTTGATCTCTCTCTCGAGCTACTCTTTGGGCGTTTCATAAAGGACAATTCTTTCAATCATGTTACTTGTGTTGGTAAGTTCAAATGCAATCCTGATTCTAAAATGTTATCATTATCTATAAGAAGAGGTTTTATATAAATATCATATCTGGAAAGCAAAGAGAGTTTACTAAAAAGAGAACACTGTATCACCTTTTTGATTTTGATTCGGAATGTAGCATGTAAAAGCATTTGGGTTTTAATAGACTCAAAGAGCCCTGAATTCCATCTGTTGTTAGACTGTGAAATAGAAAGAACCAATATTTCTCTCAATCAGCCACTACATTCAATGGTGAAATTGGCACAAAAAGAGGGGCATGGATGGATTCCCTGATCTTAAGCAACACAAACCATATGATGAGAAGTGTATACGTTACTTGGATGAAAAATATTAATAAAATAATCCTTTCATTTGATATGGGTTTAGTAAAACCATAATATCTCAAAAGGTGCTTGGTGTGATCATATTTGCAGCCTATCTGCAATCAGCATGGTCTCATAAACATCTATGAAATAAATACATCCTTTACAAAGAAGATTTTTGGCCAGCGCAGAAGGAGAAAATTCCTTAATTTTAAAAAATAGTTTCAGGGATACAACTACACATTAAATTTATACCATGCCTTTCTTATTAAGAGGACCACCAAAGTCCTGAAATCATGGAATCTATAGGATGTCCAATTAAAAGTAAAATAGGCAACAACAACAACAAATTAGACTTATAGAGTGCCTTTCACGTCGAGAGGACGTCCCAAGGCGCTGCACAGGAGGCGTGTGACCCGAGCTGGGAAGGGAGTGTTCGGGAGGGTGTAAAAAACGTGGGGGAGGTCGAAAAATTAGGGGGGGAACTAAAGGCATGGTTGAAAAGGAAAGTCTTCAAACCGGCCTTGAAAGAGGAAAGGGAAGAAACAAGGCGGAGGGATTGGGGGATGGAATTCCATAGGGTGGGAGCGGAGAAGCTGAAGGCCGGGCCTTCGATGGTGGGGTGGTTCGGGCGGGGGGCTTGGAGCAAACCAAGTCCTGCTGAACGGAGGGGCCAGGTGGGCTTATAGGGGGAGAGTAAATCGGATAGGTAGGGCGGGGCAAGGCCGTGTAAGGCTTTGAAAACGAGGACAAGTATCTTGAACTCGATCCTCTGGGGGATGGGGAGCCAGTGGAGACGGGCGAGGGTGGGGGTTATGTGGTCACGGAGGCGGGTGCGGCATAGTACACGGGCTGCAGTGTTTTGGATGACTTGCAGCCTGTGAATGGAGGAGCTGGGGAGGCCGACGAGGAGAGAGTTTCCGTATTCCAGCTGTGAGGTGATGTACGCGTGCATGAGTGTTTCGGCAGCGTGGGGGGTGAGATAGTTGCAGAGCCTGGCAATGTTGCGCAGGTGGAAATAAGTGGTGCCGGTCAAGGCACGGATGTGGGGGAGGAAGGAGAGTTTATGGTTGAACGTGATGCCGAGGTTCCTGACTGGCTTTGTGAGGTGGAGAGTACAGCCTTGGATGTTGAGGCTGCCAGCGCCCGATGTGCGGAGGCGCTGGCTTGAGCCAATCAGGTCTTGCTCACGTTCAATTGGAGGAAGTTGTCTCTCATCCAGGACTCGATGTCGGACAGACATGCTGTCAGAACATCGATGGTCTGGGGGTTGAGGGATGAGGCTGAGAGGTACAGTTGGGTGTCATCCGCATACATGTGGAAATTTACCCCATGTTTGCGGATGACATCGCCCAGAGGGAGCGTGTAAATGGTGAAAAGGAGGGGGCCAACGACGGAGCCCTCGGGGATGCCATGAAAAACTGTGTGGGGGTTTGAGGAGAAACCGTTAGAAGATACAAAATGTAGGCGGTGGGTCAGGTAGGAATGGAACCAGTCAAGGACTGTGCCTTGAAGGTTGAGGTAGGAGGAAAGATGTTGGAGGAGGATGGTGTGGTCGACTGTGTCGAACACAGCAGACAGGTCAAAGAGGACGAGGAGGCAGAGGGAGCCCTGGTCGCAGGCGGTTAGGATGTTGTTTGTAACCTTGACCAGGGCAGTTTCCGCGCTGTGAGCAGGGCGGAAACTTGATTGGAGGGGTTCAAGGAGTGAGTTGAAAGGAAGGAGCGGAGCTGGGAGGCAACCACTCTTTGAAGGACCTTAGAAAGGAACGGGAGGTTGGAAATGGGTTGGTAACTTGATGGCTGCGATGCATCAAGGGAGGGTTTTTTCAGGATAGGGGTGATGGTGGCTGTTTTAAGGGAGGTAGGGACGGTGCCTGAGGAAAGGGACAGGTTGATGGTGTCAGAGATGAGCGGGGCCAGGAGGTGGAGTTGGTTGCGGATAAGGGGGGTGGGGATGGGGTCCAGTGAACACGTGGTGGGTTTCATGGAAGTGATTATTTTTGTGACTGAAGATGGGGAGGGTGGGGGTGAAAGTGTGAAAAGGAGGGTGGGTGGCGGTTGGAATAGCGGATGGAGGGGCGGAGGTGGAGGAGAGATGGGGGCATTACAGTAAATGGTTGCAAACCATTTCACTGTTTCTACATGGTCCTGATCTAAACTACAAATTTATGTTTATCTCATACTATATGTTCATGTTTTTCTACTGTGTCTATGATATTTCGATGCAGGGCTATTTATCATAAAATTCTTCGGTCATTGGAGGGTCGAGTTCTGGTGTCAGACTTTTTTTGTCCTTGCTTTTTTTTTCCAAAATAGCAATGCATTTGAATTCCCCTAAAGGCTCTTATCAAAATCTACTGTATTACAATCACCCAGAACAGTCCCACAGTGCTGGCAGCTCTCTGGGATTGTTCTGTGTGGTCCTTTCAATCACGTCTCACTCTTTGAGCAAACAATTGTTAGTGTATATGAAAAATGAATCTGTGCCACTGGAGTCCAGTTGAACCTAAGGGAGGACTAGATAAAAATGGATCATTTTGAACCGAGAAGATTTTGATGACTCAAAAATACTGATATTGTGTGAAACAACGTGCGAAATATTTGAAAAATAATTGGGTATTGCAAATATAATGATAATAATCCATTTTGTCTTTCTGTGATGTTGGCAATATTTCTCCTTGCAAATTCTGAAGCCATGTAAAGTATAAAAAATGTCCGGGACCTCAAAACCCGATCAAACAAACGCCACGATAGGAACATTTTTTTTTGAGCCACAAAACCTATGCATTTTGTTCTTCTTTGCCTGAAACTGGCATTGAATATCAATGGTGACCATTGAAATCTTTGAAAGCTTTACACCCATGAGTAACCTGTAGGAATAGCTAACAGTTCCATTTTCCATAACAGCTTCCATAATATTCTCTAAATTTCTCATTTGGTTTGAAACAATGTGTTTGTGTCAGCCTGCTTCATTTGATAGTACTCTCGCCTATGAATTAGAAGGTTGTGGGGAAAAGTTCCATCTTGGGATTTGGAACTCATTTGGTGATGCTCTAAAGCCGTGCTATGGGCTGTTACATTGTTAGAAGTGCTACATACTGTCTATTTGGGTAGATATTAAAGATGCCATTCAAAACGAGAATGTTTTCAAAACAAAAAGATTTGGGGAGATGTTAAAGATTACTCTGTTCAAAATGAGAACATTTTTTTTGCTGGCTCCAGAAAGTACAAGGAATCATTTTGTGATCATCAAAGAAAGACGGAAGTTGCAAACAGTTGCAATATTTTCAATTCCCAATTGTTTTCCCAATATTTTCCAGATATTGCAATTAACCTTTTATTGAGCTTCTCGCATTAAACTGACAAAAATATCACCACTTAACATTTGTCATTCACTTTAAGCCTGTTTGTGGGACATTGTTGTGAACAAATTAGCTTTTTCGTTTGTCCACAAAACACAGTGCCTTCACTTTGCAGTATATCCTGTGAAGTGTTTTAATTTGTCTTCCTGACATAAAATGAGTATTATGACAGCTAAGGATTATTATTATTATTTGCTATTATTATTTTTATAATTCACATAAATCTGATGAGTTTGAGAGATTCCTGAAAGTGTAGAGTAGTTTCCTCTTTGTCTCGTTCATTAATTTGTGTATCTTTTTGAAGGTTACACCATGTGAAGCTGTTTTCCATCTTCAAGCAGCTTACTTTTGTTATTCCTGGCAAAAACACACTGTTTCCACTACAAAAATAAAACCTTGCATTTGATATAGTGCTTTATCACTATGTTGAGACATCTCAAAGCAATTCACAGAATCTAAAGTGGATTGATTGTGTATTTTGTGGGTGATGTTAAACAAAAATGTAAAGCCACAACGAATGTAATTAGCTTTTGGCTCTCCGCAGCCTTGCTTCCCCCTACCTCTGCAATCTCCTAAGCCCCTACCAACCTACCCGCTCTCTCTGCTCAGTGGACTACGGCTTGCTTCACGTCCTCTGCATTGTCCTCCCCACCATTAATAAGAATAAACCTTGCATTTTATATAGCGCTTTTCATGTCTTCTAGACATCTCAAAGCGCTTCACAGAATATACTATAAAGTGAATTGACTGTATATTTGTGGGTGAAACGTGGCAGCCAATTGCACCCAGCAGTGTCCCACAAACAGTCATGGCTTGAAGTGACCAATTTTTTTTTCCAGGGATTATTATTAGGCGTGTGGAGTAAGGAACCTTGACCAAGGTTTCACCCAGCTGGGAATTGAACCCAGGTCTCTCGCTTGTAAAGCGAGTGCTCTAACCACTGAGCTACAGAATTCCTGTTTGCATTAAGATGAGGTGCTCAAGGAACCATAACACAGTAGACGAAAAACAACCAAAACACTTTCAGTTTGGGAGAGAATTGGCAGAACCTTCAAAAAATATTCCTTTATCTATAATCCTTGAAATTCTGATGCAAACAAACAGAAGATAGAATAATGCCTTTCTTCTATTTGGACGGAGTTGGCTGTAAATCACTCTATTAATAATAATAATAATCCTTACATTCAAATTAGTACCTATAACATTAACATGTTTTGAAATGCTTCACAGGAATTGCTGTAAAGTATATTGACTGTATTTGTCATTGAACAAATACTTGGAGTATTTGGAGGTTAAACAGCAGCCATGTATTCAAGTGAAGGAGAATCTGAGTTGAAGTACATAATGTGATGATGCCCATGCAGTTTATGCAGTTTATGTGTCTGATACAGTATTTTAATCATTCCACAATACAAAAAAAAGGTGGTTTCTCTATCCTTTATATTGTTTCATTATTGTTTCATTACATAATTAAGGACCCTTACAGTTCCTTCTGTACACATGTGTTTACACATGGTTTACACAACTGACATAACATCCCTCCAAACATAACGTGTGTACCACATTAATGCTGAACAATCAGGTTAATAAATTGGAGGAGAAAAATCTATATGGATTATTTGCTTTGATACCTATTTCTTTCATCCAGATCAGACTGGATTGTTGTAGTGCTGGAGGCTCTGGCTGTTAGCCACAAAGATGACAATTTGAAGTCTTGATGGATTAAAACCCATTGGCCTCCCTTTAAGAAGGGCTCACCCACACCTGTGATAGAAAACTTTGTTTGCTTAAGGCCATAAAAGTTTATTTAAGATGTGTAACTGCTCTCTTATTGTGATCCTAAAGGTGATACAATTCATGTTTTGACACATTCCTTTGTATATTAACAGAAAACCCAAGAATCACAAGAATTGCAAGGTGAAATTTGCACCACCATGGCAATCACATGCATATGTCATGTCCAAAACTAGATACAACTGTATACAGTACAAACTTTAATCAGGTTAGTGAATAAACTCCTTAAATAGAAGCTACAGTAGAAATCCCAAAACCTTGAAGTCTATTCACTCACTCAAAAGAAGGTTAGATTCAAATAGTTTTCCATGCTTTGTTTAGATAAGAACACTTAGACCTGCTTTCATTTGTTCATTTGTTACTGCTATTCGTTTATGTTAGATTTGTTTGAACAAAATATGTCCTTATTGTATATGATAATGGCACTCATTTATTTGCTAACTACTGTGTATTGTTTCTGCCTCACATATAAAATCTCTGTCGCAATAAATAGTGCTTCTTGGCAATCATAATCCCTGATGATTCTTTTCATTGCTGTCATTTAGAGGATTTGCTCTCACTTGAATGATTTAGTTAGCATTAAATAATAGATAGCATTGTCAGCGCAGATTCATGTTGTAGTCTGTATTTTGTACTGCTGCTGAGTGAAGGCATAGTACAGTGAGTGTCCGAGCCAAAAAGTGCCCTGTATTTCTACTTTCAGGTTATGGAGCTGAATCTGGAAACGTATCATATGACAACTACAACTAAATTACATTTGTGTTGCACCTTTCATGTCGGGAAAACGTCCCAAGGCACTGGACAGTTAATGTATCAGACCTGAGCTGGAGTCGCGATTGTGCAAGATGGACAAAGGGGAGGGGAAAGGGGGTAACCGATAGCATGGTTGAAAAGGAGGGTCTTGAGGTGGGACTTGAAGGAGGCTACGGAGGGGGCAAGGAGGAGGTATTGCGGGATGGAATTCCAAAAGTCGGGAACAGAATGGCTGAAGGCTCGCCTGCCGATGGTGGGGTGGTTGGATTGGGGGACATGAAGCAGGCTGGAGCCCGCTGAGAGGAGGGACTGGATAGGTTGATAGAGGGTTTAAAGGTGAGGAACATGATCAATCAGAAAGAGACAGTCATGATGTGCTGAATATCCTTTTCTGGTACTAAAAATATTATATACTAAGACCTCTCATGGGCATGTACAGTGCTATGTTTTATCATACAACTATAGAAACTACACAACACTGCAAAAAATCATTCAACCTGCTGTTTCTGTGCTCTTTGAAAAAGCAATTTATTCAATACCATTTACCAGACTTTTCCCCAAAACCCTACAGATTACAGTAAAACCCCGTTTATTCATGACCCGAACAACCGCAACTTCCGTGTAACCGGCACCTAAAACAAAAGGCCCCATTCGTTTTACCAGATCTTATCTGACACAATTGCTGTGACACATTTTTTTCCCCTCGTATCACTATTTCAGAATGCTGCTACTAGTGCCTGAAGGTGCTGCCTTTTTTTTCCTTCATGGAGCAGCTCTGAATATTGCCGGTAGTGCACTTCTGGGTTTGAGAGAGAGGCAGGGAGAGAGAGGGGTGGGGGGAGAGAGAGAGAGGGAAAGACGGGTGGGGGAGAAAGAGAGGGAAAATGGGGGAGAAAGAGAGAGGAGGGGAAGAGAGAGGTGGAAGAGAGGAGGGGAGAGAGAGAGAAAGAGGGTGAGTTGATTAATTTAGATGGAAAATGAGAGGAGTGGAGGGGAGGTTGGGTTTGGAGCATTGAGATGCCAGTCTGACTGTGTGTATGTGTGTGCGTGTGAAAGAGAGAGAGGGGGAAGGAGGGAGAGAAAGAAAAAAACGAGAGTACCTCTTTGATTGTGTGCTGTGTTTATAAACTATAATTGATCTTTATTACTTTATTGTTAAGTATCCATATAATATTCTGTTATTATTTAGTCTATTATTAATATGGTATGTTTAAAAAATGAATTAAAATTTATTTTAAAAATTATTTGTTTTGTGTTGGGTTTTCGCCAGCTGGACGCCCGAATATCCTGCACACAGTTTAATCAGCATTGACCGGGCCCTGAGGGTGTGGGATAAACAGGCTTTTACTGTACTGCTTTTTAGATCACTATCTAGGAGGTGCAAAGCCATGGACATCTTTAAAGGTGAGGACTAGAATTTTTAATTGAATCCTCTGAGTGATGTGAAACCAGTGGAGTTGGGCGAGGATGGGGGTGACAAGATTGCAGTGCTTGGTGTGGGAGAGGACACTGGCTGCAGAGTTCTGGATGATCTGCAGCCTATAGAGGGAGGAGTTTGGGAGGTTGACAAGCAGAGCATTGGTATAATTGAGCCTGGATGTGATGAAGGCATGAATGAGAGTTTCAGTGACCTGAGGGGTGAAGTAGTAGTGGAGTTGGGCAATGTTGCAATGGTGAGGGAGGGTAGAGCAGGTCATGACATGGATATGGGGGAGAAAAGACAGTTAAAGAATGAACAAAACACCTAGATTCCTGACTGGCTTGGTGAGGTGGAGTGTGCATCCATGGAAGTTGTTGCTGCCAGTGCCTGAGATATGAAGGCTCTGGTGCGAGCCAATCAGGAGGGCCTTGGTCTTGTTGACATTCAACTCTAGAAAGTTAGCTCTCATCCAGCACTTGATGTCTGACAGGCAGTTTGTCAGGACAGCAGTGGTCTTGGAATCGAGGGTGGAGGTGCTGTTCTATTTGCTTTTGTTTGAGAAAAGCATATCCACCATGAAGTGTGGTGAAAATTCACAAGCTCACAAGATTGGCTAAGATAAAGAAGGTCCTCTTGATCTCATCCCTGTAGAATATCAACCCTCCCATTCTGCCCTCACAGCATCAAGCTGTTTTTTTTAAAATCAATCTTAGCCTTAACTATCCTCCTTCGTAACTTGTTCCAGTTGCTAATTACCTGCTTGGTAAATAAAAGCTTCCTAGTGCCCTTTGCAACTCTAAACCTATGTCCTTCTTCTTCTACTGGCTTGGTGTTTCATAATGTAAAACTGGTTTAAGGCTGTTAAAAACAAAATAAGACAGGTTTTACAAGCATAACTAATAACAATAAAGATAATACATGTCACACTTTTATGGGAGGAATTTGTATTTGCCAAAAATACAGTCAACCGCTGCCAATTGATTCAATAGTTACAACTTTTGACTGCTCTTGACCACATTTTTAGTGGATGTGAACATTGTCACTGGTGATAATATTCACCACGTCCATTTCCCCCTCCACCAGTATGTGAGTGATCGAACAAAGCAACAAACTAATAAAATGCAATTCACGGAAAAACACTTCTTTATAAAGAAAACAAGTGATGCAATAATTATTTGAACACATGAATGCCAGAGAAACATTATAATTATGGCTGGACTTTTACAGACAGTTTCATGATAGGTTTCATGTCAGTTACATTGTTGAAATATTGGCACAGATTCATTGTTTATAGTTTATATTAAATCCATACTCCGCACATTTAATGATTTTTATATCTCCTTGAAAATGGAGCTGTACTAGTAAGCTTCAGGATTCCATAAACAAACCAAAAAGATATTGATCTTGTTGCCCTTTTGTAAAGTCTTATGAAGAATATGCAGTACACACATCAGTCACCTTGTGCCCGGAGGATAAAGGAACCACATAAAACTATTGACAGAAATGAACAAGGAAAAAAATATTTCTGACAACAGACACCATTTGTTACGTCCTGTGTTGGTCAACTTCTGATTTATTGTTGTTGCAAATCAACAGCAACTCGAGAAGAGCATTAAATTACGGAACAAGATTTTTACTGAGCTCTGTAAAATTAGCTGCCACAATATGCTTTCCCTTGCATGTATATCTTCATCCAAGCCCTGCACCATCTTTTTCCACCCATGGAAAGAGCTTCCCCACCCACACGTAATCACTCACAAATGCCCAATCATCCTTGGACCTTCTCTCCCTCTGGCCTTCCCCACAGAGTGATCCAGTTGCAGCCATTAAGCTGCTAAATGATCACCTCTCTTCAACCTTCAATTCCCTTGTCCCCTGCAAACCAGGTCTGTGTCTAAGCCTACCTGCTCCCTCTGGTAAAAAAATCAACCCTGTTTCCTCAAATCCCAAACTTGCTTGAGCACTGATGGCAAAAAATCTGCTTCATGGTTCACTGCCAACTGTGGCTCAAGCATCTTCATACCTAATGCTGTTCATACCTAATGACTCCTCCTCCCCTACCATATTGCCTACCACACCACCTGGTACCACTGCTCAGTTGGCTGTGGCCTCCTGATTGTCCTTAACCCCTCCATTCCATGATCAGTGGCCTTGCCTTCAGCCACTACACTCAAAATCTCTCCCTCAATCCCTACACCATGTTCCATCCCTCTCCACCTTCAAATCCCACCTGAAGACCTTTGTTTTCGATTGTACTTATGGTTACTACTCCCCTCTTTCTCTCCTTAGCTCATTATCAGACTCTATCACTATCAAGCTCTCCAGGACACTTGAAGGGTGCAATATCAACGCAAGTTGTTGTTATTGTGGAAATAGGCTCAATAACTACTTTCAAAAATGAATTGGATAAGTACTTGAAAAGTGGCTTCCTTCTGTCTCTAATATTCCATGATTCTATAATAATTATGCACCTGCACCTCTCCTTTCATGTTCTCCTAACAAGTAAGACATTATATAAATGCTAAAAATATATATATATTGCAGATGCTGGATATCTGAAACAAAAACAGAAATCAATGGGTTCTTTATTATCTAAAGAACACCAAAGCTTAAAAGTTAGTTCTGGGAGTTAGTGCAAGGTGAGAGCAGATTGTGACCTTCTTTGACTGATTGAGTCCACGAAACGAATATTGAATAAAAAATGTTTTAAATCGTCAATTCAAAAAAAAGAGAAAATCAATACATCACTGATCACTATTTTCACCTCATCCTCTTCAACAGAGAGATATCAGATCAACCTTCAGAACTGGCCCAGTACAGGCAGTGTAATGAGAAAAGCTTTTGAATTCACCAATTCAAACCTTACAGGACATTTTCACCTCTTGCTCTTTTTAACTAATATCTTTGGATTTTATTGGCCCCCGAGAACCTCAATAGTTTATAGAGTATTAGGATACAGCTCCTCGTGACATGGACTATATAGTGAATTCTCAACATCAGCCAACCTGTTGTTTGGTTATTCCTTTTGAAAGACTCATACCAATGGAATGATGTTCTGCAAGAAGCTGTGTTTTTATATTCCACATCAGCCAAAAATGTTTGCTGTGGTGTGCAAGCAATTTTTTCCTAATGTTATTTTAGGAGCCTTTCAAATAGTTTGGTCGTTAATGATTTTAAAAATGATCCGTTCATATTTCCAAAGCCAGTTCAGAGAGGACCTGAGAGCCTTGATACTGGAAAGTGCAGTTGACTGTACATTTTGTTGGCAAATTTGACAGCCTGTTTTTGCACAGAAACATCCCACATACAGCTGCAAAGTGAAAGTGAAGTGACTGTATAGTGAGAAGATGCAAACCCAGTACAATTGATACCAACCAAACCATTTAAGCCAAAACATTCATTCTCATTGCAGCACACACCACATTTTATTCCCTTTGTCTCTGATGTAAGTTTGTTCAGTGGTCTTTCTAACAAATGTACAAAGCAAAGAGCTCAAGTGGACCAGAATGTTGTCTCCTGAGACTGAGATTGGGCTAAATTAGTGGATTAAAGAGAATTCTACAATGTATCTAACTGTATTATATCCACCAGACAATACTTGACTCATACTGAGCTCAGATAGGGAAAGGAACCAATCCTCTGATGCCAGTATTTCCTCACCTTGATAAGGACACAATCCATAACACCCGCTGAGATAAATAGAGAAAAAAATGGCAAATTAATGAATTTACTGTAAACACTGATAAAATGTTAACAATATTAAACAGAATTGAGATCCCCAGGCAGTTTGAGTTATCAAAATCTTATTGTACTTTCTTTTGTACTGAAGCTCTTTGTTCACAAATGTGAGTCACCTCAGTTGTATTGAGTGAAAGTTGTGTTTTGAAAGTGGCTATGACTTTGGGGAAAGTAATTTCACTGATATGAAACTTGCAATTACCTCTTGTGCTTTAAGGCAAGAACAAATTATTTTATATGTAGCTATTAGGTGAATGTAATTGTGATTGAATAAAGGAGGTTCCATTGATTGAGGCAGGGCCTCAGCCGTCTGTAGATCGAATAGTTCAGATAGTACAGTGGAAGCCCGTTTATCCGGCACTCTCAGGACCTGGCCAGTGTCGGTTAAAGCGCCTGCCAGATATTCAGCAGAAAACCCAACACAAATATATTTTTTAATTTAAAACACAGCACATTAATAAGAGACTAAATAATCATTTATATGATAATATAATATGTAAATAATAATAATAATCCTTTTATGCACAGCAACCAGGCAGTTCAGAGAGATCTTTAAACTAGATCTTTAAACTAACATCAATGATCTGGACTTGGGTGTACGGAGTACAGTTTCCAAGTTTGCAGATGACACTAAGTTAGGGAGAATAGTAAATAGTGAGGAGGATAGTAGCCATCTGCAAGAGGATATAGACAAATTGGTAAAGTGGGCAGACACATGGCAGATGAAGTTTAATGCAGAGAAGTGTGAGGTGATGCATTTTGGGAGAAGAAATGAAGGGAGGCAATATAGGCTAGATAGTACAATTTTAAATGGTGTGAAGGAACAGAGAGACCTGGGGATTTGTGTTAGTGACTCGTTGAAGGTGGCAGGACAGGTAGACAAGGCTGTTAAGAAGGCATATGGGATACTAGGCTTTATAAATAGGGGTATAGAGTACAAAAGTCAGGAAGTGCTGACTAACCTCTATAAGACTTTGGTGAGGCCTCAGCTGGAATACTGTGTTCAATTCTGGTCACCACACTACAGAAAGGATGTGAAGGCATTGGAAAGGGTGCAGCGAAGATTTACTAGGATGGTGCCAGGATTGAGGGACTTCAGCTATGAGGAGAGGCTAGATAGGCTAGGGTTATTCTCTCTGGAGCAGAGAAGATTGAGGGGAGACCTAATAGAGGTTTATAAGATCATGAGGGGTTTCGACAGGGCAAATAGAGAAAAACTATTTCCACTCGTGGGTGAATCTGTGACTCGTGGTCACAGATTTAAAATAGTTTCAAGGCGAAGTAGAGGGGAGCTGAGGAGAATTTTTTTCACTCAGCGAGTTGTTCGAATCTGGAATGCATTGCCTGAAAAGGTGGTGGAGGCTGATTCGATAACAACTTTTAAAAGGGAATTAGATCTTTATTTAGGGAGAACAGGTCTATTAGGCTATGGGGAGCGGGCAGGGCAGTGGGATTGAATCGCTCTTTTCAAAGAGCTGGCACAGACTAGATGGGCCGAATGGCCTCCTTTTGTGCCGTAAAATTCTATGAATCTATGAATCTAGTGCAAAAGTTACACGTCTGAATGACACTGTTCTCATTGGGGGCAGAAGAGGGGAAAACCCATGTTATTGAGAAAGCAGAGAGTGAGCAGCGGCCACTCAGTTCAGTTAACTTTCTTTCCAAAAAGCCTTGCGATGCAAACGAGCATTGCAGGGATGAGTCTTTTTTATTAAAATAAAAGCCAATGAATTGATCTGCAAGCTTTGCTCAGGGTGGGTGTGCGTTTTGCTGTTTTGTGGCTAAATTAAATCTAAATTAATCAACACACACCGCTCTGCCTCTCAATGTGTACACTCCGGAGAGTGCATTGCTTTACAGTACCGGTAGCATTCTGAGCCAGTTCCACCATCAGGCACCTAGTTGCAAGCATTCCAAAATACTGATGCAATACAAAACACCAAAAAAATGCATTTTTCTGGATAAATTCTGGTTTATTGAATGTGGACTTTTTTTGGCAGTTATACGGAAGTTACGGTTGATCAGGTCACTGATAAATGGGCATCTACTGTACTAAAGAAGCCCTTATGTTCATCAGGTAAGGAGAAATTATCTTTCTCCACTTTAATGATGCTGCCTATAACAATTTGCTTTTATATTGCGCTCCTTATGCAGTATAGCACATCGGAACAACAATTTACAGCTACAACCTGAAGTATATATTACCAGAGAATATATTACCTTAAGTGATAAACGATTTAAATACATACACTAAATGTGTGCATCTAAATCTTTAGATCCTCAAGTACTCTGAGATGCTACCCCGCATGAAGGGTGCTACATAATTTCAAGCTGTTGTTGTAAATTATGTTTATCCATGACATTTGTCAATTTGTCAATGTTATTTTCTGTTACTTTGACTAAAGGATAAAGCTGTGATACATTATGATTTAGAGCTGTTTGCTGGCTCAGTGAGAGAGACAACCTTAAAACCAACTAATAATAATAATCCTTTGTGTTTGGTATAGTGCCTGATCATCTCTTTGAGATGTTTCAAAGTGCTTCAAATAATATATTGGAAAGTGAATTGCTTGTATATTTTGTGTACGAAATGCGGCAGCAACAACAATAATAACAAAATTGCATTTATAGAGTGCCTTTCACGTCCGGAGGATGTCCCAAGGCGCTGAACAGTCAGGGGTTGGGAGGCAAAGGAGGAAGCGAGGCAAAGAGATTGTGGGATGGAGTTCCAGAGTGTGGGGGCAGAGTGGCTGAAAGCCTGGCCATCGATGGTAGTGGGGGTCAGGCGTAAAACATGGAGCAGACTAAAGCCTGCTGAATGGAGCGGTGGGCAGGTTGATAGGGAGTCAGCAGGTCGGAGAGAGAAGAGGCAAGACTGTGAATGGCCTTGGAAGTAAGGAAGAGGATGTTGAATTCGATCCTCTGGGGGATGGGGAGCCAATGGAGCGAGAGTGGGAATGATGTGGTCGTGGAGCTTAATGCGGAAGAAGACATGAGCTGCAGAATTCTGGATAATCTGCAGCTTGTGAAGGGAAGAGCCAGGAAGGCCAACGAGGAGGGAGTTTCCATAGTCGAACCTTGATGTGATGAATGTATGGAGGGTTTCGGCAGCCTGAGAGTTGAGGCAGTAGTGGAGTCTGGCGATGTTAGGGAGGTGGTGGTCAATTGTGCGCAGCAGTGTCCCACAAGCATTCGTGGATTGAAATTAACAATTTGTGGTAAAAGTGGGGTCTAAAAATTTTATTTCCTGGTCTGCCTGGAAATACACTGGTAACCTGATGGTTTTGTGCCATGCCTTCCTTCATCCTGTTGCAATCTACCTCTGGAGCACAGATTACTGTGACACATTTTGAAAATGATCACAAGCTACTTGCATCTCTTAGTGCAGATTCTACTGCATACTGTACTCTTTAACTACAACTTTGGTCACCTTTGGTTACCTTCCTACTCCCACATTCACCCAGCTTTGCTCCATCACTCTGAAATCCAACCTGTAGCTTGGGTGCAAAACCTTGACTGTCCACCTTAAGTCCATCTTCTGTTGTGAAAGGCACTGTATAAATGCAAAAACAAAAACACAAAATACTATAGATGCTGGGAATCTGAAACAAAAACAGAAGTTGCTGGGGAAATTCAGCAGGTCAGGCAGCATCCATGGAGAAAGGAAAAAGAGTCATTATTTCAGGTTTACAACCCTTCATCAGAACTGATCCGTTCTGACGAACTGACCCGTTCTGACGAACTGACCCGTTCTGACGAAGGGTTGTAGACGTGAAACGTTGACTCTTTTTCCTTTCTCCATGATTACTGCCTGACCTGCTGAGTTTCCCCAGCAACTACTATATAAATGAAATTGGTTGTTGTTCAACAACAATAGCAACTCTCAAACATCTGTCTTCCACACCAGGTTACTCCATATCTGTGGGTAAGGAATAACATTTCATTTCAACTGTTAGAAGAAACAATGCTTAATACATTTACTGTAATTTTCAATGGTGTAAATAAGAAGAACCAGTATAAATCAACCATTAAATATCAATCTTGCCACACGTTTTAACTGATGTTGTTCTGCGGCATCTGTGAGTGTTCATGGATAAAATCTGATATTTGTTTTGTAATGTGTAGAAGCTGTGATATTTCCCTGTTAGATGCTGTGAAACAAATCCCAATATCAATGATGTTCAAATCATGTGATTCAGCCGAGGGAGCTGTCTGTCTTCAACAATACCCCCTGCTGGCATAAAAGGAAAAGTGTGAAAACAGTCGGTAATGTTAAATCTGTGCATATTATGAAGAACATAAGACTCTTTAGTGAATTTCAAGGCAGTGAGACATCTCAGGGGTGATATGACATTGATAAAACTGTTTGAGATTTACTTCAGTCTCTTGAAATGTCAGTAAGGTTTGTGGTATGCTACATGTACTATCTTTTAGGTTTTATTCCCTAAATGCAGTACATTAAATTATTATTATACATGTATGGAAGAAGGGTGCGGTTCATAGATGTGTTGCAAGTTCTCACAAATGCAAACTTGCTTGTTGTTATGATCACTATTTCAAATGTGCTTTACATGTTTGTAATACGTAATGTTTAAATTGTGTTACATTTTAAATACTGTAAATATATTGTGTATTGGACTGTGGATTGAGACAAAACATTAAGCCCTCGCTCAGGAACTTGGTACAAAATAGCTCTGAACCCTTGTATGCCAGGGATGATATGATGCTGTTTATGGTGCAAACTGTATGCAATCTCAGAGTATTTATATTCACCTCTGCCCTGACCCCGTTGATGCACCGGATAGTATCAGATTACTTGCCCAACACTTGAGCTGTGGTTTACCTCCAGGCAGAAAGTGACCAGGGATTTGAATCAGACTATAGCCCTCTCTCTGATTTAAATCACATTGATTTGAAGCCTTCTTCAAACAAGCATCAGGAGTTGGGAGCTTTAACTCCGAAAGATGGCTGAAGTAAAACCTATCTGCAGTGTTCACACAGGAAGTTTCGACATGAACCAGGAGCAGATCCGGATCAAATGGTAGATGCAGTGAAATACAGTATGTTTTAAATTTTAAGATCTAACGTTTGTAAGCATGGAGACCTCATGTGATTGCACATTCCATTTACATTGAAGAAGAAAGTTGCTGAGGGGTTTTAACTTAGCAAACAATATTGAGCAGGATATTAATAATACCCAGATTACCTTTACTTTTTACAGTCATTGATGTGAACTGTTTGTCACTTAGCAGGACAAGAAGGTGGAGTTTTGAAAAGCCTCTTTCTTACTGAAAAAAAAGTTCTCCTTTTGCTGAAGATTGCATCGATGGGATTAAAATTCTGAACTCCTGATGCCTGTTTCAAGAGGGCTGCAAACCAAGGTGATATAAATCAGAAAGGGGGCTAATTCTACCTTGATGAGACATGCAAATTACATTGTGATGTATTTTATATCTATCTACTTTTTTGTATACTGTAAACAAATCAAACCAGTTTGTCACATGCATTTTTCGAAGATTTAGCATCTCAAAGGATTGACATTTTTGACAGTTAAAGTGATTCAGGGATAGGAGCTCAAGGTGAGTCTGGACCCCAACAAGCCATCAAAGGTAACTGTGTATAAATTAGTTACTTTTTTTTAATCAAAAACTCCTTTTGCATGCCATATACAAATATAGTGTTAGTTATTTACTTCATGGCTATTTGTGGGCTATTGCTGTGTGCAAATTGTCAGCCATGTCTGCCTACAAAATGTGCAGTCAGTCACTACACTTGACAATAAATCATGTAAAATGCTTTGGGACGTATTCCTGAAAGTAAAAAGCATTATACCAAATGAAATAATTATTATTATACATTTATTATTACTGAGGGATTGGATCTTGCAGAATTCTCTGTTTGGATATACAACATAGCTGGCGTACTGTCTGGGACTAAAGGATGCACTGTGTCAGTGGATTTGAAGTAATGTATTTGGTGCAGGTTCAGTGTGCCTTTGGTGGAGCTGAAGTCACACTGCCCAGAGGGATACATCACATAAATCATCGCGGAGAAGAACATCTCACTGTGAAGGCCAATATAGAAGAATAATTTAAAATACATTTTAAAAAGGTTGTCCTAAACAACATTTCTATTATTCCAACAGGGTTAACAGCAAATTGAACATATCCTTTCCTTGCAAGTTGACTGAATATATTTTTAGGCAGATGCCCACAATTTGAAAATATTATAGAAATGATTCCAAATAATTACGGGTGAAAAGATTTTTTTGCTCACAAGCCAATGAGCAAAAAAATGCATGTGAGCATAATAAGTCCAACATTTTGAAAATATTATTTAGCATTAGAGCACAAATATTACTTGAGCAACAACTGAGTTGGAAAAAAAGGATTGAAATCGCAGTGTAAGAAATTCAACTCCCATGATTATAAGAGCTGTAGTTGCCATATGTTAAAATCTGGTAAAAAAAAAACATGGACAAATCAAGGAGACCAAGGGGAGCAAAAGAGGTGAATGAAAGAGTTAAGGGAACGTATGCTTCTTCCCACACGTGAACAATAATTTTTTGCCCTGATTGACAGGAACAATTCATTTCCATTCATATTCTCGGGTTAGTATCAGAGCAAGCTATCAGTAGCTTCATCAGTGATGAGAGCTTCAATTAAAATGTCTTTTCAAATCTTATCTGACAATAAAACAGCACAGTGCGCACACAGCTTATTCACCCACTTGTACATCCATGCCTAAGCCTTATTTGGCTGTTGTTCAACGACTCTTAAACCCATTAATGCGTGTACAAAAGCTGATTCTAATACTTTTGTGCTGGAATAAATTTCACATTATCATTTTAGTAGGAAATGAATTGGGTATATCTGTCTCAGTGATTCTAATTGAGAAAGCCTCCCCCTCCGCGCAGACAGGAACCCATCACTCACCAGTTGGCTGCAATTGCAACCACTGAACAGCTGGTGGCAATGCAGGCTAAATGTTGCAATACATTGTGGATTTGTGAGCAAAATTGCGGTGCATTATTTGTAGTCAACTCTTATATTAATATTCAATTATTCAATTATTTATGGTTAATGGCATGAATAACATAAAATAGACCAGAGCGCTGTCACTTCCCTTTGGGCAAGAACAATCAGCCAGAGATGTTAGATCGGGAAAGCTACTGCACTTTCCACATACATACATAGTATGTGCAGAAGTTGCAACCCCTGATTGAAACCTACTCTTCTGATTTTCCTGCTACTGATGTGTATTTATTTTAGCGTATATCTCTATATATATATATTTAGTGAAATAGAAACGTTTATGGGGTAGATGTTTACAATCAGCTATTCTGTGCACAAATCGGCTGCCGTGTTCATCTTACTAAATACGCAGTCACTACACTTTACAGTGATTCCTGTGAAACTCTTTGAAATATCTTCCTGACATGAGAGGCAATATATCAAATGGATATCAAATATCAAATTATTATTATTTCTACATATATTATATCTTGCAACAGTTTTTATACAATAATTAGCAGAGTCTCCTTTATAATACAGTATTTTTAAATAAGAAATGTGCGGTTCTTGAATTTGAAGAACATTGACTGTGCTGAAGAATGCAGTTAATAAAGTTATTAAAAAAAAATACTTTCTTCAGCGTGTTCGATATTATAGAAATTTGATATTTATTCACTTATTTTACAAGCAATCTTTCAAATGCCTCAAATTAAACTCCAATGACACTGTCAACTTGAGCTTGAGAGAACTTTTACCATATGAAGCGGTAACATCACGACAGCACAGAAAAAGGTAAATAGCAACTGTGTTGCTTGGGGTTTTGGTTTGCACCATCATTGGGTAACAGGGACCTGTCTGCTAGATTCACCTCCCAAAGGAGAATCACCTTGAAGACAGCTTTGCAGTTCTACGTCCTTGCAGTCTTTGCTGTGCTTGAGGTTATTCTGTGAATACTGTTGTTCTTCTCAATCTTTTTCATTCAATTTCACAGTTAACAATACTAATGATTGAAAACACTATACATGATCTTTGTTGAAGAGGTGTCACCAGAAAGAAAAGTATTTTCTGGATTAGCTGCTAATTGATATTAGTCTATATAAAACAGCTAACGAGGTTTTGTGTTTTCTAAACAGCTGTAAGATCAGTGTTATAACGGAACAATTGCACATTGAAATTTAGGGACAAAAAGATAAATTACTGATAACTTAGGGTAGAAACAGCTATGATATAAAAATGATTGACTTATTACTTTTCGTAACATAACTTTGTTTTATTGCAATGCACTTGGCTGTGATGTAGATATTATTGTTCACTATATCAAACTTCACCTGTGAGACATTATTAGACATTTCATATTCCCTCTGAAACCAAAATTTAAATTTGGGTCAAAATTTGGGAGCTTGTCAATGCACCTTCTGCCCAGTTCCATTCCTCTTTGGTATTTGTACATAATATATATCAGAAGACATCTGTGCCTACTATATGTTAAATATAAAGATAAATTTATAGACAAAACACTATAAATTGAGTTATGGGAGAATGGCGGGTGGAGGGGGGAGGGATAAAATGTGACATGATATAACCCATTTAATGTGATAATTCTGCAATGTTATTTTTGTCACCTCATTTATTGTGAATTAATACACAGACTCCTCAAATCATTAGTTTGAATAATCTTTTGAAAGGAAAGGTGACTGTGCATACATAAGCTTTATTTTATTTTGCTTTTGTTGAGTCAAGTCCAAGGATATTAAATGTCGATAAATTGCTAGATGTACTTAAACTGGTTCATTATTGCTAAGAAAGGTGGGGTTTACTTTTTCTCTGTGCAGGCCTGTTTTTAATAATATTTGGTGGGGGAGTGGGTGTAAAGAAAGGTTAATCTTTCCATTGGTCTAATTCTCAGTGCAAGAAGTAAGCCACAATGAATTTCACAGAATATCCCTTTGCCATCTGCTCTGCTTTTCCTCAAAATCAAATCTGATTTGAAAAACCCAAAGTAATTATGTACTTCAAACCGTGTTTTCACAGTGCAGTACTTAGAAAATGGATTGCTAGCAAAGCTTGTTATATTTATCTCCAAAATGTAATGTATGAGAAGGTTTAGGAAAGACAGAAGGTGCACAGATTTTATTTGTGTAAACTCAGACTATGAAAATCAAAGACCATAGACACTATGTTATGAGTGCTATTAGTCATATTTGTGGTGTTATGGCAATCTGCTGGGCTTTGAACCAAGAGGTGTAAATATTGTTGCAAAGATCTAAACAGCACAAATGCAGATTGCAAGCTGGTCAACACTGTTCAATCTTTATCAGTCCGTATTATCTGTTTCATAAAAATCGGGGAAATTCAAAGTACTTTAGGATTAGAAACGGTGTCTTGACAATGAAAGCAAATTTATGGTATGTGGCTTCCATACAAGCATCATTGCAGGATCAAAACATAGAATAATTAAAGTTCGAACTATGCCGTGCAAAGTAGGAAGAAACACGGCAAATAATTTTTCAAGATATGACAGCTCAATGAAGTGTCCTACTCAACCAAGATAAAAATTTAAGATTTTGGTAAAACTAGATGTTTTATTTGAAATGCTTGTAACGGACTTGAATTAAATATTAAAATGTGGATAGGCAGCACCATAATAAAATAGCACTAAATATTAAATTCACCAAATTTCTCTCTCCAACATTATTTTCATGCAGACAGAAATATGCTTTCCATCTCCTTTCAGCAGCAGGATTTTGTTTATTGTGCAAGATTAAATAACAAAAATCAAAAAGATAATAATATACCTCTAAAACATTTCCATTTTACTAAAGACTTTATAATGCCTAAAGCAGCATTAGGTGCAAGTGTTTCCAACATCTACCACTAGTTACCAATTTTCTATTCCTTTTCAACACATTATAGAGGCAATTATCAGTGGTTTCTACAATAAAGTATTTAGGATTATACTTTGAGATTTTATTCCATTTGTGGAAAGAAAGGAGTTGGCAAGGAATACTTGTTTTGCTCAAATAAATAAAAACCATTTTAATTTCACAGGATTAAAATGGTAAGGCAAATTTCAGTAATCATTCAGAATAAATGACAAGGTACAATTTAGACATTATACAAAAATAGCAGTAATTTAAAATCTGCCTTACATCAGCACTGTGAATATATCTTTGTGACCGAAATATAATAAGCACACAATTCTTCCCAAAAGGATGAACTGGATAATTGACAAGACTTTTGTTTTTCTTTCATTTTGAAGCCTGCATGTTGAAACAAAGAAATGTTAAACAGATTTTTTAAAATCAGCCACAGCTTGTAAAATCTTGTTAAGCTGTGTAAAAAATGTTAATGTTCCCATTAGAAAATACAAATTTGTTGTTGTTTGCATCTTCCTGGACCAAGGGTGCCTGTTGTTTCTCCCTCCACCCCTACCGCCCCCCCATCTCTCAAACTGCTGTCATTGAATTCCTGGCAATTAGTGTAATTGAAATTTATCGACAAAGAAAAGGTCTGCTAAAATTTCATTGTTCTGAGCACAGGATACATATGCTATTGAGCAGTAGCATCACTGTGTCAGACAGCTAATACCCTGTTCAATTATATCAATAGCCGAATGGCTGCAGCGAGTCCTATGGGGGTATGCATGTTACTCAGTGATAAGAGCAGATTGGAACAGTATTCTAGGCCTTGCACAGAGAGAGATGTAAATTAAACAGTTATTTGTCTACTGTGTAAAATTAATATAATTGCCTTCTTGAAAAAGCTTTGACCACAGTTCACTTATCTGACCCATATGAGTCCTGAAGACAGCGGCTGAGCTCTTTCCATAGTTTAATCTAAAAGATTGAGGCAAGCCAGTAGTAATTGAATTGTTGGGTAAAATTATGTACATTTATTCCATCTGTATAAATTTCTGAAAAAGCATCTTGGGACAAAAAAAGTAACACTGCTTTGGTTGCCTGGGAAAGCAAATGTCTCAGGTTGAGTTGAACTATTATAATTTATACTGTGAAATAAAAACTTGCAGATATATTTTACATTTGCAGCTGTTCACCTTCTAATGTTCTATTGGCCTGCTTGTAATTAAATCCAGAGGAAATTCTCTCACTTAATTCATCACTGTTTTTTGTTGGAGACTGCACAGGAGTTTTGGTGCATGGACATGAGAATTAATTTAGATTTAAGGCCCAGCGTAGTTGATCTTTTCCATTACAAATTTCCACACTTATGTACCATATTATGGCTTTTTGACCATGGATGCCTCAAAAATCATATTTGTAATGGGGATACAACTGCAACTCCCAGGCAGGTAGCTGTGGTATAAGGCACAAATAGGATATGAGAAAATATTGAAGTTTGAGCGGATTTTTTGTAACTATACATTTCCCCCCCATGAGATCCCTATTGTTGCGCCTTGCCCTCTTGACCATAGGGAAAGAAAGGTTGTGAAGACATGTGTGAAAATGCTGCAATCTGATTCAATCATTTGTTCCATATGGTAATACGTAGATGATTGCTATTGTTAACTATGACCATGTATACACTTACTATTTTTTTAAAAAGAGGTGGCTGCTGAGGTAGTGGATGCCTTGGTTTTGATCTTCCAAAATTCTCTGGATTCTGGAATGGTTCCCATTGATTGGAAGATCTCAAACGTAACACCATTATTTAAAAACAGTGGGAGAGAGAAGATGGGGACTATAGACCAGTTAGTTTGACATCGGTGGCAGGGAAAATTCTAATATCCATAATTAGGGAGGTCGTAGTGGGTTACAGTACTTGGAAGATAATAACATGATTAGGCAGAGTCAACATGGCTTTACAAAGGGAAAGTCATGCTTAACAAATCTTTTACAGTTTTTTGAGGATGTAACTAGCAATTTAGATAAGGGGGAACCAGTAGATGTGGTGTATTTAGATTTCCAGAAGGCATTTGATAATGTGCCACATAAAAGGCTGCCACACAAGATTAGGACCCATGGAATTAAAGGGAATATATTAGCATGGATCGAAGAGTGGCTAACGGGAAGATAACAGAGAGTAAGGATAAACAGATCCTTCTCAGATTGGCAGGATGTGACTAGTGGAGTGCCACAAGGATCAGTGTTTTGGCCTATTTACAATCTATATCAATGATCTAGATGAGGACATAGTAGGGTCCGGCGATATATCGATATATCGCTAAAACCCGATATAATTTTCATATCGATACGCCGATATAAACATTTCAAAAAAATCGGAATGCACGCACACTGAACTACAAGACCCAGAATGCTCATCTCTATACACAATGCACAGACCAAGGTGCAAAGCCGCCATATTGTATTCATAGTCCTAGAATACAATATACAGGTATGCAAGGGGTGGGGGGGAGAGAAGGCTGTGGGGAGGGAGGGGGAGAGAGACGGCTGGGGGTGGGTGAGGGGGAGCAAGACGGCTGGGTGAGGGGAGAGAGACGGCTGGGGGGGCGAGAGAGACGGCTAGGGGTTGGGTGGGGGGGGAGACAGACGGCTGGGGGGATTCGGGGGGAGAGAGAGACGGCTGGGGGGGGGGTGAGTGGGAGAGAGAGATGGCTGGTGGGGAGGTGGGTGGGGAGGGAGACAGCTGGGGCGGTGGGGGAGAGAGACGGCTTGGGGGGGGGGGTGGGGAGAGATGGGGTAGATGTGATAGTATACAGATAGATAGAGATGGGGGGGATGTGAGAGAGACACAGAGACACAGACACAAAAACACAGAGATGGAGAGTGTGAGGGACACAGAGAGAGAAATATATTTACCTCCTGAGGAGATAGGCCCCGAATGCGCGCGCACTCCGAATGCGCGCGGTGCGCGCACATCGCAGTACGAAAAACCTGAAAATATTGATATTTCGGTATATCTCGATATGAGCCCATCGATATATCTAAATCGGAAAATTTCCATATCGACGGACCCTAGGACATAGAACTTAAAATATCTAAATTCTCAGATGATACAAAGCTAGGTGGGAGAGTGAGCTCCGATGATGACACAAAAAGTATGCAACAAGATATAGATAGGCTAGGTGAGTGGGCAAGAAGGTGGCAGATGGAATATAATGTGGGGAAGTGTGAAGTTATTCATCTTGATATTAAAGACAGAAAAGCGGATTCTTTTCTGGAGGGAGAGACACTAGATAGTGTTAGTGTTCAGAGGGATTTGGGTGTCCTTGTACACCAGTTACAAAAAATTAGTATGCAGGTAGATACAGCAAGCAACTAGTCAGGCTAATGGCATGTTGGCGTTCATTGCAAAGGGGTTAGAATACAAAAGTAGGGATGTTCCTGATGTTACAGTGAACAGAGCTCTACCAATACTCTCTGTGCCGCATGATTTGACAATATAGTCGAACATCCTGTTTCACTTATTCATTGCTACCCTGATACAATTTTAAATGGCTTCCCTGCAATGCTGTATAAATGTAATTTTGTTGTTACTACATAATTGCTACTGAAAGTTATGGTTGTAATAAAATAACAATCCTTGAGTCTGATATATAGTGCCTTATCATGTCATTATAACATTTCAAAGCGCTTCATGGGATATATATACTGCAAGTGGATTGGCTGTGTATTTTGTGCACAAAACAGGGTAGCCAGTTGCACACAGCAACATCATAAAAACTGCTATATTTTATTTGGGGGTTTTGATGACCAGAAAATCAAGAGAAACTCTCTTCTCTTTTCACACAATTTAAATTTATCTATTTAAATAGGTGTACTAGCCCTCGGTTGAACATCTCAACTGAAGGATGGCATCTCCAACTATGCAACACACCCCCAGCACTGCATTGGAATGTGATTCCAAATCTTTATGTGGGGCTCCAACCCACAGATTTCTGACTCAGAGACGAGAATGCTACCCTTGAGCCAGACTGACAGGCAGACAGACTATGCTTTATGGGTGATAATAAAATACCTATTTGGAGAATAAAATGAGATTGACATTTGAGATTAGGTTTTGAGCAATCCCCTTGAATACAATTGAATATACAATTATTCCTCGCTTAACATCGTAGTTATGTTCTTGAAAAGTGCGACTTTAAGCAAATCGATGTTAAGCGAACACATTTTTCCTATAAGAATTAATGTATAAACTGGGGCTGGGTTCTTTTAGATTTTTTTGTCAAAATTTTCTTTAAATAATTATAAGTTGAAATACATGTATTAAATGTAAAATAAAATATAAAAAATATATAAATTTACATAACATAACACTCACTGATTCAAAATGGGTTAAAATATCTCTTTTCATTTTGAGAGTAATAGTTTTCCTGTGTTTTTTACAACCAAACTCACAACTGTCACTTCCAAGGCATTTTTGACTCATGTTGATAGAGGATTGCACAAATAAATCACTATTTAAAAAAAATTACCGATTTCACACCTGCGCACAAACTTAAAATGACGACATTAAGACTGAGGATGGACACTGCATCAGAATATCGGACAGTGGCCTACGCTACCCAAACCACAGCAGTTTGCTTCCACCCACTGGCGAACAACGTAATAGCGAACATTGCAACGTTAAATGGATATATGTTCGCTATGTATCAGCAACGTAATAACGAAACAACATTGACCGAACCAACATTAAGCAGGGTCTACCTGTATCTATCATAGGAGGTTGGTACTTTCCTGTGAGTTATTGGGTCATACACTCAACCTTTGTTTCCTTTCCATGTACGTACAACCATTTTGCTTATTTGAAAATTTGCTGTACCAAACAAGGGGATAGTTGTGTCTATTTGAAAATAAAGAGAGAAAAAAAACAATATTTCACATATTTATCACAATTGAATTGGAAAATAATACAGTATATCAAAGCCTGGATACTGTTTACATTTGATTTGACCCCATTTGACCATCGGCAGACGAGTCTTCAGCCACTATGCCCCTAACCTGTGGAAATCCATCCTGCAGTCCCTCTGCCTCGTCCCCTCCCTAGCCTGCTTCAAGTTAATAACACCTTCCTCTTAGACGGTCCCATTGGTCACCCCAAATCCCTTCTTTTCCCTCCACCGTCCCTGATCCCGACCCCAGCTCGGGTCTGAAATACTGACTTTCCATCGCCTTGGGACGTCCTCCTGACGTGAAATGTAATTTTGTTCTTGTTCCTCCCTCTTATTGTTTAATTGGTGAGTTAGTATCAAATAAATATATGTATTAATCTTTTGGATATTCTAAGCAAAACCTGACAACCGCAGTTAGCATTTTTTCCATAGACCATTTGTCTCAGTCATCTTTAAACGTAGTTATTCGGTATTTCATAGGAAAGACGATTAATCTTTTCTTAAGTCAGTTGGGTAAGCCTCGGTTCTTTTTAGCTCTGTCTGCTCTCACACAGAGTAAGTATAAACTGGAACAGTTAGCAAGATAAGATACCAAAAAACAGAGGGGAACATTTTATTTCCTCCAGCTGTGTTTCACGAGATAGAGCTTTAGCCATCTCATTGTTGAAAGTATTGCTCCCCAATGGTACTGTGTTCAACAGCAAGTGTCCCCTAGCATTTGGAGAGGAAACATTTCCCGAACCACATTTATAAGAATCCTTGCATTTGATATAGAACCTGATCACATCATTGATATGTCTCAAAGCTCTTCTTCACAGGATATACTCTAAAGTGGTTTTGACTGTGTATTTCGTAAGCAAAATGCAGCAGCCACTTTGTGCACAGTAATGTTGCACAAACAGCCAAAGCATGGGTTAGCAATTTTATCTGAAGGATTGGTGGCCAGGAGACCAGGAAAATCTCCCTCCACTTTTTGAACTGTGTCATGTGATCTTTAATAAGCACCTGATTAGGCATTGCACACTTTGTTTAATATCTTATCCAAAGGATTGCAAGTCCAAAACTGCAACACAGCCCCAGCGCTGCATTGGAGTGTCATATTAAACTCAGATTTCAAGTCCCCACATGGGCCTTGAACCCACAACATTCTGACTGAGCCAGGCTGACACACATTTGCTAGATCATGGTAAAGTCTCAGTGATATGTTTTATTTTCTGAGTCAAAAGGCTGTCAGATCCAAAGTCCTCCATCCATTATAGCCCAGCTCATTAAAACTCAATTTCATAGCAGGGCTGATTCCTATATATGTAGGATTCCAGTCCCTGATGAACCCGCCCTTCTCTCACTGGTTTCTTCTGTTCATCAGTTTCACTATAGCCACAATGCTTTTCTTGTAATGATTTGTAGGGCACATGTCCACATGGGTCTAGATTTATCCTTTTTATGCACTGCTTTAGAGCATCCAAAATTTGGCAAATCGTTGAATTCAGTCTTCATTTTAAAGTTAGTTCTCTATATTTCTTAAAGAAGCCTACCGAAAACTGATTCAAAATTCAGGCTGTATTAAAGTTTTGCAAAATTCTGCACACTCTAAAATGCTCTGTTAATAGAATAATTATAGAGCCAGATGGAATTTCTCCCCATTGTTTGGATAATATTGAAATGCCATTTATTTTGTACATATATATTTACAATGTATGCTGGTGTGCATGCATTTTGTTTAATTTTGATGATAAGAAAGCAAGGGCCACATTAGGCAGTATTCATAAGAGAGAAAGGAAACAACAGAGGAATTGCAACTGGTATTTGAGAGCAAATGCAGCATTTTATTTTCAAATTGGCTTAGAGAAGAAATTGTCTTCACTATTTGGATATTCTCAGTTGCACTTCACAACCACAGTTAGCCTTTTTCTTTCTCTGGATTATTTGTCTCAGTTATCTTTGCACTTTGTTATTAAACCATCGGCTTGTGGCAATGTGTCTCAATAGCAGTTATGTGAGATATTCACTGCTTCAACCAGACTTGATACATAGCTCGAGCTTCTTTTGATATGGTGGAAGGAAGATTGCTTGCTTCTTTTATCAGTTCCTACTGGGAGTTTGTGTCCTCATTCTGCATAAAGTACATGCTATTTATTCAGTCTGTGCTTATTTTTTGCACTTCTAAAGACAATTCTCATTATAACTGTATCATGAGGAATTGACTAGTTTTAATGCCCAATGCATATTAATCCTAAATGAGAGATGTTGTTCCAAGGGAGGAATGAAATTGTTTTTATAAATAATAATAAGTATTATTAATAATAACAAACACCTAATCAGTATTGGATAATTACATAAAATCAATTTCACCATGTTGGAATCTGAATGCGGTAAATGACAAGGGACTCTGTATCTAGCTGCACTCTTTAGTAAACTCAGCCTTCTACTCCAGGATAATCCTGGAAGCGAAGGACAACCACCGCCTCCTCTTCGCCACCACCAACCAGCTCCTCCGCCCCCCCCCCCCCCCCCCCCCCGTCTCGCTTCGCAGATCCTCTCCTCAAACGAACATTGCGAGGAGATGTTGGACTTCGTCGAGTCCAAAATAGAGAGAATCCGCTCTCCTCCACCTCCGCCCCTCCATCCGTTATTTCAACCCCCACCCACCCCCCCTTTCATACTTTCAACCCCACCTCCCCGTTTTCAGTCACAAAAATAATCACCTCCATGAAACCAACCACGTGTTCAATGGACCCCATCCCCACCCCTCTCCTTCGCACCCAGCTCCACCTTTTGGCCCCGCTCATTTCTGACACCATCAACCTTTCCCTCTCCTCAGGCACCGTCCCTATCTCCCTTAAAACAGCCACCATCACCCCTATCCTGAAAAAAACGTCCCTTGATGCGTCGCAGCCATAAAGCTACTGACCCATCTCCAACCTCCCGTTTTTATCTAAGGTCCTTGAAAGAGTGGTTGCCTCCCAGCTCCACTCTTTCCTCTCAACTCACTCACTCCGTGAACCCCTCCAATCAGGTTTCCGCCCTGTTCACAGCACGGAAACTGCCCTGGTCAAGGTCACTAATGACATCCTAACCACCTGCGACCAGGGCTCCCTCTGCCTCCTCGTCCTCCTTGACCTGTCTGCTGCGTACGACACAGTCGACCACACCATCCTCCTCCAACGTCTTTCCTCCCACCTCAACCTTCAAGGCACAGTCCTTGACTGGTTCCATTCCTACCTGACCCACCGCCTACATTTTGTATCTTCCAATGGTTTCTTCTCAAACCCCCACACAGTTTCTCACGGTGTCCCTCAGTGCTCTGTCCTCGGCCCCCTCCTTTTCACCATTTACACGCTCCCTCTGGGCGATGTCATCCGCAAACATGGGGTAAATTTCGACATGTATGCGGACGACACCCAGCTGTACCTTTCTGCCTCATCCCTCAACCCCCAGACCATCGATGTTCTGACAGCATGTCTGTCCGACATTGAGTCCTGGACGAGGGACAACTTCCTCCAATTGAACGTGAGCAAGACCGAGGCCTTCCTGATTGGCTCAAGCCAGCGCCTCCGCACATCGGGCACTGCCAGCCTCAACATCCAAGGCTGTACTCTCCACCTCATAAAGCCAGTCAGGAACCTCGGCATCACGTTCGACCATAAACTCTCCTTCCTCCCCCACATCCGTGCCTTGACCGGCACCGCTTATTTCCACCTACGCAACATTGCCAGGCTCCGCAACTACCTCACCCCCCATGCTGCCGAAACACTCGTGCACGCGTACATCACATCATGGCTGGACTACGGAAACCCTCTCCTCGTCGGCCACCCCAGTTCCTCCGTTCACAGGCTGCAGGTCATCCAAAACTCTGCAGCCCATGTAATATCCCGCACCTGCCTCCGCGACCACATAACCCCCACCCTCACCCACTGGCTCCTCATCCTCCAGAGGATCGAGTTTAAGATCCTCGTCCTCACCTTCAAGGCCTTACACGGCCTTGCCCCGCCCTATTTAACCGATATACTTTCCCCCTATAAGCCCACCTGGACCCTCCGTTCAGCAGGAATTGGCCTGCTCCAATCCCCCCGCCCAAACCGCCCCACCATCGGAGGCCTGGCCTTCAGTTTTTCCTCTCCCACCCTGTGGAATTCCATCCCCCAATCCCTCCGTCTTGTTTCTTCCCTTTCCTCTTTGAAGGCCGGTTTGAAGACTTTCATCTTCGACCGTGCCTTTTGTTCCCCCCAAAACTGTTCGACCTCCCCTACGTGTTTCACCCCTTCCCGAACACTCCCCTCCCAGTTCGGGTCACACACCTCCTGTGCAGCGCCTTGGGACGTCCTCCCGACATGAAAGGCGCTTTATAAGTTTAAGTTGTTGTTGTTAAACTGAACAGGATTTTAAATGCTGTTAAAATAATTAAATAGAATTAAAAAGCCATTGAGCAACACCATGGAGTACACTAGACACAGACCATGACATCAAATCTAAGATTTATAGATTCTTCTGTTCACAAACAAATCTCCGCCACAAGTGGCAATTTTAAAGGTTCATGTATGTTTACAATCTGCAAATAACAGTTTGACCTGCATGGTAGGGTAGAGCTAGATAAATTGTCATGTGACATTTCTGCATGGCTGGCATCATAACACTAGTTGTGAAATGCTGAATACTGTACATAATCCACATCATGCAGTGTATGTTTTGCAGATTAATACATTACATAGGATTGTGTTATGCTACTTAACAATTTATGTTCCATAGGTCATAAAGCCTGGATAAAGGTAGACTACTTGGCAATTGGATTTCACGTCAAATATATTGGATATCCATATTTCAATTGACTGATAGTGACCACTCGTTGTAATTTCTATGATTCTATAATTCTATGAAGGTCAATATTCAGGAAATACAGATGACTTTCGATTATGATTGGTCCTTTCAAATGATCCATAGATCCTCTTCACATACATGGTGATGGTAAATCTAACCACTGATCTGATGTATTAAATTTCTATCCTCTAGATCTTACAACAAAAGCAAACACTCATATGGCAGAACATTTCAGGAATTCCTTTATTCCTGCTCATTTAAGGATCTTAAAGTAACAAACTGTAGGTCATTGTAGACACATTTCAGAACTTATCCCAAAACACTGTCTAACCGTCAGTGGTTTTCTCTGTAACATTGGGAGGAAGCAGAGTAAAATGTCTAGACAGTGCTACACTGAGATGATCTCAAATCACTAATATGTCATTGGAGACTTTGTACGGTCAGAATAAATAAATAGCAATAACTTTATACATTTTTGTGTTGACTGAATAAAACTGAGGAGTATCATAATAATATCTCCCATTGACTAAAGCTTTTTTCAAAACTCAATTCTAAGTTTCTGCTCATTTTCGATGTTTGATATAATCCAACGTCCACTAGCAAGTGAAAGTTGCTGAAAGAGGTTACGGAGATATGTCACAGTAATCCTTGCTGAAAATGTTACCTTTGGTTATTCAACTTCCGAAGGAGATTGTATAAATTGGGGAATCTATGATGGAGTATTTGTACTTGACCTGCTGGAAGGAATGTGTTTGATGCTTCAGTAATCACTTTTAGTGTGATTCAATTTCAAATCATGTTAGTGTGATTTGATCATTTGGATCTGTCTTACACCAATTGCTAAAAAGCAATGCTATTTCCGTACTATATTAGAGTGAAATATAGAAAAAACACAATGCATAGTTTGGTATTTTCTACAATCAGCATTTAATAGGAAAGGGAGTTTCTCATAGTGCCCTGGCCAACAATCCCCAGATAAATTGCTGTTCACTTCATGGCTGTTTGTGAGAGATCATTGTGTACAAATTGTCTGCTATGTTTGACTACAAATACATTCAGTTCATTTGACAGTATTTTGAGTTAGTTCACTGTTTGATGGGTTGCTAATATGATGGCAAAGCTTAACTGACCAAAAAAATGGACTATGAATATTTAAGGATTCTATTCTGCAAGAATTTTTTCAATTGCCATGCCCCATTTAGGAGGATCTATTTATTAAAATAATAATCCTTGTTCTGTATTTGAGATAACGCCTTACCATGTTGTTTAGACATCTCAAAGTACTCCATTGAATGTGTTGCAAAATGGATTGACTGTATTATGTAGACAAAATGCACCAGAAAATTGCACACAGCAGTGTTCCACAAACAGTTGTGGATTGAATGAGGATTATTAGCCCCGGGTAAGTGATCGACTAACGACCAGGTTCCAATTTACTGTGAGCTAAGCAGAGGAGTGTGGAAAAAGGAAATTTGCCTAAGATAGGCAAACCCTGCCAGTTCATTCCCGACACAGATGTAAACACAATAATTGTAAGGATGAAAAATGCTGCACGCAATATGATAAATCTAGTTCAATTTTTGTTACTAACACCTGGTTAAAGCAGATGATAATCTCCAATCACAAACAAGCTTTATCCTAAGGAGAGCAGTAGTAATGTGGTATCAGTCTATTGGTGTAGTCCATTATTTCTGCTTATACCTGCTTAGTTAGCTGCAAGTATTTCAGAACGACATTTCATGGACTCTTGTCCTTATTAGGAAATGTTGAAAATCCAGAAGGATAGATGGCCCACTGCATGGATTTTAGGAAACTATGACTTTGACATCCTGCAGAAATCAGCATAAAAATGCTGATAGCTTGTCACTGAGGTCATGTGCATACTGAAAGCATCACCAGAAAGCAAAGAAAAGGCACAGCAACAGCCACATAATGAAAAGGTAACAACCCTTTGAATCCTGTCAAAACTCAGTTATGCATCACTGATAGTTGAGTGTTGGATTCTATAGCTGGGTATCAAGCAATGACAATTTAAATTCCATGCTGAATGTCACAATAAAGACTATACTGAAGAATTAACCAATTCTAATCTATGGATATAGCACAAGTGGAAGATAATAATAATATAATCCTTATGTATGACATAATGCCTTTCATGTCAGGAGTGCTATAAATGGCTGTATTTTGCAGGCAAAAGGGGTAGGGAATTTGTGCACAGCAATGTTCCAAAAGTAGCCATAAAGTAAATGATCTGATTTTATTTGGAGGATTGTTGGCTAGTATATGAAATAAATTGCCTTCTCTTTTTAAATAGCACCATGGGATCTTTGATGAAAAGATAGATGGAACCTCATTTTAATGTCTCGTGTGAAGGAAAAACCCCCACCTCTGATAACGAGGTTCTTTTCCAGTTATACCAAATGCAAGAACTACTGTCATTATATTGTCTCAACAAATAAAAATCTGTGTAAAGTTTGTGTCACAGTAACCAGGAGTTCCAAGCTGTAATCCAAAAGTCCATCTGGGACAAGTAGCTGCATTTAAAGATCGCTTTATTCAATACCAGTGATAATTAACACATATGTGTTAATGTTCAAATTAAAACGTTATAAAATATATACAATAGGCCCCACCCAGTTTTCACATGACAGGGAAACCAATAGGGGAAGATCAACGGTAATAGTGAAAGATATGTCTGAAAAAATAGATTATTTTTTATTTACTTTGATTATGATTTACTCTGCTAATTATTCTAATCATAGTTGTGATTTCTGATTGTTTGCATTGCTTTGTGTGTGGAATTGTACCTGTTGTCCTAGAATTAGACGGGACAAATAGATTGTTATTTGTGGTTCTTATGTTTGTGACAAAGCTCTTTGTTATAATGTGGGTTTGCTTATAACATCCTGTGGACCTGTAGCATTCTCCCCGTGGCTGATGTCCTGTAGCATGCCACATGCCAAAAATTCACAACTTATCTATCCACGGGTCACTACCAATATTACTACCGGTGTGACCTGGTGGCGCGGAGATTAGCTATTTTTTAGCGTACGTGTAAGCAGTCTCATCTTCAGTCATGAGATGCAGAAGCGCTAATCAGCAATTGTGTTCTGTCATAAGGTAGGCTGGTAATTTATGGATCCCAACAACAGTATTTCATGGGGCTTTACTGTATGTAAAGCCCCAAAGTTGAAACAAATGTGAACTTGAACTGTCAATAACACACTAACCTCACTCTGTTTTATTTAATTTCCTATATTTGAGACCTGCTGCTTCTGTGACTAAAATCCACCTAATTTCTTATGACTCAAGGAATGAACCAAACCTTTCCCTCCTGCTGTTAGTGGCCTCAAAGCAATATTTATGCACACGACCTATATGACCAAATAGTTCATAATGATCCTCAGTTGCCAACTTGCCATCAACAAACTTTTTCCAGTCCTGTAAAATGGGATTAGTTTTACGTCAGCGTGGTGGTATGCACCCAAATCTACTTGAATATAATATTCCCTTTCTTATTGCCTGCTGCTACAATCTACAATATCAATGAAACCCTCAGGAGTTCTTTTCCTAATTGAAGGCTACTGATTAAAGTTTATCCTTATTTTAATATCATTCAAAAGTAAGGCTTAGCGATATCTAATGAATGTAATCAAATTATATCTAAAAATATTTTGCAAACTAAACAGCCTGAAGAGGTTCAAAATCAATGGTTTCAAGGGGCCACAAATCATATAAAAATATACATTTTATTATACATAAATATGTACATATACATGAAAATAAAAGGGATCTGAAGAATAAGTATAGTTACATTATAGGATGAAAAGCAACAGATTTACTGCAAACCCTATATTCCCTTTGCATGCTCTGATTTGGGTTGAATTGTTGTGCCAGTTCCAAAATTTCAGTGATTAATAAATTGAATCTGTTAAGAAGCATTCCAAGTTGCACCATTTTCACTTCTATTGATGCCTACCTTAAGGGTCTGCAAAACTATCACTTGGTGAATATTTTGTGCTTGCCATCAGAGTAGGTATATATCGCAACCTGAATAAGTCTGCATGTTGAGAACAAAGCTTTGAGCTGTTTTCATGTGTCTACTCTATGTACTTGTCATCTTCCCACATCCATAACAAGATGTAACAGTTAGGAAGATTTGAGTGAATGGAATGGGGAACTTTTATTTTTGCAATATTCAGAGTTTACATTTAGATATTGATTCTGTTCAGAAATTCAGGAGATCTGAATCTAAGAACTGATGTACCAAACTAGTCCAAACAGCAACAACAAATTGCATTTATATAACATCTTTCACATCAGAAGGATATTCCGACATATATAAATGAAGGGAGTCCAAATTCAGATCAATAAGTCAATAGGAAACTGGGCAGATATCTGTTTATTGATAATCAGGAACAGTTCACATACTCAACACTGACCACCAAATTTCCATATTCTTCACAAGATGCTTAGAGAAGTGTGTGAATACAGCCACACCCTCATAAAGAAACGTGAGATTAAATTTAGAGACGTGAACCAAATTGCAAGGAAGGTGTAAGGTATGACTGAGTTATCTAAAAAGATTGTTTCAATATAAATAAAAGTATGAAATATTCTTGGCCATTAGATGTGTTTCCATTCATGTTGCTGGTATCTGTCTGCTGACCATTTGGTCAGTAATTAATGTGTCAGAAAATACAATCCTGATCCAAACAGGACAAACTTTTATTTTCTAGTTTATATTTACAGGGCATTGCTTTGTGCAAAGGATTATTGTTAAGATTAATTAAATAATAGTCAATTTCAGATGCAAAGTTACAACAAAGCTTTGTTTTAGAGTCCATAGTTGAAACCCCTGTTCCATCAATGCTTACTGCATTCATATTTCAGTTGGTGTGATGGAATATTTTTAAATTACATTTTCCATAGCAAGCCCCCATACATTGTTTATTAAACTGTATCAGTGATGAATAATGTTAAGGAGATTCAATGAATAAGGTGACAGCGACCTTCACTTATTTAACCATGATAGAAACAAAGATGGGAGCTGGAATGATGAAGCTGTGCACACAATCATTAATCGTCTGTGTACTGTCAGAAAGAAAGCTAAATAAATAATCTTGCAATTTACATAATACAAAAATGATTAAAAGTTATTTGCTCTCTTATTTCCATTGTTCATGTACACTTTGTCAAACAAATATTTCTTTAATATATGTTAAGGGCTCCACTGGCTCCCTGTCACAAAACACATCGACTTCAAGGTCTTCAGCTTCACGCACAAATCCCTTCACACCCCAGAACCTAATTTTCTCTTCGATCACCTATCCCCCTCTTGCTGCACATTCACCAGCTGACCTGCTTTCCAAATCCACACCCCTAACTTCTGCAACTCCTTCCCCCAACCCCTTAATCTCACACCCTCCCTATCTTCTCTAACTTCAAATCATGCCTTAAAACCTACTTCTTCACCTGTGCTCATTTTCACCTCCCACTTTCCCCTGTCCCATCCTAGTCCAATTAAATATCTCTATAATGGTAGGGATCTTACCCTTATTTAATCATGTAATGCAACTGCTCTGCAAAATCAAGTGGAAGGAATTCATTTTGTGATATAAGATGCAACAACAACAACAAAATTGCACTTGTATAGTACTTTTCACATCAGGCAGATGTCCCAAGGTGCTGGTCAGTCACTCTGTCAGACCTGAGCTGGGGATGGGGAGGGATGGGGGTAGGGAGAGGGAGTGGGGGGGATTAGGAGTTGCCGATGGGACCATCAAAGAGGAAAGTTTTGAAGGAGGCTTGGGGGGCAGAGTGGCTAAAGGCTCACCAGCCAATGGTGGGGCGGATGGATCGGGGGACATGGAGCAGGCCAGAGCCTGCTCGGCGGAGGGGGTGGGCAGGTTGGGGGGTTAGAAAGTCACAAATGTAAGGTGGGGCGTGGTTGTGAAGGGCTTTAAATTTGAGGACCAGGATCCTGAATTGAATCCTCTGGATGATGGGGAGCCAATGGAGTCGGGTTAGGATGGGGGAGATGGTGTCACAAAGTTTGGAATGGTAAAGGACACGAGCTGCAGAGTTCTGGATCATCTGATAAAGTTTAATGTGGAGAAATGTGAGGTGATGCATTTTGGGAGGAGGAATAAGGGGAAGCAATATAGGCTAGAAAGTACAATTTTAATGGGTGTGAAGAAACAGAGAGACCTGGGGGTTTGTGTAAGTGATTCTTTGAAGATGGCAGGACAGGTAGATAAGGACGTTAACAAAGCATATGGGATAATAGGCTTTATAAATAGGGGGATATAGTACAAATGTCAGGAAGTTCTGACTAACCTATGTAAAACTTTGGTTAGGCCAAGGCTAGATTACTGTGTTCAATTCTGGTCACCACACTTTAGGGAGGATGTTAAGGCATTTGATAGGGTGCAGAGGAAATTTACCAGGATGGTACCAGGAATGAGGGACTTCAGTTATGAGGAAAGGCTGGAAAGGCTAGATTTATTCTCATTGGAGCAGAGAAGGTTATGAGGAAACCTAATTGAGGTTTTCAAGATCATGAGGGGATTCGATAGGCTAAACAGGGAAAAACTGTTTCCACTGGTGGGTGTGTCAGTGACCCGAGATCACAGATTTAAAATATTTTCTAAAAGAAACAGAGGGGAGGTGAGGAGAATTTTTTTCACTCAGCGAGTTGTTCAAATCTGGAATGCATTGCCTGAGGTGGTGATGGAAACTGATTTGATAACAGCTTTTAAAAGAGAGGTAGACGTTTATTTGGGAGGATGGGTTTGCGTGGTTATTGCGGAGAGAGCTGGGGAGTGGGATTGAGTTGCTCTTTTCAAAGAGCCGGTGCAGACTTGATGGGTCGAATGGCCTCCTTTTGTGCCATAAGATTCTATGATTCTATGATCTGGAACCTGTGGAGGGAGAAATTGGGAAGGCCGACAAGCAGGGCATTTGCATAGTTGAGCCAGGATGTAATGAAGGCATGGATGACGGTTTCAGCGGCTTTGGGGATGATGCAGGTATTTGCTTACAAAATACAATCACTTCACCTTAGAGTAATTCATCTGAAGCTTTTTCAGATATCCTCCCAATGTGAGAGTCACTATAGCAAATTAAAAAAATCAAATACAAAGGATTAATATATTTCTATTAAGCCACAAACAAAAACAGAAGTTGCTGGGGAAACTCAGCAGGTCAGCTAGCATCTATCGAGAAAGGAAAATGAGTCAATGTTTCGGATCTACAACCCTTCGTCAGAACTGGGGCTTGTTTGGAGGGAGAGGTTTCTTAAGGACGTTAAAGGAGGAGAGGTAGGACATGGAAGACAAAGGAGAAAAAGAAGACAAAGGAAAAGGAAAAAAGAGTGTGTTAACTGATGGGTTGAATATGTGTTAACGACTTCAAGGGAAGAAACAGAAGGGGGTGGGTTTAAACAAAACTGGGGAGAAGAGGTATTTAGTGGTGATAGAACAAAATAAGACACCAGAGAGGCAAGGGGTGTCTGGAGTTATGATTGTGATAGGGGAGTGGGGGGGGAGGTGGTGGGGGGAAAAGGGGTAATGAAGTGTAGTGAAGGTAGCTGTGTACAAATCCACCAACTCCCACAGCTACCTTCACTACACCTCATCCCACCTGGCCTCTTGCCATCCCCTTTTGCCAGTTCCTCTGCCTCTGCCGCATCTGCTCTGACGATGCAACATTTCGTACCTGAGCGACTTCAGGTATCTGCATTTTTCCTCAACCGAGGATTCCCACCAACCATGGTAGCAAAGGCCCTTGACTGTGTCCGTCCCATTTCCCGCACCCCTTTTCCTTTCTCCATGGATGCTGCCTGACCTGCTGAGTTTCCCCAGCAACTTCTGTTTTTGTTTCAGATTCCCAGCATCTGTAGTATTTTGTGTTTTGTACTATTAAGCCACATCTTATTTGTGTGATAAGCGAAGAAGGTAGAATTTACATTTTCTAGCACCTTATCTTTCAAACATCTTACATTCCTTCACAAGCTATTGCTGTCAATTGTAGTGACTGTTTTTGTAGGCAGCTATTCGCACTGGAAAGGTCCCACAATTAGCAATGAGATGAAAGCTAAATTCACCTGGAGTATTGTTAGCCAGGACATTCAGAGTCACTACCTTCCCCTTTTGAAATGGTGTCACAGGATCTTTTATCTTCATCTGAAAAAGGTTTGAACTTATCCGAATTACATTACTCTATAACATCAAGCAATGTTCCGCTGACAAAATTTAATAGTATGAATATTAGTGTATGAACTGGCAATGGAAAAAAAATATTGTTAATGCTCCTTGTTCTACATTATTTCATCCATCACGGTGTGCAGCAGAGCAGCTAAACATCTGCAGAAGGTAAATTTGCAGGCAGCCATCTCCTGTAAAACCATGCTATACTTATCCAGGTAATTGCAATCTGTAATTATTTTACCCAGCGCTATGTCTGGTGGCTGTTCCCCGAACACACGTTGGGAGTTTTTAGTCACAATTAAAAAGCAGTAAATTCTCTGATTTTGTAAGCCTCAGCTTGAACTGCAGCCCAAATACATTTTCTGTCAAAATGTTTATGCGTGACACAATCCCCCACTGTTATACATAATGAAACCTATTATGGTGTAGGGACTAGATCTAGACTCAGTTCAGGAAACAGAATGTAATAATAATTTGAATCTATAAAAAATAATTTCCCTTGCAATACAGAAATGCACAATTGTTTTTTGTTTTACAAATTACCTTACTGTATTTTCTTATGAATTAATCCTTAACTGCACAGCAGGCTTTTAGAATTCTTCCCTGTTTAATTTAAACAACTCATTTTTTTTTTACAAGCCCCGAAGTACACTTCATGTTACAGTTAGTCAAAGTGCCAGGACTGTCGAGGCACTGTTAATATCAAAGGCCACTGTTGCACTTTGTAGAGACAATAATAATTTTGTTGGACTACATGATTTTTAAAAAATTCTCCGAGCTTTGCTTCAGTTAAATTAGTTTGGAGCAAATTGAAGGTGAAGTTGCTTATGCAAAGAGCAGGACCTGTGGGTAAGAATTACTTTGGAACAATCGGATCACATTGTGCAAGGACTCACAGGAAGAACTTGATTTAGTTTGCTCAAATTGGATTTGTCTGGATTTTATTATAGGTTACGTCATATGTAAACTGATTAATTGGCAGTGAGAAATAATTTAATAACAACTTGCATTTTCTATGGTGCCTTATCATTTCATTGCAACTTTGTAGGATTTACTGTGAAGAGTAGTGACTATGTATTTTTGTGTATAGCAATGAATACTTTCATTGCCATAAATGTGCTGCTATTCATCTGGATTAAAGTTACAGGCAGATATGATTTATTGCTTTTACATTTCTCTGTCTCAACGCGCTATCTGTCGATTTACATTCCCATCCATGATGGTAAAAAACATGCACAAAAAGTAAACTCTACGTATGTGATAGATGCAGAATTAAATCAAAGGGACATTGTCTGTATGAAAAGTGCTTGGAGAAGCATGTTTATTTGAGAAAACAAGGCATGCAGATTTCTCATCTTCATGATGCCATGTCTAAGTATTCCAAAAATAGTTGGTTAAGTTGTTTAATTAATTGGTTGGAGGAACAAGAAATGCAGCATGTGCTACTATCACCAGTGATAATTATCACATTGCCATCATGCAAAGGCAGAGTTGCACAATCTAGTTCATCAAAAGCCATCATGATTTCAGGGGATAACCAATCCTTGTTTTCCCCCACCATTACTGTTAATTATTGGCTGCTTTTGGAAACATATTTGGTGGGTGTTCCAGTTATATACCCTGTGCTAATATGATATGCTCATCCCTCCCCCATTTCTTTTGAAATCAATAAGGAACAGATATTTGCTGACCACATTTCAAGATGTTGAGCCCCCACCCCCCTCCTAAATATTACAGTACTATGTAATGTGGATTCCAGTGCCTTTGGACATCTTTCTTATGTGAAAGCCGCTATCAAAATGTAATTTGTAACTGTTGTTGAGAACGAAGTAAAAGCTGCAATTCAATTGAAAATTTGATTTTCACAGTTTGTGATGTGAATGCAAACAATGAATTAAATTACAATCTTCTAATTCACTCTGATGTCCCATTATATCGTTGATAATAAATAGTACAGCTTGGTTTATTAAGAATAAACAACAGCTATATATTTTGCACTTTTTTTTTTCATTTGTCATCACTCACTGCTGAGAAGGTGAAAAAATCTAATAATACCATAAACAGGACCTGTAAATAAAATAAATCAATGGATTAAAACTGGTATACTGTACTTCTGTGGTAAAGATTTAAAACCAGTCCAAATTGCTAGGAGTTAAATCTCTCACATGATGTGTAAAATTCCTACATGAAGCCAGTCTCAAACAAATGACCACACAATGCACAACACAAAGGTTCTCATAATTCAGCATAAACTAGCACCAAATTGGTATCAATAATATCATTAGGCAGAGCGTATGAATGACCGAGGTGGTAAAATATTATTTTCATGATTCAAACAAGAGTTCCATTTCTGAGGACGATATTAAGACAAATTAGTTCCAAAATTCCCCCTCCCATAAAAAAGGAGAAATGGCCTTTCTAACAATTATTTTAATTAAATCACATGAGTGCCTGGCATTGCTGACCGCTGTTTTTGAGAAATGCAATTTCATTAGCATTAACAAAGAAGTATCAGGACGTTTAATGGTGCACCTGCAATGAGTATTTCACGCTTCTGAAACAGCTAACGAGCCACTTGAGCACAATAACTTTTGACAAGTCTGATATAGCTGTGGTGTGGGAAATTCAAAGTCAAGATGGCTGAAAGGCAGAGTTGCACAAGCTAGTTCATAGACCAGTCTTTGCAAATGCCGAGCGCACAACAATGGAGCAGCATCGCAATAATTTGGATTCCAAGGAAGTATCAAGCACGACTAACAATATCAATATTAACCGTACCACTCAGTTGACCTTTCATGAGATGTGGGGGAAACTGTGAACATTGGTAGGATGGTATGGCCTGACATTATATGTTAGGGAAAGCTGAAACTATCCTTAAACAATGTGAAGCAGATGACCAGTTATGTACAGTACTTAGTTTATCAGGTGTCTGACACATGAGGAAACATCACCATGCTTTAGAGAATCCAAACCAAACCTGAGAATACCATCGATCCTAGCTACACATGGAGATTCCAGAGGTAGATTGTTGGAATGGACCGCGCACTCTCTCTCTGGATGGAGACATCTGCTTACTGCATTTCAGAAAGTATTAGGCATAGGTTGGCAAAAGCTAAGGCCTGGGGACCCCAGAGTGTGCATTGAGGTACTGCTAGAGTCTAACCAACTAAACCTGTAAAGCTTATCCTTGATATTGCCCTATCACAAGCTTTCCCCACTGCTTGTCTAGCTCGGTGCACCCACCTAGGCATTGACTTGCAGAATTAACAGGAGCTGAGTGGAATGATTATTTGCCATCAGTGACTGGTTTGCCGTTCCAGAGCCTGCCAATGAGCCAGGTTCAATTTAACTGGGTGATTGTTGGCCAAGATACTGCGAGAAAATCGGTTCTGTTTTCAAATAGTGTCATGGGATGTGTAACCTGAACAGACAGATGGGGCCATGATTTAATTTATATTCCAAAGGACAAGGTAATAATAAAGCAACTTGCATGTCCATGCATTACCCAAACTGTAGACCTGAGATCAATGGCTTCAGCCAGTAATAGGCAAAGCATCACTATTTCCTCCTGATGATTTTATTTTAATAAAGAATACAGTTGAGAAAAACAAAAACATGTTCGATGTTAATGCAATCATACTCATTTGGAAACAGTGGCTTCATAGAAACAAATCTTAAAAAAAAACGGATCTATCAAACCTCAAGTCTTATTAAAATTATCCCTCAATCCCTACCTATTACAACTGGTACAAACCTGCATTAATAAATCACTTTATTTACACTGGTGCAAAACAATGTTTATATCAGTGACCACTGCTTAATAAAATATGTGACAGGTTAATAAATAATAAAATAGGTGAGTGCCTAGCTATTTTCCCATGTACTATATTCAGGTTCAGGAAAGTTGCATGTTTTACTATTTTCCAAAAATATGGAAACTATAAAAAAAATACTTCCTTAACTTTTTATAATTGAAACAAAAAATCCTAATTAACCCATTTTCTTGTCCCATCATTTCTGCTTTGTGAATATTTTGAGAAAATGTAATTCTCTCTGATATCTAATTTCTAGTTGTGTTTCAATCCTGTCAAAACAAAATTATTCTGTCGTGAAATTAGAAATGTAAACTTTTTTTAGTTGAGAATTAATGTCTTTCATTCACATTATTTATAAATAGGCAATGGAGACATTGCTTTCCTTCATAGTATTCTTTTTTAGACCAATAGATAATATGTTTCTGGTACAATATTTGTGTAATTGACCATTTGATAGCCTGAATATGTAAATCAGCAAATAGAAGAACAAGTAATAGCAAAACAATGAATACTTTTACAACTCTAAGAGAAAAACATCACGGATGTTTCTTACAAACACCAAATGTAAGCAATAGACAATAGAGGGGTATTGTAGCATTTTTAACAAGATTCAAGAAGAATTTGTAAATAGTAAGTCTTGTGGGAAGGCCTGTGTCATATTGGACTCCTGCACTGATTCCATCTCAATCTGGATATGACAGAGTGCAGAATTCGACATTTCAAATCATTTTTGAACCCCTTGTTAAGAGTACCCAATTACTGTATAACAATAGATTACCTGAAGCCCTAAGTCTTTGCCTTGACTCACAATTATTTATATAGGATTAATTGGCAAAATCTCAATGTTCATTTGTTGGCAAATCGTGCTATTGTGTGCATCATCAGAGCTGACATGAATAGGCTGCATTCACTTTAAGAGAATTATAAATAAGATAGAACAGTCTGTTCATTAACCATATTTTATCTATCTCCATCAATGACGTGGAGTCCTGTAGCTCAGTGGTTAGAGCACTTGCCTTGCAAATGAGAGACCTGGGTTCAAATCCAGGTAGGGTGAAAAATTGGGCAAGTTTCCTTACTTCACACGCCTAATAATAATCGCTTGAAAAATCCCTAAAAAATAAATTGGTCATTTGAATCCACAACCGTTTGTGGGACAATGCTATGTGCAATTGGCTGCTGTGTTTCACTGACAAATGTACAATCAATTCACTTTACAGTATATTCTGTAAAGTGCTTTGAGACATCTAGAAGATGTGAAAAGCACTATACCAAATGCAAGGATTATTATTATTATTATTATTATTATCATCATCATCAAAGTACAGTGGAACCTCGGTTGGCGACCACCTCAGTGACACGACCACCCTGCCCCCCTAGGCGAGCAGTCAGAGTCGGTCCCGAATATTTCCTTACTCATTTCCAGTTAAATAAACCTCACTGACGCGACCACCCCGGTTCCCGGACTGCAGTCACTGATTTGGCGGTTCCCAAACAACATTTTCCTGGTCCTAAAGCGACCACTGTGGCCAATCAGGGAACAAACAGTGGATCCTGCCACTAGGGGATTTGCTGCCAAATACATAAAGTCAGATTAGGATTGCGGGATCACTCTTCCCCGGCCCTCGATGCATACGGGGCCAACTCTGCATGGACGGTAGCCATTTAATCTTCCATCCAGCAGAATCGACACCTCACTAACACGACCACCCCGCCAACGTGACCACCTGGTCGTGGTCCCGTGGGTGGTTGCGTTACCGAGGTTCCACTGTACCATAGAACTATAGAAATGCATTGCGCAGAAACAGTCAATTTGATCCATCATGTCTGTGCTGGCTCTATTGGAGAGCATTCTTTTTAATCCTATTTTCTTGCTTTTTCTCTAACGCTTTTATATTTCCTGGATGAGGCTGATAATGATAACAATAGTAATAATCATTGCATTTGATATGGCTCCTTATCACTTTGTTGAGATTTCTCAAGGTGCTTCACAGGATACACTGTAAAGACTATGTGTGGTCACCTACAAGGCCTTGCATGGCCTTGCCCCATCCTACCTAGCCGATCTACTCTCCCCCTACATGCCCACCTGGACCCTCCGTTCAACAGGACTTGGCCTGCTCCAAGCCCCCAGCCCGAACCGCCCCACCATCGGAGGACGGGCCTTCAGTTTCTCTGCTCCCACCTTATGGAATGCCATCCCTCAATCCCTCCGTTTCGCCTCTTCCCTTTCCTCTTTCAAGGCCGATTTGAAGACTTTCCTCTTCGATCGTGCCTTTTGTTCCACCCCGAACTCTTTTACCTCCCCTTCGTGTTTCACCCCTTCCCAAACACTCCCCTCCCAGCTCGGGTCACACGTCTCTTGTTTAGCGCCTTGGGACGTCCTCCCGACGTGAAAGGCGCAATATAAATGTAAATTGTTGTTGTTGTGGTTGTGGTCAAATGGGGCAACCAATTCCACCAATCAACTTTGAAGTGAAAGATCATTTTTGTTGAGGAGACAGCACCAAAAGCAGCACCTCTGACAATGCAGCAAACCCCACAACTTCACTGGAATGTCAACTTTGAATGAGTTCAAAGTCTCGATGTTGTCTTGAATCCACATTCTTCCGACTCAGAGGCAAAAGTGCTACTAATTGAGCCAGGTTGTTCAATAGTGTACAAAAAGATATGAAAGTCATAATGTATGCATGGTTTGAAACATTTGATAGGTGATATTGGTTTGAGCACATTTTCCATCACAGTGCACTTCCCATCGTTAACTCAAAGCTTTTTAGGAGATTATTAATGAATTAGTCTGTGGCCATAAGCTTTGGCATTACAGCTTCCACACTGTGAAGATTGTACATTTACAACAAGGATGTATAATTTACTATGACAATTATAATATTGTTTGGGTATGAGCTTATGAGATGCTGTGGAAGCCAAAATTCTGTAGTTCAATTCAACCCAACCTTCCATGCTAGTGTAGTAGCATCACAAAATAAACAACAAGAACAACAACAACAAAATTACGTTTGTATAGCGACTTTCACATCCAGAGTTCATCCCAAGGCAAGGAGGAACAAGGTTGATTGAAATCGTGGTCAAAGAGGAGGGCCTTGAGGTGGATCTTGAAGGAGTCGAGAGATAATAATAATCCTTGCATTTGATGTAGAGCTTTTCACATCTTATCGATGTCTCAGAGCACTTCACAGAACATACTGTGAAGTGAATTGACTGTACATTTATGGGCGAAATGATGGGGCAATGTGAGATGCGGGACATGGAGCATGCAGGAGCCTGCTGAGTGGAGGGAGCAGGTTGATTGATAGAAGTAGAAGTAGAGGTGAGTGAAGCAATGGAGGGCTTTGAAGGTGAGGATCAGGATCTTCAACTGTATCTCCTGTGTGATAGGAAGCCAGTAGTTGGGTGATAGTGATCTTGATACTGTCACAGAGCCTAGTGCAGAAGCGGACATGGCTACAGATTCCTGGATGATTCTCAGCCTTTGGAGGGAGGAGTTGGGCAGGCTGACAAGAAAAGAGTTTGCATGGTCAAGCCTGGAGGTTATGAATGCATGTATAAGCATTTTAGCGGCCGATGGTGTGAGAGAGTGGCAGAGCTGGGGAATTTTGTGGAAATAGTGGAAGGCAGAGCAGGTGATGACACGGATGTGGGGTAGAAAGGATAGTTGAGGGTCAAACAAGATGCCGAGGTGCTGGACTGGCTTAGTGAGATAGAATGTGCATCATGGATATTGATGCTGTCAGTACCTGAGCTGTGGAGGTGTTGACAGAAGCCAATCAGGCATGACGTTCAACTGAATGTCACGAGTGAAGCGGGACATTTGGAACACTTTTTTTCCTGGGACTGAGGAGCAGTGGAGACCTAAAATGTCATAATGTCTCATTCAAAGACCCTTGAATCAAAATTTAATATTGTACAAAATTTCTAAAGGCAATCTTAATTTGGGAGCTTTTTTAAAAGTATGGTTAGTTTTAAGAATTTTCCAAAATTCTGCATCACTGTATATTTACAGACTGTAGTCTTAAAGCTAAGACCAGAGACTTGAGCCTCAAACAGGTGCTACACATGAGTTTTCAAAATCAGGGGTAAAGCAGTCTCATGTATTTAATCTCTCTATACAACATATTTACAATGCAAATATCAAATCATAACCCCAAAATGTGAGGCGAAAGGCTTTATTGACATTTAGCCGAAATGACACAAAGCAAGTATTGTATACTCATTGAAAGTATAGTCACTATACGGAATAAACTGGTTGCAGATCAATAGGAAGTGGTTTAACGCAGAGTCCACCCTTAGGCACAAAGCGTGTTTTAATACCAAGTGAGAATATGGAGTCCTTTCTTTGTTCAGAAAACAGATTTTTTTTACAACGTGACGATGTATGACAGGATAGGGTTAAGATTGTGACAAGTTTAATGATGCAAACAAAATGTCCTATTGTTGTTGGAATCTCTACTGAGTCTTGATTAAATTTGAATCCCCCCACCCCTCTCCGCCCCCTCACCATTACGCATATCAATGTTGATATATATGGAGTTCCTCACTGTTTAGTCTGGAGATTAATTAGAGCTGTGTTTTTCATTGGTGTGCCAATGTGGACAAAGGCAGCCTGTAGGGTTGATGGGCATACAAAGCCATTCATGGAGAGAAATGCAACAATAACATACAATTGAAAGTTAAAAGAATATGCCTAACTCCAAAAGTAGGCCTACTGTGAGGTTTCCCATTAAAATTGCCCTAAAGCTCTCTCATAAACAAGAAAGAGAAAAAAAAACTTGGCATTACCTACTCCCCAGTGTATGTGCATGATTTTCCAGTTTTGTAACAAATTTTCTAGCTAGGAGCAATATTTGGCAGATGAAGTGGTTCAAAATATGACAAAGCTTGGACTGGGGACTGGCACTGAATGCCGCGTTTAACTCCAAATCATGCAAAATTGGATTCATTCAGATAGTTCTGAATTCCCTTGGTTTGTGTCCATCTGGGTTTCTATTATACATGTGGCCAGACTGAAGTGAATTTAGCTTCAATTCTTTCAAATTGAAAGAAATATTCTCATTTAAATCTCTCCTCACACCCGTCCCTCTCTCTCTCTCTCTCTCACACACACACACACACACACTCACTCTCTTATGAAGAATTCAGGGAAGTAATCTTTATCAAGATTTTAGTTTTGAAGATCTGAAAGGTTTGGACTATAAAGCTGTGTTCAGATAACGTTTCCATTGACATGCTTAAATTTACCAGTGAGAAGTCATCTGAGGGTTCAGACTAGTTAGCAGACTCTAGGGCATTCAATGCAGACACTGGGATCTTTCTGCCACCTTTCCTTAGAATTACTACATGCATTGTGGCATTGTGGTTATAAATAAATAAAAAATTCAGATTATACTTTCCACAACACCAACAAAGGCAATTCTGGAGGAGAGTTGTCATTTCATCAAGGTATGCAGTGCAGTAATAAACAAGGTTTATAGTTTTATTTTGTGAAAGCTGAAATCTAGCATTGTGAGTCATCCCGTAGATATTGGACTGCAGAGTCTGTCATAATAATGTCAAAGGAATATAGCAAAGCAACTTTCTGCTAGGAATGCAAAAGTAATTGAAGGGATAGTGAATATCCACACATGTTTGTTGGAAACTACTTCTATTCAAATGGGATGATTGGTCTGTGGTAGGAGAGGGAGGAAATGCTCCACTTCAACAGAATGGGCTAAACACAAGAGGCTCAAAATTGTATCGCAATTCACCTTATTCTGTTGCTTGTTAACAACAAGACCAACTAGTGACGATATTAGTACTGGTGTTAATAGCCTCAGAAAAGACAGAATTTGAATTGGATTAATAGTCCCTTTGTTTGATTGGCCCTGTTCAGATAGAGCTACATAGCGCTCCAACAGTATCCGATGTGATGGTTGTCATATAAACACAAGGTGTTATTAGATTAACACACTGTCAAGATGTCTCAAAATGCTACACTGGATTTACCGTAAGGTGTTGGAACTTTATTTTGGAGGATAAATGCAGCAGTCAATTTGCACACATCAATATGCCGCAAACAGCCGCAAAAATTTTATCCAAGGAATTGGAAAGTAATATTGCTCTGAATGCACCCCCCCACCCCTCGCTCCCCAACCAGGTAATGAGGACCAATTAAATGTTTTGATCTAGTGATGTGGAAATGTTTAGAGCCACAAAAATGGCTAAGGTATTTATTATGTAATTTAACAAACCATTCTTACCCTTTCTCCCCAAATTCCATTGCTTCAAATTATTTTGTTGATGGAGAATTGCATGGAATGCAGATTGTCAGAAGTGATCATTTGTTTGATTAGATAATTTAAAGCTTTTGGGGAAAAAGAGAAAAGTTCAGCAAAACATTTAAAATTGTATTCTTCAAAACTGTGGACTCAATAAGCAACAATAATTGTTCTATCCCTCAGGTGGTCAGTGAAGTTTGCCAGGTACTGAAAGCAGGTTGGTCATTTTGAGGTGCCAGGGAACTATATCATAGAAATCATAGAATGTTACGGCACAGAAGGAGGCCATTTGGCCCATCGAGTCTGTGCTGGCTCTTTGAGCAAGCAAGTCACTTTCATTAACCCCAATCACCAGCTTTCTCCCCATAACCCTGCAAACCCATCTTCCCCAGATACCTATCTAGTTCTCTCTTAAAAGCTGCTATCGAATTAGACCTCACTACCCTTTCAGGCAGATTATTCCAAATTCGAACAACTCGCTGAGTAAAAACAATTTTTCTAACCTCCCCTCTGCTTCTTTTGGTAGATATCTTAAGACTGTGACCATGGGTCACAGACACACCTACCAGCGGAAACAGCTTTTCCCTATCTAGCCTGTCGAAACCTTTCATGATCTTGAAGACCTCTATCAGGTCCCCGCATAACCTTCTCTGCTCTAATGGGAAAAGTCCTAACCTCTCCAGTGTGTCCTCATAGCTAATGTTCCCCATTCCTGGTATCATTCTCGTAAATCTCCTCTGCACCCTTTCCAGTGCCTTAATGTCCTTCCTGAAATAAGGTGCCCAGAACTGGACGCGGTACTCCAGTTGAGGCCTAACCAATGTTATGTATAGGTTAACCATAACCTCCCTACTCTTATACTCTATGCCCCTACTAATAAAGCTCAGTATACCAAATGCCTTTTTTACTGCCTTATCTACTTGCCCAACTACCTTTAATGATTCGCAAACTTGAACACCCAGATCTCTCTGTACGTTCACCCCTCTTAAGATGAAGGTTATATCCACTGTCAAGATTCTCACATTGATGAATCATTGTAACAGAAGGCATGTGAGAATAATATATAAACAAGGAGCAATGATGTGATCTTCCGAAAGACTGATAAAGCTATCTTAATGGGATGCTTGTATTATGCTCTTCTTAATATCAGCTCAGCATGGATATTCCTTGATCGGATGAAACCAGCAAAGTGGAACAAATATTTAATACATTACTCAAAAAATTATGTGCCAGCTCTTCTTATATTTTGTTCCCCTTTGTAAATTTTTAAGGTTCACTATTAATCTCCCCTGCCCACAGAAACTGTTAATGTTAGCAAATATACTTTCAGGCATATAAAGAGTAAACACAAGAGAGTACTGGCTTGTGTGTAGAGATTACTTTGATAGTTTGTGCTGTAGCCCAGGGGAAGAAAAGAATAATCCTCTCCATCTTTTCATGTTTAGATGATCTTAAAGATCAAAAGGTTACGTTTCACTAAAATTCTACCCTGTTCATAATCTGAATATTTAATCCCATCCTTGAGCCACAAGAAGCAGAAATTAGCTCAAGTAGATGGGAATCATGGTCAATATGGGAAAAAATCCCATCATTAATCAAAGTTAGAGGCAATTAGAATTGTAACTCCTTCCTACTCTGCTTCCAACTTAATTAATAATAATACTAATCATCATCATTGTGCCTTTCACATTAGGAAGACTGCAAAAGGTAGTGACTGTGTATTTTGTAGGTGAACATGGCAGCCAATTTGCAAACAGCAATGATCCACAAACAGCCATGAAGTGCATGAATGACCAATTTCATCTGGGGAATTTAGGGCCAGTAAAAATGGAGAAACAGCCTTCTCTTTTCAATTAGTTTTAGGGGATGCTTGTAACTAAGAAGACTAATTCTGGTGATAAAATCCAATGCAGTACTCTGAAGAGAGGCCACACAAAATGTGTTAACCTATTTCACAATTCTATGGTACAATTCTGGTATAGATTTGCTATATAACATGCTGAGCAGACTCTAATTTTGGGAGTAAAATCCAACATAACAACGTGAAGAGAGGCCACACAAAATATGTGGCATTTCAAAGTGTGAAGAATTTGGCAAGTTGTTGAATTCAGTTTTAACTCAGAAAATGATTTTCTGTCATTCTTAAAATAATTACAAAAGACTTCAAAATTGAAGCCTAGGTTTAAGAACATGAAAAACTCTGGACACTATAATAGGGCAATTCTCAACCCGGGTGGAATTTCTACTTTTTTTTTAGAAACTGATTGACCTGTTGTACAATACTCTTGATTTATTTCAGGTTTCAAGCAATTATTTGGAATACAATCCATGAACATCAACTCAAATTTGCTTTACAAAGAATCTTGTTGGCAACCCATAGTGTATCCTGACCACCTTGTACTTCTTCAGTACCTTGGGACATCCTCCTGGTGTGAATGGCACCCTATAAATGCAAGTTTGTTGTTGTTATTTGTTCTTGTTGGTCCCCATCTGGATTCCCATTAGCGAATTTTTCATTTGATCTCATCCTCCCAGAATATTCAATCTACCATCTTCCTATTCACAGGTAGATGTGTTTGAAGCCGGCATCCTGGCTAAATTGGAATCCTGCAACTTAATGTTTAGAGGCACTCACCTCGCAAGCGAGAGACCGTGATTTGATTGTGGGTTGGGCAAAATATTGGGCAAGTTTCCTTACTCCAAACACCTGTTTACCTAGTAGTAAGTAGGAACCCACTTGCCATGGGTAACAATTCTTTAAAAAAATTGGTCACTCCATCCATGACTGTTTGTCGGCTGCTGTATTTCACCTGCAAAATATACAGTAAATTAACTTTACAGTATATTCTGTGAAGTGCTTTGAGACGCCTTGAAGATGTGATAAGGTGCTATATCAAATGCAAGGATTATTATCATTGCATGGAATGATGACAGTAGTCATCCGTGCTTCTCACCTTTAAGGTTGGGCATCACAAGCTTAGTTTTCGTAAAGTTTAGCTGAGCCTGAATCAGTGTAAGCAGACCAGCTTCAATGTGTGAAATGATTAGCTGTTGTAAGGATGTTAGGTGTTCCTGCTTACTGAGAAGATGAGCCTATACTTCACAGATCAGAGGCTCTTTTGCTTTGTTTGATTTGACAAGATAAGGATAAGTCTCCTTCCTCAGCCATACTGTGTTCAATGCCTCCAGTAAAATAAAGGCTTGATGGAAGGTCATTCTCAAGTTGTACCCCTGGGGAAGTAAGTATGTGCAAAAGACTTTGCACAGTATAAGCTATCCCTTTAACCGTTTTCAGTTATTTTCTTTAGGGGAAAACATATCTTTTCAGTCAGTGGGTGACACCATAGAGGTGAAAGTGGAAAATGTAATATAACAACTGAAAAGTATTCTAGTGGATGTACTAGTCTAGAAGTACTTTTAACTCAATGAATAAGTGTAATAGGTCCAAAATTGCTGTGGCATAACCAGTGTCACAGTCATGGGGCTGGTTGTGTGTCTGTGGGATGGGGTATGGTAGGGTCGCACCCTTGACATGATATCAACTAGCTCAACTGCATTCATCAATCACATAATAAAATATTGCATTTCACATCTCTCACCCTGTAGTCAGTGCATCAGCAATCCATAGGCACAGTAGAAATAGATTGCTTGGTTTATGTTCGAAATATTCAAGATTTCACTTGAAAGAATACAAATTTGGTAACTTGGTTCTGTTGAAAGCCTGCTTAGCTTATGTTAAGGTCTCGCTCTTAACCTTCCCAATGACTGCATCTGCACAAAATTACCCATCCCTGCCACTGCATCCTCTCCCCCCCCGCTCTCACTGCGATTCCAGCACCTTGGAATGTCCTCCTGACGTGAAAAGCACTATGTAAATTGTTTTACTGTTACCTCCAGACTTGACTTCTTTAATTTTTTTTAATGGTCTGCTCACCAATCTCCCCTAGTCTACCTTCCACAAGTTCCAGAAGTCCACCTTCTCTCCCATGTGAAGCTTCAGAAATTATCACCCCCAACCCTCAACCAATCAAATTTAAGATTATCAACCTCATTTTCAAATATCACTGTGGCCATTCTTCATCCTATCGCTTCAACTTCTTGGGATGCTAACTGCTGCTCAATCTGTTCACGCTACAAACTCTGACCTCCTTCGTGTCCCCCCACAGTATCAGTGGAAAAGCTTTCAGACATTTCGCCACACTTTCCTTAACTATCTTCTATCTTCTGATTACACTTTGTTTCTTTCCTCTTTCTTTCCTTTCTATCTGGTTTTAAGACCCATCTAAAAGCCTATATCTTCAACTGCACCTTTGGCCACCTTTCCCCTTACTCGGGCTCCCATCAAGATTTTCTAAAGTACTTTCAGATGTTCTCCTTTATGTAAGGCACAATACTTATAGAAAGTATTAATAATAAATCCTTGCATTTGGTATAGCATCTTATGACACATCAAGTTATCAGGAAGCACTACACAGTGCACACTGTTAAACAGATTGACTGTGTATTTTGTGGATAAATGTGGCCATTAAGTGAGTAACCAATGTTTTGGTTGCTGGGTTTATTAGCCAGGACATACAGAGAAACTCCCTTCTCTTTTTGTGTAGTGCCATGGCAACAACCACCTGAATAGGCAGACTAATATCTCACCCAAAGGACGGCACCTCTGACAATGCAATGCACACTGCAACAACATTGTGTGGTTGGTAATCAAATGAAATAAATTACTATTGATGTTAACTTGAAGTATATCACAAGGAAATGTGCAATGAAAAATGTGTCAGTTTAGTGTGGTCCCTGATGTGCTTTTGTTGTCTGAGTGGAATTGTGCAACAAGGTAAATGGTTTCATTATCTCCAAAGAAGAACAGAGGATGTTTAGGGATATTTCCTGGGGCCGGGATTTCACCGACTGTAGTACATAAGAAATGCACAATATGTTAGTCCTCTGAGGAAAAATTTGTTGAAACATAATCATTGATGCCCTTCCCTTGTTGGAAGCTGATCTATGTACCTCAGGTAGAAGCCAGCGAAAAAAATATGATTTGGATCAAACTAAATCATCAATGTCCCTCTTGCTACCCTGCATCACAAGCATCAAGAAAGTCCACAATCAGACAGAGGGATGTTACATTCATTAAAAGTTAGCAGTGAATACTGACTGAGTTTGAGACTGAAAAAAAGATGAATTATGGCAGCTAGGAACAGACTTACAGACAGGAAATGATGCAAACAGTAAGTTAAGACTCCATGGGCACATTAATGATGTAAAACAAAACAATATTTTACAATTGTAGTTGAGTTATTTATAAGTGCACAGGGATAAATTTGAGAAACCTACCAAAGTAAGAAGCATATTGCTGAGCACACCAAGTACACCAAGTAAAGTGCACATAACAAAATCTTTCTTCCCTTACATTCCCTTCCCAAACATGTGCTGAGTTAACAAATGGAGGGAGTTGTTGAACTAAATGAAAGACAACAAGATGATACAAGAGCATGACAAGGAAACCCTAGACGTGTGTTTATTTAGGAGACCATTATTGGATTAGTATAGCAGAATATAAATAATCCTTGCATTCGATGTAGCGCCTTTCATATTGGGAGGAAGTTTCAAAGTGCTTCACAGTATTTATGGTAAACATATTGATTATGCATTTTGTAGACAAACACAGCAGCCAATTTGCACATAGCAATGTACTGTAAACAACCATGGATAAGTCACCTGGTCCGGATGGGATGCACCCTAGGTTACTAAGTGAGGCACGGGAGCAAATAGCAGGGACTCTGGCCACGATCTTTCAATCTTCCTTGGACACAGGGGTCGTGCCAGAGGACTGGAGGATAGCTAATGTTACTCCCTTGTATAAAAAGGGGCAGAAGGACAAGCCTGGTAACTACAGACCAGTCAGTCTAACGTCGGTAGTGGGCAAACTTCTAGAGTCCATAATCAGGGACAAGGTAGATCTTCACTTAGAAAGATATAGGCTAATAAAGGACAGTCAACATGGATTTGTTAAAGGCAAATCTTGCCTTACAAATCTGATAGAATTTTTTGATGAGGTAACGGAATGGGTGGATAATGGTAGTGCAGTTGATGTAGTTTACATGGACTTTCAAAAGGCATTTGACAAAGTGCCACATTAGAGACTTATTATGAAATTAAAGGCCTATGGCGTAAAAGGGACAGTGGCAGCGTGGATCCAAAACTGGCTGCGAGACAGAAAGCAGAGAGTTGTAGTGAGTGGCTGTTTTTCAGATTGGAGGGAAGTAAGCAGTGGTGTGCCACAGGGATCAGTTTTGGGACCATTGCTGTTTGTAATCTACATCAATGATCTGGACTTGGGTGTACGGAGTACAGTTTCCAAGTTTGCAGATGACACTAAGTTAGGGAGAATAGTAAATAGTGAGGAGGATAGTAGCCATCTGCAAGAGGATATAGACAAATTGGTAAAGTGGGCAGACACATGGCAGATGAAGTTTAATGCAGAGAAGTGTGAGGTGATGCAATTTGGGAGAAGAAATGAAGGGAGGCAATATAAGCTAGATAGTACAATTTTAAATGGTGTGAAGGAACAGAGAGACCCGGGGATTTGTGTTAGTGACTCGTTGAAGGTGGCAGGACAGGTAGACAAGGCTGTTAAGAAGGCATATGGGATACTAGGCTTGATAAATAGGGGTATAGAGTACAAAAGTCAGGAAGTGCTGACTAACCTCTATAGGACTTTGGTGAGGCCTCAGCTGGAATACCGTGTTCAATTCTGGTCACCACACTACAGAAAGGATGTGAAGGCATTGGAAAGGGTGCAGCGAAGATTTACTAGGATGGTGCCAGGATTGAGGGAATTCAGCTATGAGGAGAGGCTAGATAGGCTAGGGTTATTCTCTACTTCGCCTTGAAAATAGTTTCAAGGCGAAGTAGAGGGGAGCTGAGGAGAATTTTTTTCACTCAGCGAGTTGTTCGAATCTGGAATGCATTGCCTGAAAAGGTGGTGGAGGCTGATTCGATAACAACTTTTAAAAGGGAATTAGATGTTTATTTAGGGAGAACAGGTCTATTAGGCTATGGGGAGCGGGCAGGGCAGTGGGATTGAATCGCTCTTTTCAAAGAGCGGGCACAGACTGGATGGGCCGAATGGCCTCCTTTTGTGACTTAATATTCTATGAATCTATGAATCTATTAAGTGAATGAATGATTTGGTCTGTTGGGTTTTTGTGAGGACACTGGAAGAAACTCCATTCTCTTTTTAATTATTGCTATGAGATCTTTAATCCAACACCACCTTCCACCACCTCCACAACATCACCCCTCACATATGAGGGCTGCTGAAACCCTCACATACGTGTTTGTCACCTCTATGCTTGATTATGGCAACTCCTTATGTGTTGACCTCCCCAACTCTTCTCGCCACATCCCAAATTCTGCAGTTCGTGTCCACTCCAGTACCAAGGTCTGCAACCCCATCATCCCCACCCTTGCCTGGTTCCACTGGCTCCTCAGAGGATTGAATTGAAGATGAATGTCTTCACTTTCAAAGCCCTCTACGGGTTTGCCCCATCCTATCTCTCTAACTTGTTGACCCCCATCAACCTGTTTGCTCCCTGCATTTAGCAGGCTCTGGCCTGCTCCATGTCTCTCATCCGACCCGCCTATCATCGGCAGCTGCGCCTTCAGCCTCTCCACTTTGGAACTCCATCCCATAATCCCTTCACCTTGCTCCCTCCCTTGCCTCCTTCAAGGCCAGTCTCAAAACCCTCATCTTCAACAATGCCTTCAGTCACCCTCCTCTGACCTCCTTTATCCAAACAATGCCCCCCACCCTGCTCGGATCCCAGCTCCGTACTGTTCAGTACTTTGGGATGTCCTCCCAATGTGAAAGGTGCTCTACAAATGTAATTTTGTTATTGTTGTATGTTCAACTGCAAATACACAGTCATGGCACTGACCAGTAATTGCTGTGCAGCACATTTAGATGTTTTAAGATGCTTTATATAAAATGGGTGGACTATTACTATTTATTAAAATAAACCAGGACTCAAATGGCATGAACTGCAGCCAGACACTCCACATGCGTACTTGTTTAAACATTTTACCCACTATCATGCCAAAGTTGGGGAAATGAATAATCACATTTTTGACTTTAATAAAACGAAATCAAAAAGACAGGAAAAAGTAATCAGAGCTCATGAGAATAAACTGAGGAGGCAACAACCAAAGCATGAATAAAAAATACTTTATTTATATCTGGAACCTCAGTAGAATGAAATCTACTACAATAAATATATCTTCCATCAAATATAAAATGAGAATTGGATCAGTTTTTGATTTCCAATGAAGAAAGGTTTAGGTGAAAAAAGTCTGTTCATTAGTTTAATCCAGCACTCCGGATTTTTGGAAATTTCAGTACTGATATCCTGACAATAACCAATCAGAGAATCTTAGAATGTTTATAACAGAGAAGGAGGCCATTTGTTCCATAATGTCTGTGTTGGGGCTAGTTTATCTACTGATGCTAGCTACTGTGATCACAATCTTTTACTTCTTATATACTTTTCCAACCGATAAAATCCAACTCATCCAAAACTCTGCCACCCGCATAGTCACCCACACCAAACTTTGCTCCCCCATTACTCCAGTCCTTGCTAGACTTCACTGACTCCCTATCCCTGAGAGGATCGACTTCAAGATCCTCACCCTTATTTTCAAATCCCTTTACTTATCTGCACCCACCTACCTCTCTGACCTCCTCTCTCCTCAATCCAGCTTCCGTTGCTTTTGCTTCACCGGGTCAGGCCTCCTCCATCTCCCCTGAAGCCTCTGCTCCACCCTCAGTGGCCGGGCCTTCAGTCACTATGCCCCGAGACTCTTGAATTCCCTTCCTCACTACCTTCATCTTGCCTCCTCCTTTCTCAGTTTCAGGTCCCAGCTGAAGACCTTTCTCTTCGACTGCGTCTTTGGTCATCTTTCTATCCCTGACCCTGGCTCAGTCCCGGGATCAGCTATTGTGAAGCGCCTTGAGACACCGTCCGGCATGGAGGATGCTATATAAATCAAAGTTGTTGTTGTTGTTCCAACATTTCAGAATCCTCGATTCCTCCTGAGTGATATGGATTTGAAGTGCTGCCTGCTCAACTGCTTAAATAAACTGACCATGTGTAATAAGAATATAAAATCTCACAGTAATTGTTTGGTTTTGCTCAGTAATTTTTTTTATTGTGCAGTGTGCTAAGTGAAAAGCTCATTTAACAGTACACACAAGCTGCCTGCCCTTGTGTGTAGGTGAACTGTATGATAAATTGGACATTTGAAGGCATAGCAACCATCAATTGGAGCATTAAATTCAAGCCCACATTCATTGCCCTGTGCTATTTGACAAAAGCTAAATGGATATTCTAAGTTGTGGATCAAAAAAATATTTATGCATTGATTTTTCCCTGTGTAATATATTTAACAACGATAGCACAGTGATAGTGTCTTTAAATATAAATTCTAGTTTGAATACTAAATGGTGTGACTGATTCTCATTCATTTCACTTCACTCGATAGATCATCACTATCTGTTGCCTCCCTCAGTTAAGATAAATATTTGCACCTTTAACGCTCAATGATATGGACAGATAGGATTTTTTTGCTCTAAGGTATGTTAACCTTCTTTATCTACATGAAGCTGGAATGTGCAAACCTGGCTCAGTTGGCAAAAATCTCACCTTTGAATCAGAAGTTTATCCTTTGTTGGGACTTTGAGCTCACACCTGAGGGAGCGCTGTGCTGGATGGGTACCTCAAATTATTTTCTAATATGATTTTTCAAAAATACCATGCAGTTTGCCATTTATAGTGAACCTGTAGTAATGCGTACTAACTGGGCACTGAATGCAAGGACCAGGATCTTGAATTCAATCCTCTGGGTGATGGGGAGCAAATGGCGAGAGAGAAAGGAACGAAGCTGGGAAGCAATGAGTCATTCCAGGGCCAGAGAGAGGAATGGGAGGTAGGAAATGGGGTGGTAGCTGGAGAGCCGGGATGGGACCTGCAAAGGGTTTTTCGGGATGGGGGTGATGCCAGCTGTTTTACAAGGGTGGGAACAGTGCTGATGGATAGGGAGAGGTTGATGATGTCAAGTTTAAGGGGGCTAGGTGGTGGAGCTGGGAGATGAGGATAGAAGTGGGGATGGGGTGAGGGAGCAGGTGGTGGTTTTCCTTCTTTGGATGAGATCAGAGAGGGTGAGGGTAGAGATAGGGTCAATGGTGTGTACTAGAGGTTGGAAGGGGTATGGATCCTGAGGGAGAGGTAGTGGTGGATGGGGTAGAGGTGGCTGAACAGATCCCCTTGTTTATTTTTTTGAGGAAGTCCAGCATCTCCTCACAGTTTGAATTGGATGATAGGATGGGTGAGGTGTGGGAAGATGGACGGTGGAGATAGTTTGTGGGGTTGCCTTTGGACTCCAATTTTAATTTTTAGTAATAGGAGAACTTTGGGGAGGCAAGGATGGAGCAGTAGGGTGGTGTGATCCAGCCAAATCTGATGCAGGACTATTAGTTTGGATTTCATCTACTCCCATTTGGCAGCTTGCACTTGCACCTTCAGGGTTCGGAGATGGCTAGTGTACCAGGGGATTTATGGAAGTAAGAAGTGGTTCAGGAGGTAATAGGGGCAAGGGAGTTGAGGATGGAGGAGTGGGATTTGTGTAGAAAAGGTAGCGAGGAGGGTACATCGGTTAGGGAGAGAAGAAGGGGTAGGGGTTCAGATGATATAATGGCAGCTGAGAGGGAACCAAACAAACAAACCACCAACCAACTAAAAAGTCAACCAATTAACCAACCAACCACCCAGCCAAACAAACAATGAAACAGACACCCAACCAAACAGACAGCCAACCAACCAACCACAAAGTCAACCAATCAACGATACAACCTGCCAAGCTACCAATCTGCTGACTAATCTACCAGCCAACCAACTAAGCCAGCAAAGCAATCAACAACTAATGAACCAACTAACTAACCAACCAAACAACCAACGAACCAACTAGCCAATCAAAGAGTAAACCAATTAACCAACCAACCAACCAACTAAGCAGATGGCAAAACAACCATACAACCAGCCACCCTATCAGCCAACAATACAACCAACCAACAAAACAAATAGTCAACCATTATACCACACAAATAGTCAACCATTCAACCAACCAACAAGCCATCCAATGAACCAGCCATTCAAACAGCAAGCCAGCCAACTAACCAGACAGCAGCCAACCAACCAAACAACTCACTAACCAATTAACTAGCAAATTAACCAACCAACTAACCAGCTGGCAAAATAACCATACAACCAGCCAACAAAATAGTCAGCAAACTAACCAAAATGTCAACCAACCAATTAACCAAACAACTAGCCTGCCAACCAACCAACCAACCAGTCAAGCTACAATCCAGCCAACCAACTGGCCAACCAGACAGTAGACTAACCAACTAACCAGATGGCAAAACAACCATAAAACTGGCCAACCTACCACCCAACGAAACAGCCAGCCTACCAACCAACAAGCCAACCTACCAGCTTCACCAACTTCTTGGGTTGTATCCATGAATACTGATGCTGCTACTGCCTGAGCTGCGGAGGCGCTGGCGCAAGCCAATCCGGAAGGACTCTGACTTGCTAAAGTTCAGCTGTAGAAAGTTGTTTCTCATCCAGGATGTCTGACAGGCTATCTGTCAGGTGACAGTAGTTCTGGAATTAGGGGTGGAGGCAGAAAGAGAGAGTTGATAGTCATCCGAGTAAAATTGGAAATTTACTCTATGTCTACGGATGATGTCACTGAGTGGTGGATTTAGAGGTTGAACAGGAAGGGACCAAGGACAGAACCCTGAGGAAGAACGCAAAAGATGATGTGATGGGTGGAAGAGAAACCATTGGTAGAGACAAAGTGAAGACCATGGGAGAGATAGGACATGAACCAATTAAGGACAAAGCCTTGAAGGTTGAGGTGAGAGGTGGTGCAGGAGGATTCAGTGGGCCACTGTGTCAAAGGCTGTAGAGAGGATGGGGAGGCAGAGGGAGGCCTGATCACGGATGGACAGGATGTAATTGATGATCTTCATCAGAGCTGCTTCCATGCTGGTTGGAGGTGGGTCAACCAAACAGCCAACCACAAATCCAACCATCCAATATGACAAACAATCAAACCAACAAGCCAGCCAACCAAGCAACAACAAAATTACACTTGTATAGTCTCCTTTCACATCAGGAGGACATCCAAAGATGCTGGACAGCCACTGTGGAAGCCATATAGCCAGACAGCTAACCACCCAATCCAGCAACCGACCACCAAATAAACAAACAACCAACCAACTAACTAGCCAGCCATGCAACAATACAAACAAACAGTCAACCAACCCTCCAACAAAGCAACCAGTCAACCAATCAATCAACCAGCCAATCAAACAAACAACCAAACAACAAGCCAACAAGTGTAACCCACCTACCAGCCAACTAACCAGGCAAACATCCAAACAACGAGCAAACAAGACAGGAAACCAAATGCTGAACCAATCGAACAACCAAAGCAGCCAATCAGCCAACTGAACACACAACCAGCCAACTAGCTAGCCAATCAGCCAGCCAACCAATCAGCCATCCAACCAACTAGCCAACAATCCAGCCAGACAACTAACCAACCAATAAACCAGCCACCCATCCAACCATACAAACAATCAAACCACTGATCAACCAAGCATTCAATGAACCAACCAGCTGTACAGCCAAGTAACTAACAAAACTGCCAATGAACCAGCCAGCCAGACAACTGACCAAGGAACCAGCCACACATCCAATCAACCCACCGAGTATGAATAGAGGGTTTCACATAGGGAGGACATCCCAAAGTAACAGTCAAACAATCAACTAGCCAACCAACCAAACAACTAGTCAATCAACTGGGCAACCAAACAGTCAAGCAGATAATTAGACAACCAACTAACTAACCCAACAGCCAACCAAACAACCAACCAGACATCCAACCCAACTGGCCAATAAAACGACTTGTGAATGAACAAATGAACCAACCAACCAGCCAATTTGCCAACCAGCAAACCAACCATCTATTCAACCAGTCAGGCAATAAAACCAACCAAATAACAACAACTAATAACTGAAACAATAATTCAACCAGCCAACCATCCAGCCAACCAATCTGCCAAAAAGCCAATCAGTCAACCAATGAACCAACAACAGCAACTTTGATTTATATAGATTCATCCATGCTGGATGGCGTCTCAGTGCACTTGAAGCCAATGCTTGAAGCCAACCAAGCAGCCAATGAAACAACCAGTAAAACATCCATAGAGCCAGCCAACCATCCATTCAACCATTCAGCCCAACACGCAACCGAACAATAAACTAACCAAGCTGCTGAATGACCAACCAACTAACAAACCAACCAAAACACCGTCAATCAATTAACAAAACCAGGCAGCCAACCCACCAAATATCCAACAAGTCAACCAAGCAAGCTGTCAATGAACCAGCCAGCCAAATAACCAACCAAATAACTTTCCACCCAGCAAACAAACATCCAACCAAGCCAAGAGCCCACCGACTGACTGATTGACTGACCAAAGAGCCTGCCAACCTGCCCAACAGCCAACCAACATGCTAATTTGTCAGCCATGTAACCAAACAGCCAACCAACCAAACAAAAAGTCAACCAAGCAGCCTACAAGGCAGACAACCAACCTGCCAATTAACCAACCAACCAAACAAAGAGCCCGCTAACCAGCCAATCAGTCAGGCAACCAGCCCATCAATCTGCCAACAGGACAAACAAATGACCATCAAATGAACCAGCCAACTATCCAACCAGCCATCCATCCAACTAATAAAACATCGAAACAGAAAATCAGAAAACCAACCCAAATAACAATCAACTAATCAATGAACCAAACAACCAGCCAAGAAACTAGCCAATCAACAGACAACCGAACCGCTAACCAGCCAATCGGCCAACTAACTAACATAAGAGCCAACCAACCAAACAAACGACCAGGACATGAAGGGATTTAATGCAAGATTGAGAATCTTAAAATCAATCCAATGTGTGACAGGGAGTCCATTAGGGTTTGGCAAGGACTAGGATAATGGAGTTACAAAGCTTAGTGTTGATGTGAGTGCAGGCTGTGGAGTTTTGTTGGATTGTGTGAATGGTGGAGTAGGGGAGACCAGTGAGTAGTTGAGGCAGTGGGTGACAAAATCATGGACAGGGGTTTCGGCAAGTTTTGGAATTAAGTACAGAAGGAGATAAGCAACGTGGCATGGGTGAAAGGAAAATCATTGGCCAGAGAACAAAATGCAGCCAGCCCTTTTATGCTAAAATTGTGATCAAAAGCAAGCCTCCTTCAAGAAATCTATTCCACAAACTTATTTTCAGTTTATTTAAAACCATCATTCCATCCTTAGAACAATTTGTCTTAAAATTCAAGATCATGCAGAATTCTGGAAATGTTTTCAATTCACTCTCAAACTGGAAGTAGCTTCTTGTTAAGAAATGCAGAAACCAGCTGCCGGATCCAGCCCTCCTATTCCCCTCTTCCTATTGCTCCATTCCTGTTTTCCTCATGTGTATACGAGGGAGAAGGCAATAATTTATTGCAGCTCAGTTGCAACTCATGAAATTTAGTAACAACATAACTCTTTGCATAATAACTACTTGCACTTGTATGTGCACCTTTCACATAGAATGCACATCTCAAAATTCTTTACAACTGTAATAACAGGAAAAAGCAGGTAAAAGAGAGTTGTTGAACAAAAGCCCAGTTAATATGTTTTAGTTTAACATAATGTTTTTGTGTTGTGACATTTAGATTATAAAACAACAGTTCATTACTTTAAAACAATTAAATCTCTTGATTATTTCGCATCTGAATTTTGATTAAAAAAAAGTAGAAACTCTGAAAAACAGCTTTCAGCTTTATCAGCTAAAAAGTACGGTTGCTGGGAATCTTAAAAAAAGAAGACAGATGTGAATACATCTGAACGAAAAATGTACATTAATGTCTTGGATATGACTCTTGATTAGAACTCAGTTCGTGTCTTCAACAACATATATTTACATAGCATGGTTCACACAGAATGGTATCTCAGAGCATTAACTTCCTTTTTTCAGTGCTGGTGTTCATGTGGCACATATTAATATTTTATTTGCTCCAAAACATATAGAACGTTTATTCTAAATGCTCCATTTTCAGTTGCTAATAACTCTAACAATGCTGGGTAGGCACTACAACAGTAAAGTTTCAATAAGAGTGGAGTCCTGTACCTCAGTGGTTAGAGCACTCGCTTTGCAAGTGAGAGACGTGGGTTTGATTAGCAGCAGGCCCAAACCTTGGCAAGTTTCCTTACTCCACAAACCTAATAATAATTCCCTCAAAAGAAAACAATAACAATTTGCTCACTCAATCCACAACTGTGTGTGGGACACTACTGTGCGCAACTGGTTGCTGTGTTTCGCTGACAAATGTACAGTCAATCCACTTTATGGTATATTTTGCAAAGCGCTTTTTGATGACTAGATGATGTGAAAAGTGCTATATCAAATGCAAAGATTATTATTATTATTAAACATTCCTGACAAACACCGTGCATATTTTGCTGGGCCTTTGGTTCTCACTGGTTTGAATAGCTGGGATTAAAGCTCTAGTATTATTATTATTAGGATTCAAATTGCTTTAAATGTTGGGAATTATTCTGGGAAAAGTTGAATCATTCTCTTGCTAAAGGTTTATAATCCCCACAAAGATTCTGGCGACGCAGGCACCAAGACTTTGCACCATCTATATGTGTGTGTTTTATGAACATACATATATTTGTGCAAAGTTTAAACATTAAGTGAATCAAAGCTGTACAGTAAGTTATACATGAGCTTCCTTTGACAGACTCTCCCAGGCTTAGTTTATGTTACCTTTTAATAGTTCTCTCACAATGGCTCGTAATCAGCCATGACAAATAGTCCACCCCGTAAACCCTTCAAAGTAATGATATCATAAAAATCCTTTTTTAATTGCTACCCCAGGCCAACACCATCAAACAAAGCAGTAAGAAAGATTGACAGGTTTCAGTTTTTATATGTTTTTCAGAAGACTGTTCAGCTTTGTGTGATTATGCTACAGAACTATTTACTTGACTTTTACAAGAGTGACCTCCAGAGCATATGAGACTATTTTGAAATGCCACTGTGTAAAAAGAGGAAAAGAAAGAAAAAATTGTGTTCACGGGATTAAAGAATGTTCCAGTGTGTGATTGTGGAGGGTGCTGCAGGTATTTATTTTGTTTGCTACATTGACAGGTTTGGTCAGACCCGGGAGGTACGGTATGTCAGCAGCTGTGATACACAGAAAATACAAATCTGTGACACGTCAAATCAACCATGCTTCACGGTAGCAGTGTCTTGCGGATATGTTGAGCACTAAAAATACTGTTGCTATTTATAATCATACTCTAATCATTGTGGGTTGTTTTATTTCACCTTTATAACCAACAACAACAACAAAATTATTTAACAACAACAACAAAATTACATTTCTGTAGCACCTTTCACGTCAGGAGGATGTCCCAAGTGTAATTAAATCTTTACTATAAATTTCATTGCACTTTCATTCAGTGCATAGTCTCACAGAACCGCATTTTTTGGTCAGGCAAATGTTTGACACATGTGGAAGGAAGCCCGTCAACATCCTTAAGATGAAACAAACCAGACTGACTTCCACATATGTATGTCACGTACACATGGAAATTTCCCTGTGCTTGAAATGGAAAGTGCACTCTCTCTCAGCGGGCTCTCACCTTGCTTGCCTAATTTTATGAGTTAGAAGGACACATGTCAATGAGAGCCAAGGCTTATGGTCCCAGAAGGTTTGTTGAGGTAATTCTGCAGTTTAACCAGTTAAAACTGCTTGGCCTGCCAATGAAAGTTCAGCCAGCCAACCAATCACCCAGCCAACCAACCATTGATTGGCAATGAAATATTGGAATCAAGTTGAACTCTGTGGCAGTCTAAGTAGTTCCTGTTCCAGGGGGTCTGCTATCCTCCAAGACACTGCTGATGACAGATCAGCCAGCCTGTCTTGGTATTATAATAACAATTCTTACATTTGGTGTACATTTTCAGGTTGGAACACGTCTCCAAACATTTTGCAAGATATACTGCTGAGTGACTTGGTACCTTGTGGGCAAATTCTGACAGGAGTTGAAGTGGAAGACCAGTCACTAGGGACAAGGATTTGGGCTATTTGTCTCCTATTAACTCTAGAAACTGAAGCTCTAATGGGTAGGGTGGTCTGCATATGTGGAACACTCAGTCTGTAAGTATCTACTTTTCCCTTCTTGTTGACCTCTTGATTCTAGTTAAAATAATAATTGTAATAATTCTTGCATTTGATATAGCGCCTTTTCATGTTCTTAAGGCTCAAACTGCTTCCCAGAATATACTGTTAAGTGAATTAATTGTGTGTTTTGTGGGTAAAATGCAGCAGCTAATTGGGCCACAGCAGTGTCTCACAAACAGTCATGGATTGAGTGACCAAATTAGAATAAAAAAATCTTACGACACAAAAGGAGGCCATTTGGCCCATCGAGTCTGTGCCGGCTCTTTAAAAGAGCAAATTAATCCCCCTCCCCAGCTCTCTTCCCATAACCGTGCAAACTCATCCTCCCCAAATAAATGTCTACCCCTCTTTTAGAAATTGTTATCAAATCGGCCTCCACCACCTTTTCAGGCAATGCATTCCAGATTCGAACAACTCGCTGAGTGAAAATAATTCTCATCTCCGCTCTGCTTCTTTTTGAAACTATTTTAAATCTGTGACGACGAGTCACTGATACACCCACCAGTGGAAAACGTTTTTCCTTGTTTACTCTGTCAAATCCCCTCATGATCTTAAAAACCTCTATTAGGTCTCCTCGTAACCTTCTCTGTTCTAATGACAATAAATCTAGCCTCTCTAGCCTTTCTTCATAGCTGAAGTCCCTCATTCCTGGTACCATCCTGGTGAATCTCCTCTGCACCCTTTCCAATGCCTTAACATCCTTCCTAAAGTGTGGTGGCCAGAATTGAACACAGTACTCCAGCTGAGGCCTAACCAAAGTTTTACAGAGTTTAGTCAAGACTTCCCGACTTTTGTACTCTATGCCCCTATTTATAAAGCCTAGTATCCCATATGCTTTTTAACAGTCCTGTCTATCTGTTCTGCCATGTTCAAAGAATTACCTACACAAACCCCAGGGCTCTCTGTTCCTTCACAATTCATTACTATTATATATTTGAAGCAATTATTATCCCCCAAAATGCGATCCATCAATTGACTAACTACCAGGTTCCTACTTATTGCTAGGTAAACAGAGATATGGGAGTAAGGAAACTCACCCAATATTACCCTCTGACCAGAAATTGAGACCATTTGACTGTAGTCATGACAGAGAAGAGATAGAACAGGAGCACATACATCTTAGACAGACAACTGTGCCATCAACAAGACAAATATACAGTAGAAGCCCGTTTATCTGGCACCCACGGGACCTGGCCAATGCAGGTTAAAGTGCCTATCGGATATTCAGGCGGCCCGCGGCCGAAAACCCATCACAAAAAAATGAAAGTTCTTTTAACACACACCATACACACACCAGACTAAGTAATAACAGATAATAACAGAATATTATAATGGTACTTATTGTTAAAACTACTGTCTTGCACTTCTCACCTTTACTGATTGAGATTTACAGTCCAGCAATTCTTTTTTAAATGGAGCCAAGTGGGTGAAAAAAATGGCAGCGCAATTTTAAAGTTGCGCCACTTTACTAGCTGCAAGCTGAAGCCCTAGACTCTACTAGCGGCAAACCAAAATACTGCACCCGCACGACAATGGTTATCGGCTAGCACTATTGGTTCCCGCTAGAATGACTTTAAATTCATACGCGTTTGTTTTTTTCACCCACTCCATTTTAAAATCAATTGCTGGACTGTAAACCTCAACTGCAGCATCATGGCTTCAAGCGCAGCGTCTACCAGCAAAGGTAAAAAGTGCAAGAGAGTAGTTTTAACAATAAGTAACAATACAATATTCTGTTATGTTATTATTTATGCATTTACAAATGCTCCACTGCTATTGTTCCGGATAAGTTCCGGTTTATTGAATGGGAACTTTTTTGCGGGCATGCCGGTTATACAGAAATGCCGGTGCATCGAATCACGGATAAACGGGCTTCTACTGTATTTGGATTTTTTTTATTACTTTGGGTTCAGTCAAACAGTCTTTCCTAGTACTTGATGTTCCTATGTAAATCAAAGTTGGATTTTACTTGTTTATTAACCTAAAACCATCAGAACATAAACAGAGTTGGACTTCTTGGGGAGCGGTGTCATTAGGCCCATTATAGAATAATTCTAACAAATTCTAGTACATTCATTTATCTATCAAATTATATTTCACATACAGTACTTCAATTACCCAATTTCCTTGCATGGTAGATTATTGAAAACATGTAACTATCTTAGAATAAAGAGCTTTCCCAGTATCTGTACTCAATGTACTTTCACCACCTGCTGTGTGTTAGTCTGGCACAGTGGAAGAACTCTTACCTCTGAGTCAGAAGATTGTCGGTTCATGACCCACATAAGCTGACACTCCAATGCAATGCTGGTGTTCGTTTTTGTTAGAGATACTGTCCTTTGGATGAGATGTGAAGCCAACACCCTGCCTACTTGTTCAAGTGGATGTTAAATATACTATACCATTCCTCGAAAAGAGATAGGAGTTTCTTCTGGGGTCCTGGCCAAAACTCCACAATCAAATTTCACAGATATTTTGAAATATTGCTGTGCACAAAATTAGCTGCTGCATTTGCCCACAAACATATAGTGACTCCACTTTTGCAGAATATGCTTTGAAGTGCTTTGGGATGTCCTGGTGACATGAAAGGCTCTATACCAAATAGTGTATAAGGATTATTATTATTAATTAGCTCTTTGGTCCCACTTTCTTACCATGCTGTGAAGCAACATTCTGAGTCTGTGGTATCAATTACCATTAATACATGAATTACTTTGAAGACGTTTCTCTTTTACAGCTCTCTTTCCACACTGTGACTCAATTTGTTTTCAGCAGCTATGCTGTGATTTGGATATGCTCCTCAGTTGGCAATAATAATGGCATTGCTGAAAAATGCAGATTGGCTCCTGACCAATCATGGTGCCAAAGTCAGCGGGAGTTGCAGACCCATGGTCAGTTTTGAGAAAGTAATTGCAAACTGTGAAATTTCATAAAAGTTCCATTATTGGGCAAATTCGGCTGCTGCATTCATCCACAAAACATGACTTTAAAACATACACTATTAAACTCATTGGGACATCTGCCCAAATAAAAAGGCACTATATCAAATTGAAGGATTATTATTAAATTTGAAAATGAGTCCATAAACAATCGTTGCAATTTGCATCTCTGTGTTTCTCTAATCATTTCATTCACAATTAGGCTCAGTCTTGTGGGCCTTTTGTTACCTTGACAAAATCAATCTAACTTTGTGTAAAATGGACCACACCAATCAACATTCTCAATGAAATTAGACAAGTGCACTGTAAACGACGCAAAACTGTCTGTTTTTAGACAGTTTTTAGACAGTTTTGTCTAAAAACTGGCTTATTAAAGGATTGCTAAGGGTAGAGTTGTGCAGGTGATGAGTCTCGCTCTGCTCTCCTGGAGTGGCAAACTTAGCCATCTGCTGAATTCCCGTTTGGCTTTGGTGATTCTTCAGGAATTGAATCAGAGATTGGCATCCAAATGGAGTTCATATGGGTCAGTATGAAACATCTCAAGGCTAACGGGGTATTTAATAGAGGGGTTCAAATTTATGAGGGGTTTTGATCGTGTAAATAAGAGGACACTGTTTCTACTGACAGATGTTTCAGTAAACAGAAGACACAGATTCAACAAAATTACAAAAGGAAGATGAGAAGAATTGTTTTTAAGTTGTTATGATCTGGAATGCACTGACTGCTGCGGTAGAAGCAGTTTCAATAATAACTTTTAAAAGAGAATTTGATAAATACTTGAAAGGGAAAAAATCACAAGACTAGTGGGAAAGAGCGTGGGAGTAGTACTAATTGGATGGCCCGTTCAAACTACTGGCACAGGCAGGATGGGCTAAACCCATTTTGTACTTATTGCATATTGTTTGAAGGACATAAGTGGCAATTGAATATGGATGGTGCAAGGATAAAAGGATTCTGGGTAAATGACTGGACAGATTTAAAAGAGGTTGATTTGTAAAGTTGGAATTAAAGGAGTGAATTAATCTACATTATATTTTGGATTAAATACATTAGTACATACAGTACTATTAGATTCTATGATTCTTTCACCAATTGTTAATAATGATAATAATAATCCTTGCATTTGATATAACTCTCTTTACATCTTCTAGATGTCCCAAACATTTCACAGAATATACTGTAAAGTGAATTGACTGTATATTTATAGGTGAAATATGGCAGTCAATTGCATACAGCAATGTCCCACAAGCAATCGTGGATCGAAATAACCAATATTTTTTTTGAGGGATTATTATTAGGCATGTGGACTAAGGAAACATGCCCAAGGTTTCGCCCTGCCTGGAATCAAACCCAGGTCTCTTGCTTATAAGGCGAATGCTCGAACTGCTGAGCTACAGGACTCCGATAGATATTGAGTAACATTTCTATGAACATTCCAAGGTATCTGTCAAAGTCTCCTCACTTTTGCTTAATTCAATGAATCAACAACTGTCTGTCCAATTGTATAAACCATTCAAAATCCTTTTGTTTCATATTCTGTATCTATCGTTCTCCTTATTTTTGGCTGCCAGAAAATTTAATCCGTTTGCAGTTGTTTTTGGTATATCAAACATTTATGTGAATTAGAAACAGTAGGATAAAAGCACCAGATTAATGGGACTTCACCTAACACTTCTTCCAAAATTCAAAATTTGAACCCTGAAAGATTGGGACAACAACTTCAACAACTTTGATTACATAGCGCCTTCCATGCCGGATGGCATCTCAGAGCGCTTTGACACTATCGACACTATCCTTAGTGAATGGTTCTACATAAATGTTGAAATCAACCCAGTTGATTTAGAATTTTGATATCTGAATATACTTCAGATACACTTTTGTTCTATTAATTTTCAGTTATCCGAATCTGGCAAATAGCTCAATGGGAAGGGATGACATTTGTAGATAGCAATTAGTGCAGGGAATCAAACTAGAAACCCAAAAATGCTAATATCCTTCATAGGCTGTATTCTCACTCTAATACCAATATCCAGTTATCCCTAAATCTTTGTGGAAAACAAGTTCAATATGAAAAATTTTAACATAACAAAATTTGTAAAAAAAAACTTATGTTATGATAAATATATGTGACACCCAATTTGCATATTTAAATAAACACATCATTATTTGTGGTTGCTCAAGTGTTAATCAAAAGTCATGGCATCAGATGTGGCCCTGTGGCCCATGAAAATGAATTACATTGCTTGCACTGAGGATAGATGATGACATCTGCAGGTTAATCTCATAATTAACACCATACACCAGTTAATTCTTCCATCAAGCTCCCTAGTCTGCAATTGGCGAGGATGAATGAGTCATGGATGTGCTGCCAAGGAACTTGCCTCCACACTGGTGTTGATATGCCTGGCATTACGTAACGCTTGTACATTAACAAAATGGGATTGTAAACCAGGCGTGTAGTCCCAGCAGGTACGCAGATGACGCAATGGTTATAATTTTTCACACCCAAAACATTGTAATGCAGAAATGTGAAAGAATGTGTTTTTGATTCTTTGGTGCTGTTATGGGAATATTTTGGATAAAAATGTTACTGCTGCCAATAATGTGAAAATATTAGGAATGGGAAGCTCGAAAACCCACCAAATTTCAGTCCGTTAACAACAACAAAACTACATTTATATAGTGCCTTTCACGTTGGGAGGACATCCCAAGGTGCTTTAAACTCTACTTAATCCTAAAACATAGATTGAGGAATAGTACTGAATTCAGAAGCCAGTTTTCTGTAGTTCTCAAAATAAATGTCTTCAAAATTAAGCCTGAATTAAAAGTTGTTCCACAATATTACACAATCCTGAAATTTAAGACAAATTTGGCTTAACTAGCTAAGGTTAGCGGAATATTGGGCCCAGGGATTTATGAACAGTCGGAATGTCAAAGAAGCTCCCTGAGCCAAGAATAGCACTGAACCAAACACACAAGTAAGTCACAAGCAAAATTCTTGGTCTATGCTCAGTCATTTTTGCCATATACCGTATATATTTTTGCTATCTGCCTGAATTTTTGAAGTCTTGTGCAATGCATTTGTGGTAACCTTGGAATCTTGAATAAGCAACATTGGAATACTCTCATTTGCAATGTAATAATAAATAATAATCCTTGTTTTTGATTCAGCATTGTTTAACTTGGGAAGATGTGTAAAAGCACATCACAGGATTTACTGAAATAATCATAACAATATTTGCATTTGATATAGTGTCCTATCACATCGTTGAGATGTTTCAAAGCGCTTCACAGAATATACAGTAAAGTAAATTGATTGTGTACTTTGTGGGTGAAACGTGGCAGCCAGTTGCGCACGCACAGCAGTGTCTCACAAACAGTCGTGGATTGCAGTACCAATTTTATGAAAGGAATTATTACCCCTGGAAAAGCAATCCAACAATTGACTCACAATCGGGTTCCTACTTATTGCTAGGTAAATGGAGTGTTCTAACAACTGAGTTACAGCACTCCAGTGACTGTGTAGTAACTGGGCATTTTTTGCAGGCGAAAGTAAATGTGGTACAGGCTTCATTCATGTGAAAGTAGGCAGAAACATCTGTCTCTGATTCCACAATGAACATTACTTTATTGCACACAGCAGAGTGGTCACTGCTGAGACGTAGGCAAAGCATGCTCTTTTGTTGTAAGTAAATGTTACTGCTTTCATCACAAACAATAGGCAGCAGGAATATGTTAACATAATTGAATTTTTTGCGAAAGATTGTTCCAGGTTAAGAGTGCAGAAATCGTGTGCATTATCTTTTTGACAAATTGTGAATGGTTGCACTTGTGATGCCTGACCCCAGCTAATCATGAATAATACATACAGCTCCCCTTAAAGCTTTTGGAGTTTCATCCCAAAAGGATATGTAGACGTTTCACTCACATTTTCTTCCTCGCCATGATAACTTTCTATCTCCAATTTCTTATCATTTCCTAGGATGAACATGTGTTTAGAGGATATTCCAGAAGAAAGAATAAGATGTACAGAATAGGCTACATCTGAACAAGGGTGGTATCAATCTTCTTGCTTGGAAAATAACTTGGCTACAGCGGAGGTGGAAAGATCATGATGTGATATTGATGGTTTGTGTGGGGTAGGAATATGCAGAAAACAAAGTCACATTGACGCATGTGGAGTATCAACACTGGGAAAGGCTGGTTTACCAAAATGTCTGTTTCCATGCTGTGCATTCTTTGTAAATCTTTATAAGGCTATGTAATGACTTTATCTCTGTTTCCTTGTACAGAGCCAGACCCTGTGAATATCATTTCTTTAATTTAACCATTTACACTTTAAAAATTTATTTCAAAGTGCACCTTGTTCACTTCTCAATTACTGCTGCTTCTTTTGCATTTGCAAAGCTGCTATGGGTAGAAGAGCCTGTATTTTTATAGCATTGTTTTCATATCCAAACATGTAATTACCATCAAGTATAGGGACTGTTTATTGCAGGCAAGCAGGGCAGCCATTCACACTAACCAGATCCCACAAACAGCTATTAGGTAAATGATCAATTGATCTGGAGAATGGTATCCACCATACTGAAGCAAAGTTTCTTCACTTTCCATAAAGCATCTTGGGATTTGTAAATGCACCTGAATAATCTTGTCTTTTTTCTCATCTGAATCACTTCACTACTGGCAATCCAGCACTTCACCACTACAGCATTGGAGTATTAACCAGGGCTACAAGTCTTGAAGTGGATTTTACTTTGGTCAACTGGCTGTCTGACAATTGCTGAAATCCCATCACTATGGTTAAGAGTTCAAAACCAAACTGAGATACTATACATCCAACTGCACAAGTGGATGTTGAAGACAGAAGTTAGAGTGAGTTATACTGAGTTATATTGTGGTGTTAATGCTAAATATTGAAGCTATCAAGGATTACCATCTAACTATCAAGCATTTTAACTAACATCCTAACACATTTTGCAGTGGTAACAACTTTTCATGCCATAAATTTATTTTTATAGATGTATATATGGATGGGAAATCCACAAATTAACATTCCATTCTGATTTTAAATATCAATATGGCTCAGTTAGTATCACCTATAAACTGCCAAAGCTGCCAAATGGGAAACCATCAAGATGAAAACCATTTAATCAAATTACTTCAGAACATGCATCACCAACTTGCAAGGATAAGGTGATGTCTAACACCAACTGGTCCTAACAAAAGACCAAGGTGTTAATTGGATCAAACATGATGATCTGACCGAAACTGGACTCAGGAAATGTATCAAACTCAAGGAATTGAATGAAACTGGGATCAGGACACTTGGAGTCCAGGGTAGAAAACATGAGCGGAGGATGGGAAGCAAAGGGGTTACGAAAGCTTGCGTGAGCAGCGGCAGGGCAGAGATCATGGCTGTAACAGAGGGATGACCTGAGTAAGCTAAGAACTGCAAACAACATTGACAAATCCAGATCTCCCAGGGTAAGAATGTTGATTGAACTGTGCCCTGAATTTGTTTTTGTGGAATCATCATCCACAGTTTATGTGTTTTATAACTTGTTGTAACTGTTGTTTTGGTTAGCAATAAATAATATCTAGTTTACCGTATTTTATCTTTGTTCAAATACCTTACCTCAGGGTGAACAATTGTAATGGGTTGAGGACTACGAAAGTCACCACAAAACCCTGCACATGCTTCCTCTGGGTTGGAATATTTTGATTTCAGTGCCACACCAGGACTTGAACTCATAAATTAGTGATAGTCAGAAAACACAAAGGCATAACCTTTCAAAGCATTTTAAGCATTTTAAACCTATAATATGCTACTTGTATCTTTAAATTTCATTTTTAAATGTGCTTACATATTGGTAGCAGAGAAGCCACATTCCTTGGAGATGTATCTCCCTAAGGTGGTAATATTAAATTCCACAATTTTGATCTCTCAAGTTAATAATAATAATAATCCTTGTACTGTGTTTGATAGAGCAGCTTTGAGAATGTTGAAACCTCTGAAACTGTTGCAAAGGCTATGTTGTATAATGTAGTGACTGTGTATTTGGTAGGTGAATAGAGCAGCCATCAGCAATGTCGCATGGACTAAGTAACTAATTTCATTTGGGGATTGTTCGCCAGGCTATCAGGAGAAACCACTTTTCAAATATTGTAGGTCTATAGAATCCTCAATGTCCTTATCAGGCAGGAGGGACCTCTGTTTAAATGTTTCATATTAGGACAACACCTCCAATAATGCATCCCCAGCACTCAATCAGAGTATCAGCCTAGACTTATGCGTTCAACGTATAAATCTATATGTCAGAACTTGAGGGTTCAACTAAGAAGTTTCTGACTCAGAGGCCAGAGTGCTACAACAGAGCGAGGCTGGCTTCTGAGTTTCAAAGGAGGCTGAAATGTTCAGTTATGCCAGGCTGGATTTGTTGCCAGATTCCAATGGCTCCAAGGTATTTATCAATTATATTAACAGATCTATCCAGTGGAATAATCCAAACACTGTAAGAAGATTAAGAATAAAAATCTGAATATAGTCGGAAGAATGAGAAATCGGACCTGATTGGTTATTGTGAAATCATAATCCATAAAATAAGGAAAGGATCTTGTAAATCATTCAAAGCAGCAATGAAAGGAGTGGAAAAGTGAATCATGAGTTATTTATAATTATTTTCTGAAATAAAGTAGGATTGCAGGCTTAGAATCACCCCATACTGTCGATTTTATCATTAATGCATACATGTTTATTTTGCATTTTGCCCTGCTGGTTAGTGGTATGTTTAGAAGCAGCTGCTGATGGAACATCCTCCCAACGTGAATAATAATAATAATCCTTGCTTTTCACAGCGTCTAGATGTCTCAAAGCGCTACACAGAATATACTGTAAAGTGAATTGACTGTATATTTGTCGGCGAAAAGCGGTAGTCAATTGCACACATTGGTGTCCCACAAACAGTCGTGGATTGAAATGACCAATTTTTATAATTGTGGTTTTTTTTGAGGGATTATTATTAGGCATGTGGAGTAAGGAAACTTGCCCAAGGTTTCGCCCCGACCTGTCTGGATTCGAGCACAGGTCTCACTCTTGTAAGACGAGTGCTCTAACCACTGAGCTACAGGACTGAAGGGCGCTATATAAATGTAATTTTGTTGTTATTGTTGGACTGATGGTTGCAATGACTGTCACTGCCTTACTTGTTCATGGGTGGTGACATTCCACCACCACTGTTAGAAAATAACTAACAAATGTCACAGGTTTACCGAAAATATTAACCACAGGTTACAATTGGTATATATTGTGTCCAATGTGTATTATACAGAGAATAGTGAATACCTGGGAGTGAATTACAAGGATCCAATTATCTTGAGGAGCCCGATGATGTCCTTCATTGTGACAATATAGCAAGAGTGGTTTACTAATGTAATCTGAAACTGGGATTAGAAAGCGTCTTCAAAGTTAGCATCTGCTATCTATTCAGTTTGCTTTGCAACTAGAAGATATCATGTGAAAAAAATATGTTACAAGACCAGAATACATAGGAGTAAAGACTGACAAGGCTTTGTCAAGAAATCAGCATCATAAAAGCTGTCTCGCACATCGGGGTGTACTGTGTATTTCCTCTATCCTCCCGCATATGCCATGCCCTCCCACTCTCCGCTCCACCCCTCATCCCCCCCACACACACTTTTCTGATTCCAGTGTATGCTCTCCACTTGTCTTCCTCCATCATTGGCTGAGCTTTCAGTTACCATCTTGTACACCACTCTTTCTCCCTATCTTTTGAAATCCACTCTAAATAGAATCTCACTTATTTAATTGTACCTTTCGTCAGCATCTTTAAATGCTCAGTCTGATCATTTTGTGATGAAGCGCTTTGAAATGCTGATTTCTCATGAAAGGCGCTCTAGAGAAACGCGATGTGTAGTTGCCATCAAGATCTTTGAAATTATTATTGCTGCTGTTGTTGCTGTTGCTGAATTTACCACTGACCAGATGATCAATCATTCCAGCAAAGTTACTTTGCTCCTGTTCAAGTGAATTACAGAACTTTGTGGTTTAGACTATTCTTATGATGCCATTGCATGGCATATCATAGTGTGGGTACATCATAACCATCAAGTTTCATGTGCTTTGTTCATGTCATACAACGACGCAAGCAATTTCCATGTTTTTTTTTATTTTTATGAGATTTGTGCATTATTGCTTTTGTCTCTCTACCAATGGTTGCAAAACCAATGTGACTGATGCTATGCACAAAGAACAAGAAGATGCAATTAAAACAATAATGTGAATTTCTCGTTTCAAGTCTATTACTGGGAGTTAATATGTTTAATCTAAGTTGTAAATGAACATTCATCTTAGATGAGAAGCATGACTAATTACTCGATAGACCCCAAATTTTAAAAGTAGACTGTGAGAAACATAAAACATGCCTGTAGCATTCTCATTTGGAACTAAGTACTGTAGTTACAGTATGAAATCAATCCAAAGCATCTTCCTAGGGGAAATTATTAACACCATTATGAAATAGCAGCCTTGAGCATACACCATTTTTAGAACTAATTACTTGGATTACAGATGAAGTCTACGCATGTTGATATTTTAACGATATTTAATTGCCAGCTAACAGGATTTGCTTTAACCTTTTCTACTGTGCGTTTACAAACACCATCCAACTGTTTGTACATTATGCACTGCAAGCATTGGCAAATAATGTTATCAAATGCTTGGAGCTATTTGAGAGGACAAATTGAAATAACATGAGTTGGTGTACAAAGTCTAATTATTCTGCACTTGTGGTCTCACATTAATTAATCCGTGGTGATGAAATTGTGGCCAAATTATCAGTTTGATGAAAAAGCCAGCTAGGACCATGTTTAGCACGTAGTATTTGTTCCTCATTGTGTAAAGCTGTATTTGTTTGAACATCTCAAAACCCTTTGTCAGTTCATTAAGCATGTTATGAATGTTACATCCATGACTTTTGATTTTGTTATTGCCATATCCTGTTGCTCGGTATATAAATAATAATAATAATCCTTTCATTTGATATAGCGCTTTCCACATCTTATCAATGTCCCAAAGCGCTTCACAGAATATACTGTAAAGTGAATTGACTGTATATATTTGTGGGTGAAATTATTTGATTCCTGTAAGTGAAAACCTGATGAGAATTGTTTTACCCCATGATGAATAAATAATCTCTCATCAGTGACAGTATACTGCTCCAACACCTCCTCACGACTGCAAAGCACCCATTCCTACACTGCCGAGTTAGGATGATCCTATGTACCAGTGTAAAAAAAATCTGCAACTCGCTGTCATTCAGAATTAGTGTATGTCAGCTACGCCGCATGATTTTCATACCACAAATGAATCTGACCACATAACTGAATGACAGTCACAATTTGGTTATGCTGGTCTGGTGCTTCAGTGTCACACAACAGATCCTCAATAGGGAATTGCGGAATGCATTGTATATCAAGAATACTCATTGAGAAACTGTGGAGCAAGTCATATGTATACAATGCTTAACTGGGACCAACAAAATTTACAGTAAAGACAAGAGGCCATTCGATTCATCAAGCCTATGATGGTGTCAGCTGCTCAACTGGAGCCAACTACTATAATGCCAATTCCCTTTTTTGCTCCCAATACCTTTTTTCTGTTCCCCTTCAATTCTTTGCCCAAATCGCTTTTAAACGTTATGATCTCAGCTTGAATAGCTAGTAATGGGAAAATGTTCCATGGTCTCACAACCCTTGGCTTGAAACTTTCAAATTCTCCTTAGTTCTTCTGATGACCATTATGAGTTTATATAGTCTGCTAAACAATTTACCAACGGGCAGGAATAATCCTTCACTATTTATCACCTTGATACATCTGAGAATAACACTTGTTATTACTGAAGCATTTGGGGATTTCTTGCTGATATTGTAAGGCACTACTTCAAATGCAAGGATTATTTGGACGTGTTACATTTTATATTGTGGATTTCTACATATATGTACAAATTTTATGCCCTGTATGAACAGGGCATAAAATACCAAAACATATTTTAACCTTCCCAAACAACCATCCTTTTGGCCTCTGTACACCAAAACACCAGATGTATTCCATAAACCCGTATATGGTAAGTTTGGCAGTGCTGATCCCATAATGAATCAGGTTGAGACTAATTCAGTAAGTACACATAGTTACATGGATACCCCATAGAATCCATGGGAACAGTCCATTCAGTACAACTAAACAGTGGTTGTGTTTAAATTACACATGACACTCCTCCTATTCCCTTCCGCTATAGGCCTCTGTTCCCTTCTCACTCAGAATGCTATCAAGTTGTCTCATAAATGCATTGATATTTGTGTTCCTACCACAGCTTCTGGCAATAAGTTCCACATTCTCACCTCCCATTGCATGCAGAGGTTCCTCTCAAACGCAGCCTTTTCCATAAGGTTCCATAAGGGAACATGTGGGCAGATACTTGGGGTCAAGTATCAGTCACCTCCTTCAGGAATAAATGAGAAAATGAAGAATAAACAGAAAAAATAAATGGCTACACATAATACATGCCCCAGCTAATGTGGATAAATATATTGTCATCCCAATTACAGTTGAATGAGAGAATAGAGATTACAATCTATGCAATGTTGATAACAGTATTAGAGAATAGAGTATTGGAGAACCTTTTTGTGTTATCTCTTTACTATGGAGAGGGATATAGTGAGAACTCTGAGAAGGACAATAGCAGAATACTATTGAGATATGGAAAGTTGACAAGAGATTATATAGTGAACGCTGCTTGGGTATTCCTGTAGCTCAGTGTTTAGAGCACTCACCTTGCAAGCGAGAGGCCTGGGCTCGATTCCAGGCAGGGTGAAATCTTGGGAAGTTTCTTTACTCCACATGCCTGATTATAATCCCTCCAAAAAAATTGGTCTTTTCAATCCATGACTGTTTGCTTTTTGCCTACAAATATACAGTCAATTCATTTCACAGTATATTCTGTGACGTGCTTTCACGTCCAAAAGACGTGAAAAGCGGAATGTTAAATAGAAGGATAATTATTATTTGCCTGTGATATGGATAGTCAGTATGCTTTAAAGTAAATACTGTGAAGTGCTTTAAGACATCCTCATGACATGAAAGGCGTTACATCAAACACATGGATTATCATTATTTTTTCACGTAATCTCACGGTGCTTTACAGAGTAAGATTAATTCTAAATGAAGTCAATGTTATGAAGGCAAATATGGCAGCTGATTTTGCATCAGTAAAGTAATTGGAAAAGAGAGCTGGAGTGTTGTTGCAAAAGGAGAGAGCAGCAGCCTTGGATTGGATACCATCAATGTTGGAAAAAGTGTAATGTGATAATGACAACAATGTGTATTTATATAGTGCGCTGCACGTGGATAGGTGAGAATATGCATTATTTGTTTTTACTTTTTTGGGACTCATTCTTCCTTTCTCTCATTCCCTCCTGAAGATAGTTACCTAGGCAAGTCCACAAGTACTGCTGAATTGTATCAAACAATGTTTGTGAGAAAGTGGAACTCACTACTGGAAGCTGTGGTGGAAACAAAATCATCGGTGTATTTATGAGTCTTAGAGTGCTTTAAAAGTTGTGGTCATGGGAGAATTTACAGCACTTTCAAACTAGTAATGCTGACTTTAGGCAGGAGGCATGGATAATGTGATGACAGAAGTGAGAAAACACATAATGTGATGGGATACAATGTGATACCACATGTTCCAGAGAAGGATTGGAGGAGCTTATATGTTTTGAATAGGATTGGAGGATACCACACACTCTACAGACACACTGAGAGTTCTACAGAAGGGTGTGATGGTCCTGAGAAGGGTTGGATGTTCTAGAGATGGGAGAGAGGAATACACACGTTCTAGAGGAGCGTCGAATGATGATCTGACATTTTTTTCAAGAATATTTTTGATTGTGTTGAATATCAATGTTGTCTTGTTCAATGGCCTTGTGAGCAAAGGCATTGCCCAATGCAGCACTTAGCCAGCCAGAGCAGAAGTTTGCTGGTCCCTGCTGAGATAACCAATCTTAGTTAATGAGTCAGAGGGAGCACCCCAGATTGGGCAGAAGAAAATCAGGAAGGGCATCTAGGTCCTGGGTGTATTTGGTGAACACAAGGATCAGCCTTCTGTGGAATCCCCAGCTATCAAATTGCTTGCCAGCACTCACTGTCAAGGCTCACACATGGACAACTGCAGAAAGCCATCTGTGAAACTATACCCCAGTAGAAATAAAAGCCAAAGGAATCAAATGCCTTCAAAAGAAGAGCATAAAGAAGTGAGAACAACTGTTGAATGATTCCCATAGTACTGCATCTATGAGAGCTGTTTGGATTATAACATGTGCATTAATATCACAGCAGGGATGGGAATATTCTTAAAAAATGCACAACACTTTGAAGAAAGAATTCTTGTCAGTTAATTCTTTGGATGCTGAAAGGTCCTCTCATTCCTCAAGCCACACTATGCACATCTATTCTTACACATGAACAGCTGCTAAATGTGATTTCTAAAATTGAGTATAATAAAGCATAAACACAGAAAGTCACAGTGTTAAGCAATAAAAATGGTGTACTGCTTCTTTCTTAGAGGGTGTTGTCCTCTGGAAAAGCAACAATGGTTCTCAAAGGGTTAATGGGAAAAGAGCCCAAAACAGAGCATCACGGGTCACAAACGCTGCAGTGAGGACTTCCCAAAAGTGATAGAGCAGCGGTACAAATGATTTGACTCAATTGCATGCTAATGCGGTGCCTGAATGGGTTTTATGTTTGTTAATGACCGCCTTTGTTTGTATTTGCGGCTGCTTGTTCAGATTAAGCGTGCTCATCAAAGTATTTAATCCTCATTTCAATGAGACTTTCTGTATTTTTTTGCAGTCTCTGTGATACAGAAACTGGCTTTCTCTACTGCTGCTTCGAACACTTTGAGTGGGTCAGTTATAATCTATTGCAGAGCCCATGGTGTTTCTGTTAAAAATGTACTTAGGTACTGAAAAGGTTAATATTATTTTCACATCTGATACCTTTTGCCATCAAATTTTTTTGTGTGTGTGGTATATAAAATCTTCCTGGACACCTAATTATGAAGCCAGCTCACAGCTGTCTGCCTGAAGAACCCATTAGATGCACCAGTTGAAGCTTCCATAATTCCCAAACTTCCTGGATCTGAATATTAAGAATAGATTTTACATGTCATATGCAATTCCATGGTGGTGTGAATGGTCGTGGAAATGACTAGCTCTGAATGCTTGTCTATCACTCTATTCAATGGTTACAGGTGGTCTCATTTGCCAGTTTCAGATATCTGCTGGCTATGACAGCAGGCACATCATTTGCATGTTCAACAGACAACAAACGGGCTTCTGCATGTCAAAATAGGTGACGAAGCGTGACAGTTTCTACACAATGCTGTCTCCTCTTTGCTTGACCTTTGACCTCCCTGCATGTCTCCTTTCACAATCAGAAAATCGCACTAGGCTTTTTTTGGAATAAATTTGATACCAGACTGATTATCTTATTTCTCCTTTCAAATATCGTATCCTTTGCAGTTTTATCTTAACTGTTACAAAACTGGCTTAATATTCTCGTAGAAGAAGAAGAAAAAAAACTGCAATTTGGCTTAATGCAATGGCAAATCTCCTGCATAAAAAGTAATTGTCAAATTGTTGGAGGATTTTCTTCACCGTAATATTTTAACAGAAGCCACTGCATATATCCAGCTGCAATAATGGAATAAACATTCATTTATTTCTCTGCCTTTATAATCAAGTGGAAAGTGCAAACTAAGCCTGCAAAAATGTATTACCTGTATGTTTCTATGAAACATAGCTGCAAATTCTGACTTGTAAATAGTATTTTCATGTTGAGCTCAATGCTAATCTACTGTAGTCTCTCCCCCCCACCCACCAACACCCATGTATATACAAATACAGTAACATTGGTCTGTGTTATTTTATGCCCATTTTTAATTCAGTGCTTAGAGAAATGAGCACAGAATGCGTCCTGGCAAGTACCAGATCTGAAACAAAATAAAATATATTTATATATTTCTACCACTATATCACAGCACGTTTACCCCAAATAAACGACGAGATAAATACAGATATTACAATTGGATTCGGAAGACGCCAGGATTGGAGTTTTGGAAAATGATGGTCACCATTAACATGCAGCAGAAATATCACCAAGAAATCAGTGTGTCTTGGACTATCAAGCATCCGGATGGTCACTCAGCACCAGACAATCAAGGGGAACAGATGCCTGCCACTCATGATGTGCTCAGAACCAAAGTAATTTCAGCTGGGCCACTTGAGATCAATTGGTGAAATTTGAGCTTGTATCCTTTCTTCTTCAGGTTGCTGTTTACATTACAAATGAATGGACTATACAAGTACTGAGGGTCGATGATCCTCTCTCCATGTGTGTCTCACTATTATGTGATCTCTCCATTAGTTTCCCATCACCATTGCAGGTGTTCCTTGGATCTCTGGCCACTGTAAACAACATTTATTCAATTATTTGTTTTTGTGCTTATTGGTAAGTTATGCTGCAACTTTATAGGGCTTTGGTGAGACCGCACCTAGACTATTGTGTGCAGTTTTGGTCTCCTTAATTAAAAAAGGACATACTTGCCTTAGAGGGGGTGCAGTGTAGATTCACTAGGTTAGTTCCTGGGATGACGGGACTGACCTATGAGGATTGGTTGAATAAACTAGGGCTGTATTCTCTAGAGTACAGAAGAATTAGGAGGGATCTTATTGAAACATCTAAGATTCTTAAAGGGCTAGATAAAGTAGACACTGAGAGACTTTCCCCTGGTAGAAGAATCTATAACCAGGGGTCACAGTCTTAAAATTAAGGATCAGCCTTTTAGAACAGAGTTGAGAAAACATTTCTTCACTCAGAGGGTCGTGAATTTATTGAATTCACTACCCCAGAAGGCTGTAGATGCTCAGTCCTTGAACATTTTCAAGGCTGAGACTGATAGATTTTTGAAAAATAGAGGGATTAGGGGATATGGGGATAGGGCAGGTAATTGGAGTTAGGGAAGAAGATCAGCCATGATCTTATTGAATAGCGGAGCAGCCTCGAAGGGCTGAATGGCCTACTCCTGCTCCTAATTCTTATGTTCTTATGTAAGTACTGAGGGTCGATGATCCTCTCTCCATGTGTGTCTCACTATTATGTGATCTCTCCATTAGTTTCCCATCACCATTGCAGGTGTTCCTTGGATCTCTGGCCACTGTAAACAACATTTATTCAATTATTTGTTTTTGTGCTTATTGGTAAGTTATGGAAATATCATGTTGCCAAACGGATTGGGGGGAGGCTTCTGAAAGTAAGATATATCTTTTTGACTGCAATTTTGACTGCAAACTCTCCACCAACCATGCTTGGCTCCCATGCCAAGCTTGGGTGACCTGCACCAATAACAATCACTTTGACGCATCTGACTCAGTCATTGTTCCAGTCCGTACCCATTCAACAAAAACAATCTGCCCACATGGACCTGTACAGAAGAATAAAATTAACATGAAACAAAAACAGATATCGCTGGGAACACTAGGCCAGTCAGACAGCATCTATGGAGAAAAGAAAAGTGAGTCAATTTTTGGGTCCATGACCCTTCATCAGATCTGGGGCATGTTGGGAGGGCAAGGCTTTTAAGGACAAGGAAGACAAAACAGGGCAAGGAACACAAAGGTGAAAATGGGGTAGGGGACAGGAGATTATGGTTTAAAGAGGTGTTAATGTTGTGAAACAAAAGTGGGGTATTGCAATACTGGAGAGAATGACAACAACAAAAACAACAAAATTGGGATGTCTGGAGGACATCCCAAGGAGCTGAACAGTCAGGTTGGGACCCAAGGAAGGGGGAGGGGCAGGGTAGGAAAGGGCTAGGGAGGGGGCAGGAGAGAGTTGGGAGGGCAGCAGAAGGCATTATCGAAGAAGGGGGTCTTGAGATTAGCTTTGAAGGAGCCAAGGAAGGAAGCGAAGTGAAAGGATTGTGGGATGGAGTTCCAGAGTTTGGGGGCAGAGAGGCTGAAAATCCGTTCACCAATGGTAGGGCGGATCGGGTGGTGGACATGGAGTAGACCGGAGCCTGCTGAACAGAGTTGGAAGGCTGGTTTATAGGGAGTCAGCAGGTTGGAGAGCTAGGAGGGGCAAGGCCATAAATGGCCTTGAAAATGAGGATGAGGATCTTGAATTCAGTCCTCTGGGGGATGGGGAGCCAATAGAGCCAGGCAAGGGTGGTCAGTGATGTGGTCACGGAGCTTGGTGCTAGAGAGCACACAAGCTGCAGACTTTTGGATGATCTGGTGCTTGTGAACGGAAGAGCTGGGAAGGTCGAAGAGGAGTGAGTTTCTAGTCGAGCCTTGGTGTGATGAATGCAAGCACAAGAGTTTTGGTAATCTAAGTGATGATGCAGCGTCGGAGTTTGGCAATGTTACTGAGGTGGGGTGGAAGGCAGTGCTGGTCATGGCATGGATGTGTGGGAGGAAGAACAGTTCAGCGTCAAACAAGACACCCAGATTCCTGACTGGCTTTGAGAGATGGAGAGTGCAGCCTTGGATGATGATGCTGCCAGTGCCTGAGTTGCGGAGGCACAGACATGAGCAAATCAGGAGGGCCTCAGTCTTGCCGGCGTTCATTTGGTAAAAGCTTTCCTCGTCCAGGACTTAATGTCAGACAAGCAGGCAGTCAGTATACCAGTAGTCCTGGAATTGAGAGGGAAAGTGTCATCTGCATTCATGGGGAAGTTTACCCCATGTCTGCAGATGATGTCATGGAGTGGGAGCAAATAGAGGGTGAAGACAAGGGGACCAAGGACAGAGCCTTGAGTAACTCTGCATAAGAAAATGTTGTAATAAAATTAAACAAAGACGTAGTGAAATTGCAAAAGAGCACACAGACCAGATGGTCACAGAAGATGGGGAGATGGAGGAAAATTATTCTTTTGATATTAAATCTGGTGGGGTGAGCTGTTAAGGCCTGAAATTATTGAATTCAATATTAAGGCCAGATAGCTGTAAGGTCACTAGCAGATAAGGTGCTGTTCCTTGAGCTTGTGCTGCGGTTTAAAGGAAACAGCATAGGTGACCGTGGATGGAGAGGTCAGACTGTGAGTGGGAAAGAGAGTTGAAATAGCAAGAAACTGGTAGATCAGGGTTTCATTTGCAGACAGAATGGGGTTCGGCAAATTGGTCACCCAATCTGCGCTTGGTCTCCTCATTGTAGAGGAGACCACATCGTGAGCAGCGGATACAATCTACTACATTGGCGGTAGTACATGTAAATCACTGTCTCACATAAAAACTGTGGACAGTGGTCTAGAAAGCGGTGATAGAACAGGTATTGCACCTCCTGCACTGGCATAGGAACGTGCCGGGGGAAAGAGAGCAACTGCTAGTATTTATGGAGGAATGAACCAAGAAGACACAAAGAGAACGGTCCCCTCGGAATGCTGAGAGGGAAGCGGAGGGAAATAAGTGCTTTGGGGTGGGAGCATGCTGGAGGTGACAGAAATGGAGGAAAATTATCCTTTTGATATTAAGTCTGGTGGGGTGGAAGCTAAGGATTAGGGGGGAGGTACTGGGAAGAGAGAGAAGGGGTGAGAACAGAAATATGGGAAATGGGGGGAGGGGGGGACACGGTCAAGGGACCGGCCTACCATAGAAGATGGGAACCCTCGGTCGAGGAAAAAGGAGGACATTTGAGTTGCTCTGGCATGAAAGGTGGCATTGTCAGAGCAGATATGGCGGATGCGGAGGAACTGGGATAAGGGAATAGGGTCTTTACTGGAGGTGGGATGGGAGGAGGTGCAGTCCAAGTAGCTGTGGGAGTTGGTGGGATTGTAAAATATATCTGTTGATAAACAATGGCCCGAGATGCAAATGTTGAAGTCAAGGAAGGGAAGTGTCGGAGATTGTCCATGTGAATTTTATGGAGGGGTGGAAGAGATGAAATTAACATGTTCCTCTCCTTTACTAATATGAGTAATTGGACCTCAATATGTGCCTGTAAGTATAAAATAATAAATAATACTTGCATTTGATAAAGTACCTTAATACTTTGAAATTTTTCAAATCGCTTCACATCAAGGGTCTTATTGTTATGTGCAATGACTGTATTTGTAGACAAATGCAGCAAACAATGCTTCAACACTGCCATGAAGTTATTGACCAATTTGTCTGGCCAACACCCTGGGAAAAAGCTTCTTTTTCTTTTCACATAATGTCATGGGATACTTAATATTTCCTTGAACAGGGACTTAATTTAATATTTAATACGAAGGTCAGTACCTCCGGCGATGCAACATTTCCCCAGAACCACATTGGAACATTGACCTAAACTGTAAACTGAAGGCCACAACTTTTTGTTTGAAGCCACAAACATCTGATCCAGTGGCACGAGTGCTACCAAATGAAACAGGCTAACATCACACAGATGCTTTAGAAAGAATACCCTTTGGACCATTTACTCTCGGCTTTCCAGCATGCCATTGCTACATTCTTTCCGTTACCGTATTGAGCATTTTCAATATTAAAACAAAACAAATAAAACAAACTATATTGTTTGAAGAAACAATATAAATAGAAAACTGTTGAAAATGTAAGCAGCAGCATCTGTTGAGAAATGTAGGGAAATATTTTGAACCGACAATTTATTTTTTATCACTCCGGGAGTAATAATCCCTCAAAATAAAAAGGTCACTCAATCCATGACTGTTTATGGGACACTGCTATATGCAGTTGGCTGACACATTTTGTCCACAAAGCACACTGCCAATTCAATTTACAACATATTCTGCAAAGCATTTTGAGATGACTCAATGACGCGATAAAACACTATATCAAATGCAAGGTTAATCTTACTACAGTGCTATTATTTTCCGATGAAGTGTCAGACCCAAATGTGGCTTTCTCTTCAGATGCTGATTGACTTGCATATTTCTGGGATTTTTAGGTTCATCGTAGATTTCCAGTCTTCCCTTTTAAATTTTTTTTGGGACTTTTTGTTTTCTTGTGTAGTGCTGCACCGCTTCTCCTCATCCTGTCTGGATGGCACCTATCTGCTCTTTGACTGGCTGACATGGTTTGCTATTTTCTTGTCAGCCGGGACATTCCCTGACAGCTTTTGTTCCTTGTTCAGGTGCATTGCTCTGACTCTGTGCTAGGATCCATCTGCCGGACCTGCCAGAATCTGCCCAAACTCACCCATCTAGAAAAGGTCAATGCAGAGGTCAATCAGCGCTGGGATTCTGACCAACTACCATCTGGATAGGAGCAGAGGTGTCATTCTGGGACTACTTAATACCTTGCGAAAAAAGAATCACCCAAAATACACCAGTAAACCCCATAAAACATTTCCAGTAAAATCCTTAAATTTACTCCAGATTTTAATTTTATCTTTTTATCAACCATTGTGGTCTGTCATAAAACTCGATAAGGATTTATATTACCATTCCTGCTTGCTTCACATGTGTGCTTTCTCCACTATCTTGTTCTCTGCTTTCCCCGGCCACTCTTTAACTCACTATTGGTATTTTTGAGCCATTCACGGCCTTGCCCTCGCCTATCTCTCCAATCTGCTGTCTCCCTATCAGCCTGCCCATCCCGTCTGTTCAGCAGGCTCTGGCCTGCTCCATATCTCCCACTCGAACCACCCTACCATTGGTAGCCAGGCTTTCAGCCTCTTTGCCCCCACACTCTGGAACTCCATCCCGCAATCCCTTCACCTCGCTTCCTCCCTTTCCCCCTTCCTCTTCGACTGTGCCTTCTGTTGACCTCCTAACTCTCCCCCCTTTCTTACTCTCCTTCCCCCTGCCTCTACCCTGACCCATTCCCCCTCTGCTGTTCAGCACCTTGGGACGTCCTCCCGACGTGAAAGGCGGTCTATAAATGTAATTTTGTTGTTATTGTTGTTAGCACTCTCTCCTTTGAGTCAGAAGACACTTTGAAGTCATAGGCATAGCAGATGCTCCATGCAGTGCTACAGGTATGAAAAGTGATGGAAAAGATGCAATACCATATGCAAGGATTATTATTATATATAACTATATTAACCCATTGGTTTTCATAATAGAATCATCCAATTTTTCTGATTCAATAATAATAATTCTTACATTCGATATAGCGCCTTATCACATCTTTGAGACATCTCAAAGTTTCTCAGAAAATATACTGTAAAGTGAATTGAATGTATATTTTGTGGGTGAAATTGATTAATTAATTGGTTAATATACTTATTCTTCTAAATGCAATTATAATCCTTTTTTTCAGTTGTTGGTCAGTGCACTATAGAAAAAAAATGTTTTAGTTGTTGGTCAGTGCACTATAGAAAAAATGCATGGAAGTTACAGTACTTTATTAGTGCTTTATTACAGTACTTTATTACTGTAATTAGTACTGTATTATTGACCTGCAATATTTATGAATATTGCAGGTCAATAATTACCACTCTGCCTTTGCCTCCCCTAAATGGTTCCTTCTACTTCAAGATAATGTTAGAGGCCAAGGATACCCAGGCTTCTCTTCTCCATCATCAATCGACTCTGCTGGCTATCCTCTCATGCCTCGCCCATCCTCTCCTCCAACTCTAACTGGGAATAAATGCTGGATGTCCTTGAGACCAAAAGCGATGCAATCTACATCTACCCTTCCAACTACTAATTCTGCTCCTTCCCAACCCTCCCTCCATACCTTTGGACCTGTCTACCCTTCCTCACTCACCAACATCATAATCCACATGAAACCAGCCACATGCTTCCGCGACCCCATTTAATGTATCTAATAAAGAAATCTAATGTTATATAAACAACAGCTGATAAAATATCAAGATGCTTGCAACATGTCTAGATAAACAATAAAGGAATACCTATAAAATACAGAGGAATATTTCCAAATATGGTATTGAATATTGTATTATTGAATTTTGCCTTGTTTCATATCTATTGATGGTAATAACCAATGAGAAGGGAAGCTTTGAGAGAATGATCAAATGTTAAATTTGGAGGAGTGTACTTATGGAATTCATTTGAAGTTAAGTTATAAATTCACAGTTGAATAGCTTGCTGCTACTTGCTGTCTAGTGTTCAGAAATTAAGTATAGTTTCTTGGGCATGAGTATACTTGCACACCTAGAAGGATACACCTGCATGAATCAACATATCCAGGAGAGAGGAGAAAGTTGGAGGGAGTGAAAAATCATTCAATGATGGTTTCCAGGTATTTTGTCCAGGGAAAAAAAAAGGACTGTTTTTCAAGAGCTATGGAGATAGGTACATGAGGCCTAAAATGGTACGGGTCTAAGGCAAGGCAGTGATATTGAATGAACACGTTGCTCCAAGAGCTGGTACAGATTTAATTGGCTGCATAGCTTCCTTCTTTGCCATACATTTCTGTGATTCTAGGATTCTCTATGATTCAGGCGGCATTTGCAAAGCAGATGCTGATAGCTGCTAATCCTTACGCTTGATATGCAGACAAGGGAAGCCATTGGTAGTCCCACATGCCCCACATGCTATACAAATGAGTGTTACCCAGAAGGTCATTCAACAGTGGGATAGTAAGAAAACTGTTGTATTTGAAAATTCCCTTCAAATTACTCTTACATGTAGAAATGGTACCACATGGGACTAATAAAATGTTCTTCAAACAATATAGAATTTGTTTTGAACTTGTTTCTTGTGTTGGATAATTCAAAACACTACATAAAAGAGCAACAGTAGGTTCAAGGTTACAATTCAAATAATTATTTACTCCAGCAATACCCTGGAGTATTAGTAATAATAAACCATAAGGAATGGAATTTTACTCTCATCCGTAACGCCAAAGGGAACATTCCTTCTTTGCCAGGAAAAAATAGACTGTTTTGGTACAAGACACAAATCTGCCTATTCCAAGATCAATGCTTAGTTTTCAGTTGTTTTTATTTGTTATAATAATAATAATAATAATCCTTGCATTTGATATAGCACTTTCCACATCTTATCAACGTCCCAAAGCACTTCACAGAATATACTGTAAAGTGAATTGACTGTATATATTTGTGGGCGAATCGCGGCAGCCAATTGCGCACAGCAGTGTCCCACACACAGTCGTGGATTGAAATTACCAATTTTATTATTGTGGTTTTTTTGGAAGGATTATTATTAGGCGTGTGGAGTAAGGAAACTTGCCTAAGGTTTCGCCCTGACCTGCCTGGATTCGAACGCAGGTCTCCCCAGCTTGGTTTCCCCAGCTTGCAAGACAAGTGCTCTAACCACTGAGCCACAGGAGCTCCATAATTGTTTCCCATTATAGGTGCATGGATACTGTTGTGTTTCCCTTTGAGATTTAGCATTCACATATTGGATTGCTAACAGTGATCTGTTGAGCAACACCTCTGACCATTAATACTTGTAGACCTAGCTTGACAGTGGTCCAGCAGGCCAAGCAAATTCAAGCAGTGATTGTCCATGGGATTCTTTCATTGCTAATTAGGTTTTGCAATGCTGTGTTGTCTCAGAGATAATGTACTGGGCCATCCAACTGCTGTACTGAATGTTGTACTATTTCAATCTATGGATTTGCTCAAGTCCAGGCTTATAATTTATTATATAATTCACAATATAAACATATATGTGGAAGTCTATGGCATATTTCCTTATCCAGAGTGGAGTTAATGACTGAAACAGATTACCAGGAAGACTGGTTGAGGCAAGAATATTAGACTCATTCATAATATACCTTTGGGGCTATGATTGAAGGATGGTAGTGTGAGAATTCTGAAAGGATGGGCTGAAAAGCCTTCCTCAGCCAAACCTCATATGATCTTTTGTGATCTTCTGATTATCTTAATTTAACTATAGCTGATAGAGATCTTTTGAATTGAAATTTAGCTAACTAACTGATTGATCGACTAACCGACCATGTTCCACAAACAATTTCAGCACAATATAATAACAATACTTGCAATTTGATGTAGTGTTTTTCACATCTTATCAACGTCTCAAAGCATTTTACAAAGTTAATTGACTGTATATTTGCGGGCAAAATCGATAGCCAATTGCACACAGCAGTGTCCCACAAACATATTTGGACCTGTGTCAGGGATCTGTATATCTGCATGCAGCAAAGAGCAAGGAAACGTTCAGATGAAATACCCTGGAAACAATATATATGTGCAGGTTTAAAAACTACAGGGCTGTTCTCTGTCAGTAAATATCCCAATGTTTTGCAGTGTGCTCCAGTGGGAAACTGAAATTCTGCTCTGAGTTTTGTGATACGTGAAAGTACTTTACAGAGTTACCAAGAAAACACAAATCTGAAGGGCCAATGGGTTGTGTCCAAATAAATTATTTTCACCAGTTCAACAGTTTTTAGTCAATTATTTTATTTATTTAACTTCAGTGCAACATTGGAGAAGTTTTTAAATCACACTAGGTAAATGGTATTAGCACCATTGCTTCCATGGCCAAAAATGTATCATAGAGAGTAAATCACTGCTGTGGAAAAGCCACCTAGGCCCCAAATTCCATCTAGACTTAGCCTGTGAAACCATTTTGTCTTAAAATATGAGATCTCCTAGATTGTGGAAAAATCTTAAATTCAGCGTTAATTTGTTTTTTAAAGAACTGTGGAAGGTTGGCCTCCAAATTAAGGTTGAATGTAGAAAATTCTGCATAATATTAAAATTAAGATAAAATGATCTGAAGGCTAACAAATAGGTGGAATTTCAGACCAATGTGGTACAAAGGTCAAGTGTACCCACTTTATATTCCAGACTGAAGCAATGGGAGGATGTCACAATGGGAGGATGTCCCAAAGTGCTGGAAATGTGAACCAGTTTCTGAGCCAAACACTCACTGCTAGTGATAAACCAGCCAGCCTGATTTATTGTCAGGATTTATGGGGCAGAAATTCTTCCCACTCAATGCACTTTCTGGGATCATTCTAGGGCAGAAGTGCATATTCCATTCCAAACAGAGGAATTTCCATGTTTAGGTGGCATGCTTGGGACTTGAGGTCTAGTTTTGACACTAATAAGTAATCTGCTGGGTTTCCATATGTGTCAAACACCCGGCTGACAAAAACATATGTAATCTTAATCTCTCTGTATAAACACCATCTCTATTTTAAGGGGATACTGACAGATGCATTACCACCAAGCCTGTTTTTATTATTGCTCAATAATATTTTCAACTTTCATTTAAAAAAATTATATTCTTGAGAAATACAAACTTAAATATCAAGCAGACTTTGTCTTAAACCATTCATAGAAACCAAAATTTCTGACATTTTGGAAGATGTGAGGGTATTCAGCCATATAAATCTGTGTAGGTTGAATCAATGGATGATGCTTAACAGAAAGACAGGTGGATTCTCGCATTGTAGAGGTATTCTAGTGAATTATGAAAGGCCCAAACATGGTATTAGTTAATAATAATAATCTTTGCATTTTGATATAATGCTTTTTCGCATCTTCTAGACATCTCAAAATGCTACACAGAGTATACTGTAAAGTGAATTGATTATATATATGTGGGCGAAATTTAAAGATCTGCCAAGATCAGCCCAATGTGCTGAATGGCCTCTTCCTGTTTACCTATATTTTCGAGCTTTTTATAAAGTTGCAATCTGTGGTCCACATGAATAAAGTTGTAAAATGTAATGCTTCATAACAGATTCAATAATTAAGCTTACTGAGATGCCAGGAAGAAGAACCTGATTAGGAGTAGGGAGGGACATCTTGGAAATGCCTTCCAGCTCATGACTGGAGGGGGTGTGGGAGGATTCAAACTTGCAGCCAATATGTAGAAATACTGTAGATGGAAAAATGGATTCTTTCATAAAAATTTGATATTTATTGAAACTGAAATGAAACCTAACATTTTTTACTGTAGACTTAGAAATTCCACAATATGTGGGGGCAGCGACTGGGATTAAGTTCCCTGGAAACCTTAGAGAAATGTATTCCATACATTGAGATTTTAGGAGGTAGTTTTCAAATGCAAATAATGATAAATAGCGCCTTTCACATCAGGAGAACTTCTAAATGTGCTTCACTGAATTTATTGTAAGTTCAGTCGCTGTGTGGTTTGCAAGCAAATGAGGCAGCCAATTCATGCACAGCATTACCCCACAAACTGAATGACATATTTTATTAACCAGATTGTTAGTCAGAACACCGGGAGGAACTCCTTTCTTTTTTTTCAAAATGTATATTTAGTTGGACATTTATAGTTTTAATCCTTTAAACATGCAGAACAAAAGGAGGAGCAAGTCAAGACCAGACATTCCCTGGATACACGTCTATTTTGTTGAAAGGACTGTATCTTGCATGGTGTGGCAAGCCAAACGCATCTTTCAAATTATGCTTCTGCCAAACATGCAGGTAAAGATTTGGTAAGCAATGTGACAAGATATAACAGAATGCTAAATAAGTATGGCAGAGAAGTAGTTAAACGTCAATATTTGCCAGAGATGAATTTTTGCACTTGCATGACACATATCATGCGTGTGGGAGCAGAAATTCTCCGTCTTATGGTTAGTAAAATATGGACGCACAGAAGCTAGAGCTGAAAGTCAGACACAGATGAACTCATGGGAAACACATAAAGGAAAGACAGAGGGTCATAGGAGGCAAAAGCTGAAAATGTGCAGACTTGTGAGAAGTAAGCCGGAAAACATGGAATCTCAAGGGATGTACTAAATTCCTTCATCTACAAACAGGAGTTTAACCAACTAGCAAAATCCTTTTTAAAGTGTGCTCCAGTTGTCATGTTAAAGAGACAGGATGGTTTTCGTTGGCCTTTAAGGTTGTGGTGTGTGCATCTAGTTAGCCACTGACATGACCAGAAGATCCCCAGTGGGGGTGGAGTGCTTCATGAAGAAAGGATGGAAATGCTTTGATGCAGCTCTGCAGAAAACAGAGTGGTTATGGCCTTGGAACCTAAGGAGTCAGAGCAATGACATGGGGAGAAATTCCACCTGGGCCCATATTTACTCTATTTACCTCGTCCTTAAAAAGAATCTTTGATGTCCAACTTCAGCTTTCAGGCTGTATTCAATAATTTGCCAACTGCTGGATGCTACGAAATGCTACATCAACAGAGTAAATCTAGATCCTTTCTAGTTTTGAGCTGTGACCTGTGAGGTAGCCTGACTGATTTTGCCTGTGGAAAGATGATTTGCACCAGGCATATTGGCATGAGCTGAATGTTTCTGTCTGTGCCAATGCATGTGGTAATTTTGTTATTCCTATACATTGTAGAACAAGTGTGCTTGTGTTGAATTGCTGAGCAGTTTGCTGTTCCACAAGAGAGTTTATGGCGTGGATAAAGTCAGAGATAATATAGCAATGGTAAGGATACGAACATAAGAACTGGGAGCAGGAATAGGCCATTCGACCCCTCGAGCCTGCCGCACCATTTAATAAGATCATGGTTGATTTTCTAACCTAATAACCTGATAATTCAACAGTGCTAATTACATTACACGTACTTGGAAATCCATTTTGCAATATTTGTTAACCCGATTGATTGATTGATTAATTAAGCAATATCTTAATCATCTCACCTTGCAATTTTCACCTCTTTCTTCCCATGATGGTTGCTGTTGTGTGCTGTTGTTTGCATGTGTGAGCATGATAAAATTAACATTTATATCATTCCAATGTGCTTGGCAGTCCAATATTTGGACCCAAGGTGGGAAAAATGGCCTCAAAGGAGGTGAGGGAAGGGATGAGGTGAAGAGAGTAATAATAATAATCCTTACATTTATATTGAGCTTACCATGTCTTATTGACATCTCAAAGCACTTCACAGAATACAACAATGTCACAAGGTTGGGACCAGAGCAGTGGGGAGGGAGAAGACAAGAGGAAAGAAAATGGGGAAAAGAGGTAGGGACCAGAGCAGGAGGGGAGGTGTCGTGGTTGGGGGAAGGAAGGTAGGAGAATTGACTGTATATTTGTGGGAGAAATGCGACAGCCAAATTGCGCTCAACAAGGTCCCACAAACAGTCATGGAAGTGTGGTTTGGGGAAAAAGAGGGTAATGGGAGGGACTGGGGTAGGGGGAAGGAGAGCAGAAAAAACGACTGTATATTTGTGGGCGAAATGTGGCAGCCAAATTGCACACAGCGGATACACTTTTAGAGTAGGTGCAGATACATTGAAAGTCTGACCACCGATGAAGGGTAAGGGCAGGTGAAGCAGGTCAGTGCCTGTTGAGTGGACAGAGTGGCCAGTTGGAAGGGTTTGTAGGCAGTAGAGTTTGGGGTAGGACCATGATTGGAGTCTTGTAGCTCAGTGGTTAGAGCCTTGCAAGCTAGAGACTTGGGTTCGATTCACAGCATGTCAGTTCAGGCCGAAACCTTGGACAAATTTCCTTACTCCACATGCCTGATAATAATCCCTAAAAAATATAATAAATTGGTCATTTCAACCAATGGTCATTTCACAACAGTTTGTGGGACACTGGTGTGTGCAATAGGCTGCCATGTTTTGCCCACAAATGTACAATCAATTCACTTAACAGTATATTCTGTTAGGCACTTTGAGACGTCTAGAAGATGTAACAAGCACTACATCAAATGCACGATTATTATTCGTAGAATCTAGAATTATATGGCACAAAAGGAGGCCATGCGGCCCATCTAGTCTGTGCTGACTCTTTGAATAGAGCAACTCAATCCCACTGCCCAGCTTTCTCCCCATAAGCTAACAGACCTGCTCTTCCTAAATAAAGATCTAGTTCCCTTTAAAAAGCTGCTATAGAATCTGCCTCCACCACCTTTTCAGGCAATGCATTCCAGATTCAAACAACCCGCTGAGTGAAAAAAATTCTCCTCAGCTTCCCTCTACTTTGTTTTCAAACTATTTTAAATCTGTGACCACGAGTCACTGATTCGCCCACCAGTGGAAACAGTCTTTCCCTATTCACCCTGTCAAAACCTCTCATAATCTTATAAACTTCTATTAGGTCTCCTCTCAATCTTCTTTGTTCTAGAGAGAATAAGCCTAGCCTATCTAGCCTTTCCTCGTAGCTGAAGTCCCTCATTCCTGGTACCATCCTAGTAAATCTCCTCTGCACCCTTTCCAATGCCTTAATATCCTTCCTAAAGTGTGGTGACCAGAATTGTACACAGTACTCCAGCTGAGGCCTAACCAAAGTCTTATAGAGGTTAATCAGCACTTCCTGACTTTTGTTTCCTATACCCCTATTTATAAAACCTAGTATCCCATATGCCTTCTTAACGGCTTTGTCTACCTGTCCTGCCACTTTCAAAGAGTCACTAACACAAATCCCCAGGTCTACTCTGTTCCTTCACACCCTTTAAAATTGTACTATCTAGCCTATATTGCCTCCCCTCATTTCTTCTCCCAAAGTGTATCACCTCACACTTCTCTGTACTAAACTTCATCTGCCATGTGTCTGCCCACTTTACCATTTTATCTATATCCTCTTGCAGATGGCTACTATCCTCCTCACTATTTACTATTCTCCCTAACTTGGTATCAACTGCAAATTTGGAAACTGTACTCCCCAAACCCAAATCATTAATGCATATTAAAAAGAGCAGTGGTCCCCAAACTATGATGTGATTTAAAGATTAGGATGAAGATACTAAATTGATTTTCTGGAGGATGGGGTGCCAGTGGACCCAAGCAACAATGGGAGTGATTGATTCAAAAAGTATAGTGCAAGAAATGACGTGAGCTGCAGAGTTCTGAATAGTTTGAAGAAACGGGTAATGTTACGAGATGAGTAAAGCTGAGCAGGTCAGACCACAAATGTGAGGCTTAACGTATAATTGAGAGTCAAACAAAACTCCATGGTATTTGTGTGTATCCAAGTAGTTTGATTCGGTCAGTACCTGTGGCAAGAAGTTGCCGATGGGAGCCAAGTAGTAGAGCAATAGCTTGTGGAAGTTCAACAAAGATGGACTCCAATAGTCTATTCCTCTTCTTTACCTTAAAGAACATTCCAAGGCTGGTTTGTAAATCTATTTCGTGTGCATAATATCTGCCAGGTTCGAGTATAACTACTTGCTTTGGATACTTAATGCCATAAATCAGAAAAGGCCACAAGGCTACATATCAATTTGGTTTCAGTAGATCAGCTGCTCTGTAATTGTCTTTTACTTATTTTTAAACATGAATATCTAATATAAATACACAGCACTGTCACTATCAGCACAATCATAGGAATTAGAAAGTTGGGATTTCTTTGCTCAGAGACACTTTATACCATTGAGTAATTCATTTCCCAAGATCGAATTATGACAGAGATTGGCAGAGTGTCTTTTAAAAGGAATATCAAAAGTTGATGATCTGAAGTTTCTGAGGTCAGACAGAAATGTAAAACTCTTGTACTGTATAGTACTGCAATTGCTTAAATACTAATGTATAATTTTTTTCTCCATTTAATGAATGGAATTGGATAACTATTAAGCCCCCAAGAAATATGTGTGTATTACTGAGAGCTGAAGTAATTTAGCATGAAAATTAAGCCGAAACTAACCTGGAATTAATTATTGGCACAATGCACAGAGGAATTTGTTTGATTACAAAGTGACATAGCAGTCAACAAAACATACCTTCAGACATGTTATTGCAGTTAAGTCGGATATCCTGGTTAGTGCTTGAATGGTTTGCCAAGAAGTGTCACACTGTGGGTGAAGCCCATTGCTTAGAACAACAGCTCATTAATAAAATGACCCACTTTGTAATATTTTTTCTTCTGAACATTTTGATCATTTATGCTGAGAGTTAACGTGAATAAAAACCTGATTGTGTATAAGAAAATATTTCTGGCTGTATTTTGTTAGCATGGTGACTAATGTGCATTGGGATTGCAATTCCCAATGAAGACGGAAGCCAAAACCCTAAAGGGTAGGGTGGTCCTAGTTAGACAAGCAGTGGGAAGCTTTCCAGTCAATGTTTACAATGGCAAGCAACAAGGTTTTAGTTGGTTAATCGCCAGCAGTACCCGAAAGTACACTTTGGGGTCCTCAACCTATGACTCTTGCCAAACTGTGCCTAACACTTTCCGGATTAAGTTAGTAGGCTGTGTCCCTCCAGGAAGAGAATGCACATTCCATTTCAGACAAACAGAAATGTTCATGTGTAGATTGCAGAAAGCAAACATATTTTAAAGAATGAATGATTATAGTTGCATTCTTCCTTAGTTTACCATTTGGTCTGATTTGCAACCTTAGAAATTGCTACCATTGTGCACAATTCATTGTTATTAATATCAAATGTAACTCGTTAGTCACATCATGGCTGATTGTGAGACACTGCTGTATTCAAATTGGCTGCAATGTTCACCTTCAAAGTACAAATATACTTTATAGTATGAAGCTTTTTCAGATGTGTAACAAGCTATATTAAATATCAGTATTATTATTAATAATGTTGTGACAATATTATGAATATAGATAGAAAGCATCGAAGGCACCAGTTCAGATCCTTTTCTATATCCAGCCAAAGGATGACGCACCATCTCTGTCTTTAATCTTGCACCTAACCTTTTAGATGCACCAATGAAATCTATCTTTAAATGTAATAACTCTGAATCTTTTTAGTTGACAGGAAATTGACTGGTTCTTTTTCCAAACATTTTATGGTTTCTTGTTTCACCACCTGAAGTCTCCCATCACTCTTTTAGAAAACAAAATCCTACCTTTCTTATTCGCTATGGTTGGTCTTATTTTGAAACTATGTGTTCAAAATTGTTATATTTTATGTGATCAGCCACAATGACTTGACACCCTGCAATTTTGTTTATTTATTTTTAAAAGAGCCTCCTACGTTTCCTATTCTCCTCCTTTGTTGTGGAATTTTGAACACTAAATACTCTAAACCTTTCATAATCTTAAAGGTCTCTGTTAAGCCCCTTTGGTGTTTGAGAGAAACTGTCAGGTTAACAATAACAACAACTTGCACTTATATAATGCTCTGCACTGGGTAGCTGCTCAAAGCGCATAACAATGGTGGAGCCTGACTCCGAGTCGGTGTGGGGTGGGGGGAGGTGGCTGTAAGCACGGTTGAAGAGGAAAGTTTTCAGGTGGAGACTTGGAAGGGGGGAGAAAGGGGCAAGGTAGAGGGATTGAGGTAGAGTGTTCCAGAGTTTTGGGGTATAGTGTTTAAAAGCGCATCTCCATTGGTGGGTGCGAGAGATGAGAAGGAAGCTGGTGCCAGACGAGCGGAGGTGTCAGGTTGTGGATTGTGAGTGAGGAGGTCAGAGAGGGAGGCAAATGCAAGAGAGTAAGTGGGTTTGAACACAAGTGTGAGGATCTTGAAGTAGATCCGTTCAGCGATGGCGAGGAAGCGAAACCTGGCCAAAACTGGTGAGATGTGGGTACAGAGTTCAGTCCGCGCTGCAGACTTCCGAATCAACTGGATCATTTGATTGGTGAAGTTGGGGAGACCAGTATTGGAGTAATCCATTCCAGTGGTGACATGTGCATGCACAAGGTTAACAAACCTTTCTACGCAGTGCTGTCTCTTATGTTCTGAACTGAATAGTAGCTACCCCAAATAATGCTATAAAACATGTACAGTACTGTGATTTATATTCTATGGAAAATTAATTGTTGCTGATATGCATCTACATTAGGAAATTGGTTTTGATGGCAGTGAAATGTGTGCCCAGTCGAAACATTTCTTGACTGGTTTGAGTTTTCAGAAGTGAGGTTTTGTCCATCAAAAACTCATTTAGAGTTAAGCACTTGAAGTCAAAGCTGCAGCTGAGGATGTGAATGGACATCCTTAGTTACATAGATGCTCCTTGTCCAAAAAACCTAGGAAACTACTGTATTTGGTTTACAGTATTATGAATATAGATAGAAAGCATTTTGAGGTGGATGTTTGGTGGAAGTCAGAAAGATTATAAACAACAGTGAAAGTGTGCTTCCGATGATAGAATAGAGATTGTATTGTCTGTAAAATCAATCAGAGTCACTGAAGCTTTATCTTCTCGATCAGTATTTACATCCTCGTCCAGATGCTGGTATTATCCACCTCTTGTTCAGTGAAACAAAAATCAAAACAACATTTATTCAATGAACTATGTTGCATTACAGTAATACATAACAAGCAAAATCTGCTCTTTGCCAATGTTCACAAGGACAATGCTCCTTGTTATAACACTTTATGAAATATTGAATTCTAAATGAGCAGTTTCGGGAAGCCACTATTGCCTTGCTCCAGTGAGAGGAGGAACAAAATCAAAATCAGAATACAGTATTTTCCGATTTTGTTCCTCTTTTACCTGGAGCAGTTTCCAGCAGAACACCATTTATCTACCAGCAAACATTTTGCTCCACATTGCAAAGAGATCAAGGTGTTTATATTGGCATTTGCAAAATGTGGTACAAACCAATGCACCAGGACATTGAGGCCCTAAATTGCTTTTTGAAAACAGAAGAAGGTTTCTCATGGTGTTCTGGCTAACAATCTCCCAAATAAATAAATTGGCCATTCACTTCATGGCGAAGATACGCAGTCACTGCACTATACATTACATTTCTATGAATTGCTTTGAGAGATCTCGATGCCGTGATAAAGCACAAGGATTATAGCAAATATTATTATCAGGATATCTAAAAAGCACAGATTGACTATTCATTACTTGCAAAGTAACTTCTGCCCACAGTAAGACTTAAAGTTACATTTAAAGTAAGTGGAAAGCCAATAATGTAGCTATGCATTACTACATCCAAGTGTTGTATCTTGGCAAGCTCCTAAATTGGAATCTTAAGGGACAGTACACTGAATAAGGCAGCCAAAGAAAAGAGTTATTTAAGAAGTGTAAATCCCCTGCTCTATAATCCCAGTGCTACAATTGGAGACAGGGAAGTAGGTGTATGTGTGTTTCTGGTTAATGACCAACACAATCTGTAACAAATTTGGAGAGATCAAAAATGCTTACATTTTACTGCACAATGGAAAATATAAATGTATTAATTGTAGTAAATCAACAATTCATCCAAAAAGTATTTGCACGAGAACTTTAAAAATAGATTCATCTGGTAGAATTACTGGTTGAAATTTGCAGCATTTTGTGAAAATACACAATTTGGGCACTATATTTTGTGAATTTTTAAGATCGTATCATGATATTTTACAATATTGTTAAACTAGTGGATGACAGGCAGCCTTCACAAGGAAGCCATCAGGAACCCTCTGAAAAATGTTACTAGATCATACACCTCAAACATATACATGCTTCCTTTTCAATGTCACAAACAATAAATCTCAGGAATAAAGGAAGTTGGAGATCAATGCATTTTAAGTCAACTGATTTAATGCTGGCTGCTTTTTATTTCAATGCTATAAGCACATTTTATTCTGACAAGGTGCAATACAGAAACAGCATTGTGTTAAAATGCCTTCTAAATGGAAGGCTTGTATTTCACTAAAAGCAGCATAAATTTAAGGCTCCTCATCTAACCGTTGGCGAGTGTCCCTTGCGTACCTCTGCCATGTCCAGTTGCACTTCTAAAGATATGTCTGACACTTTTTACAGAGGATTAAATTATGTTTTATCCTCTAATCCTCTCAAAGAGCCGTGTACCTTTCCAATGACGGCATGCCTTTGACAACATGAAGGAGATGAGAGAGCTTGAAACCACATCAGACGGCCTTGATAAATCTGTTGTGACAACACAGAAAGAATGCTGTGACTCGCTTCATTTAGCTCTGAAAGCACCTTTGTTGTATCTCCTGACTGGGAGACAAGGGTGGAGGGCTGAAACATCAGTACCCTCTTTTTTAAAAAACCTCCTGCCAATCTCAGAGGTGTGTTCACAAAGATTAAGGAATAATGTTGCTGAAACATGATAAAGTAAAATGCGGAGAACAAAGGTCAACAATCGCTCTAAGCACAATGTTTAAGTTTATTGTTCTCTATATGTGTATTTTTTTAGCTGCACAGAGGTACAATACCTCATATTCTATTGCCTAAAGGGATATTGGGAAATGGAGTAAAGCTAAAAGGAATTGCTTGAAATTAGCTAGTTGGCAAACAACAGTCATTTATTAACATGAACAAATGTACTTAATAGCTACTTTGCAAAATGAATGTGACACTTGATAGACAATTTAATGATGTTTAGGCAGGTAGCTCTGTCTTTCGAAGCACCCAAGGCTAAAACAGACTGTTGATGCCAATGGAAACAGCATCCACACAATACACACTGTTGAGCATGTCCTAAAATTCTTTGCTTAATCCAGTTTAGCATTAAAGGGATAACTTTACTTTCATACAATTTTTTTTAGTGCCCACATACTTTCAGGTCCTCATGCGTTTTTAAAAAAATGCTAACACATCACATCTTTATTTAAAGGCATCTGCACACCAACACAAACCAAAAGAAAATACAGGAGAGTTCTATTTTTGATTAAAGTGAAAGGAATGGAGGGGAAAGCCAGAAACCAGGGAGATGGGATTAGGATAGGGGAAGGCTCATTTGGAGACTAAACTCCAGCCAAATAGCTTACTTTGGTGCAATAGAATCCATTTAATTCAATGTAAAAGTGTTCCACAAAATTCTTTAGCTTTGGGAAAGAAGATTTGAATGACTATCATTGTGATGCTCCCTACATCAATAACAACAAATTGCATTGATAGAGTGCCCTTTATGCGTGTTAGTGCTTCAGAGTCCTTAACTTAAACATAACGGAGTCCTTCATAAACATATGAAAATGACAGTATTTTTTGTCAGGCAGGTGTCAACATATGTGAAAACCCATCAACAAGCTAAAGTATACTGACACAATTCTGAGAGTTCCAAACTTGTATGAAAATTTCCCTTTATCTACAATGGAATGTACACTTTTTGGAGGGGAGGGATGGACCCTTCTCACTTCATCCTACAAACGATTAGTGATTCAGAGCTATAGCACATATATACATTATACATATTATACATATTGTTTAAATTTAAGAATGATTTAAGATTCCTCTTTAAATTACAGCTAAATTCTATTCTCCAATTATTATATCTCAGTGTAGCTAAATAATAACCCTTGCATTTTTATAATAATCTTTACATTTTCTATTCATGTAAAAAGGATGTTCCAAAGTTATTCCCATGATTTATTTTATGTGTATTTTGCAGGTGAAAATGTAGCAGCCGATTTGCACACTACTGTATGGCACAAATAATAATAATAATAATCATCCTTGATAAAGCACCGTATCACATCTTCTAGATGTTTTCAAAGTGCTTCACAGAATCTACTGTAAAGTTAATTGACTGAGTATATGTAGGTAAAATGCAGCAGCCAATTGCACACAGCAGCGACCCACAAACAGCTGTAGCCAACAGCTTTTCCTCCAGCCCCCAATGTCTCATGCGGCGTCCCTCAGGCACTGTCATTGGTCCACTCCTCTTCACATTCTACATGTAGTGACATCATCTGCAGACATGGGGTAAATTTCTACATGTATGCAGATTACACCCAACTTTCCGCTTCCACCCTCAACTCCAGGACTACCAGTGTCCTGACTGCCTGCCTGTCTGATATTGAGTCCTGGACAAGAGATAACTTTCTCCAACTGAATGTCCGCAAGACTGAGGCCTTCCTGATTGGCTCACGTCAGCGCCTCTGCAACTCAGGCACTGACAGCTTCAGCATCCAAGGTGGATGGGCTCTGCCCCCACACTCTGGAACTCCATCCCACAGTCCCTTCGCCTCAATCCCTCCCTCATCTCTTTCAAGGCCGGTCTCAAGACCCTCCTCTTCGTCCTTGCCTTCTGCTGCCCTCCCAACTCTCTCCCCACCTAACTCTCTCCCGCCGCTCCTCCCTACCCTGTCCCTCTCCCTTGCTCGGATACCAATCTGACTGTTCAGCACCTTGGGACATCCTCCCAACATGAAAGGCACTCTTTAAAGATAATTTGTTGTTGTTGTTGTTGTATATTAGAATGGCAACCAAGACATCATAAAGTATTTCTTTACCTATAGGATGATTAACAACTGGTCAAGTTTACCAGGACGTATGGTTGTGACAGATTGGTGAATTAATTTAAGAATAAAACCTAAGGAGCACTTTGTCAACCCCATTGCACTTCAATAGAGAACAATGCAGTTTTCGGTAGTTTTTAAGAATTCCTTGTGTTATATAAGGATTGTTCGTTAACTATCAGCAAGTAGAGCATAATAACAAAGCATTTATTTTAAAGTAGAGTACACAGGCCTGAAATTCCTCCAACATCTATTTAAAATTCAAGAAGGTGCAAAATTATGTAAAAAGTCTTCAATCAAGGCTTAATTTGGAAACAGGGTCCCTTCAATAACTGTGGAAAACTGCTTTTCAAAGTAAGATTTAGTTTTAGAATATTCCACGGTTCCAGTCTTTAAACCCTTCAGTGCTTAAAAAATCTGGTTATGTGGATGGATGGATGGAAGGAAGGAAGGATGGACAACATTGTCCATATAGTACATTAACAGCTGTTGGGCTTTGCAATGTTATGAAGCTTTGGATTTGACTTTTCTATTTCAGATGTTTTTGTAATGTGATGAACAAATGAAATACCTGGCTGTGGTTTATTCAATTGAAGATCTCTAACAGAATGAAATCCCACCCAATAGTCTTGATAGAATAGTGATCTACAGATAGGATGGTGAAGATCCGACACCAATTCCTTTACACAGAGAATAACAACTGGGAAAGTAGGACAATGCACTGGTTTAACAAAGAACCTTGAAGCTGTTTTTCACAGACCTTAACATCCTGCGAAGAAAAAAATCTTAATTATGATTGAATTGAATGTTTTTCCCCAAAGCTGCAAGGTCATACATTTTAAGATAATGGTCTCAAACCTAACATAAGGTAATACTTAGAGCCTTGGATGTTGTGATGGGCTACATAATATTTTTATAATTACAAGGCATTAGGAATGCTAACTGTAAAATGAAAATTTCTGAAAAACTTGCTCTTAACTGTTTTCTGTGAGAGCAAATAAGTTGCCCTGCTCTCCTGACCTATGTAGCTGGTACATGACAACTTCTTGAAGTGAAGGACCGACTACGAACTGAAATGTCAACAACTTCCATTTCATCTCTGTCTGTACCTGGGCAGAGCTCCTTCTGAGGACTCCAATGTAGTAGAATTGCCTCTTTGCTCACAAGCTGCCTTGCATATGCTCATAGGATAATTTGAAGCAAATCGAAGCAGGTGTAAGTCATTTTGCCATGAGTGAATCACTTAAAGGAAGAAATTACTTTCGAAAATAGCATGTGGGGCAATATTTTATGCAGCACTGCATACTGATAATGAAGGAAAATCCCTTAGGAAAATGATTCCCCAGTGCAGTAAAAAGTCAAGCAGCTCAGAGTTTTGAGAATATCAAACAGGGCACTTACAAGTTCAATTTACAGAGCACACATTGCCAGACTGTAACTTTTTGAAAATAGGACCCTTGATATTTAATTTATGCTCAAATGCATGGCAAATAAAATGTTCAATTTCATTGAAACTGCAATTCAATAGAATGTTTCATGTAGGTTACAGGACTGCCTAACAGGTTAGAACAAAATGATTTCCTTTGTTTCAGGTTGATTGTGAAATGTGCAATTTTCTTACTAGCAGTTTCCAAACATATACAATGCTCCTTTATCTGAAAGCTTCAAAAAAGCTTTTTCTGCGGCTTTTATCAGGATGAGCAAGAGTAGAGAACTGAAGAACACTTTGCAAAAATGCAAAACACTGTAGATGCTGGAAACTCAGTTCTGATGGAGGGTCGTGGAATTGAAACGTTGACTCACTTTTCCTTTCTCCATAAATGCTGCCTGACCCGCTGAGTATTCTCAGCGATGTTTTTTCAGACTTCTATCATCTACAGTATTTTGCAATTTTGTTTATGTTTAATTCACTGCCACTTCTCTTTCAGGAATGCATACCTTGAAGAAGTTTTGCTCTTCCCAAAGAACATTTTAGTTGGAAAAAGTGAATGGATTCCTTGCTGCAAAACTTTGAATCCGCTAATGTGAAACAAATGCTCTTTATTATGTGCCTGGAGGTTGCTCATGACTCTATAATTCTCACAGATGTTTCCAAGTTCGGAGAAGATGTTTTATGGGATGTCCCCCAGACGTGAAAGGCATTGTACGAATGTCATTTCCTTCATTTATTTCTTTTCTTGGTACACAGTTCTATTTTATATCTAAAACATTCCTCTGAACCTTATCTGGAGTCTTTTCAAATCCAATGTTTGCCATCTCTTTCCAGTTACGTTTAAATTGACCGTCATTACTAGTATATCATTCTGGGGCTCTGGGTCTTAGCCTTTCATGTAAGATTATTTATTTTGCTTGTCGATAAATAATTTGATACTTACCTCAGGTGATAATCAAAACATTAAATCTCTTGTAAAATATCACGATTTTTCCCTTATATGTTCAGCATGAATCATTGTTGTAGTTTCGGTTGTTTGTGAGTGAGATCAAACACAATTCAATAGAAAAGCAAACTTATTTTTATACAGTATATAGATAGAAGTTGATTTTAAGCGGTTACATTCATTTTATAACAGCCACTACAACTACAGAATGTAGGTCTTGGCTTTACCTGTGCATTGACATGTCTGTTTGCCTCCTGCATCTGGAATATCATCACCATGCTGAAGAATATCAAAAATAAACTAATACTTTCTTGCCTTCACAAAAACATTGCTGTGTTTTGGAATGGAATATATGATATTTCCAGAAGGATGCATCAACTTCTTGTCTAATTCCATAGAGTTTCAGCATAGGTTGCCAAGTGCCAAAGATTGGAGACCATTGAGTATTTAGTGTGGTACTGCTGGAGTTCAACTACTTAAAACCAAATGGCTTGTCAATCATAAAATCATAGAATTATACAGCACAGGGAGAGGCCATTTGGCCCATCATGTCTATGCATGCTCTTTGAAAAGAGTTATCCAAATCAATTTAACTCTCCTATTCTGTGCCCATAGCTCTGCAACTTATGGAGGGCTTTGAAGGCAAGGACCAGGATCTAGAATTGAATCCTCCAGGTGATGGGGAGCCAATGGAGTAATAATAATAATAATAATAATCCTTCCATTTGATATAGCGCTTTTCACATGTTAACGACGTCCCAAAGCGCTTCCCAGAATATACTGTAAAGTGAATTGACTGTATATCTGTGGGCGAATCGCGGCAGTCAATTGTGCACAGCAGTGTCCCACACACAGTCATGGATTGAAATGATCAATTTATTATTGTAGTTTTTTTTGGAGGGATTATTATTAGGCGTGTGAAGTAAGGAAACTTGCCCAAGGTTTCGCCCTGACCTGCCTGGATTCGAACACAGGTCTCCCTAGCTTGGTCTCCCCAGCTTGCAAGACAAGTGCTCTAACCACTGAGCCACAGGAGTCAGGTGAGAATGGGGGAGATGGGGTCGTGGAGCTTGGAGTGGTGGAGGACATGGGCCACAGAGTTCTTGATGATCTGCAGCCTATGGAGAGAGGAATTGGGAAGGCTGAAAAGCAGGGTGTTGGTGTAGTTGAGCCTGTTTGTGATGAAGGTATGAATAAAGATTTCAGCGGCCTGAGGGGTGAAGTAGTGGCAGAGTCGGGCAATATTGTGGTGGTGAAGGAAGGCAGAGCGGGTCATGGCTTGGATGTGGGGGAGGTAAGACAGTTGAGGAACTTGGATGTGGGGGCGGAAAGAAAGTTGAGGAGTTTGCATTATAGTTTACTTTCCCATGTATAGTTCCGAAAAATGCACATAGAGATGAAGATAACTTGTGATCAGTGATCAACTTGTGGTTGATGCTCTGCTGATGCTTGGTGACCACTCACACACAAGGTGGCCACTTGGAAGATGGTCATTTGGTTGGTGATATTTGTCAAACTATACCTTAGCAGTGCCTTTAGGTGAAAAGAGGAGAAATTGGAAAGAAAAAATTCATTCTTTTAATAGAAAATCTGTTAACCTTTTCATGCAGATCTTATCTGCAAATGGAACTGTTCCCTTTTCCTTTCTGAAAAGGAAAACAAGTGGGAAGCTTGTCAAAGGCCACAAATGTATGTCTCTTTGCAGACAACTTGCATTCTCTTTACCAGTTTTTTTTTGTGGACAAGAAGGATAGCAAAATGAATGTAAAACTTTTTGTAATTTGCTGTGTTGCACAAGAGAGGAACATTGGTTTCCATTCTATGCTCCTTTGGGAAATAAATATGTAGAAACTAAATGATATATTCATAAGCTCATTTCTCCTTCCATATGAAAATTCGAGAAATGGGGGTCACAATTTCAGTGTACAAAACATATTCCCTTCCATAATTAAGGAAAATAATGTGTTCAGTAATGATAACATTTTGACCCCAAGGTTTATGTAGGCCCAATCTTTTTTAAACATTGTCAGTTCAATTGATAACAACAACAACTTGCATTTACACAGTGCCCGCACTCAGAGTTGCATCCTGGACTATTGAACTATGGTGTAATGTGACTCGGAGATCGGGAGGAAGGAGGGATGACTGTAGGCACGGTTGAAAAGGAATTCTTATGGTATGATTTAAAGCTGAGGGATTGAGGAAGGGAGATCCAGAGGTTTGGGAGCACAGTAACAACATTAGAGTTGGTTTGGAATATAACATTTCAGCACAGGTGTTATGGATATGGAACTAATTTTCCAACATTTGTACAGTGGTGCCAGTATGAAACTAACCTTCGGAAAGGTATCCTAATTATCCTCATACATTATATTTCATGCTTTACATGCGAATATGTGCAAATTACTCAAAGGTGATTATATTCATATTAATTAAAAGATCATTTGTAATAACAGAGAACTAATGATTATGACATAGCTGAAACATTTGTTCATTCAAAATGTTGTAAAACCCTTTGCATATGAATGAGACCAGGCTACAGAAGTTTGTTAAATAATATGTGAAGGGGCTTTTGCTAATAAATACATCATTACTGGATATTCACCTACATTTTAATAATAACATTACATGATACAATAGCTGATGTCCAACATATTTATATACCCCAAAAAGTAGAAGAAAGAAGGCTGATTGAAATTGAAGTGTTTTAGAAATCACAAATGATAGGTTTAGTTGAATATATCAGAACATAAAACAATGGTAGTATTGAAATGGTATAAGAAAATGAAAATGAGAAACATAAATTTTCCAGCAATCAAGATCAATCAAGAATGTGACATCCATTAACAAGAAATAGAAAGTATATATAAACAAAATAGCCATTCTATTATAATCATTCAAATCTTGATTAAAAGTAAATATTAATGGAAATGTGGAATGGTAGAAATAACATGAGAGTGTAATGAGGCCTGATTAAGACTTAAATAAATATTTCATTCACCATCAATAATGCTTCATCTTTTCACCTATTCATATTCTTTAATCTTAAATTGTTCTAACTTTTTTTGTGTACCACCAGCACTGTGATATTGGTGGTCATAGGGCTTGGATACCTGTCATTGTTGTATTTTATTAGGTCAGATGGTCATATGGTTATGTCGCTCCCCCATTACCCCAGTCCTTGCCAGACTTCACTGGCTCCCTATCCCAGAGAGGATCGACTTCAAGATCCTCATCATTGTTTTCAAATCCCTCCACTCCTCTGCACCCCCCTATCTCTCTTATCTCCTCTCCCCCCAACTCAGCATCCGCTGCCTTCGCTCCTCTGGGTCTGGCCTCCTCCATGTCCCCCGAATCCTTCGCTCCACCCTCGGCAGCCATGCCTTCAGCCACTATGCCCCGAGGCTCTGGAACTCCCTTCCTCACTCCCTTTGCCTCGCCCCTCTCTTCCCAGTTTCAGGTCACAGCTGAATACTTTTCTTTTCGACCGCGCCTTTGGTCACCTTCCTCCCCCTGCCCCTGGCTCGGTCCCGGGATCCGCTATTGTAAAGCGGTCTGAAACGCCGTCCGGCATGGAGGGCCTTATATAAATCAAAGTTGTTGTTGTTGTTTATTGACTCCAAACATGCAAAGGTAAGGGTATGTCATGGTCCTGCTGAAGATTAATAATCAGCTTCAAAACATGAAAATAATCAGGATCTTTTATAGGCTTGACCTGTTTCAAAACCTATAGCACATAACCTGGAGAGTCAATCGTGATTTACGAGCTGTTAATTATTAGATGATAGCGTTTCCTTGTGGATATTCCGACTACATCTTGTGAAATTCATTGCTGCCTCCACATACTGTGAAGAAGATTGATACTTTTTGATCATTGTATATTCCTGGTCAAGCTTACGTTTTCTAATATTCAATCCCATCTCATCATTCTCAGTTCTAAGCTACACCATCATGTAATGTATGTTTGGTTTGCCTTGGGGAACTGGGAGAGAGAGGATAACAATAATAATAATAATAATTCTTGTATTTGATATAGCGTTTTTCATGTCTTTTAGATGTCTCAAATAACTGGGATAAAGCTTAAATTCAATGGGATAGGATATAAACTTCGCTCAAACAGTGAAATATAGTCCTCGTTTAGCCTCTAGAAGTTTCTGTATTTTGTAACCCACTGACTTGCACTGCTATTTTTCAAATGGGCACATACTTATCTAAATTAATTCCAGTAATAAACTGTGAAACAAAATAAACCACATACTCACCCGTGGAGAAAATACATGCATTTAAATTCACCAAAGTAAATTGTCTGATACTTGTTTTAACTAAAATAAAACGATGATGTACAGTTATTATTTCTACCTTTATTATTTCCTATTTCCTGATATTTATTATATCAGCATTTCCTGCAAGATTTTATCTGTACAAACTGCCCTTTTAAAAAGATATTCAGTACCATAAAGTATCAATATCATAAAGCTCTGTCTGAATAAGAAAATGACAGCTAGCTGACTGGAAGATATTTTCTAGTACAAACACAAATAAATAATTATGCAGCAGAGTAAATGCTGAGTGTTAACTGAGACAATTAAATGAAATATACTAACAAATAAAAAGATCACCCTTATTCTCCTGCATATGCTTTACAATTTACAACTGTCTTCAAACTAGGATAAATGGAGGCTCATAAATACCACTGGTAGAATGTCAATAACGTATACTACCCTATTACTGTACTATGTAGTAGAATATTGTAAACAAGGAAATTAGAGAAGTTTTTTGTGGTGTAACACCACTTGGCATCTTCCAATATATTTTATTGCAAATTCACACAGTCTAAAGTCCCATTACCTTTCTATATTATGTAAACTTCAGTTGCACTTGTATAATATATAGAGTTTGGTTAGATTTCAATATTATATAAAATTTGGTTACACTTCTATATTTAACAAATGGTTAGGTCTGTTATATTTGAAGATAATAATTAATAATCCTTGCATTTGATATAACGCTTTTCACATCTTATCGATGTCTCAAAGTGCTTCACAGAATATACTGTAAAGTGAATTTACTGTACGAAACGCTGCAGCCAATTGCACACAGCAGTGTCCCACAAACAGTCGTTGATTGAAATGACCAGTTTTTATTATTGTGTCTTTTTTGGAGGGGGTATTATTAGGCTTGTAGAGTAAGGAAACTTGCCCAAGGTTTCGCCCTGACCTGCCTGGATTTGAACACAGGTTGCACACTTGTAAGGTGAGTGTTTTACCCACTGAGCTACAGGACTCCACAAAGATGATGCGGAACACAGAGTTAATTTCTCACCCTTTCAGTGCATTGGGACGTCCTCCTGAATGTGAATGGCGCTATACAAGTATAATTTTGTTGTTATTGTTGTGGTATTTAAAATAACTTATTTTAGAATAGAAGCTTTCCTTCCCTCCTCTCCTAGCTCTGGCTCCCAATTCATCTTAGTAACGTGCGTTGAGACATTTCCTCCAAGTGAAAGTCCCTCTATAAGTGCAACTTGTTGTACTTGCAGGTTTACATAGATGTACAGGATTCGAAACAAGTAATTTGGCCCATTCAATCTCTGCTGGTCTCATCGCTCATCTCATCTTGTCAGGTGCTGTCTTATCTAGTCATATTCAAAATTTGAATAAAAAATAACCCTCAGATTTCCAGTAAAGGAAAGACATTCCTGATCAATCTGGTTAAATGTTCTGATGACATTAGCAAACATGTAGATAAAGAGAATATGTATGTGTAGTATACATGTCAAAAAGCATTTCATAGAAATCCACACAAGAGACTTGGAAAGCTAAAGCCCATGGATTTTAATGTAAATACACGGAATATGGCTGGAATATTGGCTGAAGGACAGGTAACAGTCAAAGTTTGTTTCTCGAATATACCATTTTTACAACATAATTTATATTTCTCATGATGTCCCAAAATGGTTTGGAAAATGGCATACAGGAAAGATTTAATTCGATCTGCCATTAACCTTTGATTAAATTGTCATTAAATTGTCAACCCTAAACAAATCAGTATAATTAATTTCATGATGATGAGCAACATGACTGAAAATATGCTTAAGTGGAGTCCTTCAGCTCAGTGGTTTAATTACTCATCTCGTAAGTGACAGATCTGGGTTTGATTCCCAGCAGAGCAAAATGTTGTGTAAGTTTTCTACTTCACATGCCTCTGTTTACCTAGCAGTAAGTGGGAGCCCGTTTGTTGATTTGCAGATCTCTTTTCCTGGGATAATAATTCCGTCAAAAAATAATAATAATTTGGTCCCTTGAATCTATGACTGTTTGTGGTTACACTGATGTGCCTGTCGCCCACAAAATATACAGGCAATTCACTTTACTGTATATTCTGTGAAGTTCTTTGAGATGTTTTGAAGATGTGATTAAGATGCTACATCAAATGCAAGGATTATTATTCTTTGTTTTACCGAAAAGTAACTAGTCTATCCACATTGTATTGAATCCTCACTGATCCTCTCTTTGGTTATGATGCATTTTCAGTAAGGAATGCATAAAAACTGTATGCAATACTTCAAAGTCTAACCAAAGTCTTATACTAATTAAACATTCTCCCCTTGCATCTGCACTCAAAACTCCCAAGTTTGTAGTTCCTGAAGCAACATCAATTCAGAGGGATCTAACAGACATATTCAAAATGGAAAAAATGGTTTCAGAATATCTCAAAGAATGTTCAGTACAGAAAGGTAAATGATGAATAATTATTTCACTAGAAGATCTGGAGATTCGACACTGGGTGGGGTGGGGGTGAGGCATACATTGGAAATGATTATTGTACAATACAATTTATATTTATTTAGCACTTTTCACATCAGGAGGCGGTCTCAAAATGTTTCACATTGCTGACTGGGCAGTGGTGCTGGGGGAGGATCTAAAACGGTCGGGAGGAGAAAGATGTCCGAAAGAGCAGTCAAAAAGGTACGTTTTGAGTTATTAAACGGGTATCATACCTTAGGAAAGATATATTGGCCCTGGAGGGAGTGCAGCACAGGTTCACCATAATATTACCAGGGCTAAAAGGGTTAAGTTACAAGGAAAGGCTGTGTAAACTTGGATTGTATTCCATTGAGTTTAGAAGATTGAGGGGATGATTTGAGGTTGTTAGGATGATAAAGGGATTTGATAGGGTAGACACAGAGAAGTTATTTAAACTGGTTAGGGTTAGGATTGAATGCAAAACAAGGGGGCAAAGACTTAAAATTAGAACTGGGCCAATTAAGAGTGAAATCAGGGAGCATTTTTTCACTCAATGGGTGGTAGAAATCTGGATACATCCACACCTTCAAGAATGGGATTGACAGACTTTTGTAGGTCTGATAAGAGGACATGGGGTGAAAGCGGGAAATTGGAATTGAAAGGAATAGTAGAGAAACAGATCAGCCAAAATCTAATTAAATGGCTGAACAGGCTTCACGGGATGAATGGCCTACTCCTGTTCCTATAATCCTATAAAAACAAAAAAGGGAAAAGTTTGAAAAGAGTACATAAAGAATTACTAAATCCAAATCAATTACATTATATATAAGGTAATTCAATAACTACTTAAAAAAAGAAAAAATATACAGTATATCAAAAGATATAGAGTATGTAATTCAAGTAGGGAGTTCGCATGACATGGCGCTCGCATGCGCAGACAGAATGATTCCCAATAACAGAACAAATGTATAATATTGATAAATCATAGCTTTGCTGTGTGAGTTTAGAGTCACTCTATAATCATGCATGGAGTGACTATGACCACATTTAATATGTTTTGCTGCATTGTTTCAGCAGCAGGGAGTTGACTCTGCTTCAATGATGAGTTAGTGTACCCTTTGGCAAACCAAGCTCTTTGTTACCTAGAATTATCAGCTTCACCAGACCAGGGAGAAAGACCATCAACAGAGCAAGGAACCCTGTTGGCTATTGATATTGACAAATCTGTCTTTTCACGTGACTTAAATATGTCTATTGAGTAATTCTTGTTTTAAACCTAACAGGCATTTAAGTTACCTTCAAATCTATACAGTACTGAAAGTTTGAATTGCACTACTGTCATCATTTTCTGCTTACCTTTGAATGAAATTACCTAATATTAGCTTTCTAGCTCATTCTGGAATAGCTGATATCAACCCTGATCCTATATGGTCTATTGGCTGATTTTGTCTAAAACTAAATTTCAAATACTGAAGACAGTTTATCTGGCACCCGCGGGACCTGGCCAATGCCGGTTAAACGGCATGCCGGATATTCGGTTGGATCTGACACCGAAAACCCGACACAAAGAAAATTATTTTAATACATACCATATTAATAATAGACTAAATAATAACAGACTTTTGTTATTCACTTAAAAATTCACCTAAAAATCACCTTTGCTGATAGATGCCTTGTTTGAAGCCATGATGCTGGGGTAGAGGTGTGCAGTCAATTGATAACTTCTGCAATGGCAGACGCCACACAAGGGAAAAAAACGTCAGCACGACTTTAAGGCTTTACTAGCAGCAAGCCGAAATACCTGTACAGTACTCTCATGTGACAATCGATTCATTAAATGCGCCACCGTGATAGTGCTGGATAACATCCGGTTAATCGGATGGGGACTTTTTTTTTTACGTACCGATTATATGGAAGTTCCAGTTGATCGAGTCACAGATAAACAGGCTTTTACTCTATTATGCTATGCAACTAGTATACTTTAATTTTAGGATCAGCAAATGCGAAAGACTATTATCAATTAATCACAGTAGCATTGGATAACAGTAGCCTCTGGTGTAGCCAATGGCCTTTACAATCTGTATTTTTTGTTTCTCCATGAATAATGGTGCACATGGCAATTTTTCCTAAGAGGAGCTTAAGCAATGCGAAATCATATAAAGTACTGCATTGCCCTCCGACTCTTGTCATCTTTGCACCACCCATTTCCCTTGGCAGCAGCCATGATCCCGGTTCTCGAAGGAACATCTATGAACAGTAAAAGTGTTTATTTTCATAGCATAACATTAATGCTCTATGTTGCTACCTCAGGAACGGTTTCTACACTGCCAAGCAGCATGTCACTGCTCAGCTTCAAAGATGGCAGGTCAGCGAGTGACAAGGATGTTGTTCCCTAGCTGAGTTGTTTGGTCTGGCTGACAGAACAGAGTGAGTCCATTGTGGTTTGCTCAGCTTCTGAGCACATAACATTTGTACAGGAGTTAGATGTCCGCCATGATGCTCATTCCTACCCTGAAGGAGGCAAGTGGTGTGGAAAGTTCTCTGTTTTGTTTGTTTCCTTTGGCCAATGATACTAAAAGTTCTCTGGCAAAGACCTGATGAGTTCTTATGGCATTGATTCAGTTACTCGTGTCAAGTCAGCACGTCAAGAAAACATTATCCAGGTAGTGGCTGACTTTCTGTGTGGCCATTTGTTGGCATGCTGTTCATTCTTCAAAGGTGTTGAATGCTCCAAGGGCATGGCATACTGAATCTCGTGGACCTGCACAGATTAAATTTGAAACCTTTTGCCCCTCCCCAGCAATCAAAAGCTTGAGATCCAAGAACTGGAAAATTAACCTAATGTTTGACTCTTGCTCATAGAACTTGCTTCCCAAGGGCCTGTAACATTTGTATCCTTAAGCCTACTTCTCCATAAAAGTTCCACCTTGTACAGTATTTAGATATTTCCCAGCTGGTAGTGGATTGATGGATGTTCACCTGCTGTGGGTTTGTCAACTTTCTGAACATGACACTCAAGACTTCATGCCTCATCATGTCAGGGGATTACATTTTCTGCTGTTCATCTCTTGCCTTAGTAGGTATCGGGGCAAGGCTATTATAAATTGAAACAATTTCTGAAAACACATAGGAACATGTGGCTTTCGTTTGCTTACAATGGTCGTGATGGAGAAACTTAAACATAGTTGCTTAAATAAAAAAGTGGATGTGGGCAGGCGGGCTAGAGGTACTGGTGGGTGTGGGGGATGGGGAAGAATGTGGTTAAGTTCAGAGGTGGCTGTTTCTTTTGATGTACTCAATTAGAGGTACAGTGAGATAAACACCTTTCTGATGTGGTTACTGGGTGTGCTACTTTTTAAAGAGAAGCAGCTTCACTTCACTGGGAAGGTTTCAATCAGATAGAACCATAGAAGCATGAATATTTACAGCAGAGGAATGATTTGGCCCATTGAGTCTGTACTGCTCTCACAGGTTAACCGGCAGATCAATTTGTTTGGTAACCGAGTGTAATGCAATTTCCCCCCCTTTTTTGTATTAATTCCAGATTTTCTTTTAAGTGTATATAAATGTATATAGTTTTTACAAATAACAGAAGAAATCGGTGGTGCATGTCATATTATTCCACCAGCTGTTTAACCAGTCCCCATATGTTTGTTAACTAATAATAATCCCTCCAAAAAACCCACAATAATAAAATTGGTCATTTCAATCCACAACTGCGTGCACTGCTGTGCACAATTGGCTGCCGCGATTCGCCCACAAATATATATAGTCAATTCACTTTACAGTATATTCTGTGAAGCGCTTTGGGACATTGATAAGATGTGGAAAGCGCTATATCAAATGCAAGGATTATTTTTTAAAATTTATAATTTGGTCAGGAACTTTGTGGAGTCTTGCATCTTAGTGGTGAGAGCACTCGCCTCGGAAGCAAGAAGACCTGAATTGTATTCTCTGGCAGGCAGGGCAAAATGTTAGCCAAGTTTCCTTATTCCATGTGCCTCTATTTAACTAACAGTAAGTGGGAACTTGGTTGTTAGTCGATTGGTGGATCAATTTTCTGAGGGTAATAATCCCTTCAAAATAAAATAAATAATAATACCAAATTGGTCACTCAATCCATGACTCAATCCATGGGACACTGATGTTTGTAATTCACATTACAGTATATTCTGTGAAGCGCTTTGAGACATCTTGATGACGTGATAAGGCTTTATATCAAATGCAAGTAGTATTACTCTTATCAGATGCCGGTTCCCCATTAAATGATTGTGTAATATGGCTTTTGGGTCCCTGTAGTCACTGTGCTTCCCTGTAGTGCCAAGCAGGAATGGTTGGTGCCAGTAAGTTGCTGGCCAGCCTCCTTATTAATACCCTATTTATTGTATTTAAAAAAATGCTTTTTAGAACACCAAACAAAAAATGGGACATGGCTTCAGAGGCAAGAATCCTTTCCAGAAGTAACAATGTTTTTTTTCTTTGAAAGAACAATTGGAAGCACACCGGAGACCTTGATCCAGAAAGAATATTTTGTAATGATTATATATTTCCACAATATGACATGTGCCAGTTTCACCTCTGATCCACTTTCCTCCTAGGTATTTCAACAGAGTTTATAGCACCGTGGCTGCCAATATTTACAAAAGGCATGTGTTTTATCCACTTGTAACAAATGTCATTTATCAGCAGGCGGTAGCAAATGGCAGCACTTTGATGTGATGAAGGGGTGGATTGGAAACCCAGGAGGGAGATTTTGAAGTGTGTCTGCAATTGTTATTCTGAAAGTTTAATAGTTTCAGACATAAAATAAGGTCGGTTTTTTTGCTACAATCTTATCCTGAAAATGTTCCTTACTCTCTTAACACCAATACAGTGATTTCCTCCTGTGGTTAAGTGGTTTGACCATTGATAATAAACAGCAATGGTTTGTTTTTCAAAAATTACAAAACACATTGCACCCCACTGGCCGGGCCAATGAGTAGGGAGATTGTATCTGGCAAGTCTGAGTTTCCAGCTAAGTTTAATTACAATGCCAGTACCGGCATTTACCAGTTCTTTGTGCAGTTGGCTTTTTTCAGCACTGTATTTTCTGCTCACAGACTTCAAATTGAGTCAAAGTCGATATTCTTGGCCATTGGTAGCCCGCGAGCATCATGAGGTGGGGGGCACACTAGGACAGTGGCTGGCAGGAGTCTACACTCACTTGGGCATGTAGAATTTTTATTTTTAATTTCTATTTCAGGCCAAGTTGGTCTAGGTCTAATTTTCAGATATCCAGAGTCCGGTAGTGTATTGGTTAGAGCACTCTCCTCGCAACTGAGAGGATTTGGATTTGATTCGAAGACTTCCAGGGCAAAACCTTAACCTTTTTGTTGCTTTATACCCAGAGTATTTAAACTACAAAGTAAATGCATGTATATAAAAAAAATTGAGTTGGGAAGCCAGATAATGGGATACCATCAACGAATTAGCACAAAAAGTAGAAGGATTTGTTTTAATTCAAATTCTTTATTATTTTTTCTCCTTTGAACATTGGCAGCTCTCTGGTAAGTTATTTAAGTGATCATTTTTCACATGCAATTCTACAGATTCACACCAAATGGAGGGTTTGTGACCAGTGTTTCTTAGTTGGTTGGAATAACAGCCAAATCTGATCCTTTCCCGGATGATCTTTCTCCTCCAGTAGAACAATAGAAATTTCAGCAAACAGGAATATCACTCAGACATGTATCTATGCTGGCTCTTTAAAAGAGCAATGCATGCATTCTCATTTACCCATCTTTTCCCTAAACCACTGCAAATTACATTTTCACTGTTTTGCCTTGATCTCAAAATGTAATGATTTACAAAATGTCCCTCGATCCTTGTTATATCTCTAGAATTCCACTCACTAAAAATATTAGGCAAACATGAAAATACTCAATCTTTCTGCTTAGATATCTAGTTTCTTTTTGGAAGATAATATGGATTTATCCTTAATCACTGCACCTAGAGGGTGTAAACATATCCGACTCTTCCGTCATCCACTTCAGTGGGACCACACTCGTCTGGTTCGAGTCCTACCTTACAAACCGCCAGCAGTACATCTCCACAAACGCTTTTTCCTCCCGCTCTTACCCAGTTACCTATGGGGTACCCCAGGGATCCATCCTTGGGACCCCTCCTTTTCCTCATCTATACGCTCTCTCTTAGTGATGTCATCCGCAGACATGGGGCACACTTCCACATATACACGAATGACATCCAACTCTATTTCTCCACTTCACTTTGTGACCCCCCAGTCCCCTGATGTTCTGTCAGCCTGCCTTTCCGACATCAGGGGCTGGATGAGCGCAAATTTCTTGCAGCTGAATGTTGACAAGACGGAGGCCATACTCCTTGGCACTCGTCAACGTCTCCATTTGCATGGCTCTCACCTCCTCTACCTTCCTAGCCTGCCTCTAAAACTCTCCAAACCTGTGCGCAACCTAGACGTCAGGTTCGACCCTCAACTGTCCTTCCTCCCCCACATCCAGTCCGTTACCAGTACTGTCTTCTACCACCTCTGACGGATCGCCCATCTCCACAATACCTCACCCCAAAAGCTGCTGAAACCTTGTTCAATGCCTTTGTCACCTCTCAGCTGGACTAGCGCTCTGAGTCACCGTCCGGCGTGGAGGGCTATATAAATTGAAGTTGTTGTTGTTGTTCACTATTGCAACACCCTCCTCGCCGGTCTCCCCTCCACCACAATCCACAAAATCCAGCTTATCCAAAACTCTGCCGCCCGCATACTCACCCGCTCCAAGCTTCGCTCCCCCATTACCCCAGTCCTTGCCGGACTTTACTGGCTCCCTATCCCAGAGAGGATCGACTTGAGGATCATCACCCTTGTTTTCAAATCCCTCCACTCCTCTGCACCCCCCTATCTCTCTGATCTCTCTCCACAAACCAGCACCTGCAGCCTTCGCTCCTCTGGGTCTGGCCTCCTCCATGTCCCCGAATTCTCCGCTCCATCCTCGGCGGCCGTGCCTTCAGCCACTACGCCCTGAGGCTCTGGAACGCCCTTCCTGACTCCCTTCTCCTTGCTCCCTCTCTTCCCAGTTTCAGGTCACAGCTGAAAACCTTTCTCTTCGACTGCGCTTTTGGTCACCCTTCTGCCCTTGGCTCGGTCCCTGGATCTGCTATTGTGAAGCACTCTGAGACACTGTCCAGCGTGTAGGGCGCTATATAAATCAAAGTTGTTGTTGTTCCCCTTTGCTAATTATCTTAAAATGATGCTACTAGTTGTGATTGACCAATCAGATAAATGATTTCTCTCTATTAAATATATCAAAGCTCCTAATAATATTAAAGACTTCAGTCAGATCTCTCCTCAATCTTTGTTCCAATAAAATAGTTTTTGCATTTTCAGCTCAGAGGCAATGATAGCAACCACTCACCATTGCCACGGGGACACTTTCTTCAGCACAGATCTGGGACTTAGCCTGGGACATTGCTAGTCTGCGTCTCTCGGTATCACGGCATTACATGCATTTCCCTTCTTTGCCTTGTTGTCAAAACACAATGAATTAAGAAATATCCCTCGATTCTTGTTACATCTCTGGAATTCCACCTACTAATATTTGGCAAACATGAAATTAGCCAAACTCTTTTTGCAGATGTTATTTCAGAAATTTTTCCTATTTTGAAAGCTGCAAATAACATTAAAACTCAGCAGATTAATGTTGCCCAAGTGTAATGGAGAACTCTTTTAATTCTCAGTTTGGATGATTTATTCTACTTACTAAGGTGAGAGAGCAATGACTCATAAACAGCCAGGATAATGTCCAAGACACTCGGGAGAAACTTTGTTCTCTTTAAAGTGTATCTAAACAGGCAGAACTAGGTTTAATGTCTCATCTGAAGTTTACAAGGCAAAGAGGATGTTGGGTTATATTGTTAAATCAGTTATTTTCAGATTCTAAGATCATACGCATGCTCCATTTTGGCTGCACCAAGAATACTCATTAATTTCTAACTTCTGCTACTTAAGGCTCATTTCCTAAAGGCAGTGCATAGGAGAGCAACAGGGATGATTCCCAGTGTTAGGGAATAATCTACAAGCATTGATTAGGTAAACTTGGACTATTCACTTTTGAAATGAAAGGTTTCAGAGGGCATCTTAAAAAGTATACAACATTTTAAATGCTATTGAAAAAGGAAGCAAATAACAATATTTTAGGATGTGTGAGGATAGGAGAACAACAAAAGCTGTGGGGTGGAATGTCAGACTGTTTAATAGAAAAATAGGTCATAGATTTAAAAAGCAATACTAAAGCACAAGGGCTGAAAATGGAAACTTCAGGATAGACACTTTACGCAGACAATATTTAAGCAGGAACAATGGTTAAGGGCAATATGTTAGATGAATTGATTAATTATTTTCTATTTTTTGGATACGATGTTAAAACAACAACAACTTGCATTTATATAGTGCTCTTCATGTGGGTTAGTGTCCTGGGACACTTAAATCGAGGTCCTGTCTGCCTGTTCAGGTAAATAATAAAATTTCCATAAATCTATTTCAAAACAGAATGCAGTTTCCAATATTTTAGCCAGGAATCCTCCAGATTAATTGATGGCTCACCTCATGCCCTTTATAGACCTTGCTGTGCACAAATGGCTGTTGCATTTGCCTACAAAGCAGTCACTGTACTTGACTGTAATTACCTGTGGAATGCTTTAGGCTGTTTTCAAATAAGAAGGTGTCATGTTTACAATAATCCAATGTATATTTATATAGTGCCTTTCACATTTGCCCACAAATGTGGTCATTACATTTTACAGTAAAATTACAGTACTTACAAAAATGTTTCGGGTCCATGACCTTTCATCAGAATGGCGAAGGGTCGTGGATGACCTTTCTGACGAAGCATCCCGAAATGTTGACTCACTTTTTCTTTCTCCATAGATTCTGCCTGACTTGTTTCGTGTTCCCAGGTATTTTTGTTTTTGTTTCAGATTTTTAGCATCTGCAGTATTTTGTGTTTCTGATAAAAAATACTTGTGTTTTGTATAGCGCTATATCACATTGGAAGGATGCATCAAACAGCCATGAAACAAAGAACCAATTTTATTTGTGGGATCAATAGCCAAGATACTGCGAGAAACTCCCTTCTCTTTTTGAATATTGCCATGGGATCTTTAATATCCACCTGAACAGGTTTAATGACTCATCTGAAGAATAGCACCACTGACAATGCAGCACACTGAATTGGAGTGTCAGTTTGGGCCATGCGAGTTCAACTTTATGACTCAGAGGCGAGTGCACTATCACTGAGCCAAGCATCTATATGAAATATTAAGTTTATTATGAGTTCTTTTTTATTTCTTTCATAGCTGTCACTTGAGCCCAGGGTGTTGGTTAATTTAGAATTGCTAAGAGCTGCAGATATTATTCAATAAAGCAGAGACCAACATGCTCTTGCTCCTCTCTCTTGATGTTAACATTCCTTTCTTGGCTTGTACTTTGTTTCTATCTATCGTACATCTGTGTGGAATGGGTCTCCTGCCAACATTCTTTGTTTTCATTAATTTCCATAAATCCACTACACAAGTTTACAATGAAAATAATTCCTGGGATAGAGCTGCTCTGTAATTTTCGTTGACATGTTTAGACCCAAGAAGATAATGTTTCAGACATGTCTTTGCAGCCTGGGAAAGTGTTGATGACTATAAGCCTGTCAGGAATGCCTACTGCTTTAATGCTAAACAGTATGTACATTGAACAAGATTAATTAAAGGCGTAACATTTTCTACAGATGAGTTGGGGATAGTAGATATATCAGCAAGTGTTGTTTTTTAATTTCGTGATATGAAGAAGGTTTCACAGAGTTTATTTTGTGATGTGATTTGAATTACCTTTGCTCAGTGCCATCAATAACCAAACTGATTTGTGACAGGGATGTGATTAGACAATTGCAATCACAGTGATCTCAATTTTCCTGAAAACTTTATGTATAAGTGAAATGCATGCTTTGCAATCTGATTTGTATAATCTGAAGCATGTTGATGACATGTGTCAGACATTCGGCTGACCCACCCCAAAAAATAATTACCTACTCTACTGGGTACACTCCAGCTTCCTGGCTTCAATCAACCTACCAGGTAACGCATTCGCATTGAGAATGGTCCTTTGGGTAAATGGAGGGAAGTGTACTCTATGTAATTTCAGGCTTGAGTTTCAGCATTGGCACTTTCTCCCACATGTCTGCCAACGTGCAGTGTGGATGATTGGAACAGACAAGGGATTCAAATTTGCTGTTCCTATGCTTTGCTTTACTGAGCAAACAGTTATTCATTTTTTCCCTTCTGATCTCAGCAAACAATAGTCTCAGGTTTATGACACTATGAGATGTAGGAATAGGAACTGCTGCCTCTTCACATCATATTTGGTGTCAAATAGATGAACATTTCTGTATTTTTGTGTATTACATGTTGGAAGAATGTACGGTTCATAATTTAAGATTTCACAGGGCAGCGCCTATCCACTGATGGTGTCATAAGGCAGAGAAACTGGAAACTATATAAATTTCTGGTGTACCAGATGTTCACAACACGCTGAGATGGTGTCCTACGTGGCTGTCCTATGTGACATAAATATAAATTGTTGTCCTCATTTTACAATTAGTCAAAGCCAATATGAGTGAAAATTACAACATTTGTTCTGATATTTATCATCACGTTACAGAAAATTTCCCCTGCCCTCAAATGTGAGGGACCAGGTTCCATTCCCAGTCAGGATGAAACATTAGGCAACTTTCCTTATTGCTTTGTTTATCTTAGACAATGGGCGCCTTGGGACCTCCTCCTGGCGTGAAAGGTGCTATACAAGTGTAATTCTGTTGTTGTTGCTTTTCTGGGGGCAATAATCCCTTCAAATTTTTTTTTAAATCACTCAATCAAAAATTATTTATGGGACACAGTTGTGTGCAATTAGCTGCCATGTTTCAAGCACAAAATGTACAGTCAATTAATTTCACAGTATATTCTGTGAAGTGCTTTGACATGTCTTGAAGATGTGATAAGGTGCTTTATCAAATGCAAGGATTTTTTTTTACTTGCTATTTTCTCAGCTTGGTTAAACTGCCATGCACCTCTGTATCAATAGGTTGTGGGTTTAAAGACGTGTGATTTGGTTTGAGCTCCTAATCTAGGCTGACTCGAATTCTAGAACAACAACCTGAAATAGAATATGTTGAACTGACCCTTTCTTGGGAAATAACAGGGCCATGTGATTAGAATGGATAGTTCTAGTTGGAAACACAATATGAGCATTACACAACAAATAGCCTCCACCTGTGCTGTAATTTCTGTGCTGAAATTTCTATGACTATCTGGCTTAGATGGCTCACTGTGCTCTAATATGTTAGAAAGCAAGATATAACTTGACCAAGGAGTCTGAAGGGATTGCCAAATCTATGGTGCTTAAGCAATAATAATAAAAATCCTTGCAAACTCAAACCCAACCTCCCTCTATAGGCAGATCATCCAGAACTCTACAGTCCATGTTCTCTCCTGCACTGGACTCCGCATCCTCGTCTAAGTCCACTGACTGCCCATCACACAGAGGATACAGTTCAACATCCTAGTCCTCACCTCCGAAGCCCTCCATGACTTTGTTCCTTCCTACATCTTCAACCTCCTAACCCGCTACCAACCTCCCACTCCCTCATCTTTGCTGGCTCCGGTCTGCTTTACATCCGCCGCCTCATCAGCCCCACCATTCAACCACTCTGCTTCCACCCTCTGAAACTCCATCCCACAGTCTCAATTACTCACCCCACTCCCTGCCTCCTTCAAGACTCACCCCAAAACCCTGCTCTTCCATCGTGCCTTTGATTGCCCCTGCCCACCACGCTCCCCAATCCCGACTCCCAGCTCGAGTCCGAAACACGAATTGTCCAGCACCTTCGGATGTCCTCTCGACTTGAAAGGTGCTGTACAAATCTAATTATGTTGCATTTGATATAGTGCCTTGTCACATCTTTGAGATATCTCAAAGCACTTATATAATAATAATAATAACCCTTGCATTTGATATAGCGCTTTTCACATCTTATCGACGTCTCAAAGAGCTTTACTGAACATACTGTAAAATGAATTGACTGTATATGTGTCGGTGAATTGTAATTTTATTGTCATTTTATTTCGTTAGTTAAATACATATTTACTTCACTGAATATACAGCTTTGTGTAGTGACTGTATATTTTGTGGGCCAAATAAGGCAGCCAATTGTGCACAGCAGTATCCTACAAACAGTTATGGACTGAGTGACCAAATTATTATTACTATTTTATTACTTTTGAAGGGTTTATTACTTTTGAAGGGAAAAGTGATCTGCCAATCGATTTACAACTGGGTTCCTACTTACTGTTAAGTAAACAGTCGAGTGTAGCGTAAGGAAACTTGCCCAACAGTTCACCCTGCCCAGGAATCGTACCCAGGTCCCTCACTTGCGAGGCGAGTGCTCTAACCACTGAACTGCAGGACTCCACAATGATCGAGAACAGTTGGAAAGGATGACAGTAGAAGCTGTCACACTGTGTCTCAGATTGGCACACATCACTGCAGAATCAATAAATAAGTAATGTGATTCAGGACAAATTGTTAAACCAAGAGTGTTTCAATAAAATCAGACAGATGCCAACTAGATTGGTATCCACTTTACCCAAGAGGGAGGAAAAACAAATTCAAATGGTTTATTTAGTTAATAGTAAGAATACTTGTGGTTAACTGGTGAATGAAGTGTATTTTATAAACTACAAGGGTTTCTCTCCTAGCTTGCTCCAGAGGTTTATTTTAGCCCTGAGTTCAATATACACGTGGACATGCCATAAACTAATTGGATTATTAATGTGTTCAATTTCTGAATAAAGCAATTAGAAATTCAATTAAAACTATGATAGTGATTAGAGCAGATGTTGTTTGAAGGGGTTATATGTAATCTGGAGGCCTATTCACATTTATATACTGTACTGAAGTTCTTTATTTTTTTGAATGTTCTGTTAATAAAAACCATGGAAGTCTGGAGCAAGGAAGGAGGTTATTTGAACTATTGTATCTGCCTTGGCTCTCTGAAATAGCTATCCTTTTAGTCCAATGTTTCTGTCTTTTGCCCATGCTTTTTTTTATTGTCTTTCACACTTCAGATGCCATATTTATTTGATTTCTAATTTTTAAGACGCGAAAGAGCATTTGCTTGGATCGTTACACAGTTGAGGTTTACCAAATTATTGTAAAGGCTTTGGTAACTCACTGATTTAACAAAAGTCTGAACTTCATTAAGTTTGCGGTATTTTTGCCCACATCGTAAGGGAATGAATTATCAGTTCTTCTTAATCGATAATGTTTCTTAAAGAGGCATCCCTTGGAAGATATTTTACAGGACTGCTAAACAAGAGGAAGGATTGGAGTCTTAAGAGTACAGGTTGGGATGCAAAAGCTCATAGGGTAATCAGGTAATTCATGTCATCAACCACCAATGTAAGGGTTCAGATGATTGTCATTTTAGTTTGTTAGTTAAATACATAATTAATGCTAACTGTATGAATTTAAACATGGTGAGACTGTAGATTTATTGCCAAAGTGCAGTTTAGTTCAGCAGGCTCCAGGCTGCTCCATTTCCCCTGCCTAACCCGCTCTACCATCAGCGGACAGGCACTCAGCCTCTCTGCCCCCATGCTGTGAAACTCCATCCCACAGTCCGTTTGCCTCGTTCCCTCCCTCGCCTCCTTCAAGGCCGATCTCAAGTCCCTCCTCTTTGACCATGCCTTCTGCTGCCCTCCCAACTCTCTCCCTTCCCTCCAAATGCTCTCCCGCTACTCGCCCCTACCCTGGCTCGCAACCTTGCTCGACTCCCGACCTGACTGATCTGATGTCCTCCCGACATGAAAGGTGCTCTATGAATGTAATTTTGTTGTTGTAGTAGTTGTCAGTGATTATGTTGTGTTCATGCATTGCAATTTTGTTCATTTTATTCAGTCCAATTTCATTTTTATCCAATCTCCTAAAGATAGTGGCTCATTTTAATTTAATTACCAGGTCTCTCACAGATGCAGATACTCATAGTTGAGAGTATCCAATCCAATCTCAGAATTCCATGCAACCCACTTACACATGGAAATTTCCAGGTTTAGAACGGATTGCACATTCTCTTCCTTGGAGGGATACATCCTGATGACCTAATCTCAGGGAGTATTAAGCAAGGTTAACAAGAGCCAAAGCTTGAGGATTCAAGAATATGTGTTCTGATACGCTGGAGTAAAACCAGCTAAAACCACACAACCTGCCATTGAAAGCACTGTTTAGGCATTTCGGCTACAGTTTCATTGCAACGAGAGTCATTTGTTGTTGTGTACTGCTGGATCACTGAAACCATTGGTAACTCCAATTAATTATGTCTACATTTTAATAAAATGAAACTTAAAGAAAACAAGCACTTTGCAGGTTGCAATTCCAGGTGGCACAGCTGCAATGCTTGAATAAGGGTAGCTTTTAACTACCAGATAAGTGATAACACTCTATTAATGCTTATACTTCATCCATTTTCAATTGTGTAGTTTCCTTCTCTGATCTTTCTCATCATGATTGGAAATGTTGTACTTTCAAGAGTCAAGCGCAGCACTATTCTCTGTGAAAGTAATTTCTTGGAATTAGTAATAGACCATCATTCTGTTAAATCTGGGATGAAAGTGTCTATCAGTTAAGAAACCCATGCTTAAACAGACATGCTTCAGGAATTGTCTTTTTGGCCAATCTCCATTCATTCAGATGAATTACATGATTAAGAGGTTAGTTATTATCTTTAACCAGGAAACTAATTGAAACTCTCTAATGCTGTGTTGATACTGTTACGAGCAAGCAGCTTTGTTCCAAGCAATGTAACTGAGTTCAGTGAGGACCACGATTTGTATTGCTCCTTTCTCATTGCATTTCATTGAGTCTATTAAAAGATTAATACCTGATTTTGGACTGATGTGCAATATATGCTAACATATACGCTATATATATAATATATGCTAAAATGTGTAACTGGTGTTGAATTTCAAAGTTATTTAAAAATATCCAGCAATCATTTCTTTAAAAACAGCTATAATATATTAATTATAATTATAATCCTTACATTTGATATACCAATAGTTGGTAGAGCAGAGGAAGTTTGAATTTAGCTCTGATCCATGATACATCTGATTATGAAAAGGAGTGCTTAATGTTGAATGTTGGATAATAAATTTTATTATTGTGAACAGATAGTAAAAATATAAAGAACAGCAGTGTGCTTTTAGTTATTACTGGCAATACTGTTTTTATGAAAATTTATACATTGTTAATTTTTTGGCTCAATTGCCAATTTTTAACAACAGATTGGCACAATTTAATATTCTGGATGTGTGGAATGAGTGAGATGGCAAGTTCCAGACATCCAGCAAAATTACTACCAAATCAATTAAGTTAACACCTAATTTTGCTTCTGAGTCAAAAGGTAGTGAGTCTCATTTCCACATTAGGAATTTAAACTCAGTCTAGACTGAGACTGAGTTCAGCATTGGGGGAGTGCTGCGTTATTGGAGATGCCATCTTTTGGATGTGATATTATACCACATTGGCTGTTCTTATGGACATTAATAATTCCTTAACACTATTTGAAAATAGAGAGGAGTTTTGCCTAATGTTCTCCCCTAGATTAATTGATTATTCACTTCATGGCTTTGTGGACCATTGCTGTGGATGGATTGGCTGCTTCATTTGCCTACAAATATACAGACATTTGATAGCAATTACTTGTGATATGCTTTGAGATGTTTTAACATTATAAATGTAACAACAAATACTGTACAAGGATTATTTGGGCCATTAATGGCGTTTTTAATATGTTGTGAAAAAATGACAATTTGCCCTATAACTCCATTTAGAGGATGCATTTGTTACAAAATTAAACTAAATAAATATATCACTTAAAGCATAACACTTTTCCAGCATCTCTTATTTTACCTGTTGAAGAAAATTATTGTGGAATAGAATGCATCTGGAACCTATTGGTTTACAAAAAGAGGTAACTAAATTACTCCTTGGCAGTTAACAAATTGCATTTGCAAGACTTTGGATCCTCAGCCATTAATGTGGGCTATCATGGGGTAATTAATACTGTTGTCTCTTTATTGGGTCAACTTTGCCGTGATGTAAAGTTATGCATGAAAGCAGTTGGTGTAAGCAAAGAGTTATAATGATAGTTTGCTAAATTATTTTTCACTGGGATGCTTTCCTCCTGAGCTATATGGAAGATGCAATATTGGTTTTGTATCAGCATGGCAGGCAGATTATCCATAGAGCAAACTTGCTGCATCTGCTATGCTTTGCCAAACTGCATAATTGAGACTTCTTGAAGATATGATAATGTGCAATATCAAATGCAATGATTCTTATTATAATTATTATTCATGTGTTTGTAGCACTGTGTACTGGCATTGCCAGAACATGCATCAAGGTAGACATTTATCAATGATTTTATGAAGCAAGCAAATGGATTCCTCTACCATGATCTTGGAGTGTGCCGGTGGCGTCTAAGTCCAGACTCTCTGCCTTCTGCAACTGTCAGGCTCCTGCAATATATCTGCAAACTTTTTAAGAAACCTAAATGCATTTATGCCAAAAAGAGTTAGAAGATCTGGCCAATGATTTATTATAGCATGAGGCTTTTATAGTACAACAGATTCTTGCACTCTCATAGCAGTTTAAAATGAGCTGCATCTATATACTGTACTTCATATCTCTAGCACACAGACTAGTGGACCACAATATTGCATGATAGGTTTTACACCCATAACCTTATCAGCCAATACAAGAACACATGTATTTTTAAAAATAAACAAACAAACAAACAATATAAATATACAGGACAGAAGGTTATTCATCCCACCGTGTACCAGCAGCAGTGAGATTCAAATTCACATCCGCAAGAGACTGGAGCTTAATCCGGCACCTTAGACTGCTCCACCACGCAACCTTTTATCCAGAAGCATAAACCCATAAAAAATTGACAGCACAGGAAGAGACGATTCATATCATTAGGTCTGTGCTGGCTTTCTGAAAGAGCTGGTATTTGGATCCATTCTCTTGCCTTTTCCTCATACCCTTTTATATTTATCTGTTTCAGGTACAGTCAAACAGTTAAAGCATGGCCCCTATTGAGCAACCACCTGGATAGAGAGGGAGGTAGAGAAAAAGAGAGGAGGGGTGGGGGGGGGGGGAGTAGAGAGAAAGAGGGGAGGTGGGGTAGAGAGAAAGTGAGGAGGGGGAGGAAGAAAGAAGCACGTCCCGAGTCTGGAAATACCTGGGCCCAGGATGCGATATTTCGGTGCGGTGACTGTGAAGACCTGGTCTGGAGCAGGTAGGATTGGTGTTTATATTCCTGTAATTTTTGTCACATTCCGGATTCCGGAACTCCGGATATTTGGCTACTCTACCTGTACACCAAAAATGTTAGCGCTAGGAACTAGAATGATTTTAGCGGGGAGGCTCGGGTTGGGGCGGTGTTTTGGCTCCCGCCAAATACAGTAATACAGTTAAACTCTCGCTTAACAAAATTTTCACTTAATGAAGGGTTTTAAAATTAAAGTCTACCTGTATCTCAATATCTTCTCTTGAGCTGTGCAGAGCCATGATTCCACAGTTGGGTATACCTGCCATCGTGTCCCACTAGGTGGCTCAGTGTTCAAGAAGGTCCCCAGGTGAGTCCATCAACAATACAATACCAAGTGCCACAATCGTGTCAGAGAGGCCTGGAACAGATAAACCAATTTCATCCCCATCAATGCCATCCAAAACATCATTTATGAATACATCAAATAGGGTGAGTGACAGGGGGCCTTCCCCAACCCACCTCAAGGAGGATAGGTTGATTGACGTCACTATCAACCCTTACACAGATCGTGGAGCTGGAAAACACATACCAGATAAAATACACGATTCGGTCATCCATTCCCATGGCTTTCAGTTTTGTCACAGTGAATCAATGTAGGTGGGTTTCCCTGTAGCCCAATGATGATCAGTGGTTAAGGACAGGTCTTCATGTCCCTAATATAAAGAATACTCTTAAAGTTCAATATGAAATAAATCAGTGTGATATGAAGCCTGTGTTTAGAAATGAAATGGAAATGTTGTGATGATGATGCTCTAGGATGTGAAAGGATTTTATGGGGAAGTTTGTGCTGCTGATTGCTGTGAAATTATTTTCACGAACATTCTACTGGACTGGCCCTTCTTTTCACTGTTCTGCAATGGCACTGACTTTGTAGCTCCTTGACGGGGCATTCTAACTATAAATGGAATACAACTCAGGAGTTCAGAAAAGTCTGAAGACCACACGCACGTAACACAATGCTGTATTTCATACCACACATTTCGGAGAATCATTCCATGCATGTGTCATAGCTTGTCTGGCATTCCACCCACTTCCAATTTCAGACACCTGTACATAAAATAAAATGACTTGCTGCTTAGCTCAGGGTGATATTAGTTGAAGTGGCTATACTCCCCAACACAGCTAATGAGAATTGCCTTAATTACAGCAGCCGTTGCATGAAAATGACAGCAATTTTTTTTTAAAAAAAGACTTGGTATATCGCAGACTTGGTATATCTTGGTATATCTTGGTATATACTTGGTATATCTCATAAATCATAGGAATATTTGGAGACCAGGATTTATTACCATGTATTCTACCATGCATACAAGGCTCGAATATAAAATGTTTGACCACTGGATATTTTGGATAACTTTGGAATGAAGGGGAACATAGGGGGTTCATAAACATAACAGCAAAAAACGTTTTTCAAAAATAACAGTTTTCACATAGAGCGCTCTTCACATAGTTAGGGCAACATTTCAGATTGCTTGTTCTTATTCTGTTCTTTTCAATCATTTCAAACTCAATTGCTTTTTATGGTGTCAGCCAGATTAACATTTTATAAAAAGGTCCATTGTAATAATTTACCACATCAGCTGGTAGAAATTCCAACTGGGTCGACATTAATGCTATTTTCTTAACATTTAAGGGCACCCATTAAATTCTTAAATACAATCTCCATTTTGAAGCTGTTTTTGGTAAGTTATTTAAAGGCATTCAGAAAAACCACTTCAAAGTTAAGACTGAATTCATCCATTTGACAAATACTGAAGGCTCTCAAGTACTATATAAATATAACAAATCTAGACCCACCTGGAATTTCTTCCCACCCTCCTACCCCCAATTCTTTCAGAACGTCGCAAATTTACATTTTTTTGATCAGCCAGGTGTCTGACCAAAACATGCGGAAACTCATCATCATGTTTAAGAGTATCCAAACTAAACTGAAAAATTACACACATCCCACCTAGACATGAAAACTCTAGTGATAGATTGTTTGAATGGAATGCACAGTCTCGCTTGAAGGACGCATCCTGCTAATCTAATTCTGTAAAATGTTGGTTGTGTTTTGGCAAGAGCCAAGTATGAGGGACTCCAGAGTGTTTGTTGGGATACAGCTGGAGTCTAACCAACTAAAAATGCATAACTTGCCATTGATATCACTGTCTGCCAGCAGGTTTTCCCGCTGCTTGTCCAGCTAGCACCACAATATATGTTAGGACTTTGGTTTGCAGAGTTTACAGGAGTTGAGTGGGATGATCCCCTGCCCCAAGTAACTGATCTACCCTTCCAAATCCTGCTAACAAGCGAGGCTGTCTGTCTGTCTGTGCTGTCATCAGCAGTGCCTTGGAATATTATAGACCCAACTGGCTCAGGATCTGGACCACCAAGATCGCCACAGAGGGTTTGATTCTGACATTTTGTTGCCAAACATGTCACCTTGGAGCCAATTCAGCTCTACCGCTTACCTTCTCTCTGAAGGAGGACAATCACTAGATAGTCATTCAACATCCGACAAGTGAGGGTTTCAGGCCTCACTAGAAGGATGGTAAGTAAAAATTCACACCTTATACTGTACTACTTCTGTAAAGTCATCTTGCAACTGTTACAGAATGAGATTTGGTGCCAGAATGATGTTATTAGGTATTTACCCCTTTTTTCTCCTCCCACGCTGAGCCTCACCTCTGGGGGATTGCAGCCACTTAACTTTGAAGCCTTTCACCATTACTTCTCTGTACTGGTTGCTGATGGAAGACATGAACAGCTTTGATTGTAACCATGCTATTGATTCCCCTTCTCCCTCTGGGAAAGGGCATAACCTCCTTATAGTGCTGCTATTTACACATCTCAACACACAAGTACACATCTGTACATGTGCAGCACCTGGTCACCTACAAAACACACAATCACTGCATTGCAAATCCCGTGAAACAATTGGACATGAAAGGCTCTATATTAAGCATGTGGACTATTATTAGTAGTAATACATGAAAGGCACTAAACATATGTAATTTTGTATTACATGTATACAGTATTGTATTATCAGTAAACACTCACATCACATGCACACACAATACCTATGCATGATTATCACCCACACTCATGCAAGCTCAATCAAACACACTTGCACGCATGCATACCTAATAATAATCCTTGCATTTGGTACAATACTTTTTATGTCTTCTAGACATCTCAAAGCGCTACACTGAATAACAACAACAACAACAACAAATTACATTTATAGAGCGCCTTTCACGTCGGGAGGACGTCCCAAAGCGCTGCACAGGAGGCGTGTGACCCGAGCTGAGAGGGGAGTGTTTGGGAAGGGGTGAAACACGAAGGGGAGGTAAAAGAGTTCGGGGTGGAACAAAAGGCACGATCGAAGAGGAAAGTCTTCAAACCGGCCTTGAAAGAGGAAAGGGAAGAAACGAAACGGAGGGATTGAGGGATGGCATTCCATAGGGTGGGAGCGGAGAAACTGAAGGCCCGGCCTCCAATGGTGGGGCGGTTCGGGCTGGGGGCTTGGAGCAGGCCAAGTCCTGTTGAACGGAGGGTCCGGGTGGGCGTGTAGGGGGAGAGTAGATTGGTTAAATAGGGCGGGGCAAAGCCGTGAAAGGCCTTGTAGGTGAGGACGAGGATCTTGAACTCGATCCTCTGGAGGATGGGGAGCCAGTGGAGACGGGCGAGGGTGGGGGTTATGTGGTGACGGAGGCGGGTGCGGCATAGTACACGGGCTGCAGAGTTTTGGATGGCCTGCAGCCTGTGAATGGAGGAACTGGGAAGGCCGACGAGGAGAGAGTTTCAGTAGTCCAGCCGTGAGGTGATGTACGCGTGCACGAGTGTTTCGGCAGCGCGGGGGGTAAGATAGTTGCGGAGCCTGGCAATGTTGCGCAGGTGGAAATAAGCGGTGCCGGTCAAGGCGCGGATGTGGGGGAGGAAGGAAAGTTTTTGATCGAACATGATGCCGAGGTTCCTGATTGGCTTTGTGAGGTGGAGAGTACAGCCTTGAATGTTGAGGCTGGCAGCGCCCGATGTGCGGAGGCGCTGGCTTGAGCCAATCAGGAGGGCCTCGGTCTTACTCACGTTCAATTGCAAAAAGTTGTCACTCGTCCAGGACTCGATGTCGGACAGACATGCTGTCAGAACATCGATCGTCTGGGGGTTGAGGGATGAGGCAGAAAGGTACAACTGGGTGTCATATGCATACATGTGGAAATTTACCCCATGTTTGCGGATGACGTCGCCCAGAGGGAGCGTGTAGAGGGTGAAAAGGAAGGGGCCTAAAACAGAGCCCTGAGGAACGCCGTGAGAAACTGTGCGGGGGTTTGAAGAAAAACCGTTGGAAGAAACAAAATGTAAACGGTGGGTCAGATAAGAATGGAACCAGTCAAGGACTGTGCCTTGAAGGTTGAGGTGGGAGGAAAGACGTTGAAGGAGGATGGTGTGATCGACTGTGTCGACCGCAGCAGACAGGTCAAGGAGGACGAGGAGGCAGAGGGAGCCCTGGTCACAGGCGGTTAGGATGTCATTTGTGACCTTAACCAGGGCAGTTTCTGTGCTGTGGATAGGGCGGAAACCTGATTGGAAGGGTTCAAAAAGTGAGTTGAAAGGAAAGAGCGGAGCTGGGAGGCAACCACTCTTTCAAGGACCTTGGATAGAAACGGGAGGTTGTTTTGTATAAACGCGAGAATATATTGTAAAGTGAATTGACTGTATATTTGTGGGCAAAATGTGGCAGCCAATTACGCACAACAGTGTCCTACAAACAGTCGTGGATTGAAATGACAAATTTATTACTGTTTTTTTTGTGAGCGATTATTATCAAGTGGGTGGAGCAAGGTTTCACCCTGACCTTTCGCCCACGAATATACAGTCGGCTTTCCTGCTCTCCTTCCCCCTATCCCCCTACCCCGACCCCTCCCCTTGTCATCTTTTCCCCCCTTTTCCCCTAATCGCACTTCCATGACTGTTTGTGGGACACTGCTGTGCTCAATTTAGCTGCCACGCTTCACCCACAAATATACAATCAATTTTCCTACTCTTCTTCATCCTGCCCCGACCCCTCCCCCACTGCTCTTTTCCCTACCTAACTGTACAGCGCCTTGGGACGTCCTCTCGACATGAAATGCGCTATATAAATGTAAGTTTTGATTGATGATTGACATGCTGGGAATCAAATCCAGGTCTCTCGCTTGCGAGGCGAACACATCACACATCCACGTATATGCAGAGTACACACTTACACAAACAAATGCATCACATACTCAGATAAAGCTTACACATATACACAGACAGGTCCAATCAGATCGGAAACTCAGGGTGAAGGAGTCATCAACCCATGTCCCAACACTGATGACATACAAATGACAATGCTGAAGGAGGCCATTCAGCCCATTAAGCTCTCTCTCTGCTGCCTAGAGTTATCTGAACTCCTGCCCCTCTGGCCCTTACAAATTGACCTACCCTCTTTGCTCTCTTTTCTCCACAATTCCCTCTCCTCCATCCTGAACTCCCTTGCCCCCCACACCTCCCGAGCCACCTCATACTCCCGTAAATCCCCTTAGTACACTAGCCCTCTTCGATTCCCCAAGGCATAAGTATGAGTCGCCTAACGCACCTGGACCAAATCCAAACTAATGGTTGATCGGCAGATTTGGCTGGATCACATTAAGACCCACTGCTACGCCCTTCTCTCTGCCAAGTCCTCCTTCTACTCCAAGTTAATCTTGGAGGCCATGGATACCTTGAGACTTCTCTTCTCCACCACTAACTGTCCCCTCCATCCACCTTCCACCACCTCAGGGGCCCATCGTCTCTCCCAATTCCAACTGTGAGGTGATACTGGAATTCTTTCAATTTAAAATTGAGGGGATCCATTCAACTCAATTGATTTGTTGCATTCAAATCAATTGATTTTATCCCTTCACAATACCCACCATACTGCCTTCCAGTCACAACATCAAATCCTGTGTCCTTGTCTGAGCCTTGGCCTCAACCACTTTCCTTGGAAACTTGTTCCAGTCATTAATTACCCTCCGCATAAAGAAACAATTCCTGGTTTCTGTCCAGAAATTTACCCTTTAGCAACCCTGTGTCCTCTTGTTCTACTCTCTGGCTATATCCTAAAGTATTGTTCTGAGTTTATCTTTTTCAATCCAATTTAAAACATTATACACCACTATAAGATCCCCTCTATGATGTCTTCTCTCAAGACTGATTCATGCACTTTGGAATGATGCACATCACAAATCCACTTTGCAATTCCTGTACTTTTGAACTTTGACCCTCTGAGAAAAACTAATGGGCAGTTTCTCCTTGTTATCCCCACCCAACAATCATCCACACCAACCCCAACCCAACTCCCGAACCCCACATCCATTCCCCTCCTCCCTCTCACACACACAGACACCAAATAGAACTGCGGACTGTGGAATGTATATCTAGCCTCATGTCGTACATTATTTATCTTTGACTGGTTGCTTTCATTGGTGTGATATTTCCATGATCCCAACAGCTCGGGAGCCACCGTGTTCCAAGCAGCGTTCAATTATCTCCGTCTATAGTTAACAAAAAGATAAGAAAGCAAATGTTTAATGTTGGTGCACCAACCTGCAGTGCCAATCACCCAAGGGAATTTTTGTAATCGGAGCTTTCAAATATTGTAATGCTTTCTTCAATATCATGAGAATTTCAAAACCCAGTTTCAAACAGAATGCAAAATGTTGAGTGTCATCTTATTTCGCTCAATAATCCTCAGTAATCATATCTGAAAGTAAACTGAGTTTGCTGGAAACCAACTGAGACAACTACAATTTCTTCACAAAACCTAAACAAAAACAATATCATAAATAATTCTGAGAATTGAATAATGCATCAGCAGTGGAGATCGAGCAGAATGGAGCGAGGTATTATTTTCCATATTTTACTTGATAAATTCATTGAAACGTTCAAATGAGATGAACTGTGTGATGTCATGTGATAATATATTATCCGATTTTATCCTGGTAGGCTCCATATAGCTTTCATAAGCACCTTAAAGTGTTGGTTGAAATTAGCTTATAAACATAATATTGTATCAGCTATGCAGCCAGAGTCCAGGAGTGAAAGATTAAACTAGCAGTGTCACCATGGTAAAGTCTAAGCATCCTTATACAAAAGACTCGCTCAGAATCATCAGTAACTCCATATTCTAATCAGCCACTACCAAAACGCGAAAGGTCCAACCTGCGATTCTTTGCTCCACACCTTTAATAACAAATATATGAATGTATTTGATACAGTGCCTAATGACATCCTTGAGCCATCTCAAAGTGCTTCACAGTAAAGTAAAGTGCAGTGGGTGATTGTATTTATTTTGTGCATGAATACCACATCCAATGTAACCACAATAATCTCCCACAAACAACCACGAGTTAACGAGCAATTTTATTTGCAGGATTGTTGGCCAGGACACCAGCAGAAATTCCCTTCTCTTTTTAATAGTGCCATGAGATTTTCTGTGTCAGGTCGGACAGGCAAACAAGACCTCGGTTTAATATTTCACCTGAAGGATAACACCTCTGACAATGCAGCATAACCCTAGCATTGCACTAGAGTTTCTGGACTATATGGGTTCAACACCCAATGTGGTGCTTGAACCCACAACATTCTGATTCAAAAGCCAGCAGTGCTACCAATTGAGCTTGGCTGACACAATGGGACACCTGAGCCAGATTGACAATTTACACAATACTGGGATTATTTTACACTGATTACTAAAATGTATTCCATTATAAAATGTGAGCAAACCGATTCCAATTTTTTAACGATCAGAGTGGTTTTAAATCAAGCCCAGATTGAAAAAAATAATGAAACAATACTGAGTTTAAAATGCAACAGATGCAGCACCACCTCTCGCTGTTTCAGTTGTTATAGAACAAAGGACTTGGTTCTACGCCCCCCCCCCCCCCCACACCTCCCACAAATAGAGACACTGCCCCTTTAATATAATGAAGAAAAAGAAAATGCAAGGTTTTGCATGATCGATTTATGGGTCACGTGCCACCTCTCTTCCTCAACCTGGCAAGCTCCCTTCACAACAATATCACAGATACACATTAGTTATGGTTAATTAATACGATTGGTTGCCACTGCCTATGTCACCTGTTATTACAAATTACCTATTGATTCCATCTTGTTTGTTAATATACTTTGGCATTTCATTCATTGAGTTTTACTTTTCTGATTTCTTTAATGATTTGCTTTAAATAAGGAGTTGATCTAATTTTAGAAAAAGCTCTTTTACTGTCATGGTTAAACAGATTTTGTACATAAATGCAATTGAAACCAGCCTTTGACCTGAGAACGCTGAGCATGAGCATTAAAAACCCAAATAATGTGCTAACAGAACAAAGGGGGAGAGAAGTGGCAACAGCACAGTAACCTGAATAGCTGGAAATTAAAATTTAACATGGAAAGAAACCAGGAGTAATCCACATATCAATGAGATTCCCCGATGAGCAGTGACTGACTGCTGTGTAGAGTACCCGTAGAATCTCTTGAATAAGTACATCACTGCAGTGATTCAGATCTAGGGACCATTTTAACACAGTTTCCTCCGTTGATGATAAAATCCCTGTTGAGATCCACTGATTCTCAAATAACCCAGTCGATTTTCATTTGTGTGAAATGCAGATTCCTAACTCATCGGTTAGAATCCTTTGTTTTGACTGACTTCTTTGTATTCCTGGTACAATTCTGCATTCACACAATCTCCACTTGAGGGGGAGAGTGGAGTTTTATTATTTTTTCCTTCCATTTAATGAAGAGCCTCATCATGCCAGGAGGACATCTTAAAGTGCTTCTCAGGAAATATTGTGAAATAAACAGTATTTTGTTGGTGAACACGGCAGCCAATATGCTTACAATAATGTTCCTGAAACAACCAGAATTAAATGACTAATTTTATCTAATTTTGTCTCATTGGCCAAGTTACTGGGAGGATCTCCCTTGAATTTTGGAAGTGTAATGGATCATTGCCATGTAGCTCAGTGGTTAGAGCACTTGCCTTACAATTGTGAGACCTGTGTTTAGAATCAAAGCAGGTTAGGGCAAAACCTTGGGCAAGTTTCCTTACTCCACTTGCTTAATAATAATCCATCCCCAAAAAAACTATAATAAATGAGTCATTTCAATCCACAACTGTTTGTGGGACACTGCTGTGCGTAAGTAGCTGCCCCCCAAAAATAGTCAATTAACTTTATAGTATATTCTGTGAAACGCTTTGAGACAAGTAGAAGACATGAAAAGTGCTATATCAAATGCAAGGATTATTATTATTAAAGTCCACCCAAGCAGGCAGACTGTGCTTAATATCTTATTCATAAGATAGCACTGCGCTTAATGCAACATACTCGCAGCACTGTACTGAAGTGTTAACCTAGGCTATGTAAGTTCAACGTCTGACCTGGAGCTTGAACCCACAATCTCCTGGCTCAGAGGCAAAAGTACTACCAACTGAGCCAGGCTGACTATTTTCTTAGCATTTCAAAAGCATGCAAAATTTAGCAAAGTCTTAAATTCTCTGTTCAACCAGATAAAATTAGTTCTTCACTTCCTGTCTGTTTTGTGGGACATAGCCATGTGCAAATCAGCTGCCACATTTGCCCACAAAAATACAATCACTACATTTTACAGCAAATCCTATGAAGCACCTTGAAATCGCCAATATGCGACTAGGTCAAATACAAAATTAATATAAATAATAGTTATTCTTAAATTATTATTAATAATATTGGAACCAAATTTCTGCAGGTTCTTTAAATGAGCTGAAAATGAAGACTGAATTTAAGAATTTGGCAAATTTTGTGTGTAGAAATGCTAAGAAAATAACGAAGCTTGCACGCAAGTAGAATTTCTCTCTCTTTAAGCAGGATATGCATGAGACATTCTAGGAACACATTTAAGTTTTAGTTCTTCATAAATGGCCTGAATTTAGCTTTCAAGACCACAGTCTTAAAATTTTATATCACACAGATTTCTGGTGGAAATATTTTTAATTCAGTCTTAATTGGATCACATGTTTCTTTTTAAGAACTGCAGAAAAAAAAGCCTCCACATTCATAATAAGTTGAGGAATTTTCCAAAGTGAAATATTCTTCATGAGCTTAAATTTTAAGACAAAATGGGCTTGCAGGCTAAGTGACATTCTAGGCCTTGGGCTGACTTCCCAACACTATACTCTGCCAATGTTCACAGGATGTTATTTGAGATGCTTTACGCTGGTCTAAATATAAAATAAATTGAAATTTAATAAAGTCTTTTGGCCCAAGTGCTAACAGAAATAATTAAATTACACACTGCCAAGTGTGAGGTGACCTGACTATTCCAGGGTGAGTCTAATAGTGCTATAGAGCTCTTTAATTTGAGTCATGGCAGTTCGTTTATTTCTTTGGATCAAATGAGTCTGTGTATTTGGTGGGTAGACAAGGGACTGAGTAGCATTATAAAACAATTGACCAAAACAACACAAAAGATCTTTTATCCACTGTAGCCATGAGTTTGAATTTATCTACCTTAGGCATTTGAAGTAATATATCATAGCTATAATTCTTATATGTTCTTGAGGTTTCCTGCTGGGCTACGTGCCATTTCCTACTCAGTGCTGGAGGAATGCTTCAGCATTAGAGAAAAAATAAAGCCATATTTTACAGCTTTAATTTAATATTTTGGACAATGTCATGTGGAGATCCAGTGCCACAAAATATAAAATAAAAATATATAAATGGAGACTTTTAGTCTCCGGCTAACACTGTTGCAAGGCCTCCTCCCCCTCCACACTCCCTCAACTCACCTCCCTCACCAAATGTCTAAAGTTTGAAAATCTGTTGTGCACAATTACTCTGTTCTGCAATGAGTGGCAAAGTTCAACACTCACCTGACCAATGCAGTAATGCTCAATTGCCCAGACACAGGATAATCTCAAGCCAAGAAAAGCAGTAGGCAACAAAACAGTCCTGATTCCAGCAAATAACTTTGTAGATGTCGTAACTGGATTAATTTCTGATCCCAATCAACACCCTTGTCAAGATTAGCTGGTTCCTCGACAACCCAAAGTTGATGGTATCGGGTTCCCACCTTTTTTGCTACAAGCTAGGACCATTTAAATGATTTTATTTTCGGGCACAATTCTCTTTACAAACATATTACGTTTTGTAAGATTTGTTGCTGTGGGTTGGTTTAGGAGTTGCATTTCCTAAAATTTAACATTTAAGGTCAATGACCAAAAGAAAATCAGAATGGCTTAGGAATTCCGCTAACTATCAGTACTATCCACATTATTGCCACTAAGGACTGTTTCATTGACCAGAAACTTTGGTTTCAGCAGAGCTCTCCTTATTTAGATAGCATTTATTACGGTGACCCTGAGTTTCACTAGTATCAGGTTTCCCCAGAAAGACCTGATGCGCGGCTTTGATATTTTATATTTTAATTGTCAAGGTCAGTTGTCTGAATGTCTTGTGAAGAGAAACAGTGATATTGGACATGCTGCAGGCAGCTTTCTCTCCTCAATGTGCAACAAACGTCAACAGGGGGCAGTGCAGTCTCTGGACTGTCAGCCATACAATGCCATGTGAGCTCTGGAAGATACACATCACCTCCCACTGCACAATGGTTTCCTTCTGCAAAGGACTTCAACCTTTATATATTCATCACCCACTCCAGCTGACATTAAGTGCAAACGAACATGTCCTTTTCACTATTCTGGCCCGTGATTGGGTCTAATAATTAGCAGGTTTTCAAACTCTCTCCTTTAATCGTCCACGGCTAAGCTTTGCTCAGTGTTTTTGCTACGTGACACTGCTCAGATTCTTAAGTTAACATTAACAGGACAACACTGAGTCCACACACGAGGTTACATTTACATTTAATTAGGAAGTGTACAAGTTGCACTGATAATCGAAAAACAACAGTACTGTGGGATGCTTTCTATGTGATGGGTGGGGTGAGGGGGGGTGGGGGTAAGCGGGGTGGGGGGGCATGTTTTCTTACAGCATATATTCAGTGGTAGAAAGTGTCAGCATTTCATTACTTTAACCATACAGGAGCCTTCAGGGTTTATGACTGTTTATTCTAAACTGGAACCAATTAGCTTCTGGTTCTGCTTGCCTCTGTCTCTCCTTGTGACAATTTATTTCCAACCCATGTCTGCCTTTTCCTGGCATGACTGCTGATGTGAAGAAGAAGAGAGGCTGATACCTCTTCATTAATTACTATATCTGCCCATTTTCTCCTCCCTGTGAAAAGGAAGCTTGGGATTTTTGGAAAAAAAACACGAGGTGGTCCTTGTATTGACACTCTATTAATTACTCTTTAAAGAAAGCCACATAACACAATGATATATTCAACAAAAATTGCAATGCAATAATCTCCACCTTTCTTTTCCTTGTCTAATTTTCATTTTTAACTTTATTCCTTTCTTTCTCTGCTGTCTGAATCATTTACTGTCTATATTTTCTAGGGGACAGGAAGGTTCATTCTGTTCCTTATAGTTCAACAGCTGCCCATTGATTTCTTGAACAAATTAGTCTCGCTGCTTTCACATCATCAGTAGCACATACCAAAAACAATCCGAAATTCCTCTTCACTTTTTCATTTTGCAGAAACAGTCCATCTGCTTACGGCCACACATCCAAATGTTAAACAACATTATACACTGACCCATCGATGCCCACAAATGAAATCTACAGACTGCAGGTTTTACATATCATGAATGACAGAACGAAAGATGGGAAAGTGTGTGTGTGAGAGAGAGAGAGTTCTGCAATACCAATTATTTCAGTAGATTACAATAATAATGAGAACATTTATAGAGTACAATCTATTCTAGATTATTTGCTAACAATCATGTAATTACTATATCTGTACAATAATTCCCTGTACTTGTTTGGTCTCCTCTTAACGTTAATGTATTTTGACAATACTAAATAGGCACTCTCATCTTTATTTATTAATTCATACACATTATGGTGGGGCGCGTTATCCAATATGTGTAAAGAAAATTGAACAGAAAATAAAAAATGAAATCTGGAGAATTTATGCAGAAAATACAGATTTGTAGACATTATCAAGTATGTTCAACTTCATAAAATTGACAGCAAATTATAAATAAAATCTGCAGGATTTAGGAAAAATAAACTGTTTTGGTTCTAAGGTGCTGATATTTGTATTTTGTTGTGGAAAGGTTGTTTCACACATAACACATTTTAAAATGGTAATTATTGCAGATTGTGAAAAATTGAGATATAAAGGGAAATAATCATATTTTCCAAAGTATGAACACAAAGACCATCTCAATAAAAGCACTCAAGACCATCTCAATAAACTACAATGCCAAGCATGATCTTTGAATGAGAAATTTATTTTTAATTCTAAAGTGGGATTAACACTGCAATAATTAATTGCCATTTCTTCCCTTTGTTTCCCCACCCCTCCTCTTTCTTGCTACCTTCCTAGGTTTTGTTCTGCCTTTGTAAATGATACTCTATTATCCACCTTCTTCTTGAAATCCTTGACTCTCTGACACTTTCTGTCTCGCACAGTGACCTTTGAAATAACTCCTTGTCCTATAGACTGACAATATCTTCCTGCAGGCACTGGGTATAGCTCAGAGGATTGTTGCGAGACGAGTCCTTCTTCTTCAGTCTGCAGATTGTCTGGATTAACCAGACAACCTTGCAGTGTCTGCCTGTCAAAACTTGACTATTACAGCTATAGGTCAATCAGAAAGCATTCAAAGATAATAAGAAAGTAGTTGTACCAGTGAACTCTCGACATGCTGCACTGAAAAGCAAGCGAGAGATGAGGAGCTGAATTTCTGCCAATGAAATTACTACTCATTAATTTTAAAAAGGCAGTACCTGACGTCTCTGGGATTTCTAACTTTATTCTAATTTTGTGGGCTTAACATTTTAAGGTAGAAAAAGAAAAGTGCTTATAGATTTGCGTTACAGTGCCGTGCAATAGCTGCCTTTTGTTTAATAATCCCTATTATAAAACAGTTGTTCTCACTCCAGTAAATTTGGTAAAATGCTAATCACATTTATATCTGGCTAATACTTGCAGCAACTTTATTAATAATTTTGTGGAGGGTAATCGTCTGGAAGATATATAGCAATTAGAAAACTTGTTGCAGGTTGTTTTTTTACTCCAGATTTTACATCACAGACAACCAACTTGGAATAAATGACAATTTTATTTATTGATTCATTAGTACAGTTCTCAGTCCTGCCTTTCAGCCAAGGTCACATTTTACTGTTCACAGACGCAAGTGTATAAAAAACTGATAATAAAAGAATTCCCAGTAAGATATCTGTGTTTAAAGATTCCATTTGCTGCCTGGTCTAACATTACAGTTTTATCCTTTTAATATTCACAAATCCCACAAAATAAACAGTTTATCTGGCACTGCACCACAACGATCATTCACAGAAAGTTTATGGGCCATCTAATCCTTACTTAAGCTATCAAACTTTAGACCCATGCAAAACGCCTTTCACCATATGTTAACTCTCACAATAGAAAAAAAACTCCCTGTAGTTTTCTTGTTTTTATATTTAAAGCCGCAGGATCCCATAAGCATTACATTTGAATGTGATGAAAATTGAATTTTCATGCCGCTTGGTTACTTGAAAGCACTGACTTCAATCAGAATACAAAATCAGGTCAATTCCCTTATTTTACTGTACTGTGTGGTGCTCTGCATTAGCGAAGCAGTGGCCAACTGGCCCGCTTCTCGCTGCAGTGTCAATGTGTCAATGATGTTGCAGCAATTGACAGGTGGCGCAACGCAAACTGTCTTGAGCTTTTTTTTTCCACAAAGCATAGAGAGAAAAAAAATCAGCCACCTGAAACGTCAGTGTTTTTTCAATAAACGTATCACAATGAAAGTGCTGTGCACAAAATAAAAAGTCATGAAATTGACTGCAAGCTAGGCAAAGAAAAGGGGCACCAGAATCATGCTAACAGGAGTCACAAAGAGTGACAGCTTTCAGTAACCGGAAGTGAATTACACAAAAATGAGGGAACTCTGCTCCGACATGAAGCAGATTGTGTTGCGGTGGAGTCAGTTGAAAGGATGATGTTCTAATGGCCGGCATTTACAATTGTGATGTTGAGCCATTATTTCAAAGTCCTGCTATGCATACTATGGTTTAGGCCCCACTGCTCTCTTCAAGCCTTAAATCACCTCCTTGGATTAGCAAACCAAAGTGGCTCTTGAAAAGGATCATTGTTGTTTAAAGAAAACTTTGATGGCGTGTTTTGTTGAAATTACATGCCATTTATTTTACAGCAATAACTATAGAAAGATAGTATAAACATAAAAATAATAAAATGTTATACATTAGATTATACATATTTCTAAAAATAAAAAACAATGTTTTAAGAACAGAATCAACAGCAAACATAAACCACTGATTTGAAATAGTCACTTTCAACAAAATGTGTAGCAATGATTAAATATTTAATGCATTATTTATATTATGATTTTATTTTGAAACGTGCACGGAGCAGCTTTATAATATAAATCATAATGGTTTTGATTAAATTTCTCATCATTTTATGAAATATCTGCATTTGTAAAACAGGATTTCTGCAATTTTTCCCAGGGAATTTTAAATGTAGCACTGTAAAAATGAATAGGATCAATGCATTTAAGAAATAACTAAAATACTATTATTTTGTTCTTCCTTTTGTAGGGTGTGCTGAAGAAATAGCTTGAACCTGAAATGGAAAGACAGCAGGGTTTGTTTTCTGGTAAGAGATGAAGGGCCTTTTTCATCTGAACTTCTTTGGGGATTTTGAGAAATTCTCCTAAATTGTAATTCCCCACAGCTTCAGCTCACCATTCCCATTGGTTACAGGGACTATCTTCACACTGTTCATACTGCAATTTCAAGCATAATGTGTTAGATTTTGGACATTGTGGGCAGATAGTGGGTAATGAGTTTCAAATAGTCGTGAACCCTGGTGTAGTGAACAATTCTGTTCCCATTTCATTACTTTAATGTGCTGGAGGTAGCTACTATATTCAAATAACAATAACTTCAGTTTGATATAGTGCCTTATCAGGATGTTGAAATGTCTCAAAGTGCTTCACAGGATTTTACTGGGAAGGCATTGCCTGTCGAATCTGTAGGTGAACATGGCAGTCATTTTGCACATAGTCATATCCCACAAACAGCCCTGAAGTGAATCATCCATTTACAGCAGAGCACAGGGAGGAGCTCAGAGTCCATTTGTACTTAAATCATTTTATCTCCCTGTCAAAATTTTATTGGTCTCACGGATTCCAGTTGGCAAAATAGAGGATTTTAGATTTGTTTGATAATTAAGGAAACCTTGAAACATTTACAGAAAACAGAACTAAAGGCTTGTGTATTATTTCCGCTACCACTATCACCATCAACACGACAATTGTGACAGGATGACACTTCCACTTGTCTCTCCCCACCCCAATTAGATTGGCAGTAAGAAATCCCATTTGCCAATGCTGGTTAGAACGAGGGGGAGAAATTCCATGCCTGTCAGCAACTGTTGCCAACAGGTTAAAAAACATAAATCACCATTGGTAATACTGCTCCCAGTTATCATCAAAATAAAATCCAAGCCGAAGTGTTTAGTGTAAGTCTTAATCATCCCCCAGTGCATGCAGATTGGTAGCATGTTGAGTATTATTATTTGGATCTATATAGAATGAGCATCTCACTTCAACAGCATCTCCTTCCACTACAGTATTAACAAATAGGCTTCATTTTGCAGGTTCACAACTATTGCACTTCACATTTGGAAAGCCACTTTTAACTGTCAGAATTTGTATTCCACCGAAGCAAAATGTTACAGCGGATATTATAAGCCCACCATCCTTGCTTACATTTCATACAGAAAAGTGATCAGAAACACCGTCTACCTGAACACACAGCACATAACAGGTAGGATTGAGGACCCTGTGAGACGACCCCAATCACTATCAGAGTATTCAGAAAGCGAGAGAATGCAAAGTTCTGTTTGCTAATGATTTTCACGGCTGGTGATGTCGCACTCTTTCCACACGATGTTTTCATTCCATTTGAAACATACAAAGCCTTTGTGCGAACCATGTTAGCTGGTGCTCTGCCTCTCGCAAGCTGCTGCATAAATTCTTGTTGAATGGAAGCACGTGCTATGCCTGTAGATTTGCATAGAACGTTTCATGAGGACTGTGTATTCTACTTATTAATTTATGGTCCAGTCACTGTGTGAACCCTGCAGCCAGCTCCAATTACCAAGTGAAAACGTGAAATGATGCATACCTAAAAGGTAAGGCAAAAAATATATATAAGCATAACATTTATTGGGCAGAGATTAAACGTGCAAATGTTTACCTTGCAGTCCTTAAACTCTGTTCTGGTTTGCTGCACCGCTACCTGTTGTGACATATTTAATAGTGCTTTTTATAAAGCTCAATGTTTACAAGGAAAACAAATACAAACTGGAAATAAGTACACATTGTGCCGACTTGTGGGAATGAAAACTGGCAGGATGCCTTAGGTTAAAATAACATTTTAAACAAGAAAAACACACAAGAGCTTGTTCCAAATTAGACCAGGTTCATTTATCATACCTACCTGAGTTATGGTCCACCATAAATTACTTTTATTTCCTTTCTGTCACTTAAATAGTCTGTGCATATGCATGACAGGTCCAGGAGTGAAAACTGAGTCAAACATGTGTGATTTATTTGCCAGGGCAAACACCTGCAACTTAGCAGCTCAGAAATTACTCACAAGTAGCACATTAGCACACCTAATCAGGCAGTTTCAGGAGCTCAGCTCCTTTACCTTCCCATAAATGAGACTGGATATGACTGCCTGGGGAGGTTCTGTGTGAGTGATTGCACTGACCTGCAATGCACCACTCAGCCCAATGCTTAATGGGAGCTTCCCACATCTCACACAGACATGAAGCTACAGCCATGGCCTGTATATCCCACTGAGACTTCAGATTGTATCAATGTGAAACTATCTACATGAACTATTTTATCCAACTTGCATTTTATTGTTTTGGAATACAGAAAATGTTGCAGTCAAAATGTATCTTTTAAATATATATACTGTATATCTTGATCTCCTACGTTCCTTTTTCAAATTGCACTTTGTCTTCCATTTCTTTGATCCGTACTTTTAAGAGAACTACCAACCTGCAAGACACTCCGCCACTAATATGTTAGTAAGCATATTAACATTGCCAATTACCTGTAAGTAATCCAAATGACTGGATTTGACCAACACCTAGTTCCTAGCAGGTGAAGATCAGAATGTGTACAGATGTGCCTAGACACATGCAATATGACTCGTTTCTAAATGCCAATCAAAGCTTTGCATGTTTACTCCTGGTATACTGCCCAAACCATAACTGACCTATGTAGCTATTCTATCAATACATTGTCTTTCAAAATAACATGCTCTGTTTGATATGATAACTTATGTAGGCCAATTATTTCCATAAAGCATTGTATTATTATAATAATAATAACCCCTCCAAAGTTTAAACTTGTTTGGTAGGTAATTGCTCCAATGTGCACAGCAATGTTTGAAAAACAGCCATAAAGTGAGTGACCTATTTAACTGATGGATTGGTGCTAGACTACCAGGATAAACTCCCTAATCTTTTCAAATACTAACAAAAGATTGTTGACATCTGCATGAACAGTCAAACGGGTCTTTGGTTTAAAGCCTCATTTGAAGGACGGCATCTCTGTCAATGTAGGCATCCTCTTAAAATCACTGAAGTGTTGGCCTAGACTGTGAATCTTAATGTGAAGTTTCAACCCACAACCTTCTGACCCAGAGATAAGAGTGGCTCAACTGATCCAGACTGTTACCTGGCTCCTACTAAACTTCATACATATGACATTCAGTAACAGGCAGTGAGGATTGTGAGTAGAGGCTCAGTGAAAATTTGGATTTCATGGTTGTCTATTTTTGGTGTTTCCATAAAGTGTTCCTTCTGAGACCTGATTGGAGTGTCTAAGCTGTTATCCATCTGTGTGATTAACATGAGATGATCTGAGGAGACAGAGTAAAATGCCATCTTACAGTTCACTGGTAAGAACGATGTTGTAACTCATGAGTGAAAAAGTTACAAATGAGTTTAAAGATAATTCTTAACATGACCTAGAAATCCAGTATCTTATTGGATTGCCAGTGCATATATTATTTATGATATAAATGTTCAATTTTGTTTGCGGCTCAAGATCTGTTGGTGATCAATATCTTTCCTTCTTTTCAGTTTCTAACATCTTGAATCACATATATTAATTCCTGGAAATGGTAGAGGAATGATTATCATGTCATTGCTGTACTACAAGCACTAAAATATTCATTACAGACAATGGATCCAAAGACAAACATACTTGAAGGGACACTGATGACATATTGTTACTGAAAATACCAATTCAAACTTCATTGACAAAACATCACTTGTGATATAATGGAGGATCCTCAGAATTAAGCCATAGGCTTCCTGCCATAATAATAATGGTAATAATAATAATGCTTGCATTTGACAGAGCGCTTTTCACGTCTTCTAAATGTCTCAAAGTACTTCACAGAATATGCTGTAAAGTGAATTGACTGTATATTTGTGGGCAAATAACGGCAGCCAATTGCACACAGCAGTGTCCCCACAAACGGTCATGGATTGAAACGACCAATTTATTATTGATTTTCCAGGGGATTACTATCAAGCATGTGGAGTAAGGAAACTTGCCCAGGTTTTGCCCTGCCTGGAATTAAACCCAGGTCTCTGGCTTGCAAGGCGAGTGATCTAACTCCTGAGCTACAGGACTCCACAGGTGAGTAGGAAAGGATAACTAATTAACAATCAGACATGAATAAGATCCATAGTTGCCCTTCATTGTTTGAGGGGGGAAATTAATTCTGCATGGAGCAGATAATTGGTCAATGTTTTTATCCTGTGTCATGGTGCTTTGCAAATGAAATTACATCTACTTTTTGGTGGGATCTTGTTGCAGTAATGTTGGATAGAAGGGTATTCAGTAAGATCATTACGAATATTTGAAAACCTTCCTCATTGAATGTGCCTCTTATCTCTCTGGTTCGGTATCAAACTCCCCCATTGTTACGTGTCACAATCAACAAAGGGTACGTGTAAAGATTTTTTTTAAATGGGCAAAAGTGGAATCTTTGGGAAGAGGTCAGCAAAAGAATGTATGTATTAATAATGAGTAAATCTTGCACTTGATAGAGCATCTTTCACATCAGGAGTGACGTGAAAGTATTTCACAGGAGTAAATGTGAAGTGTAATGACTTTTTTGGGGGGAGTGTGTCAGCCAATTTGTGTTCTGCTATGTCCACAAACAGTCACAAGTGAATAGCCAATTTATCTTGGGTAAGGTTGTTAAACCAGGATGCTGGGAGAAACTTTGTTCTCTTTTTGAGTAGTGCCAAGGGATCTTCACCATTCACCTGAACAGGCATCTAAAAGGACAGCATCGTCAATAATGTGGTGCATGCTCAGCACTGTACTGGAATGTCAGCCGAGACTACATGAATTCAAAGTCCAAACATGAAGCTTGAAATCACAACCTTCCTTCAGCCAGGGAGAGAGTCAGGCTAACACATACAACAAAAAACAACAACAACAAAATACATTGATAGAGTGCCTTTCATGTGGCTCTGTTTATCCATATTACTCCATCACTCAACACTTTTTTTATTGTAAGCATCATACTCACCTTTGTTACGAGTTACCTTCTCTTTGTTTATTTAGGAGACACATTTGTATTAACTGAAATACCGTTAGGTTAGTTATTATGAAGTAAAATCAATGATTAAGGAAAAACTGCAATAAAAATCTTATATACATTGTGCTTTATCTATTTCCGTTATACATCAAAACAGTGACTGTTTATTTTTAGGCATTTCATTTTTTTTCGGGGAAGTGAGAGGTTAGAATAATAGCAATACAGAGCCATCGGATTCGGTGCCAAATGCATTAAAGACTTGTGAAGTGCAATTTTCCTCTGAGGAACCTCAGCTTGAATCCAGCTGAGACAGAAGGAATTTTACGAGTCCCGAATAAAATCAGCTCTGACAGTTCCAATTCTTTTCCAAGGTTAGCACTGAGATACATTGTCATGTTGGTAGGAACCATGAATTGCACCTGACCTGAGAGTGCCTGACATTGTTGGTTACAGCAGAAAGGAAGAGATTCCAGAGTATTATTACACCTCACTCCGAAGGAGCAGATTACACTTATACAATAATAATGGCTTACCATGTCATTGAAACATCTAAAAGCACTTCACAGTGTAGGATGAAATGGATTCACTGTATATTTTGTTGGTGAAACACTGTAACCAATTACGCACAGCTGCATCCCACATACAGTGGATTGAGCCACCAAATTATTATTTTTAATACTTATTCAAATTAAGTTATTAAACTATTGACCAAATTATTATTCAAACATGTGTAGGTCTGGACTACGGAAACTCTCTCCTCGTCGGCCTCCCCAGTTCCTCCATTCACAGGCTGCAGGTCATCCAAAACTCTGCAGCCCGTGTACTATCCCGCACTCGCCTCCGCTACCACATAACCCCCACCCTCGCCCGTCTCCACTGGCTCCCCATCCTCCAGAGGATCGAGTTCAAGATACTCGTCCTCACTTTCAAGGCCTTACACGGCCTTGCCCCGCCCTACTTAACCAATTTACTTTCCCCCTATAAGCCCACCTGGACCCTCCGTTCAGCAGGAATTGGCCTGCTCCAAGCCCCCCGCCCGAACCGCCCCACCACCGGAGGCCGGGCCTTCAGTTTGTCCGCTCACATCCTGTGGAATTCCATCCCCCAATCCCTCCGCCTTGTTTCTTCCCTTTCCTCTTTCAAGGCCGATTTGAAGACTTTCCTCTTCGACCGTGCCTTTTGCTTCCCCCCGAACTTTTCGACCTCCCCTAGGTGTTTCACCCCTTCCCGAACACTCCCCTCCCAGCTCGGGTCACACGCCTCCTGTGCAGCGCCTTGGGACGTCCTCCCGACGTGAAAGGCGCTTTATAAGTTTAAGTTGTTGTTGTTGTTGTTGTCATGTTATTTAGAGATGGGTGGGGAAGGAATTTACATTCACTAGCTTTTTCTAAGATGGATGTAATGTTATTTAATCCAAAGCACAATGTATTGTATATTCACTCAGTACATTATTCAAACTCTACAAATCAACCTCTTTCAAAATCTGCAAGTCACTCTTCCCAGAATCCTTTTATACTTGCATCCTCCATATTCAATTGTTACTTATGTCATTAAAGCAAGATGCAACATTGGACTAACCATACTGTGAGTATTAAAATATGCTGCACCAAGCTCTGAGCTGATCAGTCCCATCCTCACCTGGCTCCAAGGGTTCCAGTTTCCCAGTAGATCAAGTTCAAGATGCTTATCCTCACTTTTAAAGCTCACTCTACTTCTGTGGCCTGTTAAACCTTACTAACCCACCGGTTAGCTCTGCTTGGTGGGCACTGGCTTGCTTCATCTCAGCTGCCTTGCCCACCCCACCATTGGAAGTCATCCGTTTTGTTCCCACTCCCTGGAATTCCATCCCAGAAATCCTTTGACTCATTGCTTCCGTTTTCTCCTTCAAGGTCTGTCTCACGACCTTCCTCTTTCACTGTGCCTTTGGTCATTTTCCCATGCACTCCCTGATCTCCTGTGACACTATTCAAAATGAGAAGGGAGTTTCTCTCTCCTGGTGTCCAGGCCAACAGTCCCCCCCCAAACCAAATTGATCATGCAATCCATGGCTGCTTGTGGAACACTTGCTGGATGCAAACTGACCGCCGCAGTTTGCCCATAAAAGATACATTGATTCCACTTTATAGTGTATCCTGTAACGCACATTGAGACAACAACAACAAAATTATATTTGTAGATTGCCTTTCATGTCAGGAGGAAGTCCCAAGGCACAAGACGTCTCGATTATGTCATATTTTTTTATTTGCAAGTACTGTATTATTATTATTGTTATTGCCCTTTTCTTTACGAATGAACTACTTGAGGAATAACGCAACCCATCCTTTCAGACTATCTCATCCTCCACCAGAAATGGCAAATGAAACAAAGGTTCTGCTTTTCATTCCAAATGCATACTGGTAAACACCTTAAAGCCATACTTCCCTACAAAATCAAGTTGCTCCAGCTGAAATCCCAACAGATGTCAAAGCTGGTAATACACTGAAATCACTCGGGAAGTTCTGTGCTCTCACACTTAGCCCTGTGGCAGGTATTTATTTAGACAGAATAAGACTGTGACTTTTCAATTCCAAGTACAATTTGTTTCCATAATACATCTGCGAGTGCAATGTGTGATGGAATTTTTCCTATTTGAGGTTAGCAAGTTCTATGCGATGATATGTTATAATAGGTTATCACAGGCCATATCCTTGCAATAAACAACACAACACATGTACATCTGTGGCCAAGTGTCAATCTTTTAAATGTACATCAAAAATGCATTAAATCGCTCGATTGGTATTCCGTTTGAACTGCTATTTCTCCTGTTGCAGGATTCCGGATAAAAGCTTGTCAGCCACAAATTTCTTTTGTAATGCACTCTGTTGATTACTTTGAATTATTGTTTGCCTGATATATGTTTGCCATTCTCACCATGGCAGCGGTGGAGTCAGTGGCTCAACTTGTACCAAGCAAAATGTAATCTTGCAACTACCCGCTCAATCTCTTTCAATGGCAGGAGCACAAAAATAATTCAATGCAGAGCAGCAAGACATCAGCGGGTACAGCTTAGTTCATGTATATTGTACCAAGAGAGAACTGTTCATAGGAAAATCCTGCAAAGCGCATTGAGACATCTCGACGATGTGATAATGCGCTATATCAAACACAAGGATTATTATTAGTTTTAGTAGTATTTGAAGTAACCATTCTATGAATGTCTTCAAAAAACTGGATGCCGAAATTGCCAAGAACACACCAAAAGCATTAGAAGGTACAAGCTGTGACTGGCACATTTCACAAATACTATTGCAGTCTGCATCCCTTTTTATTAAATGTTTCATGGGGATGTAACATTGTATCAAAATCAATTACCATAATTTTTTAAGATGTGCAATTTTACAACAGGACTTGAAAGAGCGTAGGAAACCTGGTCTCCAATAAACTCATTATTAAACTTCAAAGAAATAAAAATGCAAATATTGCTTTCATTTTTCTTGAAATACAATTTGATTCCTGATTTACTCATGAAACTCAATTAGCTGTCTTGAGTCTTCAAACCAAGTATTTTTCCAATTTGCTATTGAAGGACCATGTGTTACTGCCAAGTGTGTGTGACTATTCACATGCATGTGTGGCTGCAAAAGTGATGGCTCACAAAGACTATCATGAATTGAAGAGATATTGTTATGAGGTGTGATTTTGGTTCTTCCAAATTTACTCTGTTCATTTACTAAGAGGGATTTGTTAAATTGTCAAAATTTCACAGTACAAACATTAACTATTAACACGTTTGAATTGACCTCCCTTTCCTAAACAATATTTTGATTCAAAAATAAATTGCCACGGTCTTGGGTGCCCACTGAGCGATAGAGAGTGTCAGTTCTTTTTCTCAACCCAGAAGGCAGTTGTGTGGTCTATTATTTTTAGTGGCACTTCAATCCAGTCTTTATAATTAGAACCATCATATAAAGGACTGAAATCTTTGTGACCGAGCATGATGCAGAAGCAATGAGAGGTGGGGAGTAAACAATTACAACACCAGTGCCCGTTACTGTTTATATCCAAACTAGTCAATAATTAGCTTGTTGTCTTGGAATGCAAGTTTCAGCCAATGTGATAATTATCACATCACACATGCCATTTCATACCCCATTATTTCTCAAATGAAAACTAATACATCAAATTCTGGATGAAAGCTAATTTCCTGCAGTTGAATGTCTACATACCTCTGGCGCTGACAGCATCTCCCTTCATGGATGAACTCATACATCTCACAGAGCCAATACAGAACGTTGGCGTCCTGTTCAACCTTCATTTATCCTTCTTGTCCCACATCCATGCCAAGACCTGTTCCGCCTTTCCGCAACATTGCCTGGTTCTGCACTGTCACACACTGCAGTCCAGAGATACTCAGACACACATTTATCACATCCAGGCTCGACTTCGCAAACTCCTGATGAGAAAGGTGCTATACAAGTGTAATTTCGTTGTTGTTGTCGGGCACCCCAATTCCTCCCTCCACAGGCTGAAGATTATTCAGAACTCTGCAAGCTGTGTCCTCTGCAATACCATGCTCCGCGACGCTATCACACCCATCCTCGCCTCGAGATACCAGTAGCATCTCATCACACAGAAGATACAGTTCAAGATCATGGTCCTCATTTTCATCTGATGGTGGTGGTCCTCATTTTCAAATCCCTCCCTGGCCTTGCTCCCCCTTACCTCTGCAACCTCCTAACCCCCTACCAACCTGCCAACTCCCTTCTCTCTGTGAGCTCTGGATGGCTTCATGTCCCTGCCTTGTGCTCCCCGCCATTGGTGGATGGGTTTTCAGCCACTATGCCTCCACCCTCTGGAACTTAATCTCACAGTCCCTCAGCATCACTCTCTTTCATCTTTCAAGATCACTCTCAAGTATCTGTTCTTCGACAGTGCCTTTGGCGACCCTCCATTCCTACCCTGTCCTCCACCCTTCTCAATCCCGACCCCCAGCTTGGATCCGAAATATCACCAAAGCAACAAAATTACACTTTTTTAGTGCCTTTCATATCAGGAGGACATCCCAAATAACTGGACAGTCAAAGTTTCAGACACTGATTGTCCAGCGCCTTGGGACGTCCTCCAAATGTGAAAGGTGCTGTACAAATGTGATTTTGTTGTTGTAATAATACTGTTGATCAAATTGTGTTCTCCTTCATTGTATCTTTCCAATGGAACAATTCATTTAAAAAAATGCTATAGGGTTGATTATTATAAGATGGATCTCCTAGCCCTTTTAAATCTCACTGTACAGTACAGTTGCAGGAGAGTGCTTCTTGCTTATATGTAGCTTCTCCAACATGGTGATATCATAAACGGAGTTGAGGTCTTAGAGATAGGCACTGAGCAGAGGCTGTTCTCATAACCACAGGGCACAAGTTGGCAGAGACCTGATTGCAAAATAGAGTCCAACTGTATAGTCTCCTGAGTCCTTACTGCACAGTCGACATGCATTACACTGATGGCTGCAGAATGGTACTTGAGGGAGAGCTCAAATAAATAAATACCAATTTTAAAAAGGGGAGAAAATATCTGTTTAATAATAGCTCTGCTATTTCTATGTCCCTGGATTCCAGCTTCACAGTATAAATTTTCAGTGGGTCAATAGTTTTGTTGAGTGTACATTTGAAAAAGCCTCACATTGTTGCTAGGCATACCCTCGGTAATCTTACAGAATTTGTCTCTCTTGGTTTAACTGATTCTCTCTTTTACCTGCTCTTGCTTGCCTTTCTAAATTACTTATAATTTTATATACGTATAATTTTAATTAAAAAGCATAGTTTTGCAATTTCCGTTGCTAGCGACTTGCATTTTTAATACCACTTTGATTAGGTATAATTTAGCAAATCCTTTCTCAGTTAATCAAGCATTTCTGAAAATCTTTTCTAGTAAATCTATAGATATTAAAGCATTAAATCTCAGTACATCATCATTAGTTGTGTAATATTGATTAATTAAAATCGAATCCCTTTGCCTCTCAAATCTGTATCTCTTTAAGTCTGTCCATGTCCTTTAACATGTAAATCTCCATTTATTAAATATTTATTTCGTTTAATTCTTTAGATTCATTAAAAGATTAAAGTATTTCATTATGCTAGTATTATCTCCATCAAGTTCACAAAGTTTTACCAAATCACATTGTTTTTAATTTCACTTTGTTTTAGCTTTTAGACTGTTTTGCCTTAAAGTGTAAATGCTTAATTGCGATTAACTCTGAAATTCAGTTTCAAACTGAAAGCTGTTTTTTCCTAGTTCTTCAGAAGAACCAGGTCCCCAAATAAGACTAAATTCACAATTTTTTTTACACAATTTTACACAGTCTTGCATTTTAAGACAAAATAATCTTCCAGTTACGACATGGTAAAATTACAGGTCTCAGAGTGTCGATGTTCAGATTCACTAGCTGCTACTACTCCAGTTAATGTGAATCTGATTCCTTTTAGCTCTGATTTCTTTTTAGCTGATTCCTTTTAACTCTTAATTCAATTGGTAGGATTTGATACAGTATGACTTTGGATGCTCTAAATGATTAAATCTGGATATATTGTAGATAGTCAGGTGGCAAATTGACTCAAATCTTGACTTTACAGCCCCATGCTAATTATCATCATGATTTCATCCTCATCATATTTGCACAGCTAATTGAAGAACAAAAGCGCAGGCTGCAGGGAGTCTGGAACTCCTCAGTTCAGGTTGTAACGTGAGACTTTTTCTCTGCTGTAAATTTCTACATGTGTCTCTTGGGATCGTTGAGGTAATAATAAAATCAAAGCCCCATCTTCAGTTGTCTGTCCTCCAACACTGAGTTGCAGTTAAAGAAGTAGAACTGTTGAATAAACAGCGACAGTTACTGTAAAGTAGAAATCTTTCCTTGTGAAGTGTGAAAAATTGGCCACATTATGAACGCCAAATATGTGTCGGCTTAAAGTCGGGCCACCTCAGGGACAGATTTCATGCTGGTAATGATCTGGACACATGATGATGCAAATTAAACAGCTCAATGCTGCAAAGGGAGGACACGCAGGGTGAATATTCTGGAAGGATCAAAACAAATGGGCCAAAAGGCCTTATTCACCCAAACCTCCCTTGTCATCTTGGATATTGTTATGTGCAAACTGGCGGCTGTGATTGCCTACAAAGTACAGTGTCACCACTCTCTAAAATAAATCTTTTGAAGTGCTTTGAGACGTCTTCCTGACATTAAAGGCACTATATCAAAGGCAAGGATTATTATTAATTTGTATGGCAGATTTGTGGCTAAATTTCTCCCCCACCTCCACTTACTGTCAGCCACCTCGATGCCTCAGTTCCATCACTCACCACCTCCACTTCATACTGCTTCCTATGAATTTTGAACCGCTTTTCAGTTTAAAATTTAAAACAAACTATTTTACAAGTGCTCTGTACACACAGCCACCAATATCTGCTCCTAGAAGGTATCCAACAACGTTATATAAGTAATGAATTCCTGCATTGTGATTTCATGTTTTAACAGTTACAGAGTAAAAAAGCAAATATTTATTACAAGAGGTTCGGTTAAAAATCACTCTCTACCTCATTTAATTTCATCCTTCCAGAATTTATTCGACTGTTCTCCCATCATAGCCACAAATTATCAATCCAGCAAGGAGCGGATTATCTGCATTAATTGGAGTGGACCCCATTGTGAATAAGGAAGTAATGTAGATAATGGATCAACCCACAAAATACAAATTGAGTACAGTGTTAACTGAAAATTCTTCCATTAGGAATCCTACTGATACTTTAATGCCACATTGTGCCAGCCTATAAAAAAAAAGCAATTTGTTGTAACCTATCTCTGACTGTTTTATTCTCCCTCTCTCTTTCTCTATCTTGCTCTCTTTCTGTCTCTCTCTCTCTCTCTCTCTCTCTCTGACTCTCTGCTTGTCCTAACTCTATAACGTACCTGTACTAGATTGCTAAAAACACAATCGTGCTGTGCATGTTAATCGAGTTCCTAGCAACCTCCTATGGATGCATGCAATTGCATTTTATTAACCTCTATTGCAACCCCAAGTTGGGATAAGTGAACTCATGATAAGCGTTGATCATCTATAAATGATTAAGTAAGAAAGGAAATGTAATTAGTGGCTGATTTAGAAGAGAAGAATGTAGCACAGGAATATGTAGATACTTTACAGCAATTGTACATTGGAATCTCATTTGTGGTACAGGATTTCCAAACAAGATTCCTGAATAATTAACCCAATTTGTAGAAAATGGAGATTCATTCTGGAACTGGAAGTAACGGCTGTTGTTCTCAATAGTGAGATGCCCGGTTTACTGAAGCAAGCAGCCTATCTTTCGGCATTAGCAATGAAAGAGACTATAAAAATGTATCCACAATTGTGAGGTGGCTGGATTACTGAGCTGGCCACAAATCGGGTTTTTACTGAACCTCACTAACCTGCGGGAATTCTGCTCCAACACAATCTATTGAACTTCTGGAGCACCGTTCCCAAAGATTGAGAGGAAAATCTAATGGAATTTCGTCCCCAGAAATCTGATAAGAAATACTGCACTAACTATGACTTCTACCCTCTGTACCTATGTGTACAAGTCACTCATCTCAATTGGCTTCAGAGGTCTTTGAATTGTTTGAGGATGACTGATCACCCTATAGAGATACTGACAGCCACCTATGGATGAGCCCCGAATGTCAGGATTCTTGGAAGGGGGTGAACTGAAGTAGCAGAAAATCCTGTAAAGCAAAGTGTGTGCTGTGCTAAATGGTCCCAATGCTGCGACTGAAGGTTGGGAAGGTGAAAGATTTGCAAATAGCTGCAAATGATCCCAGAGGATACAAGAAATAGTAAGAGTTCTGTGTTTGGGTTCAAAGCAACTAGAAAACTGGAGCACATCTAAGATGAAAGTATTTCAGTTTAAAATTCTGAATTATTTTGTTTGAGCATTGTTTAATATAGAGCTGTTAATATAAATCTCCCATTTCTAACAAACGTTATCTTTTTGCCCCAGCGGATTCTCGGTTGTAATCATTTCAGAGGCTCAAGCCTCAAAGATGACAAATTCCTTTCAGAGCAAGAAGAATGAGGGTTGTGTCAATTGCTTATTTCATCCCTTCAAAACACTAGTCTTGCCAATGTTATGCAGTTGTTCATGTTTTGAAAAGTGTCAGATTCATACAGTACTGAAAGAGTTAATTAACCTCCTCTATCACCTGAATGCACTAGCAGTGACCTTGCACGCACCACAAGTCATGTCACATGAAGTGTTTTCATGTCACTCTGGGTTGGGGATGGTTCATGAACCTTTGAAAGGTTCATTGAACTGTCATAAAACCAAATAAATTAAACAATTGCTCCATACTTTGACCCCAGGGGAATTTCCACATTTTTGTTATTTGCGCAGCAAAAGCTTCACGATTTATGTTTTTTGGGTTACATTCATCATGATGTTTTCACAGTCACATCGCAGTTTTTACTTCTATGTACTATATTAGTTAGAAAGCTGCCAGGCACAAATGGGCAGAAATTTAACTTGGGCCTAGATTTACTCTTAACGGACCATTTCAGCGTGTGCAGTATCTGGCAAATTGTTGAATTCACCTTGAAGCTTGTTTTCTGTGTTTCTTAAAAGAAATTATAGAAAACAATTAAAGATTTGAAATGTGACAAATTCGGAATAATCTGAAATGCCATTAATAATGTAAGACTACACTAAAATTGAAGTGAGACCCACATCCTCAAGAACAGAACAGACGATGATACTTGCGGTATAACATTTTGAAAATATTAGTAATGTTCAGAGAGACCAAACATGGGATTAGCTAAAGTAAAAAAAAATCCCTGATGTAATGCCTTATCATGTCATTGAGATGTCTCAAAGCACTTTACTGAATATACTGTATCAATAGTGAATTTATATATATTTTGTTGCCAAAGTGGGAGATAAAGTGAAGTTATCATTAAATATAACAAGATTGATTATCCATCAAAATAAATTATCAGAAAATATTTATCTGACCCAATAATTAGCACAATTAAAACCATCAAAAGCCTCAATTCCCTAATGAACTGAAAAGTAAGAACAATATATGGGTTATTCTCAGCAAATATGCTGGATTTTGTTAACAAGTGTGTGTTATTATTTGCTTACTGATGAGATTATACGTTTGCCGATGACTTCTACCTGGTCTTTAAGCATAATGGGAGAGTAACATGCGATCACCACATGAGACAATGTATTGTTAGGGAAGAGTAACCCCACAGTCCATTGGACATTGTACTATTCAGTTATAGAAATATAGTTTGATCAGTTAAAACATGATAATCCAGCCTGGGAAAGGGGGGACAGGAGGTGGGTTATGGGTGACAAGAATTCCACTACTACCTAATGATAAAAACACTGGTCCATTTCTGCTCTGTGAAATGGACCATGTGATATTTCCTACTATTCATTCACTATTATTGAAGAGAAAGTGGTGGCAGTAAGCAGAGAGAGAATGACTTTGATATTGTTGTCCCGGCACTATTGGGATGCTGCAGCTCCTGGAAATATCTTTTGGAGCTCCAGTCATGTATTTTAATTTTGGATCAGTTAGAAGCACTTGCACTTTTGGACCAGAAACCTTTCGAACCCCAAAAGGGGACTTGAGCCTATAGTTCCAGCAGCTCATCTAGTGCAGTACTGAGAAACTGTTACATTGTTGGAGATACTGTGTTTCAAATGAGAAGGTTAAAACAAAATCCTGTTCAGAGGAACATTAAAAATACCAGTTCACCATTGCTTTGTTATTACACTACTAGTTGTTTGATCTTTTCATTTTGCTAGATGGTTGAATAGTATAATTGAAATAAAAATTGAATTGTAACAAAAACAGTTTTCCTCTCTTCCTGATAAATATTTATTTCATATCCAATTCCCTGAAAAAGTAACATTAAGTTTGGTAATTCATGTCATTGATAATTATGGGTTACTGTTGGCTAGCATTATGTTTCTGTTTGGCCCCCCAAAATTATTTCAATAACTCATCGTGTGAAGCACTTTGAGATGTTGTGACAGAAGTTCAATACTCAAATACAAGTATAATTCATACTGCAGACTAATTTTCATTTGGGGGTCTGATATTTTTCATATTCAGATTGTTTTATATCTCACAGATCCTGGTTATAGCCTGAACTGACTGAACTCGAGTGTCGATTGCACAGAAAAGCTCTGACAAATTAAGGGGGCAGATATTTGGAAACTAAACACATTGCTTCCATTTCCAGTTTAACAAGTGGGCCACTACACTCACTGGGAAGCAGATCCATATGGAGCAAAATAGGGTGCCCATTTTCAGGGTGAAAACAAATTTCCTAGAACAGCACACAAAGCTCAACAAACAAACCGGCTCCATGTGCCCGAGTTAACATGCTGAAGGCTTCGTATTGATTTTGAAACACAAAGAGATGACTTGTGGTACCACTGTCAATTGTCTTATCTCTGCTGGGTCAACTCACAAGTCTAAAAATAAAACATATTCATGGCAGAATATGTAAATATCTTTACTGCATTGCTTATTTTGAGGAATACAGAGTTTATTCCACAATACTGTACAATGAAGTTATTTACCTTTACTCACCTCTCTATCTGAGCATAGCTATGGCATTCTGATCGACTAACAATCTTTATGTCATTATATAGTGGTAACAATATTGGATGTTGCAGAAAGTAAGAGGGGATCTCTCTTTATCTAATTTATGTCTGAGCCTAAGTCATCTTCAAACAAGTAAGAAAGGATGAGCAGAACCTGTATTAAATTTACAGTTATTAGAATGTCAGGGAGTATACACAGTGGTCCCATATCCTTGTCTGGGGTTATAAATCATCAGAGTACATTCCAGATCATTTGGGAGCAACCTTTGCCAATATCACAGACATGTAGAGAGCTGGTTGCAATGTATACTCTCAACAGTAGAGTTCCCTTGCCACAGTAATACTCATTAGCAAATGCTCAGCACAGATTGAGATCATTTCAATTTGGATAAATGCTTGAGTACATAATTTTTCCATCAGAAAGAATTATGTAACAATTAAATGTTTTGAAAGTGTTTTTTGTAAAATGTCAGTGATTCATTGAAGCTGTATTGGTGGAATGGTATGTTCAGAGAACAATCTATCTACTGCCTCCCTTGTGCTTGAACAATCTCCCTGCTCTTAGTTCAGGAGCAAACAAAACACAAGAAAGGAGATGTAAATATGTACCCCCAGGTAACAATTTAAATTAAAACATACTCTTTGCCTTCTAGTTCTTCTCAACTTCTCTTGCACTTTCGACACTGTTGAGATCCTTTCTGATCCCAAACTATGGAACTCCATCCCGCAATCCCTTCGCCTCCCTTTCCTCCCTTTCCTACTTCAAGGCCGGTCTTAAGACCTTCCTCTTCAACCGTGCCTTCTGCTCCCCTCCTAACTCTTCCCCTTCTCCTACTCTCCTTCCCTCTACTTCGACATCCCCCCCCCCCCCCCCCCCCACCCCGCTAGGGTCCCGACCTAATTATTCAGTGCCTCTGGACTCCTCCCAACGTGAAAGGCGCTCTATAAATGTAATTTTCTTGTTATTGTTGGCCATTGCCCTGACCTACCCAGGTTTCACTCTTATCTATCACACCATCTTAATTTTGTCTCTGCCAAAGACTTTCATCCCTACAAACATTTCCCTACTAATCATTTCCTCAGAGCTTTTCCCTTAGTCCTATCTTTTTCACCATCTATATACAGGTAAGCCTCTATTTAGGATGCTTCTATTTAGGATGTTTCGATTGAAGGAACATAATTTTTTAACACCTTTTGATCAGTATAGGACACTTGGATTTGTTTTAACGAACAATTTTTTTTTGCACATGCGCAGTACATATTTTGAATATCGCGGTCGCATTTCGCATGTCCTTTTTGTCCATACGCACAGTCCATAGTGTGTTCGCGGGTAAATTGTGCTTACACCTGATATATTTTATCCAAGCGTTTGAACTGGCCAGTAGCACATCGCTACGTCATTGTTTAAAAAACAGCTGATTTTGAAGTGACACCACGCCACGTCAGTATTACAGTAATTTCTGAACATTCCCGAGCAACTTCAAGCGATTTACAGCCTCTTAACGCATTTATACCATGGGGAAAAGGCAGCAGTAAGTGAAATGGGCAGCGATAATTCTAGCGGCCAGAAACCTAGCAAAGTCATCACTTTAAATATTAAATTGGAGGTGATAAAGCGCATTGAGTCTGGCAAAAAAGGTATGGACGTCGGGAGGGCTTTAGGACTAGCTAGATCAATGGTGGCTACTATAAAACAGAATAAGGACAACATATTGGCAAGTCCAAGGTGTGTTACAGCTATAGGTGCAAGCAGATTAGCAAAACGTAGGAGTGATGTGATGGAAAACATGGAAAGAATGCTGAGTATCTGGATTGAGGATCAGAATCAGTGTAATATACCACTCAACACCCTGGTTATCCAAGAGAAGGCAAAATCATTGTTCATGGAGTTAAATGATCAGGAAGGAGAAGGCTCAACAGCATCATCTTTCAGTGCTAGCATAGGGTGGTTTCAAACGTTTAAAAGACGCTATGGGCTCCACAACATCAAGATGATTGGGGAAGCTACAAGTGCCACTGCCACTGTTACACTGCCAGTATTAACGTTTGCCAGTAGTGTACTGTGTTAAAGTTTGCTAGTATTAAAGTACAATACTGTACAGTTAACCCCAAGTACCTCTTCTTGCCTATGTATGTTAATTTGTGTGTTTGTGTGTTATGTTGCGTGGTTTTGTGTGTTATTTACTGAGTTGAAGGTCTGAAAATTTAATGAAAAGAACGCATCTCTGGTTATGTAATGGGACCGCATGGGAAATCGTGTTTTTATTTAGGACGTTTCGATCTAGATACAGTTTTTCAGGAAAGCAACCCCATCCTAAATAGAGATTTACTTGTACTGTAATTCACTTTTGGATATACACAGATGACACCAAAACCTATCTCTCTGCCTCTGTGTTGAATTCTAGCAGCAATGGTGTCATGATTGATTGCCTGTCAAACATCAATTGCTGGATGACTTCTAACTTGATGCCAACAAATATGAGGATCTCCTGCTTGCCCCAGCCAGCACCTTTTCACTTCAGCCACTGACTGCACTGACCCGAATAAACCTTTGCTGCATCTCATGGAAGCAGTGTAGAACTTCCAGATCTTAATCAACCTTCAAATATTCTTCAAACCCCACATCCACAATCACATTGCTATGCTTTCCCTCTTACATCTACTCCCAGGTTGCTGAGAACCTCATCCAAGCTTTTATTATATACTGTACATGATTGATTATTCTAGCGCTCTGCTAGATGAACTCCCCAGCTCTTGCCTACACAAGCTGCAGACCATCCAGAAATTTGCAGCCCATTTCCTCTCCCACACCAGTATTGGATACCATGAGTCCATTATCCCATCCTCATTTGTCTCCAGTGACTTCCTGTCCCCCAGGAGATCAAATGCAAAATCTTCACAACTCATGAAATTAATACCAACTTCCAAAAATGAAATGTGCCCCCTCTGTAGCCAGGAAGGAAACCAAAGGAAATATATTACTTGTCACTCACTTTTGGTAATGAAGCCATTCCAAGACTTATTCCTGGGATACGTTATGGTGTCTGTTGCCAGTCAATCTCCCCTGCCAATATTTTACAACCTGCAAAGAGGAAACCTTTGTGTCTTGCTTTGCCAGAGTTCCTGATTCTCCTCAAGCAAAAATAATATACATTTGGAATGTCAAAATAGTTCAAATTAACTCGGAATGAAAACTGAGCTTGTGAGATAGACGTGACTTCCAGTCTTGCATATACCTGTATATACCAGAATCAAAGTAAAATGCAGACCCTGTGAAGAATGAGGATCAGATTATTGACTCTTTTTTTGGTCTTGCATTGGAATATTTCTCTTAGAAAAGTCCTGCAACTGTTACGTTTCTGCATCTTTGTTATGTGATATATCAGCAGTTTTAACTGACAGGCCATTACCCGTACCAAAGCTTGCTTGAATTACTACAGGGGTTCTGCATATGCACACTCAGCTAATGGGGTTTGTTACCACAAAGATTCAAGCTAAAGTTACTCAACTGTAACTGAAATGTTACAAGGTGTGAATTTCACTGACTTTCTAAGCATTTAATTTCTGTCCTGTTGAAATTCCTATAATGGTATCTTCTCTTCGACTGTGCCTTCGTCGCCGTTCTACATCTCTATCCTCCCTTATCCCTACCCTGCACCCCACCATGCCATGCTCAGGTCCTGACCCCTGACTGTTCAATGCCTTAGGAAGTCCTCCCGATCTGAAAGGCACTCTACAAATGGAATTTGGTTGTTTTGTTGTTGTTGTTAATTAAGTGGCAACATCTAAAGAAATTAAGGTTAGCGTAAGTTACGTTGGCACCAATGCAGCAAGAAACTATGTTCATTAAAATGTTTAAAGTAAGAGCCTGTTGATTGGAGAGAATAGATGGGTTGATATGACAGGAATGTTATTCCCATCAGTGGGTTCCATTCAAATGTGTTTGCAGACTTCTTTACCATGACATCACCAATATGAATGTTTACTGCAGAAGGGTGGATATTAAATGGTGACTGAACAAACTATGGGATCTTGCTGTGACTGCAATGGTTGGCTAACAACTAGCAAATACTTCAGTTATTTCCTCTGAATTCAAAATCTATTGGAAAAAGTCCAAACTGAGCATTGAACTTCATTAGTTACTTCAATTGAGGCAACACTTTCCAACTTATGGATATTGGAAATTAAATCACAAACAATAGGAGAGGAGAACAGAGCAAAATTAACTATTGAAAGGTCTAAGCTTCACTGAGTATTAACCCTTTGAGTATTCAGTCATTCTCAGGCATCGAATTCTGTGCATTTCATTTCAAGCTACCTGCAGAAATTATATTGCCCGGCGACATAAGAGCAGAAACTGACAAACTGGTTCAATCTCAAAAGTGTTTTTAAATTCACAGTATAATCTACATAACAACAACAACAACAACAACAATTTACATTTATAGAGCGCCTTTCACGTCGGGAGGACGACCCAAGGCGCTGAACAAGAGGCGTGTGACCCGAGCTGGGAGGGGAGTGTTTGGGAAGGGGTGAAACACGAAGGGGAGGTAAACGAGTTCGGGGTGGAACAAAAGGCACGATCGAAGAGGAAAGTCTTCAAACCGGCCTTGAAAGAGGAAAGGGAAGAGGCGAAACGGAGGGATTGAGGGATGGCATTCCATAAGGTGGGAGTGGAGAAACTGAAGGCCCGGCCTCCGATGGTGGGGAGGTTCGGGCGGGGGGCTTGGAGCAGGCCAAGTCCTGTTGAACGGAGGGTCCGGATGGGCGTGTAGGGGGAGAGTAGATCGGTTAGGTAGGATGGGGGCAAGGCCGTGTAAGGCCTTGTAGGTGAGGACGAGGATCTTAAACTCGATCCTCTGGAGGATGGGGAGCCAGTGGAGACGGGCAAGGGTGGGGGTTATGTGGTCACGGAGGTGGGTGCGGGATAGTACACGGGCTGCAGAGTTTTGGATGGCCTGCAGCCTATGAATGGAGGAACTGGGGAGGCCGACTAGGAGAGAATTTCCTTAATCCAGCCGTGAGGTGATGTAAGCATGCACAAGTGTTTCGGCAGCGCGGGGGGTAAGATAGTTGTGGAGCCTGGCAATGTTGCGCAGATGGAAATAGGCGGTGCCGGTCAAGGCGCGGATGTGGGGGAGGAAGGAAAGTTTTTGATCGAACATGATGCCGAGGTTACTGATTGGCTTTGTGAGGTGGAGAGTGCAGCCTTGGATGTTGAGGCTGGCAGCGCCCGATGTGCGGAGGCGCTGGCTTGAGCCAATCAGGAGGGCCTCGGTCTTATTCACGTTCAATTGCAAAAAGTTGTCTCTCGTCCACGATTCGATGTTGGACAGACATGTTGGGATGTCCTCTCGACGTGTAAGGCGCAATATAAATGTAAGTTTTGTTGTTTTTGTTGACATGCTGTCATAACATCGATCGTCTGGGGGTTGAGGGATGAGGCAGAAGGGTACAACTGGGTGTCATCCGCATACATGTGGAAATTTACCCCATGTCTGCGGATGACGTCACCCAGAGGGAGCGTGTAAAGGGTGAAAAGAAGGGGACCGAGGACAGAGCCCTGAGGGACGCCGTGGGAAACTGTGCGGGGGTTTGAAGAAAAGCCATTGGAAGAAACAAAATGTAAACGGTGGGTCAAATAAGAATGGAACCATTCAAGGACTGTGCCTTGAAGGTTGAGGTGGGAGGAAAGATGTTGAAGGAGGATGGTGTGATCGACTGTGTCGAACACAGCAGACAAGTCAAGGAGGACGAGGAGGCAGAGGGAGCCCTGGTCACATGCGGTTAGGATGTTATTTGTGACCTTAACCAGGGCAGTTTCTGGACTGTGGATAGGGCGGAAACCTGATTGGAGGGGTTCAAGAAGTGAGTGATTTGAAAGGAAAAAGCGGAGCTGGGAGGCAACCACTCTTTCAAGGACCTTGGATAGAAATGGGAGGTTGGAGATGGGTCGATAACTTGATGGTTGCGACGCATCAAGGGAGGGTTTCTTCAGGATACGGGTGATGGTGACTGTTTTAAGGGAGGTAGGGACGGTTCCTGAGGAGAGGGAAAGGTTAATGGTGTCAGAAATGAGCGGGGCTAACAAATGGAGCTGGGTGCAGAGGAAGGGGGTGGGGATGGGGTCCAATGAACACATGGTGGGTTTCATGGAGGTGATTGTTTTTGTGACTGAAAGCGGGGTGGTGGGGTTGAAAGTGTGAAATGGGGGGTGAGTAGGGGTTGAGGTAGCTGATGAGGGCGCGGAGGTGGAGGAGTGGTGGGGGGAGGAAACCGCAGAGCGGATTTTCTCAATTTTGGACTCGAGGAAATCCAGCATCTCCTCGCAACGAACGTTTGAGGAGAGGATCTACGAGGTGAGGCAGGGGGTGTGCGGAGGAGCTCGTTGGTGTTGGCGAAGAGGAGGCGGTGGTTGTCCTTCGCTTCCAGGATTATCCTGGAGTAGAAGGCTGATTTGGCGGTGGCTAGGGCGGAGCGGTAAAATTTGATGCGTTCCAGCCAGATTTGCCGGTGGACCGTGAGGTCAGATTTGAGCCAGGTGCGTTCAACTGCTCTCACTTAGCTTTTGAGGGAACGGAGGTGAGATGTGTACCACGGTGATGATCGGGAATGGGAGACGGTTTTGGAGGTGAGGGGGGCCAGGGTGTCAAGGGTACAAATTTAAAACAAAATTGTTTTCTTAGTCTGCATCAGTAACATGGAATTCCTGCTGCAATTCTAAGTTCTGAAGTCTATTTACAGTACTGTACATGTTGCAAACTCCTACAATAGCTGACCAGTGTTGCACCTGTGAACATGTGTATAATACATGTGACTGAACAGCAGTCATGCAACCTTAATGAGCTGTGCCAGTACTATTTCAATTCTAAATTCTAATTCTATACAATATTAATTGTTGCATTTGATACAGAGCCTTATCACATTAAGATATCTCAAATCACTTCACAGGATATACTGTAAAGTTGGTGTATTTGTGGGTATATATTGGTGAATGCAATAATAACAAATTACAGTTGTATTGTTCCTTTTACGTTGGGAGGATGTCCCAAGGCTTGGACAGTCAGGAATTTGGACCCAAGTTGGGGTCAATTTGCACCCGGTAATGTCATGAAGTAAATAACCTAATTTAATTTAATGTTATTTGAGGGATTGTTGGTCAGGACATTGAGAGAAATTCTAAAAATGTAGAAATTCTCTAATATCTAAAATTAAGTTGAATGAAACATCAAACATTTGATATTCCTTAAAAAAAACTAATGTTTAATTCAACTGAATTTCATCTGGTATCTGCCTGTTCAGGTGAACGTTAATATCCTATGGCATGATTCAAAAAGGGAAAGGAGTTTCTTCTGGTGTCCTGGTTAACATATTCCCCTCAATCCATGGCTGATTGTGAGACATTGCTGTGGGCAAACTGGCTGCTACATCTACCCACAACATACACAGTTAGGTCCACTTTATATTATTGTGTAGCACTTTGAGGCACCTTGAAGATGTGATACATCAAATGCAAGGATTATTATTACTACTGTAGTAGTATATTTATTATATCTGTTAATATATCTGACATTTGTTAGCCATTCTCATGTCAGGATTGGTTTGAGAAATACTGGGTCTAAAATTCTAGATTACAAATATGATTGTTTAATAAGGAATCCAAATTACAGTAAAAGCCCATTTACCCGGCACCCAGTCAACTTTAACTTCCGTATAACTAGCTATGCAAAAAAAAGTCCGCATTCGATTAACTGGAATTTATCCGGAAAAATGCATTGAATTTTTTTTAACAAAATCTGCGTTTTCAGCCGAATATCCAGCAGGCGCTTTAACCGGCATTGGCCAGGTCCTGAGGGTGCTGGATAAATGGGCTTTTACTGTACTTGAATGCTTATTCCTTGTGGTAATCAGAAGTATATTTTGCTGACCCAGGGGAACTCCACTCTGATGTAATCATAGGACTTATCTGCTTTTAATTTATACAAATTCACAGAATGTTAGACTCTACCGCACATGAAGAGCGCTATATAAATATATAAGTTGTTGTTTGTTATCTCTGAGTGACACGATGTACAATATTGCTGCTCTTGCTGCTTTTATGTTATGTGCAGGCATTTCCATACAATTAATCACAAATAGGTGTGCATTATTATGCAGAATTGAAAAGTTGTTCTTCTAAAAAAAATAATAATCATGTATTAATAACTGCAGCTTTTACATGGAGAGTTGTTAGTTGAATGAAGTCAGTTGCTCCAATCAGAAACTACTGGTAACTTTTCTTATTGAAGCTTTCATTCATAAATAATTGTAGCACATTTGGACTGATGGATCAAGATGGAAGGCTTAAAACATCACCGACTTTCTTCTATTTGAATATAAATGTTTCAATTCGGCTTTTTAATAGTTTTATCAATTGAAAACAAGTCAGCTGTATGAGTCTATGGAGCTGGGAAAAAAAATCTGAAATATTGAGAAACCTTACCTGTGAATTAGTTAGTGCTGTCAATGAGATTACTGGTTGACCAGACTGCTCATACTAGAGTTAATAATAAGGCTGAGGCAGACGTCTGAACATTAGGTTCTGAAAAATGGACAGAGTTATGAAGACCCAAAGTAATAAATTGAAAATTCAGAAAATACAATTATTGCTTACCTACAAATTCTTTCAGTTTGGAAGTAATGCGTATATCAAAAAAAGTTGTTTTTCCTCAGGCCTATTCAATAAATGAACGTTCCACCAGGAATCTTACATTGAGTATCTTTGAAATGGGTTTTGTATTGATTTTTGTAACTACCCTGTTAGATGACGTTATTCCTTAGCGTGTCATTTTCAGATGGGTCCGCCCGGAGCAGGTCATTGAGGTGATAACTGTCATTTGGTCGGACAGAAAAGCAATCATAGGTTTTTCATTACTTACTGTTTTCCCTGCAAGTGGGATCACTTGACATATTATGGCTTCTGTGATTTAGTTCCACACTGAAATTAAGTGCTGGAATATCAAACTGTAGGTTTAGAAAATAAACCTGATGTCAAGGAATCAAATGCCTCATAGGCCAGAACTGAGAATGTGTGGCAGTAGCCACCATAACAAACATACTGTGATGTAAAGTTAAACCTAAATCCGTTTTTTCTCTTGATTCCCTTCACTACTCCACCCCACAGCCCCCCACCATTCACCTCACCCTAAGGACCCCCCCAAAAAAAAAAAATATATTTTAGAAATTTCTGATGGTTAATCTGAAGATTATTTCCTGTTTATTTTGAGCAAAAGAGTCGTTAAAGTGACTCAAGCAAACTATATAAATGAATCAAATTTGCTTCAGAGTTTTAACAGACTGGCCTCAGAGTTCTGTATTACATCTTTAATACTGAAGCAAAATATTTTATGGGATAGAAAAGAAGGTAATTAAATATTTCATTGTTTGATATCGTTGCTTCATTCCATGGGAATAGCAATGAGCAGATAGAGAGGATGACGATAAATTAAAGAGCTCTTTTTGAATTTCTTTTTCTGCTTTGATTCAACAAAAGGTGGACATTCTTCCTTTACAGCCAATATGCATCGTAACTCAGAAAAGCAGCATTTAGAAGTCACTGTGCCAATGTAGAAAGGCTTGAAATGTAAAGCATTGGCTGTGGTTCTTATTTATAATCATGCAATTGTTTTGCTTTCAACCTGTTTTGCAGTCATGAACAGGCTGAAAACTCAGAGTCCACTCTGCTCCCCTCCAAGTTGTACCTTGCATGATATAAATGCAAATTGTTATCATTGTAAAATGATCAACCGAAAAACTGAAAACAAAATGCAAACCGCAAAACGGCTTTTGCTGACTTTCAGGATCACAATGCTTCATGACTTGTTCAGTGCTTAGTGTTCGGTGTTTACCCCACAGTCTCATAACCTAACCACTCTGGTGATGGTGTGCCACTCATCCCCCAGTTCTCATTCGACCTATCACCCTACTCCTCCAGAACCTTATCCTCCTTTGAGCATCTTACCAACCCTCCAACCGTTCCCTGAAAATGCTCCTTGTCTATCATTCCTCCAAAACCTCCCCCAACTTCCTCTCGGACATCTCCACCATCCTATATTCTCTCTCCCTCTGCTCCGAATGCCTCCCCATTCTAGGTGACTTCAATCCGCACTGTAACCCCTCCTGCTCTATCTCCACTGACTTCTCCTTTCTCTTTTCCTCTCACAATGTCTACATCCACATCCACTCCGTCACCCACGTCTGTGGCTACCTGCTTGACTTAGTGATTACTAGTATCTGGCGATATATCGATATATCAGTTATATTGGTATAATTTTTCACATCAATATGCCAATATTGGAAAATTTTATATATCGGTATATAGAAAAATTCGGTATAAAAAAATCGGTATATCACAAAACATCGGTATATAGTGTCCAGCGATATATCGATATATCAGTTATATCGGTACAATACAAACTTTTTCAGCATACCTTGTGGCCGGCATTGCAAACTTCCTGGGCATAGAGTATGCATATCGGAATGCGCGCGCACATCTGAATGTGCGCGCATACACAGGATAAAAAAATCTGGTGATATTGATATATCGGTATATATAGATATGAGCACACTGATATATAAATATCGGAAAAATTCCATATTGCCAGACACTAGTGATTACCCAAGTCCTCAGTGTTTCAAACCTCACCATCACCGACAAAGCTATCTTGGACCATTATTTCATCTCCCTTAACTATTCAATCCCTCTAACCACTGCCACCCAACCCACCTTTAACTCCTACCACTCATGGAAAAAAATCTTCCCCCACTGCCTGGGAGTTATCTGAACACCTCCCACTCTGGGCTTTCTCCCACAATGACCTATCCTCCTCGGTCACTCTCCTCCACAACTCCCTCTCCACCACTCTTGATGCCCTTGCACCCCCTATTTTTCCGAACCATCTCCTATTGATGGAAATCACCCTGGTACACCAGCCACCTCCACTCCTTTAAGGCTCAGATACATACCGCTGAATGTCCCTGGCTCGAATCCAATTTAACAGTCCATCAGCAGATCTGGCTGGACCTCATCAAAACTTACCGCTCCGCCCTAGCGTCTGCTAAATTGTCCTTTTTACTCCAATCTTAGAAGCCAAAGACAACTCCAGGCTCTTCGTTTCCATCAACAAACACCTCCTCATCCACCCTCTCATGTCTCACCCAACCTCTACACCTACAACTGCGAGGTGATGCTGGACTTCCTCAAAACCAAAGTTGAGAGGATTTGCTCAACTGCCTCAGCCCTTCAAACTACTAGACCCCTTCCCATCTCCCCCTTGCCACCCGATCACCACCCATCCCTCCCTCCACACCTTCAAACATGTCACCCACATCTCTCATGACCACCATAGCCCACATGAAACTGATCACCGGTTCCCTCAACCTCATCCATTCTCCTCACCTTACCTTCCAGCTCCTTCTCCTTTCCTCCTTACTCACAGACATCAGAAAGCTCTCCCTGTCCACTGGCACCATTACCATCCCTCTAAAAACATCCATCATCACTCCTATCCTTAAAAAACCCTCCCTGACACATGCCTGTTCCCAACAACCACCAATCTCCAATCTCGCTTTCCTTCCCAAATTTCTGAAATGAATCATTACTTCCCAGATTCGCTCTTTCTTTTCCCACTATGCCCTACATGAACCCCCCAATTGACTTTCCATGCTGGACACAGCACAGAAACTGCTTTGGTCAAAGTGACAAAGGATGCCTGGTTCCGCCACTGTTCCACACCACAGACCTCTAAGACCCTTACACATGCATCCATCACATCCAGGCTTGACTAAGCAAACCTCCTGCTTGTTGGCCTCCCCAGCTCCTCCCTGCATCGACTGCAGATCACCCAGAACTCTGGAGCCCGTGTTTTCTTCTGCAGTAGGCTCCACGACCCTGTGACCCCATCCTCGCCCGATTCCACTGGCATCCCATCACACAGAAGATACAGTTCAAGATTCTGATACTCACCTTCAAATATTTCCATGGCCTTACTCCCCCCTACCACTGCAACCTTCTAACCCATTACCAACCTCCTGCTCTTTCCAGCCTGCTTCATGTCTCCCGCCCCACTATTGGTGGATAGTCCTTCTGGCACTCTGCCCCCCAACCTCTGGAACTCCAGCCTGTAGTCCCACTACCTTGTCTCCTCGCTTGCCTCCTTTAAGATCTGTTTCAAGAGATTCTCCTCTGGCCTAGATCCATGGCCTGGATTAAACAAATTAAGTTCATTGTAAATTAACCATAGACATTAAAACTGTCAATATAATATATAGGAAATGCTGTTACTCCAATGACTCATCTACCCTGAGTCTACAAGAGTACTTTGTTTTAAAATACAATTTTAAATTTACACAGCATTTTAAAGTCAGTGTCATTTGTTTTCTCCAGAACTGCAGAAAGTCAGGTTCGATGAGGTGGAATTTCAGGCCTAATGTGTATACAGTTGTAGAAGGGCCGTGAATATACCCGAATAGATTAGTGTTAGTATAGATTTCAAAGGTGGGGAAAAGAGATGCCCTTGAAGAAGCAATAATATTTATAATAGCATGAATAAAAAAAAGATTAAAGGTTGATAGGGATAGAAACTATTGCTCTGTGGATTTAGCAAATGCACACAGTGGTTGTGTACAATAGAAGCACTTGGCGCATATGCCATAATCATGAGTCACACTTGCACTTTAAAACTATTATAAGCATATTTGTAATGAAAGTTAGCATATACAGTAAACTCTTAATGTTACAACCCTGGCCTAATTCATCATTACCACTCGAATCATCATGCTGTCAATATCCTGGCCATATTTCTTTATGTACCGTAAATACCCGCTTATAAGGCGCACTCACATATAAGGAGCACCCCCCACTTTAGACCTTTCCTTGGCGAAAAAAAAGGAAGCATTTTCGATGATATTGCCGACGGAAAAAATATTTCCGCTGGAAAAAACATCCATCGGCGGTGCAGCCCAGCATTACTGTGAAGTAAAAATTACCAGACATCGAGGGTGAGTGGTGCCTGGTTTGCGTTGCCGATCCTGGAGAGCGGGTAGTTGTACTGGTGGTGCAGCTTGATGACGTACCTCTGGGGGCTGGTCGTCTTTTCCTTGTATCTGCGTATAGGGCACACCCCCAACTTTCGAGACTTTCCGACTTGAAAAAAAGTGCGCCTTATACGCGGAGATTTACGGTATATTGATATATATGCCTAACTCACCATTCCCGATAACTTGCCACTGAGCCTTTTTTCCATGGAGTGATGAGCTATCAGGAGTATGCTATAGGTGAACAAACAATCCTTTTTTTACACTCTAAAGTGATCTGCTAAATAACCAGACTACTAGCTCTGTGCCAAATCCTAAATCCAATAATCTGCATTGAGACATTGCCACCTAAGATTTCTGCAACAGCCATTTCTCAGTTGATTCTGGTGGGCAGTCCATTTTGTTTATTTAATTTTTATTTACCCTCTTGCATACCGACAAACATACCTACAAATATATACAGTCAATTCACTTTACAGTATATTCTGTGAAGCGCTTTGAGACGTTGATAAGATATGAAAAGCGCTATATCAAATGCAAGGATTATTATTAAACACAGTCACTACACTTAACAATATGCTGTAAAATACTGACAGACATGTTGATGTTTGCAAGGCTACAACAATCAGAATAATTTTTATTATTACAGTATTATTATAAATATTAGAAATGATATGTTCCTACATAGGTGGTGTCTCTCAAATTTTGATCAAATTTCTGTTGATCACTGCTACCAGGAAACCTTTGGCTTCCACTCCAGTGTCAGATTTGCTCATGACACAGTTCTCTCTGTGCTCTTGGGAATGGCTGAGATGCTTGATTGTACCCTAAGGTAGTCTATTTCCAAACCGCTTCCCAATAGGGTCGTAAGCTTTATGACTGAAGTAAGGAGTTGCACAGTAAACCAATCTGTCAATATAGCACACAGATGGCTTCAGATATCTGTTCTATTAATTTTACACCTATAAAATTTAAATGGACACAGAAGCTGCTGCTGAACAGAAGACTGAAATTAACTCTATGCCCATGTTAATGTACTCGACCATTTTGTTATTTTTAGCCACCCTCCTTACTTCAATCTTCATGATTGAAATTAGGCTATTCATTCAGCTAAGCTCCCTAATGTGTTACAGGCTGATTATTTTGAGTAATATGGCCGTTAGTGGGGCAATTTACATAAGGACCTGTTTGCATTTGTTTCACAGCATGAATGCTGTGTTAAATTAAAGCAGAATTAACCCGAATTATTTCACACTAAACTATAGGCACACAACTTATCTTAGACTTCATTATTCTGATTGACAGGGTGCAAAGATGCAAGGCTTATGAATCAACACTTGAAGGAATATGACTGAGATAAATATTGTATTAACAATCATAAATAATAATACAAGTAAGAGCAAGGTAAAGCTCATTGAGTACACTTTGTTATTTAGGTTCATTTCTGAGGCCAATAAAGTCCACTGTTGCTTCTTTTTTGTTTCGGTGCCAAACTCTGATTATTCAATTCTCTGTTGAATTAGTACAATGATAAAGATTGAAAGCATTCATTGGAGGAAGACACTGTTGAAAATGCTGCCTTGGCCACAAGGTATGCTTCCCACTGGAAATCTTAAGCATGCCACACTATCCAGGTAAAACATAGCTCCAAACCGCTACTACCTTCGATTTTAGGACTTGCATGGAGCGACTGATGTTACAATTTTCCAGGTAGGTACTTTCTTAACCATATTTCCTCCAAACTCATTAAACACTGCTTTGATTGAGCTAATTGTTAATACATTAGTACTAGATGACTGTGAAGCAGTTTCCTCAACAGGGAGGGGAAAGCAGAGAATGAGTCCTATCTCCCATGCAATGAGTGAATATAGAGGATATAGAGAACAAGAGGATACAATTTAGAGTTGTAAAGGACAATTTATGGACAAATATCAAGAAGTTTATTTCTTTGCACAAAGAGTAGTCAACGACTGGAACAGGTTACAAGGAAAGTTGGTAGAGGCCAGGGCACTGGACACATTTAAAAAGCAGCTTTTAAAAGCAGTGATGAGGGGTCTGATGGGGTGGGTGTTCTGGAAGGATGAGATGAGCTATGGGGTCTTTTTCATCAAGACCAATTTTATGGTTAGAGGGAGGATTACCCTGGCAGCACTTCCACAACTCATAGTGGCCAATCCTATTGCAGGCATCTTTATTCGGAGGGATGGTGGGTGTGTGTGAAATCAATTACATTTATTATAAATTCCTAAAAGCTGCTTCTGGTCCAAAAATATCTATCCACATTCCAAAAATATCACATAGGAATTCACAGATAAGTTCATTAAAAACATTGCAATTCTCAGTTCACCTAGCTTGGAAATTTCACGGTGCACTGTATATTTAGGAATGAGTCACAATATGTGAAAATAAATTGAATGTACTGGTAAATGAAAACTGTGAAAATTACTTTTGAAACTAAGGGAAATGGTTTATGTGGAGAAAGCTTTGGATTTGTACCAGAGTCTGTCTTTCGGTCACCGTTTAATTAGAATGGAGAACATTTTCTTACTCTTCGAATCAATACCTCAGAAAAGTGATTGAAACTAAACAGAGAAGCAACATGACAACAAGATGCTCTCTACTTTATCTTAACATATGTTGAAGTTTGAACAGTACCAACTGAATGCAATACTAACTCTTCACATCAACTGAGAATTTTAGGATTGTCTGCAAAGTGTTGTAATGTGTGCTCTAACGTGAATATTGTCTGCAAGAAACCTAGAGAAGATTTGTCTGGACATGAGCCTGGAGGAGTGTAATCTCCCAGTTTTATTACACTTTTAGCATTGATTTGATTCAGTTTATGTGCAGTACAACACCAGTTTCAGATGAATTAAGTGGTGTCGATGTGATTTAAAGTTGCATTTGTGCTCCAGGAGATAGTTTCAGGTGGGAATTGATGCAAACTAGTATAGTTTCAACTGCAAGCAGTGTTGCATCAGTGCAGACTCTTGTTTACTACCATTTCCAATCCATAAGGCAGTCGCAAAGGATTTGACAAAAGGCCAGTAAAATCAAAGGCACAAGTTCAGTTGAGGTTGCTCTACAATGTCAAAGCCCAATGCAGAGCCTATTGGCAAGGCCGACAAACAAGGTTTGTCCAGAACTAACGCTTGCATCATCATGCTATTGGAAGCAATGTTACATGACTTCTTGTTTAAACAGGGTGCATCTTGTGGCTCTTCCTATGTACCTACTGTATATGGTAAAGGAGACTGTGTGTGCAAGCTGGAATTAGAGCAGGTATCATATCATCTTTTATATTAATATTAATCTAAATGAAATCAATACGCAGCAATCAAGCATTAATTGAATTTCCATTTAGGAATGCAATTCCAAAGACACAAAAAAGAGAATTGTTTTAGATATGGCTGCTCTAATGTCTACTAATACATGTTTGGTTCATTTAGTTGACAATAAATTACAACAATAACTTGCAGTTATATAGCACCCTTCACGCGGGATAGCGTCCTAGAGCAATTGAAATTAACAGCTTCTTTGAAGACCTGTTTTCCTGCTTTCTATCTCGAGATCTGCTCCGTTGAAGAAGCATTGGTGGATTGCAAACTCTCATATACAATAATGCAATTATTTTCGAAACACAAGAGGGAGCCCAAGACAGTGGAGAATGAAGATCTGGATAGCAATGAAACCTGACTATCACTGCTAAATTCCCAGTGGAGTTTCCACTCTACGAAGAATGATCCTAATTGAATTGCAAATTTTAAATGGAGTTTACCCTGATGTGAACTTTCCCGCAAACATTATGAAAAGTTGGGACATCTCACGGCATCGGCTTGCAAAGAAATTGGGGGTTCCGTCCATTACCTAAAACAAATAAACTGGCAAAACTCTATTTGTATTAATCTTTTTGTTTTGCCTTTTACTCCCTTCAACTCTGAAATGCGTTATCTGACTCCTGAATACATTCTTTAACAATGTTCAGCTCCTTCCTTGCTGCTAATGAAGACGCTTAGACACTCAGACGAACAAATTTGGGTGGTCTTTCTTCAGCGAAACTATGTTGAGTGTGTGCCTTTCATATTAATGCTGATTTGTTTGGCAACATTTTCATTCAACACTTTTTGATGACTATATATCTTTCTGCTCCTTCATCTGTCTGTTATTTATATTGGAGTACATTATAGTGGATCATTCCTCTTTAATATATGTTTATTTTGGAATGTTTATATATTGGATTTGATGGTAAATCTTTCAGCAATATTTTAGAAATGTTGCCTGCTGTGCCCAGGCATTAAACAGATCTGAAGAGGAGAAGGATTTTATTACTTGACTCATGAACTATCAATGGAACCTTATCATCTTTACCCGTCTTATCAGCTAAATTTAGACATGGGTCTGCAGAGATGTAATGCAGTAGCTGAAGGCACCACACAATCTAACCTCCCCACTCTCTCTCTCTCTCTCACACACACACACACACACACACACACAAATGCCTCCCTTTTTCACAAATTATAACATGAAGTTTTTTTCAATTAAAAAAAATCCCATTTTTAATTCCAATAACTCTACAGTGTCTGATGCAACAGATGAAATGGATGACAAAGACACATGGCCATCCTTTCATAACTCTCTCCATGCCTTTTATGCTATACTTTGTAAAGCTCCTGAAGACAGCTCTGTGGAGTAGTGGGACTCATAACAGCTATATTTATACCATGAATAATAACCAGTTAACTACCATGAAACTGTTTTCCCCATGGCCAACTAGATTATTTCTTCATTGAATTAATAGTCCATATCTTTGGACTCACCGTCTATATAAATATACTCAGACTATCCTCCTGGGGGGGTGGGGGGGATGGGAAGGAGTAATCAGTGCATCACACCATCACAATTACTTTAAACCTCTGTGGCCGTCTTGATCGACCAATTTCTGAGTCGGGTGGCTCGCAATACTCCAAGGCATTGCAGATTACAGACCATTCATCCTGGGTCATCAATGGGGTATGAGGGGAAGAGTGGTTATTAGAACTAGCAATTCTTCTCATTTGGCTTAGTGGTTAGAACACTTGTCTTGCAAGCTGGGGAGACCAAGCTGGGGAGATCTGTGTTCGTAATCCAGGCAGGTCAGGGCGAAACCTTGGGCAAATTTCCTTACTCCACATGCCTAATAATAATCCATTCAAAAAAACCATAATAATAAAATTGGTCATTTCAATCCACGATTATTTGTGGGACACTGCTGTGCGCAATTGGCTGCCGCGATTCGCCCACAAATATACAGTCAATTCACTTTAGAGTACATTCTGTGAAGCGCTTTGAGATGTCGATAAGATGTGAAAAGCGCTATATCAAATGCAAGGATTATTATTATTATTATTTGGTCTCTGCCCTGTTCCCTCTCACTCCTTCTTCAAGTGTCTTTTAGAAGTTCTCTTTGACTGTGCTTATGGCCACCTAACCGCGCACCCCCACCACCGGCTCGATGTCAGGCTCCGCCACTGTTAAGCACCTTGATATGCTACCCTGTGTGGAGGTTGCTATATAAGTGGAACTGTTGCTATTGTTAAACCCTGAACCCTAATTTGCTAGACACTGCTCTCAGTGCCTAGCAAACAGGTTTAGCTGGTTAAACTCCAGGAATACCCTAACGGACACTCTCTGGTCCCCAAACCTTGGCTCTTACCAAACGTACACTGTCTGGAAATAGACAATCATGGTATGTATTTCTGGAGTGTGCATTCTATTCCAGGCACACAGAAATGTCCATCTGTTGATGGTAATCATATGTGGAACTCTCAGTCTGATCTGGATACTCTTAAGCATGACAATAGGTTCCTGTAGGTGTCACTTATCCAATTGATTAAAAGAATACCATTTAGCTTTCCTGATGGTGCAGCCAAGCCATAAAGAAGTCCTCAGGTGCTGAGTTAAATTATCTTTGCAAGACTCTTTTGGGGGTCAGCCAGGTGTCTGATACATGTGGAAACACATTACCATGCTTAAGAGTATCCAAACCAAACTGAGAATTCCATGGCATCCCACTTACACTGGAAATCCCAGACATAGATTGTCGGAATGGAATGTACACTCTCCCTAGAGGGACACATCTTGCTTACCTAATTCCAGAAATTATTAAGTGCAAGTTGGAAGGAGCCATGGCTTGAGGACTCAGAATTATGTGTTGGGGTACTGTTTGAGTCTAACCAGCTAAAACCGCATAACTTATCATTTATCCAATAACGTCGCTACAATTGGCCTCAGCTCCCTGAGGCTAAGAAGAGGTTAATTCACTCTTAAGATCAGCCAGGGTTCTGGCCACTGATCAGCATTGAGTGACCTCCACTGGTACAATGCCTATGTTTGGAACCTTTACTTTGTAAGCACTTGGGAATCGCTAAGTCTTGCTGATGGACAGTGTGCACAGTGCCTTCTGTGTGATATTGTGAGTGTTCTTCACTGGAAAGCTCTAAGGATAACAGCAGCACTGCAGCCCACAACTAGAATCTGTTTTCACAACTAGGCTCTGGGACCACAGTAACAAGCACACTAAGGGGCTAATTATCCTCTGGATACTTCTCTATTTAGACATCCATTGCATTGTGAAATGCTACCACACAAATTCATTGTAAGATGAACCAAGAGTGTGATAAGGGAGGATGATGAGACTGGGAGCAAGATCTGAAGTCAGGAGGGTTACTCACTGATAATGCAATACGGCTGCATCACATTTCATTTAGCACGTACCACCCTACCCTGCTGAGGCGATAGTGATCGAGCCCCACAACCTGCTCTGTGTAAGTCAACTTGTTTTGATGTCGATAGGGAATAATCCTGGCCTGGGGAAACAACAGCAACAAAAAAATTACATTTGTATAGCGCCTTTCACGTCAGGAGGATGTCCCAAGGCACTGGACAGTTATTGATTCAGACCTGAGCTGAGGAAAGGGTGGGGGGGGAGGAGTCTCCATCGAAGAGGAGAGTCTTGAGGCGAGACTTGAAGAAGGCTAGGGAGGGGACGAGTTGGAGGGATTTCGGGATGGAATTCCAGAGGTTGGAGGCAGAGTGGCTGAAGTCTCGCCTGCCGATGGTTGGGTGGGTGGGTTGGGGGACATGGAGCAGGCCGGAGCCTACTGAATGGAGGGGGCAAGCAATTTGGTAAGGGGATAGGAGGTCACGGATGTAGGGTGGGATGAGGTTGTGGAGGGCTTTAAATGTGAGGACCAGGATCTTGAATTGGATCCTCTGGATGATGGGGAGCCAATGTAGTAGGCAAGGATGGGGGAGATGGGATCACATAGTTTGGAATGGTAGAGGACATGGGCCGCAGAGTTCTGGATTATCTGCAGCCTGTGGAGGGAGGAATTCGGAAGGCCGACCAGCAAGGTATTTGCATAATCGAGCCGGGATGTAATGAAGGCATGGATGAGGGTTTCAAAGACTTTAGGGGTGAGGTAATGGCGGAGTCAGAACATTGAGAGCCCTGCATGTTGATGGAAACCTTGGAGAGTGACATTTTCAATTGTGCTCTTTTTCTCTCCCACACAGGTACACAAGTGGGCTAGTTAGTATTTGCAGGCTACACAAACAATTAATCGGTGAGGAGAGAGTAGGAAGAGAAAATAAACTGTGTAGCATGCTAAGCACATTGTTCCAGCTGATATTGTGTATGGTTTGTTTTCATAGATAAAGAAGTAATTTCATCACACAACTATGTCTTTAAGCTTCTTTCTATTTTTTGAACCTTCTACCGTAAATTTCCACGTATAAGGTGCACTCGCGTATAAGGCGCACCCCCCACTTTTGACCATATCTTGGCGAAAAAAAAATGGAAGCATTTTTGATGATATTGCCGGCGGAAGGGAGGGAGGCAGAAGAGACAGGTAGGGAGGAAGGGAGGGAGGGAGGCAGGAGAGAAAGGCAGGGAGAGAGGGAGGCAGGAGAGACAGGCAGGGAGGGAGGGAGGCAGGCAGGGAGGGAGGGAGGGAGGGAGGGAGGCAGAAGAGACAGGCAGGGTGGGAGGGAAGGAGGGAGGCAGGCAGACTGAGTTTGGCAGAAGGCAGGCAGCAGGCAAGGCACTGAAGTTCGCTGCTGCTGCCCCTGCCCGGGCGACTGAGGCCGAAGCCCTGTCACTCGCTCCCCCCAACTGCTGCCGGACACAGTGTCCGAAGCCCAGCTGACAGCGCGCCAGCCAGCCCTTCCTGCTTATTTCCGATGTTCAAAATTTCTTGTATCTGCGTATAGGGTGCATCCCCAACTTTCGAGATCTTCCGACGTGAAAAGAAATGCGCTGTATACGCGGAACTTTACGGTAAGTCTTTCACAGATATTTTTAAACAAAAGCATGTGGTCTGCAACGCCACCAACACCCTGATTTACATTTTTCCCACAACTGTGTATACAGTGCTGTTGTTCCGCTAAAAATGTCTCAATTTCCTAGGCTAAGAGACCCCTCCCAGAACACGTGCCAAAGTCAGACTGTTTCAAAGGTTGGGCAGCAGAACCATAACTCCACAAAACCCTTCCAAATTTTCACAGCAATTTGACATGTCTGTTTGACTTTAAACCAATGCCCAAATGACGAGACCAGTCTAAATTGCATAGAATTCTCTAGCCTTTTCTTTGCACCGACAGAATTTCTAGCCTCTTTTCATTGATGAAAATAAGGATGAATGTCATAGGTATGAAACATCATGTTATTCCATCAGATCTTAAATGAAGTTAACTATTTTGTACATAAAACAATGATGTATAGCAACATAACTCATACTAAATTAGTTGAAATCCAAGTCTATTCGTTGAATTTATGAGAGACCATTTAGAAATTATAGATAGGTGATATTTCTAACTGATATTTCATGTGGTTTCCTGTGATCTCCTCATTATTCCTTGCAGTCCCTCAATATATGGTTGCACATTATGTTGAAAAAAACGAGTGCGTGCAAAATCCCAATAGTCCTTGCTGAATACATAACCTTCAGATGAACTTAATCTATCATTAATCAGTTGCTGGAATGTGGCTACCTTACATGTAGCATTGGGAAAGATAGGGTGGTCATTTAGGATAATTTCAAAATAAACATATCTGCACTTACTCTTTAAGAAGAGAATGTCAGTTTTCCTGGAGCAGTTGACATGGTGCAGGTTAAATACCTGTGTTGTTGTTTCTAGAAAAAGAAAGAATCTTGTAAAGTTCATCAGAATGATAAATCTTTTCCCCAACAAATAGTCAACTAATTTCAGAAGCTGTAAATCACTGGTGCCTGCCAGCTTGCTCCGATTCCTATCTCCCCTAAAATATTACAGGCAATTTTTCATTGTGGCAGGATTTCTGTTCTACTGTCTTCAGGGAGCTTTTTTTCCAGCAGTAAATATATGGTGTAGTGTCTCAGGCTTTTTGGTTGGGGAAAGCTACAGCATTTCATTTAAACACATGCTCGCTTGAGTTTCCCTATGTCTTTCTGAACCCTGGATGACAGTGTCTTGCAAAAGTTTGTTTTATATGTTCAAATACAGATTGAAAATTGTGTTCTAGAAGCTATCAAGTCAGTGCTGGAAAAGCACTCCTGGTAGGGGTCTGTTAAGCATGAAATTTAGAGGAGTTTTGACTTCACGAAACAAGTGTCTCGGGCATCGCCTGATGAGATAAATCAATTAAAATTCAGTGCTTTATACGGATTTAGATATATATAGGCAGCTGCAGGTTTGACACTTGCAGATATGGGTTGCTTCAAAACCATGATTTCATGATTTTCATATTGAACCTTTTTAATAAGTTCAGGGTTTGTTAAAGTAGGAATTCACATGGTGTCTTTTTTTTCTGGGTCAGAAAGCACATCTATTTGCAAGCATCCTCTAGTGTGGGAAACCCAGCAAAGAAAATATTTTGTTTTACAAACTGCACCTCATTTTAGAAAATGGATTTCGACAAATCGTCCATTGTGGGCTTTTTTCTTAATCTGTTTTTCATTTTAAAGAGTAAGGGGAAAAGGTTGTCCATCCTGTTTTTCTAAAGTTCCCTCAGGTGAGATAGTGCACTGAATGGTGGAGTGCTTATTGCCTGGGCTGAATGACCACATGCCCCAGTCAGAGTTTTACTCAGGATCCATTGGTGAGATAAATCAGTTCCATTCCTATTACAGTAGTTCTGTCCAAGTGACAGACATAGTTTCACAGAGGATGGGGTGGGATGGGAATGGGGAGAAATTCTACAACAATCAGTTGCATTTCTATTACAAACTTCATACAACAACAACAACAACAACAACAACAACATTAGATTATTAAAGAGGAACATTGAATGACTGTTTTGTGGTGTCTGCCACTTCATCCAACCTATAGTTAACAACACATTGTGATTATGCTCCGAGGTAGAGGGTGGTGGAGATGCATTTGTCTCTATGGCATTATCCTGGGTTTATTGTGACATATTCGGTGGAGGGGGAGCAGAGATGCGACAACTCTCCACCTAAACCAGGTCAGTGTATCATATTCAATTAATGATTAACCAGTTTGCCTGGCATCAATGGGATCCCAGAGAATCATTCTTTTCTCTGGTTTGCAAGTATCAAAGACATTGTTGATAAATAAGGATCTGTTATGACACTTGTCAAATTTTTTGACATGTATTTACATTAGGGATGAGAAATATGCTGACGTTTCCAGGAAGCAAGCTTCACTGTGGTTTTAGTGCAGCTTCAAGGCATTTGTCAGAGAATTTACTGCTTCATAATTTTAAACAGCAGCACCTTTGGGAACCTCGTCAGACATGGACATCATGTACACTCAAAAGGCATTTCTATTCCATTGCAGTATTTGTAGGTTACATTGCATTTTTACCAAAGAACCCATGTAGGATAATGTCTTGTAACTACTGCTTCATTTTGGAAGTCTTGTGGGTTCTCCCAAAAGCAAAACTTTGTTGACCGCTTTTAGTTTTAAATTGCATTCCTCACAACTGCACTGGCTAAAACCTAGACTTTAAATACCATCGAAGCTTGTGAAGATGTAAATTTGGATGAACAAATTACTGGTCCTTTCCATTTGTCGCTAATCGTCTGTACAAATCGCTACGCTCATTTGAAGCACTTTCATTTTCGATTTATATCCAATGCTCATTTGTGACCTGCATTATCTCCACCTGAACATGTTGTATGGTGAAAGCAAATTAAAAGCCCATTCTTTGTTCCAAACAATCGTTTGGAAACACTTTAGATTATTCTAGCAATAATGGTAATAGGGATCATTCTGGAGGCTGCTGATTGTCAAACGGGGTGCTGCTCATCTTCAAGACGATGTCAGTCAGTTCCACACATGATTCTAGTTAGTGTCATAATGCAATAGTGGCCAAGGAAGTATGTTAGATATTAGCTAATGCCAAAGCACAGTATTTTTCAACAATGCTGACCTTTAAGTAACATTGCTGTCAGACAATGTCTCAGATCATTCAGCATCAATGTTGTGACTTAATTGAAAGATGTGAAGGTCTCATAATATTCTTCCCGCTTCATACACTCAATTACATTTCGGCAAATGAGCAGTAGCAGTTATAAAGGGCATTGGTTGACTGCAGTTGTGAGCATGCAAAATCATCCGTGTGCTGAATAAAGATGTTTTTCCACCTAGCATTAAAGCCTTGGTGGGAAGCACATATTAAACTTCACTGGTCAGTACTTTGGAATATTGTGTTTACTAATCTTGGAGGTTGTGCTTGCTTTGGGATTTGTTAATCAGTACATAATCATATTGTCCCAAGCATGACAGACACTTTCATAATTCAGAATATTAACTTATGATTGGGCAGGCGGACTGGTAATCTTTTCTCAAGTGCATTGTCCAGTCCAGGCATCAGCACTGTTGAAGAGGTCAGAAGTCTACCCATCAGTAGAGGTTGTCAGTCAGTACCACGACTGGCCCATCATTGATCTGACACTAAAATAAAAAGGAGGTTGGATTCCCATCAATAATTGATGGTACAAAATATGGGGAAAAGGTGAGTTAACTGCAGTGGGACAGTGGGGCATTACTTTTTAACATAAATTCCCCTATCACTAGATGTTTCCCATTCTAACTAATGAGTCCCAGAGTACAAAAGTTCATACTCCTTTGTTTAACCTTCACAAAATGGTAGTGTTCCTTTGTTTCACTCTTGTTGAACTACTGTAACTCATTCCCAAGGGAACAAGATAAGTTGAACCAGTAATATAATGGAATTAAGTCTATGTTTGTTTCTGACATAATTGGTTGGAAAGCTGGGACCCTTTCTGCTTCTGGTATAAACAGATGACGTAGATTTGCATGCGCAATGCATTGTACTTATATATGTAGAGGAAACTAAGCATAGAGGGAGCATGGAATCAGAGAAGGCAACCAAGACTTTACAAAGCAAAATTAATAGACATTGCGCCTAGGCTGGTCACTGTCAAAGTTCAATATAGATAAATCCGAGGTGTTGTGTATTACAACTAAAACAAATGGAGGTACCAGAATTTGAGGATGAAATAGAACTTACCAAGTGGGAAGTTGAAAGTAACCTAGGATTATTAGTTGTCTTGTCAGCGCCTTGGGACGTTCTTCCGACGTGAAAGGCGTTCTATAAATGTAATTTCATTGTTGTTGTTGTTGTTTTTCACTCAGTCTAGACAGTGAGAATCAGGAATGAATAAGGTAAACAAGATACCTAGAGACAGGGCTGAGGACTACAATGAGACTGGTAAGCTAATAATCCTTGCATTTGATATAGTGCCTTTCACATCAGCGGGACATCTCAAGCAGTGATACGTGACTTACTGTAAGGAGTAGTGAAAGTGAAATAAACCAATAGAATTGGAGAAATTTACAACACAGAAAGTGGCCATTCATTCCATCGAGTCTGCATTGGTGTTCAAAGTGATGAGGAACAATTCGATAAACAAGGCCTCATCAACCTTGCAGGACGTCCTTATGCAGGTGTATCAGATCCTAAATAGGATCAAGAAAGTAAGACAAAAACAATAGAGATAATTTAAGAATATTTTTAAATAATACATTCAAACTCTAATACACATAAAAAATAACTGCATATTTTTGGAATTTAATTGTATGAATAGTATTGTTGATGGATGTAATGATGATCAATGTCATCAACTATTAAAAGATACACAATTTTATCAGGTTTCCTCTATATCACTGCCACTTGTTCAGATGAGACTCTGAAAATGTAATTCACTACCAGTACCCGACTCAGATATATAAATGTAATTTTTTTTTAAATGTTAAATTTTGTCCCCAATTTCTTGTGCGCAAATCTGTTTATGCCCATGACAACACTGGAAGTATGTTGGAGACATCAATGAGCTTGACATTGAATGGGAGTTTAATTAATATCACTTCATATAATAATCCTTGGATCAGATCTTTCAGAGATGACCTTTCAACTCAAGAAGTCAATTTAAAGCTCCTACATCATCAGACTTAACAAACCCTCCTCCCAGCCAGTTTCACTAAGTGATTTCATCAGGATTACTGGTTTTGATACAAATATATAACCCCTCACCAAAAAAAAAGAGAAATAGATATGCAAATTGGATGTAAAGTTAGCCTGAATTCTTTTCTGAGGTATGAAATAAGATTTTCTGTAACACTATAAGATGATAAACCTTGCATTTGATTTGATTTAATATCTCATTACGTCAAAGCGTCCCACACCATTTCACAGGATTTTACTATAAAGACTGTGCTTTTCTCGGGGGCTAATTTGCACAAACCGATGGCCCATAATCAGCCAACAATGAAACAAAGGAGGTTCCACTATGTACCACAGTATTCTGTGTTTTCTTTTTAGTAAGATAAAAATTATCCAATACAAAAAGTCTGAAAATTGTTTATTTCTTAGTATATTCATATAATCAGAGCTTGATCTCTGTTGCTTTGTTAATATAATTAAGTTGCATGAGCTTGAAAGCCCTTGGCTAGCCATGTTAATTACAGATGAGTTTACCTTTGAATATATTCAAACTTAGTCTGATAACTTATAGTTAGAAATATAAACCAAACCATCTGTATGACACTTTAGGTTATTAATTACTTCGGTGCCCAAAGGCCAATTAAAACACGTCTGTTTAAATATTTTCCATGTAAGTCAATGTTGAAGTGTTAAAGAAAGTACATGTCACTCACCTCAATCTGCACAATAAAGTCTCAGTTTCCCAAGCACACATTATTATGTAGGATGATTATTGGATGTATTTGGAAACATTCTATTTAGGAAAAATGTGCATATTTGACTCTTACCATATTCCAGGTTTTGCAAAATTGTTCCCACAAGTTCTTTGAACTGCATGTTTAATAAATTGTTTTTAAAATAAATCACCAAAGTGGTAGGTGTTTAAGTGAATTCCTATGAGAGCATGGGTCACACCAGTTGATGTGTATTTATGGGTACAACTGTGGGACGGTCTGTCCCACAGGCAATATGCAAGGTCATTCAAAAACAAATCTCTATAGTCATTTGTAGAAGCCCCATGAACAACTGTGTCCATCAGCATTGTTTGGAATTGACATGATCACGTGTATCACAATGACAGATAATAAAAATATTTTACATCAAGATAAGATTTGATTGTTGATGGACTTTCAATGAGGTGAGGTCCTTAGATGTCAACAACGGGCGGTTAATCATAGTAAAGGTTTGCACTGCAGATGCTTTCAATTAATTGTCAGCACTTACCCCCTCTGAAGAACTCTTTCATCATTTCCATGGAAGTGCTTCTGGACCCTCAGTCTAAAGCAACCAATGGCTTAACATGGAAATGAGCTTGAATACTGCATTAAACACAGTTATTCTGCCAATGGTAAGTACACAGGAGAGAAAGCAACAGATAAAAAGTAAAATCGTATATTTACAGATTTAAAATGTCAGTTGTGGTTTATTTTGAATTCTGGATATTTACTACTCGCTTTATAGTGGCCATATAAAAGTTTCACCACATGTCAACAGCTGGAACACATGAGTAATATTAAGTTGCCCATTAGCTGAATGGATATATAAGATTCAGGGGGAAATTACTGTACTAATACTTCTCTCACAGTTACTGTTCTTCCAAGCTCGCAGCTGGAGTAAATCAAGGATAAAATGATAAATTTTCTTACTGCAGAACATGCTGTTTCTGTTCAGGCGTAGCTATAGCTGAAATAAATACTAGCGTTTATTAATGAAATGCGACATACTGCAGATAAATGAGACGCTAATTGTGCTTAAAGGTAATTCTGCTCTGATCTAAATCACTGAGACATATAATGTCTCTAGTCTGCTGCTGTGTGATTTAGTGTTCGTAATATGGTTCATTTGTATGCTTCTGTGTTTATTGCAAGTGAACATCAGAGATAATTCAATTCATTATTATAAATACATGTTAAAATATTAGTAGCAGCAAATTACGCAATGTGGGACAACCTTAGTATAGTACTATTTTTTTAAAATTTCACCACAACTGATATTGCAAATTTTTAAATGTACAATTTTAGTTTTATTTCATGCTTTCTGTGTACAGACTACTGGTGGAAGGGGTGTTTAACGTGATATATGTAATTCATGCAAATAATGTATTTACACATTATATGATAATATTGCCCTGTTGGCAGAAGTTGTGGAAATAGTTGATTTCTGAACGATACAAAAAGATTATTTTGAAAATAAAGGGAACTCACAGAATGAACATAATGGGAGGGGCATGGAGGAGGGGTCTTTTCCATGGAAACTGTTTGCTTGTTTAATACAACAATCTTTCATTTTGGTGTCAAAAAGTAGAGCAATACCCAATTTATTACTCCCGCTGACAAAAGTGCCCTCTTGCCCTCGTTCTTCAACGGGTTGACAGGCAGGCCAATTGGCAAGTCCGGATTTTTAAATTAAAAGGTCAAATGTTCCCAAGCACTGGATCACCAAAGTGGTTTGATACTGTGCAGGAAGCACGCAGAGTGCAAGCCAGTATTTGTCTTGGGATAGAGTGAAGAAAAGAACTTGGCATGAAGCAATGTCAGATCAAATTTAGACAAATGTAGTTGTGTGGAGTTAAAGGTCTGATACCTGAAACTTCACTTGTGTTTGAAGCTGTTCAACTCCTTTCATTGTGGTCTGATGATTCCAGTGCATGATCTTTTTGTAATAAGCTTTCGCTTCAAATGTCACCTGCTATTAGAAAAAAATGATGTTTGCACAGTCTAACAATTAAGAACATAGGAAAACAGGAGCAGGAGGAGGGCACTCAGCCCATTGAGCCTGTTCCACCAGTTTACTAGATTTCATTGCCCAGCTACACAAGTCTCTCTCTCTTTTAAACCTCCCTATTGCTTTCTTCCACAGATTTCTGGAGCAGAGCATTCCACATGTTCACAAGCTTCTGTGTAAATGATACTTGATCTTAGTTCTAACTGTTTAATTCTGATATTAAAGCCATTCCCCTGTGTAATAGATCCCATCCTCAGAGGGAAGAGTAATTCACTATCTAACAATAACAACAACAATTTGCACTTATATAGTGCCCACCACGCCAGGTGAACACCAGGTGAACGCTTAACAGTTGGGGAGAAGATACCGAGCAGTGGGATGAAGGGGAGGGGGTGGTGGTTTGGGGGAAGGTGACCATAAGCACGGTTGAAGACAAAGGTTTTCAGGCCAGACTTGACAAGGGGGAGAGTGGGGGGAAGACAAAGGGATTATGGGAAAGTGTTCCAGAATTTGTGAGTGTCGTGGGTAGAAGCGTGACCTCCGATGGTGGGTCGAGCAGGGGGTGAGTATGAAGGACGAGCAGGAGGCCAGTGCCAGTCGAGCGGGGGTTCCAGGTGGTGGATTGGGGAGTGAAGAAGCCAAACTGGTAGGGAGGCGTTAGAGAGTGAGCGCCTTTCTAATCTGCCTTTCATTATTTCACTTTATTTTATTTCTGTTGCTTACAGAGTTATTTCATCTTGTGATTTCCAAGTATTTTCTGAAGTGAGGTTATTTATTTATGACCTATCGTTCTGATTCATTGTCATAACTCGAACAAAGAATTTAGTGCCTTTCTGTGCTTTCAGACTCTTCTTTAAATATCCCGTCAATCATTTCCAGGGTAATGGGAGTCTGAATCACACTTACTACCCTGGAAAATTTATTTTAAGAATTCAGATAATAATAATCATAATCCTTGCATTTGATATTGCACTTTTCAAGTCTTCTAGACATCTCAATGTGCTTCACAGAATACTGTAAAGTGAATTGACTGTATATTTTATGGGCAAAACACGACAGCTAATTGCACCCAGCTGTGTCCCAAAAACAGTCGTGGATTGAAATGACCAATTTATTATTGTTTTGTTTTGTGAGATTATTATCAGGTGTGCGGAGTAAGGAAAATTGCCCAAGGTTCCAAGGTTTCACTCTGCTGGGAATCAAACTCAAGTCTCTTGATTGCAAAGCGAGTGCTCCTCTAAGCACTACAGGACTCCATGTAACAATTCTTACAGAGAGCGCAAAAATGCTTAAATTCAGTCTTAATATCAAAGTCAGTTCATTTTAAGAAGTGTAGAAAACAGATTTCTGAAATAAGACTGAATATGATACAGTAGAGCAATTTTGCACCATTCCTCAAAATCTTAAATTTGTAGGCATAATAGTCGTAAAGGTGAAATGTTGTGCCTTATATACATTTATCATTAATTCAGAGAAACACGATGTGTGGAGACCAACCAATTTTACATCAATTTATCCCAATAAAAAATGCAATGCATAATTTTGCACTTTTTCTGTTGATGCAATTTATCTTGAATTAATATAAGCAACCCCAATGTGTGACGTCATGTGATGATCCCCAGATCTGACAATGGAAATACAAAGAGATGTGCTATCCACACGCATTTGAACCAAAGAACGTGTCTGCTGATGGTAGCCACGGCATTCTGTAGGCTAACACTCCAGTCCAGTAAAGGGGGTGTGGGTGGGGAGGTACTCATTGTTGGAGGTACTATCTTTGGATGAGATGCAAAACAGTTTGCCTTCTCAGGTTGACATTAAAAATTAAATTTTTTATGCCGAATTTCCAAAAAAGGAAGGGAGCTTCTCTTTGTGTCCTGGCCAACAAGCCCCCTGAGAGAATTAGTCATTTCTTTCATAGCTGTTTGTGGGATATCGCTGTGTGAAAATTGCGTGCTCCTTTTGCCCACAGAATAGTCGCTACACATTACAGTAATTCCTGTGAAGAACTTTGAGATTCCCCCAACAAGAAAGATGCTATAGCAAATGAAAGGATTATTTGATTAGTTTTACCCTGAGCCTTTGTGTTTCTTTTTGTTAACAAAATAATGCGTATCTCTGGAACAATTGTGGAAATATAACATGGCTGTGGATTTTTGCACTCCATTTGGTGCAGGGCTCTATTGCTCAATAAAGATCTGCTGTTTGCCTCACACATATCAATTAAATGTACTTAAGCAGAGCAGGTATCTTGAAGCACAAAAGCTTTTTATTTAAAAAAACACTGTTCAATATTTACAGTGGGATGGTTGGCAGCTTAAAGAGCTTAGAGCATAGTGGCAACACTGTCTAGACTTTAACAGAGTGTTGAACAATTAATAGATTAGTATTTACAGAACAATGGTGAGAGTGAGGGTGTGAACTGTAAAATGATGTATGAATAGAAAATTACCCTTATTATGTACTTAAGAGATGCAGACTTCAATAGAAATAAAAAGCACATTTTTGTTTTACTAAACCATTCTTTCAACACGAGTATACGCTTAAAGGCAATCTACCAGCCATCAACATTTAAATTTCTGACAGTGAAGAACGTCCTTAATCAAAGGAGCTTTCCTATAAAGATTAAATTGCCAATTTTTGACTGATTCATACAGCAATGTTGTGTAATTTTTAAAAATAATTAAATGTTTTTGTTATGCTGTATAAAAATATACAGTACTTTGAAAATTACTCCATGCCAGAATCAGTTTCTTTAAACTGAGTAATTGCGGGATGTACACCATACTTCCATTAATTCAGAGAAACACCTAACAGTGCTAAGCACAGAGGGGAAAACAGAATAGACTTTTTGCACCCAATCTGATCCTGAAACTGATCTTGCTATTTGACCCAGTGTATTTTCTACATTAAAAAATAAAGATTTGGCTGAGTTCTATTCAGGAGCCGATGCCAGTGGGGTTATGGTGGTGATTTTCCAGTGGGTAATTTATTGCACTGAGCTCTGTGTAATAAACATGGTATAAACATGCTACAGAAGGCAGTTAACCATACCATAGATATTCACAACAGAGAAGGCATTCATTGTGTCTGTGCTGGCTCTTTTAAGAGCAATCATTTTAGTCCCATTTACCTGCCCTATCCTCATACACATGTACCCTTCTACTCAGATGTCTGCTTCAATTGAATAAGTAGAGTCACATAGTAGAAGTAGAGTCCAATTATATTGATAAACGTTAAAGCTCTCGAATCTCAGTTCTTCATTTCCTTTTTTTCTTTTATCTTCTCCTTGTTGGGATTTCCGATCCCAAGAGTTCAAAATAATAACCCAACAATCCTTAACAAAGGTATATTATTATAAGTATAAGATTATAAGTAATTTTAGAATGATAGAATAAAAGAATCATACCACCAGTTCTATGTAGAATACAATGCTGGATTCATGCTGTTACACCATAAGTCAGGTTCAGGCTTCTCACAATATTCACTCCTTCTAACTTTCCTTCTCTAACTGCGGGTGGCGGGGTGGCCATCATCTCCAACGCCTCCCTTGGTCTCTCCCCCTACTCCTCTGGCTGTTTCTCCTCCTTCGAGCACCTCATGCTCCACCATCCTTCCCTTTCCTTAAAAATCCTTCTTCTATATCTTCCTCCAAAATCCCTTGGCTTTTTCATCTCTGATATCTCCATTCTCCTCTCCTCCCTGTCCCTCAGCTCTGAATGCCTGCTCATCATGGGCGACTTCAACCTCCACCTAAACTCCCCCCTGCACCACCTCTTCCGATTTCACTGCCCTCCTCTCCTCCCTAAACCTCACCCTCCACATTGACTCTCCGACCCACAACCGTGGACATGCCCTCGACCTCATTATCACCCATGGCATGGACATTTCCGACCTCAGCATTCCGGACAAGGCCATCTCGGACCACCTTCTTGTCTCCTTCTCCTCTTTCATCCCTCTCCCTTCCATCAAGCCCTCAACCATAATTTTCCACCCTTGGAAAAGTCTCTGCCCTGAGACCCTCACAGATGCCATCACATCCTCTGACCTCCTACCCCTCTGTTCTTCCACCCACAGCAATCCTGAAGCAGCTGTCCAGCTGCTCCATGATCACCTCTCCACCACCTTCAACTCTCTCATCCCCCTGAAATCCAGGTCTATTTCCAACCCCATCCACTCCCCCTGGTACAACACTCATTTCCGCATCCTCAAAAGCTAAACCCAGATGCTCGAGCGCAGGTGGCAGAAAACCGGCCTCACGGTTCACCACCAACTGTGGCTCGAGCATCTCCACAGCTACCGCCGTTCCTTGTGTCAAGCAAAAATGGCCTACTATTCCAACATCATCCTGGAGGCAAACAATAACCCTAAAGTCCTCTTTTCCACCACCCACCACCTCCTCCACGCACCCCCTCAGGCCTCCTCAATCTTCACTTCAAATGCGAAGTGCGAGGAGGTCATGGACTTCTTTTCTTCCAAGATCCACAATATCCACCAGGCAGCCTCATCCTCCTGCCTCTCGTCACCCACTACCATCCCCCATCCTATCCCCCTCACCCTCCCCACCTTCTGCTCCTACCTCAACCCCCTTCCTACACTCTTTCTCCCCCGTCTCTCCTTCCTCCCTCTCACGCACTCTCACCTCTATGAGGCCAACAACCTGCTGCCTCGATCCCATCCCCACTAACCTACTGCTCACCCAGCTCCCCCTCCTCTGCCCACTGCTGGCTGATATCATCAACTAGTCCCTCTCCACCGGATCAGTCGCTGCCCCCCTCAAAACTGCCGTCATCACCCACCTCCTTAAAAAACCCTCCCTGGATCCTCAAACCCCAGCCACTACCGCCCTATCTCAAACCTGCCCTTCCTCTCAAAAGCATTGGAATGCGTTGTTGCAAACCAACTCCGCGCCCACCTCTCCTCCCACTCCCTCTTTGAACCCCTCCAGTCTGGTTTCTGCCCTGCCCACAGTACAGAGACTGCGCTTGTGAAAGTCACAAACGATGTCCACTCTATCTACAACCAGGGCTACCTCTGCCTCCTTATCCTCCTGGACCTGTCGGCTGCATTCGACACAGTCGACCACGCCATCCTCCTCCACCGCCTGTCCTCTGTCATCCACCCCAGTGGGACCGCACTCACCTGGTTCGATTCCTACCTCACAAACCGCCAGCAGTACATCTCCACAAACGTTTTTTTCTCCCGCTCTTATCCAGTTACCTGTGGGGTACTCCAGGGATGCATCCTTGCCCCCCTCCTTTTCCTCATCTATACACTATCTCTTGGGGATGTCATCCGCAGACATCGGGCACACTTCCACATGTATACTGATGACATGGAACTCTTTCTCCACTTCAATTTGTGACCCCCAGTCCCCTGATGTGTCAGCCTGCCTTTCAGACATCAGGGGCTGGATGAGCGCAAATTTCTTGCAGCTGAATGTTGACAAGACGGAGGCCATACTCCTTGACTATCGTCAACGTCTCCATTCACACGGCTCTCACCTCCTCCACCTTCGCGGCCTGCCCCTAAAACTCTCCAAATCTGTCCGCACCTAGGCATCAGGTTCGACCTCTAACTGTCCTTTCTCCTCCACATCCAGTCTGTTACCAGCACTGCCTTCTACCACCTCCAACGGATCACCCGTCTCTGGCAATACCTCACCCCAAAAGCCGCTGAAACCTTGGTCCACACCTTTGTCACTTCTCGGCTGGACTATTGCAACGCCCTCCTCTCCGGTCTCCCCTCGACCGCAATCCACAAAATGCACCTTATCCAAAACTCTACCGCCCGCATATTCACCCACTCTAAGCTTTGCTCCCCCATTACCCCAGTCCTTGTCAGACATCACTGGCTCCCTATCCCAGAGAGGATCGACTTCAAAATCCTCACCCTTGTTTTCAAATCCCTCCACTCCTCTGCACCCCCCTATCTCTCTGATCTCCTCTCCCACCAATCCACCACCCGCTGCCTTTGCTCCTCTGGGTCTGGCCTCCTCTCCTCCATGTCCCCCGAATCCTCTGCTCCATCCTCGGCGGCCGTGCCTTCAGCCACTACGCCCCGAGGCACTGGAACTCCCTTCCTCACTCCTTTCGCCTCGACCCCTCTCTTCCCAGTTTCAGGTCACAGCTGAAGTCCTTTCTCTTCGACCGCGCTTTTGGTCAGTTTTCTGCCCCTGTGCCTGGCTCAGTCCCGGGATCCGCTACTGTGAACCACTCTGAGACGCCGTCCGGCATGGAGGGCGCTATATAAATTGAAGTTGTTGTTGTTGTAACTAACCCTTCTCTGCCTGTAAAACAAAACAACTGTAACCATGACCCTTTCCAGTAGTTCTGGAAACAGTGGCAGGCTGGAGATCTCGGTTTACCCAAACCATTCTCCAACTGTTGTAATGAGCCACTCTTTTTCTCCTATTTTTATACTTCTCCACTATAACTAATTCAGCCAGTTGATCACTTGGACATCGTCCAGAAGCAATGTCAAAACTAGACCATCTAAAGGCCAGAGTTGCAGGGAATTGTTCGCCTCCCTTCTTTTCCCAGACCTTGAGATGTTCACTTGGAAATTTCCCAAATGAGTACAATTCTTTGCACCTTTGTTAATTGAGTCCTCTGTCCCTATCTATATCTCGAGCCGCTCTCCTTCAATTCTTTATTTATCCTTGAAGCTCCTGATGTTATTGCGCTCCTTGGATTATTGGCATGGACCAGTACCCAAGGTTTCTCTCAGCGCAGGGGAATGTGCACCTGGTGTTTTGTATAGACAAGTTGTTTCTCTCCATTTGCTCAAGGTTGCTGACCATGCTGTGTTGTAGATAGATGGTTTTAATTGATGCCTATATTTAATTTCTAATACAGTACCTCCATATCCTAATATCCAGAAAATGGAGTAGTGCAGGGATAAAGGGATTGAGGGACTTCAGTTATGAGGAAAGGCTAGATACGCTAGGTTTATTCTCTTTAGAACAGAGAAGGTTGAGAGGCAACCTAAGAGAGGTTTATAAAATCATGAGGGGATTCGACAGGGTGAATAAGAAAAAACTGTTTTCACTAAGGGGTGAATCTGTGACTCATGGTCACAGATTTAAATAGTTTCAAAACGAAGCAGAGGGGAGCTGAGGAGAAACTTTTTAACTCAGCAGGTTGTTCGAATCTGGAATGGATTGCCTGAAAAGGTGGTGGAAGCCGATTTGATATCAGCTTTTAAAAGAGAATTAGATCTTTATTTAGGGAGAACTGGTCTGTTAGGTTATGGGGAGATAGCTGGGCATTGAGTTTCTCTTTTCAAAGAGCCGGCAAGGACTAGATGGGCCGAATGGCCTCCTTTTATGCCATAACATTCTATGATTCCATGATTCTGTGATAAAGTAAGTCATCCCTTTCTGGCGTATATGGATTAGTTCATACTCAACAGTGGTTACCAACACAGCCATAAGTGAGCCCTGTTTTTTGTGTTACACTTCAAGTGAACTGGAACTAAGTAATCAGAGAGTGGAAGTGTATTTGCATTGTGCAATGTGGTACTCAAGGCCAAAGTAGCTTCTTTGTATGCTTCAATGCCACCATTTCCGTAATATGATTAATCTCTCAGCACATTGTGGGAAATATATGTTTCATGACAGATCCATGAAATAATTGTTCCCTCCATTCCTGAAGAATAATGGAGAAAAATGATCACACATGGACATTTTAGGACAATAAGGTGGTGAAATCATATATTAGATAAAACATTTTACACAATATTTTACTAATGTTTCCATGGAGAAAACATTATAATATAATAGTCATGGTTGAAGTGATTTTTTGCTTCAATATCTATACGTGACAAGTACCATCTGTTTTATCCTCAATGTTCTCTTCTCTTGAACCCATACTGACTTATAAAGTCATGTGTAGCTATAGTATATTTCCCAAATGAGCATTATTCTTGTGTGATTCCATGACGCATGAATGCTACATTTATTGGTTTTGAAACTTAAAGCACTTTGAAAGGTGTTCTCAATTTGAAAGATGCGATATCAATGTAAATTGTATTGTATTATGTGATGAATTGAACCAGAGGTTCTCTTGTCTGCATAGCTTAGTGTCAAATTTTTCACATTATTTAATCACTCAGGCTTTTAGGGACATTTAAAAAATATATATATTATAAATAATAATAAATATAATCCAGACTAATCCTTGCATTGGATATTGTGCCTGTTGTTTTGGGAGGAGGTCTTCAGGTGCCGTATAGGATTTTCCATAAAGTAAATAATTCCATAATCAATGTGTATTTGTAGGCGAAACATATCATGGCAAAAGTGACAGGCCAGTTTGTGTACTATCATGTCCCATAAACAGCCATGAAATGAATGAACAATTTTATTTGGGAGATTGTTGACATCACTATTTGAACAGGTAGACGGGAGTTCAGTTTAACATCTCACCCAAAGGATGGAACCTGCAACAAATTAGTACTTTCCCAGGACGGTATTGGAATGTCATCCTAGACTATAGACATTTTAAAGCATGTTTCTTATACTGATTTCCAACTGCTGTTAACTGGTATCAGTTACCTCCTCACAAGCTGGGATTCAAACATGGGATTTTCAGGTCTGCATGGTTTTGTGTTACATTGGGTGCTGTTGTTACCATCTTATCCATCAGTGGGTGCTATTGCTTGCTGCTAGTAAATATATAATATATATATAAAATTGGTCATTCATTACATGGCTATTTGTGGCTCGTTGAACTGCACAATTGGGCTGCCACTTTTGTCTACAAATACACAGTCACTTCATTTCATAGTAAATCCATGAGAGGCTTCGAGATGTCCTTCTGAGGTAAATGGCATGATACCAGATACAAGGAATATTAATATGCCAAAAAAGATTCCCTTTGTTACAACACTCAACAAAGCTTTCAACACCATATCCAACACACTACAATACTGTATTCAGCTGCGTACAGGAAATAAACACAACCAGCCAAACAAGACTCAAAATTCTATCTACTTTCTCCTGCAAGAACATTTTGTCCAAAGTTTTAAATTGAGAAGAATTGTTAAACTTCTTCAACTCAGATTTAATCGGGATGTGGATATTATTAAGAACAACAGAAAATGGCTATTTGTAGGACATTGCTGTGCTCAAATTGGCTGCCACATTTTGTCTACTTCATATTGGATTATGCAGTAAAATTCTATGAAATGCTTTCAGACATCCTCCTGTTGAGTAAAGTACCATATTGATATACTCCTGTAAATTTAGTCACTTATATATAATAAGAATCTTTGCACTTGATATAGAACCTTATCACATTTTTGAGACATCACAAAGCGCTTCACAGAATACACTGTAAAGTGAATTTACTGTATATTGTGTTAACAAAACTCCCAGCTAATTGCACATAGCTAATTGCAAACAGTCCATCAAAAAGTTGCAAATTGAGTAAACAATTAAAAAAAATAAAAATATTATTACCCCTGGAAAAGCGAGCCACCAATTGACCAATATCCAGGTTCCTACTTAATGCTAGGTAAACAGAGGCATATGGTGTAAGGAAACTTGCCCAAAGTTTTGCTCTGCCGGGAATCAAACCCAGGTCTCTCGCTTGCAAGACATGCGCTCTAACAACTGAGCTACAGGAATCCACTTATCCGCCTAGCACTAGGGTCCGTCGATATGGAAATTTTCCGATTTAGATATATTGATAGGCTTATATCGAGATATACCGAAATATCTATATTTTCGGGGTTTTCGTACTGCGCATGCGCATGCAGCGCACGCATTCGGAGTGTGCGTGCATTCGGGGTGCGCGCGCATTCGGGGTGCGTGCGCATTCGGGGCCTATCTCCTCAGGAGGTAAATTTCTTTCTCTCTCTGTGTCTCTCACTCTCTCCATCTCTGTGTTTTCTTGTCTGTGTCTCTGTGTTTCTCTCACATCCCCCCCATCTCTACCCCCACCCTCACCAGCCGTCTATCTCACCCGCACCCCCCCCCCCCCCCCCTCCCGCCGTCCCTCTCCTCCCCCACAAACCCCACGCCGTCTCTCTTCCACCCCAACCCCCACAGCCGTCTCTCTCCCCCACCCCCCCCCAGCCATCTCTCTCGCCCCCCAACCCCCCCCAGCCGTCTCTCTCGCCCTCACCTCCCCCTGCCGTCTCTCTCCCCCTCACCTCCCCACCCAGCCTTCTATCCCCCCACCACCCCTTGCATACCTGTATATTGTATTCGAGGACTATGAATACAATATGGCGGCTTTGTAGTTTAGTGTGCGCGCTTTCCGATTTTTTCCCTCGATTTTTCGATATATCGATATTTTTGAAATGCCTATATCGGCGTATCGATATGAAAATTATATTGGGTTTTAGCGATATATCGATATATCACCGGACCCTACCTAGCATCACCCTACCTGTTGGGACTTTGCATTCCAGGGTTAACAGGAGCAAATGAGAAGAATTTCTGCCACAATCTCTTCCCTCCAAACAAACAAGGCTGACTGATCTGTGATTGGTAGTACCCTGGATTAATGGAATCCACTGGCTAAGGAACCAGAGTATTGAGATTGCAACCACAATAACAAAATTTAATTTCTACAGCGCCTTTCAGGTCAGGAGGATGTCCCAAGATGCTAAACAGTCAGGGGTCAGGACCCAAGCATAAGGGAGTGGGGAGGTCAGGATTGGGATGAGGGAGGCCAGAGAGGTGGGTGGGGGGGCAACTGAAGGAACAGTCGAAAAGGAGTGTCTTGAGACAGACCTTAAAAGAAGCAAGGCAGGGAGCAATGCAAAGAGAATGTAGGATGGAGTTCCAAACAGTGGGGGCAGAGAGGCTGAAAACCCAGTCACCGATGGTAGAGTGGGTCAGGCGGGCGGCATAGAGCAGGCTAGAGCTTGCTGAACAGAGGGAGCAGACAGGTTGATAGGAAGTCAGCAGGTCAGAGAGCTAGGAGGGGGCAAGACCATGGAGGGCCTTGAAGGTGAGGACGAGGTACTTCAATTCTATCCTCTGAGGGATGGGGAGCCAGTGGAACTGAGAGGGGGTGGGATTGATGGGGGGTAACGGAGCTTGATGCGGTAGAGAACTCAAGCCGCATAGTTTGAGCTCAGTTTTGGATGTTCTGCAGCAAGTGGTGGGAAGACTTGGGGAGGTGGACAAGGAGGGAGTTTCTGTCATCAAGCGTTGAGATGACAAATGCATGTGTGAGCATTTCGGTTGAGGCATTTGTGGAGTCAGGCTATATTGCAGAAGGATGGAAGGCATTGCTGGTCATGGCCCAGTTGTGGAGGGAAAGGACAGTTGAGGTTCAAACAAGTCGTCAAGGTTCCTGACTGGCTTGATGAGATGGAGTGTGCATCTGTGGAAGCTGATGCTGCCAATGCCAGAGGTATGGAGGCGCTGACGTGAGCAAATCAAGATGGCTCCAGTCATGCTGACATTCAGTTGTAGAAAGTTTTCTCTTGATGTCTGACAGGCAGTTGTCCTGGTATCCAGGGTGGAGGCAGAGAGATATAATTGGGTATCATCTGCAAGCATTATTATTACATGTGAAAATTTACCTCACGTCTGCGAATGATGTCACTAAGGGGGAGCATGTAGAGGTTAAAGAAGACAGAGCCCTGAGGAACACCACAAACGACGGTATGGGGCTGAAAGCGAAACCATTAGCAATTGGAGATGTTGTGAGAGATAAGACCTGAACCAGTCAAGGACAAATCCTTGAAGGTTGACATAAGAGGAGAGGAGGATTGAGTGGTCCATGGTGTCAATGGCAGTAAAGAGGTCGAGGAGGACGAGGAGGCAGAGGGAGCCCTGGTCACAGATGGAAAGGATGTCATTTGTGACCTTGACCAGAGAAGTTTCATTGTTGTGACCAGCAAGGAAACCCAATTGGAGGTATTCATGGAGGAAGTAGGAGATGAGGAAAGAGCAAAGCTGGGAAGCAATGACTTTTTCAAGGATCGTGGAAAGAAAAGGGAGGTTGGAGATGGGCTGGTAAATGAAAAGTAGGGATGTATCCAGGGAAGCGTCTTCAGGATAGGGGTGATTGTCGCAGTTTTGAGGGGGATGGGAACAGTGCCAGATGATAGGGAGAGATTGATGGTGTTGGAGAGTAGAGAGGCAATGAGATGGACCTGGGAGTAAAGGAGAGGGTTGGGGATGTGAATCAAGGGAGCAGGTGGTGGGCTTCATGGTCGATATAGTGGTGATGGCAGAGGAGGGGGAGACAGATTTGAAAATAGGGAAGGAGGGATTGGTAGGGGTTAGAGTGTGGGTGGGAGTCAGGGAGGGAATAACATTTGGGAAGGCAGAGGCAGCTGAAAGGATTCTCTTGATTTTTGGACTTGAGGAAATACAGCATCTCCTCGCAGTTAGAATTTGAGGAGAGAATAGGCAAGGAGTGGGTGGGGGGGTAGATAGAGGAACTGGTTGGTGGTGGAGAATATGAGCATGTGGTTGCCCTTTGCCTCCAAGATTATCTTGGAGTAGAAGGATGATTTGGTGGAGTCGAGAGTGTAGCGATACATTTTGATGTGATCCAACCAGATATGCCGGTCTACCACAGAGGGTCAACTTAATTTTAATATTCTGTTGGCAAGCATTTAACTTTTGAGCCAATTCAGCTCCAAGGAGTCACCACTTATCTTCCCTGGAGGATCATAAATTGAATGCATTGGTCAAGGGAAATGAACCAAAATCACGAGTGTGAGAAGTGAGAATTTTACTACTGCACAATCAATATATTCATTTACATTTACTGACAAGGTGAGAAGGATCTTCATTTTTACTTAAGTATGCATTTGAGCACAACACAACATTCTAAAGCACTCGTAAGAATTGGTAGGGACTCAGTTAAAACAGGTTTATATCACGAACTTCACTTTTGAACTTCACTTTATATAAGTGCAATTTTGTTGTTGTTTGTTGTTTTGTACATGAGAGGACTGACTGACCAGGACACACTCTGAGACAGCTACTACAGCATTTATGTAATTTTACTTTTTACTTCTCTCAAGCACAACCTGCACAGGTTAACAAATATCATTCTACACCTTTAAAGATCTGGCACCAGTGCGTTAAACGAATTCAACCAAAAACAAAAGTTGCTGACATTCCGAGGAAAGTCATCATTAAAAGGTTCCTGAGGGACATGTTTGCACTTTTACATGGTGTACCTCGTCCATCACTAATAGCAGCAAGATCCATGAGGCAATGTTTTCAGAAAGATTTGTTGTTAGAAAAACCCCACAGAGGACCAGAAAAGTTATTTTCACACTGCAACTGGTTGTAACAACTCTCCAAGCCATAGATCAGGAATCTGGTCTGCTTTAAAAACAGGATTTCTGGACAAAATTTGACACAGTGCCCCTGAACTGAAAATACTGTGTGGTTTAAACTGACTGGTTTTCCTTGGGGCCAATGGACAGAAAGCTTTCTACATGTTTGATGATGAACTAAACATATTTTCCAGCAGGAGAGTCACCGAATAAAATCATATTGTGATTAAACAGACAATAATATCCCCTTCTCCTCGGCTCACTGTGACTGCAATTTGAAATTGTGAATAACCGATTTGCTTCTCAGAATACCTTATTCTAACCATCTTCTCTAAGTTTAGGTCATTTCATTAAAAATTCAGTTTGAATAGTGCTGTATGTTTTTTATAGAGCTATGAACACAGGCAGCAGCTGGTCTCTGTGGCACTGTTGTTATTATCTGGGACTAAATTTACTTAAAATACGTCCAACTTAATGAAGTAGAATTACATATAAACAGTAATGAATAGGGAGGAAAGAATAACAAGGCAGTAACATAATCGAGAGGTCATGCAACATCATGAATAGTGAGAGCCATGTATAAGCAATTCATGCACATCAGCTGAACCTCTTGCATTGTAAGTATATGACATTAGCAGAATTCAAGTTTATTAGTCAGATTACAAGATTTATTAACGCAGCAAACTCCTACATGATTAATCATGTGACTGGTAAGCTAGGAGAGTATCTTTTGTAAAATAAGATGTTGGGTTATTGACTGTATTGTTAATGTATCAAATTATATTAAAATATTGATAAGAGAGAAGTGCTGTTTCCTTTTTGGAATCCAAACTAGGTTTTACTTGTGGCAAAATTTGGTTGTATGTCACAACTAACTGATATCCATCCTTCTCCTTAAAGTAACATTACAGTACATGCAAAGTGGGCCAATTTACCATTCGGTGACCTTTCCACACATGGAGGTATTAGGGTTGCAGCAAGAGCTCTTGCGGGGAAAATTTGCCCAAATGCCTTATATGCACAAACATCAGGCTTTGCCTTTCTAAGATCTTGGTCGAACTCCAAATCTGTCTGTACTCCAACTCATTCTGAAAGCTCTTCACTAGTGTAGAGGTTCACTGTAGTATAACCTGATCAGTGTTAACCAAACAGTGGGCACCACCTATTTTAATAATAATAACCCTTGCATTTGATAACCCTTAGCGTTTTTCACGTCTTCTCGATGTCTCAAAGCGCTTCACAGAATATACTGTAAAATGAATTGACTGCATATTTGTGGGCAAAATTTGGCAGCCAATTGCGCACAGCACTGTCCGACAAACAGTCGTGGATTGAAATGACCAATCTTTTTATTTAGGTATTATTATTAAGCATGTGGAGTAAGAAAACGTGCCCAAGGTTTCGCACTGCCTAGAATTGAACCCAGGTCTGTCGCTTGTAAGGTGAGTGCTCTAACCACTGAGCTACAGCACTAGCTTTCACATCCATAATGAAGATACATTTTTCCTCATTTATCCAGTTTGCTTTTATTCCCCCTTTCTAACTTTTCCACAACCCTCAAAACACTAATATACAGTCAGGTAAGATCATTCTGGTTTTGCTGTGTGTTACAAAATAACAGAAGGCTTTCTTGTTGGAGATTTTCTCACAGAAGCCAAGCAATGGGGAGTGAAGTACCGTGCTCTAAGATAACAGCCTATTAACCCCGAATCCACTCATGTCCATTAAATATTACTGACTCCCAGCTGTCAATAGCACTTCAAAGCAAATTTAATTTGTGAGTCAATACTAAATGCAACTACATTATGGAGGATAATTTTGGCAAGTTATTAATTTGAGGGTTCAAGCTTGCTGCTGTCTAGACAGCAGATGACCAATATTTTTGATGCATAGTCACAATCTAACATGAAGAATATTAGGTTGGTAAAACAGTGCAATACAATAAATGGGATACACTATACAATACCACTGACACTTCAAACAGTTAAACAGGGTTATTTTAGAATTTTACTTTAAGATGTGGAAAAGCTTCGGCTCAAACTAAATTTGGAAGCAGCTTTACTCTCATTATGAAATATTGAAGGCACAATTCAAAATATTTTATGCTCAATATTATATTGCGCATGATGAATAATGTTACATTTACAAATTGCCCTGAATGTCATATAGACTTAAAACTTCTGAAATATGATAGAACTCAAGAGTATCTGTTGTTAGAGAGAACAGAACCCAATGAAATATGTGGTAATTCCCTTATAATGCATGGGCTTGGAGCTTTCAGCATTTAAAGAAATGTATTACATAAAGTGCAGGCAAATGATTTTCCAATCATTTATAACAAATCGCGACAGTTCACATCCATCTTAAAAAGAGAGTTTGATAGAACATTGTGTAATTATAGTTTGTGTCAAGTTGGTTTCTTGCAGACTACTTTCTCACTGAACAATGGTTTACTTTTGCTCTCTACATTTCTGGGTGAAACTTCTGAGTTGCTCTTAAAAGACTCAAACATGTTTGCAGACTTCACAATTCTTATGTTTCCCTAAACTTTCAATTTTTTCAAAAAATTCTTGTACTGTGCCACAACTATATAAAATAATGTTCATGTGGAAAGCGAATGGTTCTGACTCTATTTAGTCAGGAACAAGTTGAAGCTTTGTGATTTTGAAAAAAAAAGGCTGAATGTACATGAATGTCCCTGTGTTATGTGTTTAACTTTAAGTCTCAAGGTAATGATTCATTACAGAACAATGTTTCAGTCTATATTAAAACTAATCATATGCTGTAGCCTGCTTTTAAAAAAAATGATTTAATGTACTAGGAAAAATGCAATTGTGTTTTGGTTTAGTTTGATAGTTGTCAAGCGCTGTCTAAATAGGCCCGATGATAAAATGATCATGTACAACACAAATTCACCATTCAGATCATTTTTTATCCTACAAGTTTACAATCAGGCCAAAGTACTGATATCAACAAGCCATGCTTTATTCTATTAAGTGTAATTTATATTTCCAATAGACATTTTAAAAGCAAAATAATTTTACAACCATGTTCTTGATTTAATTTTGAAATATTACATGAAAGATAATGTGATTACAATGAATTGATCAGAATATTACTTAAAGTGATTAGAAATGATTTTCTTAGAATATGCAATTCAATTAAAGTGGTACTGTATTTGATTATACTGTAAATACTAAATGGAACCTCTCCCACTGCAGTATTCATTTGTTTGGGGGAAGGGCTAACCCTCAAAGGTCTTTAGTGCCATTTTATATTACATCCATAAAGGATAACAAGATTAGAATGTTTCCATTTTTGAAAAATGCCATTTATGAAGATATATTCTCTGTGTGTTGTGTGCCATATTTGTACTCTCAATGTCAGTAACAGTCTCGCAACCCTACGTTTTACAGCCAAAATGTCATTACTGCTCTAAATCAGCTACTTTAAACATTATTCCCCCTCAATTCATTTCTTTCATTATTCCATCATTTAACTCGCGGCTGTTGAACATGAGCAATCGAAAAGAAAAGCAAAGACTGTATTATATCTCCATCCTGGGAGCATGATTGTTTCTGCTGTGTTAATTTACACTAAAATCTATGACCCTGGGAGGCTGATTGATTGCTGAGGGCAGAAACCTAGCCCCTGCTCTAGTTTATTTTGTGAACTGTAGCCTTAGATATGGCTGCAAGCCATGATGATATTGATTTGATATACACTAGATGCCTCTTTGTGCTCTTTGGAAAATTTATTGTATAGAGTCAAAATACAGTCAAACGGGAAAAGGCAGCTCTTTAAATTGAAGAGGGTTATCATGATTTGACTCCGAGGTCACTCGGGTTACTGAATGGCCTGAATACAACTTGGCTGGGATTGGCCTCGGGGATTAGTGTTCATCAGTTTTGAATGTCATCTCCTTTCAATGGTTTTGAATTATTGCTAATAGGGACTTTCTGCAGTGGGTGACATTTGGTTACTTTATGAGTTAAGGATTATTACACTCTGCCAGCTATTGCTGCATCAGGTAGTTCAAGCTCACAGCAGGATATTCAGGAAGTGACAATTCTGCTTTTAAACTCAAAATAGTTTTTACACAATGAAAATTTACACTTGTCATATTTATTGTCAATATTCAAAAGAAATCATGTGTGATCTTAAATACTTTTGACCCCACTGCCCCCTCCATATTCACAGCCATTTTGTAAGTCACTTTGGGTCAATTCGAGGCACCATCAACACTGCAGTAATTCCTATCCAGTGACGTATTCAGAGAAAAAAAACTATTATGACAGAATGTTCTATCAAACCTACATTTTAAGATGGATGTAATCTGTTGCTGTTTGTCATTTGTGGGTTCACAGACTAGAATTGATATCTCACCCTACAACACCACAAAACCAACAACTTGTGTGTATATAGCATCCATCACGCCAGGTAGCATCCCAAAGTTTGATAGTGACTGAAACCATAGAACCGCAGAAATGTACGACACAGTAAGAGATCATTCAGTTCATCATACCAATGCTGGTTCTCTGAAAGAGCTATCCATAATTTTGTTCTCCTACCTTTTCACCTTAAACTAAGATTTTTTCTAATTCTTCCTTAAAAGCTAGTGTGGATTCTGCCTCAGCCCTAGTACTAGGTAGAGCATTCCATATACTAACAACCCTCTGTGTAAAAAATAAAAATAAAAAATCTGTTCTCCATGACACATTTTGAGTCAGCAGGACACTGTCGAAGCCAAGACTTACATATATTTGCTTTGTAACAGAAGTGCCAATCATAGACTGATCCATTGTGAGTAAAATTGTCTATTTGCATTGACACATTGGTATTGAACTGTATAGTATGAGTAGAGGGTTGCGACTTTGATCAGCTAGATCACTGAATTCCCAATCTCACCTGTTTTGCATCGAGGTTTTGGAACTAAGTAGAATCTGGCAATCGCTCCACAGGGAGAGACAAGATCAGAGGCCAGGTCATTGCATTCCATGCTTGCACACCTCCTGGTGACTATCACATTGAATCTGTTGTGAAATTTCACGTTTTTCACTCATATAGCTTGAAACAGTTTAGCATAACTGTTTGAAAGATAAATTAATCACATTTCTTTGAAAAGCTATCATTGCAAGAATAAATACACAAAGTAAAAACCTTCCTTATATGAGTGTGACCTGCTATACCTAAACAGGGGTTACAGGGAGGTGAAGAGCTAACAGTTTCTCTGAGAACACCAACTTCATCCATTATACCTCCTTGGATTGTATATTTTATCCTAAACACCACATTACATCAGGGAAGACCCTTCAAGTTCCCTAAGAACATAAAATGTTATAGTTTGCAGAACATGTAAGAATCAATATTCTCAAACAACTTTTGGTAAATAAGTCTAAAGAAGTGTATAAGTACACAAGAGAACTCTTGTGTTATCTCCCAGCCATAGTAAGACACCATCGGCAGAGTAATCAATGTATTGCACAACTATTGTTCAAGCAGAATTAAGAATGAATAATTCAGAACCTGGCATGGTCATTAAGGTGATAATTCATCACCGGTAATTTTTTGTGCTGACTTATTGTCTTGGTTTGGAGCAATGTAAATGAACTTGGTGGCTATGGAACATAAATAAATACATTGCACTCAAGGTAGCAGAAAGAGGTAAAGCAGCTACAGCTCATGCCTTTTTCCTTAATGATTGATATTCACTGATTATTTCTAAAATTAGCCAGAGCACAAACTTTATTGGTATGGGCATATAATGGCTCTGCACCACATCTTCTGGAGACAAGAAAATATAAATATAGATGTTATATATTTATATACAAATATATAATAATGTGATGTTGAAAGGAATCTTTTTGTTGGATTTCGATTTACTGTCACTCTAGTTAATTTGAAAGAATTGGCCCCTGCAATTATAACAGAAAGGTTGATATGCATGTTAGACTGGCACCAAGATCCTTAGGAGCCTTACCATCCCACCCCCACTACAGTGTGTAATAAAGTCCATCTGCAACAAATGCTGAACCCAAATAGGAACAAATATGGGTACAACTAAATACAGATACTGGTACATTAAAAAATATACTGCATGAAGTAAAACAAGAACCAACACCTTCACTCCTGCCTTTTATGAGAGATGAATTCCTTAAGTTTCCTTTCACGGACTGTCGCCATAAACTTAAGTGAGATTCAGGATAATATCAATGAACACAAGTTAGCAGCACATTGTAAACCCGTGCCCGAGCTTGATTGCATCATGGGATTAATTTGGATTTTTGTTTTCCGTAAAATGGAGCTAAAAATAAAATAGGTAGTTATTTTCATTCTCAGCCTCATGCTACTTTTCTCAATGAACAAAGTGAATAGTTCCATGAAATGAACTCCTGTAGCTTAGTAGTTAGAGCACTCGCCTCGCAAATGAGAGGATCTTGATTTGATTGCCACGGAAGGCAAAATATTTCCTTACTCCACACAAATCTGTTTACCTAGCAGTAAGTAGGAAGCTGGTTGTTAGTTGATTGGTGGATTGCTTCTCCGGGGGTAATAATCACTTCAAAAAATATTAATAATAGGAATAATTTAGTCACTCATTCCAAAAATTTTGAGGACACTACTGTGTGCAATTTGCTGCCACATGTTGCCCCCAAAATACAGTCAATTATTTTCACAGGAAGTGAGAAGCACTTTGAGAGATCTCAAAGATGTGCTAAGGTGCTATTATAAATGCAAGTATTATTATTATTATAATAATAATCCTTGCATTTAATATATTGCTTTGCATGTCTTCTAGACATCTCAAAGCACTTCACAGAATAGATTGTAAAGTGAATTGACTGTCTATGTGGGTGTTACAAGTTACTTTTTCATGAGCCATGATTTGGAGAACAAAATATAGCACCATATGTTTGAAAGGAGATAATGTAATACCTTCCACTGAATGAATTAAGTAAGGACAGGCCTCGGTGTAAGCTCTGGGAGATCACAAGCAGTTCGGTATCATTCTGATCCAGACTGAACATAATCTCCACGTGGTCTGTAGAATAAATAAATGAGTCAATAACATAGTGAGTCCTACAGAAAGGGCATGTGCCTGCACAATGTATAATACACTGTTTTGATTCATTACCATGTCTCCAATATGCAAATCACAATAATTAAAATGTGATTTTAAGCTAATACAGCTAGGATTTTGAGGGAGCTGGAAGAGGCAGAGATGATTGTTCTGGGAGATTCTACAATCATTCTGCCATATGTCTTGCTACTGTACATTCGTGAGGGATTTCTTTGGGTTCCCTATAGATTGCTCACACAATGTTCTACATGTGTAAGACAACATATGGCAATGAAATAAGGCCTGCTAGCAATGATATTCCAGCATCTGCTCAACTACAAATCTTAAGCCAGCATCCCTGGTTCACCGATATTTTACCTGCAATAACTGGCTCAACAAATTTGGAAAGCGAGATCGTTGCCCAGTTAGATTTTGGAGTAAAGCTGCAATTATCTTCTCCTGAAAAGAAAATTAAATCTGTTACCTTTGTGTTTTTAACAGTCCACCAGAAATAATATTGTGTTTATTTTGTAATTGTTTTAACATGGGATGGTTTGAACAATAGCATTGGATAGAATATAACTTTCCTGCCACCTACCACCATAACTATACAATACAGTTTACATTTATATAGCACCTCTCATGTTGGTAGTACATCTCAAACTATTTGACCACAATCCAATAGAGTGCACAGACAAACATACTGTACCCTCGACAGCATTGTCCGGATTTACCTCTGAATTCCAACAGCTCAAAACTCCTCCTGTCAGGCCATTTGCATCCAATTTTAGATCCATGCAAAACCCTTGACTGAGACGATATTATAAAGCAGAGCCACAGCACTATCAAAAGTCTAGTTGAAAGAGAAAACTCAACTACTCTGAATCATTTATTTTTGATGGCCACTTGTTCTACCAAATGAAATTTATGGAGAAACTAAGGATGGAGGAAGAATGGAGGAAGAGAGAGATCACAGGACACCATCAATGTGTACTGTAGTTTTTTTAAATATAGATTCCTCATGTCAGTAAATGTACTTTATCAAATGCATGGATTATTATTTATTTTTATTATTATCTGCCCTTGTCCAACAAAAACACATTTTCCTTATAACTAGAATTCTTGAATTCTTGTTATCAGAAATCATCCTTTTGCTTGCAGCTCTACCCTGTGAAGAACAATAATATATTTCATTTGATTAGGTGAACAAAACTGAATGATGAGGTCCGACCAATACCACGCATAGCAATAAATCCAAATGCTTTTATTGAATAATATAGGAAGCCTAATAAAGATTTTGGGAGGTCGTTGTGCAATAAAAACATTAATGAACCTGAAGCTGGCTACATTAAGTGCCAGGAATATTATAATCCTATGGTATCCATGTGGTTTATGACTAGTATTTTATGACAGGCATTGCATGTGCTCCTGCAGACCTAGTGAAACATTGCTGTGTTGCCAAACATTGCATCAGCCTCAGATATTAGTTCTGATTAAACAGCCACAAATTCTTAATTGTAATGCATTTTCTGCTAAAGCAGACTTTGCTGTATTTGAAAGATGTATTGGATTTAAACAGAATACACAATGGTATTTGTCTAATCAGAATAAAGATCTGAGGTTGACACAATCAGTTTGATCACAAACAAGAAAACAATTCTTACATTGAAGGGCCTCTCTTTGTTATAAGGTTCCTTCTTCATATTGTCTTCTTGTGATCATTGCGATATTGCACCTTTGTAGTCCTGTATCCACAAAGCATCAAAACTTTACTGTCTTTGCAGTCAGAAACGATGTATTGCCATGGCAAATAGCTAGCTCACATTATCACTTCAAATAGATTTTGCAAACTCTGTGATCTTCAGGCATGGTCATTAAAAGTTGAAAAGCACAGCAGATCTGAGTTAATAGTTCCTTCGTATAATTTTAAGAACACCATTAATTGAGATCAATTATTTTTTGAACCAAACAAAGTGACAGGAAACATAGGTCGAGAAGTTTAAACACAAAATCCTATAGTGTTACTGGATAATTTCTTCAGTCGTATTATTATAGAAAAATGCAAATATATGGAAGCTGCATCTTGATGAAAGTCATAGTCAAAAGATGAATGTATCTTTATCTTTGACCTGTTGTGGATTTCCAGCAAATTGTCTGAATATGTGCAACTTGATGCAACACTAATAATTTGATTAACTTTGATTTGGGGTAAAAGTCTGGGATATTACCCTACATGAGGGGCCCAAATGAATGCAGTCATTGTTAATCAGTTAACCTGATTGCTCACTTCCAATTATATCTGTTCCTTTTTGAGAACTGGGAAATTGTGAGCCAAGATAGGGAAAGAATTAGGCATCTTTAGAGAAATAGATTCATGACTCATGGCAGAATATAATATTTACATTCATTTACGTTGATAAGCAAGATAGACTATATTACATGGATTTCATTCCAGCAAAGTTAGATGATTCTAGTCCACAGTGAAAGTACAGTGGATCCCTATTACTGTCACTTTCAATTTGCCAGTCAAAAAAATGACAATTAGAATGAAGTGACAACAGGGCTTCACTTCAGCATGTTGTAGCTTTCCTCAGAGAAACGTTCATACTGAATAATTGTGAAATAAAAATCACAAGGAAATAAGTATGTCATTTTCAGCAATGACTGCTACGGATATTTTGTGAGGGATTTTGATTGTAACGTCCATTTTAGAATGAATTTGTGACTCTTCCATTTGATTGGTGTGACAGGGAAATCATAAGACAAAAAAGGGTGGATGAGAATTCTGTAGTGCAAAATGAAGATGGACAGAATTGACAATACAAGGAATGTCAGCAGATAATGAAATGATCTGTTGTGAAGAATTCGGACATTTGGAATTGTGACATTGAACAGGAAGTGACATTAAGTTATGTTGGATGGAACATTCCTAGCATAAAATAATCACTTCAATGGAAAATAATTGCTCTTTGGAGTACTTCAAATTTTAAATCCTTAATTGGATACATCAAAAACATGGTCATAACCTGCAAGTTTCTTGATGCACTGAAATACCACATGACTATGTCACCCATATCTCTTTTACAAGCCAGTAGGAGAGATTGGGAATTAAGTAGATATATGTTCTTTCCATTACTTGACTGAGAATCTAGTTGAATGACACAGTTGTTTATTGGAATAGTGTAGTCAACGATTTGCAATCTAACCCAACTAAGTCAAAAACACAAATAATTACGCACAGTTCTCAAGAGGAAGCAAAACAGTTTGATTGTCATGTACTCAGTGAAGTACGGTAAAACCCTGTTTATCCGGCACCTGTGGGATCTGGCCATTACCGGTTAAAGCGCCTGCCGAATGTTCAGGCGGCCCGCTGTCGAAAACCCACCACAAAAAAATTTAAGTTCTTTTAACACACACCATACACACCAGAATAAATAATAACAGATAATAACAGAATATTGTATTGGTACTTATTGTTAAAACTATTCTCTTGCGCTTCTCACCTTTACTGTTGAGGTTTACAGTCCAGCAATTCTTTTTGCAATGTAGGATGCCGTGCGGGTGAAAAAGACGGCAGCGTGACTTTAAAGCCTTACTAGTGGCAAGCCGATAACCCTAGACTCTACTAGCGGCAAACCAAAATACTGCACCTGCGCGACAATGAATCACAAATGCTCCACCGCTATTGTTCCAGATAAGTTCCGGTTTATCGAATGGGGACTTTTTTGGTGCGCCGGTTATACAGAAGTGCCAGTTCATCGAGTCACAGATAAACGGGCTTCTACTGTAATTTATTGTAAAATGAGTATTAGATTCATTAACTGTTTATGTTAAGCACAAATCAATGAAAGGTAGACATTATTGCTAAATAATATACGTAAATAATATAAATATAGTTTAGTTAATAATAAATGAATCAGAATCATTTTAACTATTTTACCAATTAATTTAAATCTTGGTATGTGCAGCATTTCTTAGTTTAACATTCCTGAAATTGCACTACAATTGTTTTTTGATGCTGTGAGGTCTCCTGCAGTCTTCTGAATTAAAATAAAAATGTAGAAAGAATAGATTACGCATATATATTCAGAGAACATGGCGACAGCTGAACTATTTGAGAACTGCATCAGCATGTAGTGACCAAAATTGGGATGTGTTAATTAACACCGATAGTGCCAATTAAAAAAAGAGTGACATGATGATAATTAACATATTGACTGGTCTTGGCTTTGCTGGAGAGAGACCCCATACACTTTTCAATGGCTAAGACAAGAAGCGTGTTAATTATTCCCATCACAATTATACATTGCGAGATTGATAAAATTACTGATAGTGGAAATTAATCCCTTTTGTTCTTTAAAAAAAATCTAATTATTCTGGTGAAATCGTGCAAGTTGAACAAATAACTCAAGAATTCAGTAATGCAAGGCCAATTTAGAGTTTCTTGTCACAACGCACTGTGTTAGATTACTTCACTGAGTACATGATGATTGTTTAAACCCAAATTCATCGATAGCACTCTCCCCTTTCATTACTTCCTCATCAAAGACAATCGCACAAAGTAAAATACATATATTTCTCCAACACCAGAATATCGAGATTGCCATAGAATTGATTCTGTTGTTTACGGGCACATCACTGGGTAGGTGTCACTTTGAGTGGGTGGGGGGGTTGGGTTAGATCACTGTGGGTGCGTGGGTGTGGCAGATCACCTTCGGTTGGTGGGCGTAGATCACCTTGGATGGGTGAGAGGGGTGGGGGTGTGGGAGATCACCTTGGAGCTTATTGCTAAGGACTCCCCAACCTCAGAGAGGATAGTTGTTCAATTATGTTTAGGAAGTTCACAGTATTGAGCATCAACAATAGTGTGGAAAGCATGAATGAATAGATCTTCATGATGTTGTTCCACTCCAATTGGCAGTCTGCTTCTCACAACAAGCTGCTGCATTCACATTGTGCTACCTCAGAAATTACATCTTAGAAATGAACTTTTTTCATCCAATCCAATCTTCTGATCTTTTGATTTCATGCTTGCAAAGCAATAGAAATTCTCCTTCCAATACAAAGTTAAGTAGCCTATTCAGTCCCATTCATTCCACATAAATCTAGACTGAAAACATTTGTGAATCTCCCATTTCTGCTCCCAAATTCCAGCAGTTCATTGTGACCAAGCATTCTGGCATTTACTGCTAGGTGTGCATGATATATAAAGTTTCAGAGAACAGGTGTACTTTTTTTTACAATAACTCACCTAAGAAGATAACAGAAGGCACTCCAGCATGTGTCAGGCACAAACCTCAAACAATACTATTGAAGGTGGGGTAAATTCAGAACAAATCCACACAAACACTATATCAGCGAGCAAATAGTGAACCTGTGGAACAGGCTCCCTAGAGAGACAGTTGAAGCAGGAAGTGTCCATTCTTTCAAATCACAGATTAGATAGTTTTCTTTTAGGAAATAATATTATGCTACATATAGGTAGTTCGGCACATATGTGCATGCAATACACATGACCTAATCTATCTGTGATCAGGGCTCCATCTGCCTCCTTATCTTCCCAGACCTGTCCGCTGCATTCAACACAGTCGACCACACCATCCTCCTCCACTGCCTGTCCTCTGTCATCCACCTCAGTGGGACCGCACTCGCCTGGTTCGAGTCCTACGTCACAAACCGCCAGCAGCACATCTCAATAAACGGTATTTCGTCCCGCTCTCACCCAGTTACCTGTGGGGTACCCCAGGGATCCATCCTCGACCCCCTCCTCTTCCTCATCTACATGCTTCCACTTGGGGATGTCATCCGCAGACTTGGGGAACACTTCCACATGTATGCTGATGACACTCAACTCTACTTTTCCACTTCACTTTACGACCCCCAGTCCCCTGATGTTCTGTTAGTCTGCCTGTCAGACATCAGGAGCTGGATGAGCGCGAACTTCCTGCAGCTGAATGTCAACAAGATGGAAGCCATACTCTTTGGCTCTCGTCAACATCTCCATTCACACAGCTCTCACGTCCTCCACCTTCCCAGCCTACCCCTAAAACTCTCCGAACCTGTGCGCAACCTTGGCGTCAGGTTCGACCTCCAACTGTCCTTCCTCTCCCACATCTGATCCCTCACCAGAACCGCCTTCTACCACTTCTCCCATCTCCGGCAATACCTCACCCCAAAAGCTGCTGAAACCTTGATCCATGCCTTTGTCACCTCTCAGCTGAATTATTGCAACACCCTCCTCGCTGGTCTCCCCTCCACCACAATCCACAAAATCCAGCTAATTCAAAATTCTGCCGCCCGCATACTCACCCACTCCAAACTTCGCTCCCCCATTACCCCAGTCCTTGCCAGACTTCACTGACACCCTGTCCCTGAAAGGATTGACTTCAAGATCCTCATCCTTGTTTTCAAGTCCCTCCACTCATCTGCACCCCCTTACTTCTCTGATCTCCTCTCTCTCCAAACCAGCACCCACTGCCTTTGCTCCACCGGGTCTGGCCTCTTCCATGTCCCCCGAATCCTCCGCTCCACCCTCGGTGGCCGTGCCTTCAGCCACTATGCCCCAAGGCTCTGGAACTCCCTTCCTCACTCCCTTCGCCTCGCCCCCTCTCTTCCCAATTTCAGGTCCCAGCTAAAGACCTTTCTCTTTGACTGCGCCTTTGGTCACCTTTCTATCCCTGCCCCTGGCTCGGTCCCGGGATCCGCTATTGTGAAGCGCTCTGAGATGCCGTCCGGCGTGGAAGGCGCTATATAAATCAAAGTTGTTGTTGTTGTTGTTGATGCAACTGCTAGGAAGGTAGAAAGCAAACTAGATGGAGCATGGTAGTTTTTTGTCTAGCAATTCTTATGTTATTATCTCCCTGACATGGAGTTTGCTGTTATCGAAGCCCAGAAGGGTTCTTTACAGAAGACAATTATCAATTAAGGTTTGCAGTGCCAAGCAACAAGGATGTGTATCATTCCACTTCTGCTAAGTAACAAAACATTCGACAGCACTACAATTCGCTTTCATGAACACTTCTCATACCACTTTTCTGGAACATGCACAGTGCTGTAACTAAAACAATGTACCAGCACAACCAAAAACAAACCCTAGAGAATAACAGACATAACTGCAGCTTGTTGAAATGAGTCTATTTCATAAAGCTTTCACATATGCTCAAAACTGCTACTTAGATAGATGGAACAATGGACAAAGCTTTGTTTCACGTAATCTGGAATGTTCCCAGTTTATAATCACTGCAATTAAGAAATAGATCTACTTAAACATGTGTAGATCACTGCTTTAGTGTTGAATTACATAGACTTAAATAGAATTCATAGTAGTGTTTATATTCCACATAACCCGCCACCCATTTTAATCATAATAACCTTAGCTTCCCCCATTCTCTTCTATTGTCTTCTCCTTCAAGTATTCCCAAAGATATGGGTGTTCTTCAAAATGTATCCTAGCTAGTTTGAGGGCAACCAAAGCTGGCGAGCAACCAATACAGATGGTTGTAATGAACTTATTACAAACATAGCAATAAGCTATCCAACACAGCAAGCTCATATAAAGAAAACTGGAATACAAAGCATATGATGTGCCATTGTAAAATGTTTTCCACTAATGAGCAATATAACCCTTTTACATATGTTTCAAAGATTTAAAAGAGTAACAAACAAAAGTAATTTAAAGCAGATGGCTTTGTTGAGCTCAAGTGTTTGTATTGGATATTCTTTGTGTCCCATCAAGTTAAAACTATGTGTTAGCTTAGGACAGTTAGTACTACATTATTCTCGCCTCCGAGTCAGAAGGCTGTGGGTTCACAATGGGACTTTGAATTCACACGTCTGTGCTGGCACTCCAATGACAGAGCTGGGGGTGCGCAGCATTGCTGGAGGTCTTGTAAGTGAGATGTTAAACACAGGTCCCATCTGCATGTTCAAGTGGACATTACAGATCGCAAAGCACTATTCAGAACCAGAAGGGAAGTAAGCGAAGGTTGTTAAAATGCTATTTTAATCACCACAAACAGATCACAATATCTTATTCCACCATGGTCCAAAGCTATCTAATTTTGGAATTACTATATTTTATGTCAAATTAGAGTACCTCTGGTTACTAGAGGGAATCCCCATTTGTAACTCAGATTCCTTGATAAGAAATCTATTTGAAATTGTCATGTTTCAGATTTAGGAACATAGGAAATGCTAAATGACAAAAGACCATGGTACATCCAGTTCTCCTTCCACCATCCTGATGGTTGCATGCATATGCCACGTGTTGAATTACGCACATACTATATCAATCTATGACTTCAGTCTCTGAAAGACTGAAGTCATACATTGATATAGTATATGCGTAAATCTGAAAGACAGATGACACTTAACCTGAAACCTACATTTTTCAATTCAGTAATTGCTATGTTTTTGATTGCAAATCGCTTGTTAAACATGACCTAATATGTTTGCTTTTTAAAGAAAAACTTCAGAAAAAAACAATTGTGATAAAACTTGACAAAACCATTTCTATAAATATCCTGCCTCGGAAAATCTTAAATGAGTTTCCATGGAGCATAGAGGTCCTATACTTGTTGTCACTGTTAAAATTAAATGCGACAAATCACTTCACTACATGACCAAAATGTTTAATAAAATGTCCAATAATCACTCCTATACCACCAGATCCAGCAGCAAAAGTAATTTGTCTCTGTAATGAATCAAGAAGTGAAGGAGGAGACATCCATACCACTGATAATA